>CM054123.1:105837937-106464222 GCA_028751855.1 Ambrosia trifida | reverse complement strand
ATAATAAATAAAAAATATTAATAATAATAATAAATAATAATAATAATAATAATAATAATAATAATATTAAATTATAATATATAATAATTTAATTTATTATTATTTATTATTATTATTAAAATATAATATTAAATTATAATAAATAATAAATAATAATAATAATAATAAATAATAATAATAATAATAATAATAATAAATAATAATAATAATAATAATAAATAATAATAATAATATAATATTAAATTATAATATATAATAATAATAATATTACCTGGCCATCATCGGACGAGGTAACGTGTTCTCCTCAGCATGCGTCCACAATTCGCCCGGGCAAAGACGCAACGCGATGGCGGTGGACTATCCCACCAATCGGAATCTCCCCCGCCGGGTGCCTATGAGGGTAGGTCGCGATGTACTCGGCAAAGCACCTGTGTAGCGCAACCGGCCTACCCCTCAAGATGCAGTAGAGGTAGAAAAGGTCAATCTGCTGGACCCTCTCGTTACAGTTACACCGTCCGGCAATCGACCAGCTAACCAAACGGTGTATGTAACGGATCAGAGGGTCCCGGATGTTGCTGGACCTATCCATCCTGCACAGAATAATTATAACATTAAAAAAATTTCGGCAGAGTTTCCTCTGTTTTTGTACGAACCAGACAACACAAGTCGTCTACAAAAATCCAAAAACAAACAACCTAAACTAACTAAATAACAATATTAATTAACTAAGCGAACTAAATAACAATAATAATAACGAACTGAACTAAATTAAAAGAATAACAATAATAATACCTCTCGCCGCCGTCCTCCCCATACTTCGACCACCAATAGTGGGCCACCAGCCCATCAGCATGTCGTCTGGCAAGGTCGTCAAGGCCGTGGTGTACATATCCTGGACAAGCTCCTCCTCTCTGTACAGCAGCAAGTAGTAGCCCACTGGTCCATCGTATATGCGTAGAGCTGTCCGAATAATCGGAACTGTACCTCCGGCTCAGGCTCGCCGTCAGGACCTACTGGAGGCTCAACACCTGCTGGATGCGGCGTGTAGCGGGAATGTCGAGATGAACTCGATCGTCAGTGGCCGATACGACTCATGGTCGAGGTCAGCTAACATCCGCCCCCAAGGGCTGTCGTCTGGGATCCACTCCTCAAACCTCTCCGATCCACCGATCGCGCGTAATGCGGGACCAGTCAACACTGCGCGATCCGTGTATCGGACGCAGCTCCATCTGACCCCAGCGCGCGATCTCGTAGTCGTCGTTATCGTGCCTGTAGGGCCAATCTCTCAAGTCGCCACCTGCAAGAGGATTCCCCGTCCGCAGGCTGGTTACGGCGTCTTCGGTTGTTTCTGTTTGCCATATCTGCAAAACAAAAACAAAACACTTTAGGCGCGCGTTTATATTACAAGGAACTAAACAAAACACAAGAACAATAACACTTTAGGCGCGCGTTTGTGTTTAGGCGCCTAAACCTAAACGCGCGCCTTTATGTTTAGGCGCGCGTTTGTGTTTAGGCGCATAAACCTAAACGCGCGCCTAAACATAAAGGCGCGCGTTTAGGTTTAGGCGCCTAAACACAAACGCGCGCCTAAACATAAAGGCGCGCGTTTATGTTTAGGCGCCTAAACCTAAACGCGCGCCTAAACATAAAGGCGCGCGTTTATGTTTAGGCGCCTAAACCTAAACGCGCGCCTAAACATAAAGGCGCGCGTTTATTGTTTAGGCGCCTAAACCTAAACGCGCGCCTAAACATAAAGGCGCGCGTTTAGGTTTAGGCGCCTAACGCGCACAAATGCAAACTGCCCCACCACCCAACCACCACAGCCCCTCCACCCAACCACCACAGCCCCACTGCCCCACCACCCAACCACCACCTAACCACCACCACCCTATCCCCTACCACCACCACCACCCTATCCCCTACCACCACCCAACCACCACAGCCCCTCCACCCAACCACCACAGCCCCACTGCCCCACCACCCAACCACCACCCAACCACCACCACCCTATCCCCTACCACCACCACCACCACCACCCTATCCCCTACCACCACCACCACCACCCTATCCCCTACCAACCACCAACACCACTGCCCCACCACCCAACCTCCACCCAACCACCACAGACCCTCCACCAACCACCAACAACCACAGCCCAACCACCCAACCACAACCTTAAAAAAAAAAAAAAAAAAAAAAAAAAAAAAAAAAAAAAAAAAAAAACCCCTAAAACCTAATAATAACAATAATAAAAATATACCTGATGGTGGTTGTTTGTAGGAGAGAGAATAGAGGGTTAGAGAGAGAGGGAGACGGTGGTGGTGGTGGTAGGGTCACTGTGGCAGAGGGTTAGAGAGAAAGGGGGCAGAGGGTTGGATGGTGGTTGTGGTGTACTCGAACGGTGGTGGATGGTGGTTGTGGTGGAGGAGACGGTGGTGGATGGTGGTGGTTGGGAGGAGGCAGAGGTTTAGAGAGAGAGGGAGAAGAGAGACGAGAGGGAAAGGTAATGGGGACGAGGGGCAATCAGATCTGATAATAATCTGATTTAAAATTTTTGCAACGGGCCGTCGAGGCCTTGACGGACCGTCTAAGGCCAATTTTTGTCTTGGGACGGGTCGTTGAGGCCTGGACGGTCCTAATTTTTTTATTTTTTTTTAATTTAAAAAACAGAAGCTTCTCATGGAAGCTTTGTGTTGGGGACGGTCAGTCTAGGCCTAGACGGGCCGTCTAAAAACCAAAGGACGGGCAGTCTAGGCCTAGACGGGCCGTCTAAAAACCAATTTTTTGCCATAGACGGCCCATCTAGGCCTACGACGCCCTAATGTTTTTTATTTTTTTTTAAAATGTTTAGTGTATTTTGTATATTTTAAGCTTGGTATTTGTATTTTTTATAAAAAAAAAAGGGAGTATATTTTTATAATAAGTATAAATGAACACATACAACAAATTTTTCCGTTCGTCCGGTCCGGTTACATACGATAAGCTAAGTTAAGTCGAAGTATGAGGTGATCGAACATCAACCCTTTGTATACGGTCGTCATATACCGTCTCCCCACTCACTTGCCTCTTCATATCGCCACTTACGCCATGCTGGATTCAGTTTTGGCATTGGGGCGCCTTCTGCCAACTCAATCTTGATGAAATGATTTTTGTTAACAAAAGCAAACGATACGAACGCATGTTCTTCAACGGTGTGTGGACCATCGAACATAGGGAAGTACGTCTCACTTTGATCATAGGAGAGAGAAATTGAACAACCACCTTAAATTTCTGAGCAATCAGTAATCCTGAGGCGGGCATCTCCATCCATTGGTCGTGCGTGGCTGGTCCCACTCCAGTGTGATCGAATGAGTTGGAGACTCTGTCGTAAGTATCGTAATCCACTTCGTTTAAAATTAGCCTCCACCGGTCTTCATTCTCGACGATCTCCTCCTTAAGCTGTTTGCGGATGAAGTACCACATATCCTGTTGCCACCCTAAGCACACAGCTACGGATCGAAAGCCACAGTGACCGTCTCCATGGACATCCCGAATGTCTGTAATGTATCTATGATATGCAGGTGGAAGCCATTTCTTAAACCTTTCGATCTCCAGTTTGTACCTGTACCCATCAAAAAGTGAGATTTAATATGTGTATAAATATGTATGCATGTGTGAATTTATATATTAGTAGTTTGTACCTCTCCCTTCCAACAGTGGAAAATCTTCATCGTAAACAATCGGTTTGTCCCTTGATTGTTTACCTCTTCTAGAAGGCTTTTTGCCCTACGTGCAAAAAATTATATAACAACAACAACAACAACAACAACAACAACAACAACAACAATAATAATAATAATAATAATAATAATAATACGAACCGCAGCCTTATCTTCCTTTTTTTCCTTTTCACTTGTTGTTGGCCGACCCCGAGTATCGGTTTGTACCTCAGGAGGTTTATGTTTAGTCATAATCGGATTCAACACCTCCTTCATCTTCTGCAACATGCTTTTTTTCACTTGCACCGGTTGCGACCTTAGCTGCTCAGCGAATGCATTCATTTGGTGCTGAAAGTCAAACTCGGGATTCTCAGCTACTTCTGGCATAAAGTCAAGTCGTGTCCAGAAGACGTCGATATCAGCCAGTGACACTCGTGTATCTGATATATATATTCAATCACAACAACAACAAATCAATAATTTTATAAAAATTTGGCAGAGTTTCCTCTGTTTTTGTACGAACCAGACAACACAAGTCGTCTACAAAACGCTTCAAACATTTATAATAAGTCTAAAAAATGTTGTTACCTTTCGTATCAAACAATTGCAATTGACAGGAACAAGGCAATCCATAAGTCTTATTGAGTCGGTGTTCACAAGACCTCTTTTGTTCCATATAATAATTTATCTTGTTGACCCCTCCGAGCATCAAATTAAGCGCTAGATGGGAAACCCTACCGATTACGTCTTGAAACAACGGTAGATCATGTTTCCACATTCTTGTTGATCGGCTTTGTTCGAAGGAGTGCTTTATCGCTACGCGCCGTGATTCCATAACTTTGTCTATTTGCATCACAAGCGCGTGGAGCGAGCTGTTCGGGCCTTTTATGTACCTTTTAATAAGAGCATGCTGACTCTCGACCCTGTTGGTCGTAGTCTGACCGAACGTAAGGTTTTCATTTGCCCATGCTTCCACAAACATTTCTTTATAATCTCGGAGCCAAACTGACTCCATGTAGTCATAAACCTCTGTAAAAAACAGAATAGTGATGTCAATACAGAAAATATGTACGCTTGTAAAGCAAAATAAAAATAAAATATATACCCGTTCGATCCTGCCCCCAAAGTCGTCTGTAGAGCGCTTCAAGATTGAATTCGTAAGCCTCTTTGTCAGGAGATTTACACAGTCGACCAAAATACTGCAAAAATATTTCCCATTCTTCTTTTGGAAATCCTGCTTTATGATATTTTGCAATATTTCGTTGAATATGATACCTGCAAAACAACAACAATAATATTAATAATAATAATAATAATAATAATAATAATAATAATAATAATAATATTTCGTTGAATATGACACCTGCAAATCAATTTCGTAGCATCCGGGAAAACTGAAGCACATGCACTCATCAGAGCCAGATCTCTATCTGTAACAATTACACGTGGCTCCATACTCCCCTCCAGCAAATCTTTGAGCCTCTCAAGCACCCATGTGTAGTTACTCGTTTTCTCTTTAACGATAAATGCATGGGCGATACAAAACGACTGGTTTGTCGACGTCATACCCACAATTTGAACAAACGGGATTCTGTACTCGTTCGTTTTGTAGGTGGCGTCGATCAGCATCACATGTGGAAAGGCACGCCAGAGATTGTACGAGACCCGGTGTGAAAAGAAAATATTCTCAACAGCATCTGTCTCTGGATTCTGCTTGGTGAAATAAGTAAATTTCTTTTCAACCAGGATACTCTCGAGTATCTGCATAACAATAATAATAACAATATTTAATATTTAACAACAACAAAATTAATAATAGTCTATGACAATAATAGTAATTAATAATAATACCTGCATTGGGGTTTTATCGCCGTAAATTCTATGTTTAATCTTGCTCACTGTATTGTGTATGTCTCTTAGAATACATTTATTATTCGGGTTTTGTGCTCTGATGGCCAAATGTATGTTTGCCGGTTCCAGGCCTTGAAAATAAAGTGTTTCCACCATTTCTTCTTCCTGTGGTGTCAGCCGCCTAGCAAAAGCGTGACCCTCAACATGTACAAAAGGGTCGTGGTTATGATTCGCGTGTTTAACCTCCAACTTCCAACCCTCTTTGCGTAGCCTCCCTATTAACATAAATGGACAGTTAATCTTTTTGCTACCCGTAGACCTTACTGTGGCTGTAGTATGGTATTCGCCAGCACGGTCGCATCTCAGGTCTATCCTAATTTTTCTTGCATTATTTCCACTGCCTTTTGAAACAGAACGTCCTGTCACTAGGACGTAACCGCTAGCAAGGGCTCTATCGTAAGCCCATTGTTTCATCTCTTCAACAGACCCGAATACCTGAAAATTTACACAACAGTCTAGTCTAAATTCATACTTCTCTAAATACCTGAAAATATATACTACTGTAAAGATATACTAGTCTAAATTCATACTAGTCTAAATACCTGAAAATATATACTACTGTAAAGATATACTAGTGTAAATAAATAAACGCACCTGCTCGGTTTCATACGAAACATCCGGGTTAGGTTCAACTTTTATGTTAGCATCTTCCTGGTTGTCATCATTAGCACGATTCCCGCGCGAATGGTAACTCCCGTACGTGTACTGCGGGTAGCTTGGTGGCACGAAAAAAGACTCCTGTTCCTCTACATATTCCTCGTTGAGATCGGGCAGCATGTTCCCGTCATTACCACGAACCCCGGATTTAACCTCATCTTCACCAACTTGAACCTCGGGTTCATACCCTACGCTTTCAGAGACGTAAGACTCGTTCTCAGACAGGTCAACGGTTGAAAAGCTGTGTAAATATGTCATCGTGAGACCGGGAAGTCGAAATGGGTCGAGGGTTTTGGTGGTGGTGATATTTTAAAGTTTGGTTCAAATGGGGAAGAAGCTGATCGTGTAATGGTTATATCAGGAAATGTCGACGGGCCGTCGAGGCCTCGATGGGCCGTCTAGGGATTAAATGCCCTAACCTAACACGTTTCAACGGGCCGTCGGGGCCTGGACGGCCCGTCCTTAAGCACCTTTTTCAGACTTTTCAGTCTGAACTGCCTGCTTTTGCAGGAGTTCAGACTGATCACCTCGTACCTCGTACTTTTACGGGCCGTCTGGGCCTCGACGGCCCGTCAGTTTTGTCTTTTCTGTAAACAAACGGCCCGTCAAGGCCTGGACGCCCCGTCCTGAAACCCTAATTTTTCTTAACGGCCCATCTAGGCCTCGACGACCCGTCCTAAGGTTGTTTAGGGTTTTTTGTTGGTTGTGTAGATAGTATCACCCTTATTAGACAAAGAGACCTCAAGTTCCAAACAAATTCATTCACCTCATTACACTACTCATTCAGATCTCCACCCCACGCGTTCACACTCGCTATAGAAACCTCCGTCACTCGCCACCTATAAATACCCCAATACTCCCAATATTATTATTATTATTATCATCCTCTCCATCCATCCAACCCACCATTAACTCCGCCATCTTTCACGTCCCACCATGAACACCGACCACCTCCACCACCGTTCCGTACCACAAACCACCACCATCCTCCATCCCCCAAGCAACATTTCCATCAACAATTTCAATCTAAAAAAGTCTCACAATAATCAAACGACGACGTTCAGTCACCGGTGGTCGCTTTCCGACGCTTTTTGTTTCCAATGGACGGTGGCTGATGTGGTTGGGTTGTTTAAGTACCACCCTGTCCCTTGCTTGTTTGGTGTATCCTTGTTGTTTTTTATGGGTGTGGAGTACACGCTTCTGATGGTTCCGTCGTCGTCGCCACCGTTTGATATCGGGTTTGTGGCGACCCGTTATTTGCACCGTGTTCTTATGGATAGTCCGATGCTTAACACTGTTCTCGCTGGGCTTAATACGGTAACGTCGTCTTATTTGTAAATGTTATTGAAACAATTGAGAGAGAGAGAGAGAGAGAATTTGGTAATTCACATGCAAAATAATTTTAATTTTTATTAAAAAATTCTTTAATCTTTTTTTTTAATAGTAATTGACTAGTGTTTATTAAAACAACTTCACCAATTTATAATGAGACGACTGGTAATTGAGCAACAAGCCGCACTGCCATTTCCTTTGAATAGCAAACTTATGTTAGTTACCGACTTACTTACGGCTTACGTGTGAACATGTTTTTTTCTTCATGTCACAATTTGATACTGTTAGGAAACACCATGTTGTCTATCTTTAAGTAATTAAGGATTCTAATCAATGTTTTTAAAACCGGACTAGAAAGTTAACTAATTGGCTTACTGGTTCACCGGTCGGATTTAAGAGCCTATAATATCGTTAGAATATATCTATTACAAAACAAAACATGAAAAAACTCATGTTTTAATTATTGATTCATTCCATTCTGTTTTTAATGTAAGCATAATATAAAAATTTATAGAAATAAAATGTGAGGTGGAGAATGATTAAAAAATATAAAAAAGAAAATAATATTAAAAAAGGTTAGAAAACCCAAAATCTCTCTTTATGGTAAGAGCATGTGTATATAATTAAAAGTATAATTAAAGAATGTGTGAGTTAAAGGTGTGTAAAATTATTTAATTTTTTTTTAACGGCCAATAAATTGGAATCACTCATGGAATACTGGAGTATCATCGTGCCACCAATGTTGCCACGTGATCATATTCCACCACCAAGTCATCAATTCAGAAGGAAACTCATAATAATTATGAGAAAACCCCCTTTGTGAGATTCAAACCCAGACCTTATGGTCCTAAGTCTTATCTCATCATCAAGATGCCGCTAGGCTATAATGCCTTTGGCCGTTCAAAAATAATAAATAAATAATATTACTGAATAATGAAATCTTGTGATTAATATGTTATTAATAATTTAATATATATGAATATTGAAGGTGTTTGTGGGGATGCAAACGACGTATATACTAGGGACGTGGGTGATCGAAGGACGGCCGAGAGCCACCGTGGCTACATTATTCATGTTTACTTGCAGAGGGATTTTGGGTTATGCTACGCAGCTTCCGTTGCCAGAGGTACCTACTTTTTTTGTCAACCTCTATTAAAATTATAATAATAATAATTATGCATTTAGCCTACACCTTTCGTTCTTGATAAGAATTTGTTTAGGGATGGCAAAAAAAACCCGAGCCCGACGGGTATACCCAAAACCCGAAGCATTTGGGACGGGTATACCCGATACCCGACGGGTATGGGACGGGTTTGGTATTGGAAAAAAAATATTTTGCGGGTATGGGACGGGTATGGTATTAGGCGATACCCGACCCGATTACCCGAAACTAAATACCCGTTTACCCGAAACATATACCCGCTAATTTTTGAGTTTTATATATATTTTTCTTCACTTAATGTTCATTTTAATAGATTCATCATTTATAAAATATTTATAGTTTAATGAAATTATTATTTATATTTATATGCTACAAAATATAAAAATATTTCTTGAGATACATATTATAATATATATTTTTATTCTAAATATTTTAAATATTAGTATGTGATGATCATACGTATGTTATTTATTACAATTTAATATATTATAGATTTCTAAAACTTAAAACACCCAAAAAAAAAAAAAGTAAAAATATATATATATACATGAAAAATCCCAACGGGCATACCCGAAACCCGTGGGTATGCTCTATACCCGACGGGTAATACCCGCCAAAAACCCGACGGGTAATGGGACGGGTATGGGATGAAATTTTATAACCGGGTATGGGTATGGTATTAGACAAACCCGACCCATACCCGACCCGTTGCCATCCCTAAATTTGTTTTCTATTAATAGTATCAATCAATTCTCAAATATTGATTGTTTTATATGTCGACATATTTTAAGTCAAGATTTTAAATATTATTATTTAATATGGAAAAAGGTAAAAACGATACCCATGTGGTGAGGAGAAAAGGTTGAATTCTTAATTTAGTATATACTTCTGAAAATATATTACAAAAAACTATTTTAAGAATGTTACATGATCCCGGTTTTTCTGTTATAATTAAATAAAGATGCCAAAAGCTTTTCTAATATTTCTATTTAGGGTATGTTTGGTAAAGAGCTTTTAATAAGATTTAAGCTTTAAGTTTTTAAGAAAAAACTTATACTTAATAAAAAACCTTATTTGGTTGAGGGAACTGGAAGCTTTTAGATTAAAGAAAAAGCTCTATAGTGAAAAGCTACCAGTACTAGCTTTTAAGAAAAAGCTCTACTAGGTACAAGCTTTTGATTAGTAAATGACACAAATATCCATTTTATTTTAAAAATAAAATAAAAACATTCTTTACAAGTTTTTAATTATGACCATTTTGGTCATTTTATACATTTTATTAAAAGCTCCAACTACTCTACCAAACACCAAAATATATTTAAAAAGCTTCCAGCTATCAACTTACATTTCTAATAAATATTTCGCAATACGACTCATATTTATTTTCTCCATAATGTTATGATGCTTTTGTCCTAGAAAAATATAGAAATTTCGGAATTACGGTTAAAACAAGATACAACTCATTTTTGTGATAGTTTAATTTTTTCAAGAAATACATTTTGTATTAAAATAAAGATAAAGATTTGAAAAGTTATCGCCTAAGAAAATAAAGGTGACTTACCGACCATCTTTTGAAAAAAAGCACAAATTTGGCGTGACTAAAAGTACCTAAAGCATAAAAGGAGTATAAAAAATGCTAAACAAAAACATAAGCATTATTAAAACATATGCATCTTATTTCGGATTAGAAAGAACCGTTAATAATATTATAAAAACTAATATGTATATGTCCATTAATAACATAAGTTTTTTTGTGTTTCACTAGGAATTTTTGGGTTCGGGTGCGGACTTTCCGGTTGGGAACGTGTCGTTCTTCTTGTTCTATTCGGGTCATGTAGCCGGATCAGTGATTGCGTCACTTGATATGAGGAGAATGCGTAGGTGGGAGTTGGCATTCCTATTTGACACCTTAAACCTTTTACAAGTGGTGCGGTTACTAAGCACGAGGGGACACTACACCATTGACCTAGCCATCGGTGTAGGTGCGGGCATCTTGTTCGATTCCCTTGCCGCAAAATACATGAACAGTGCTGTGGTGGCTAAAGACGTTGATGGCACGTGTAAAAATCCGGCTCTTTTATCTTGAGTGCTATGAAATCATTTCAAGTATTCACCTGTTGATATGTCTAGTCAAGTGTTTTGAAGGAATATTTTGTATAATTTGACAATAGGTTTTTGAAGTACAAGTTGTTTTCAGTTATTTTGTTTCCTTGGGCTCCTAGTTTAGGCTTTTAAGGCCCATGTGGTGTCAAGTCCATTCGGCTCGAGTTGGATGTAATAGCCTAATAGGATTAATAATGGGTTTATAATTTATAATCCCATTAGCATGATAAATTCACCTTTACATATATCTTTTAACCAATGTAGAGAATGTCATTAGCATGAGTATCTTTAACTTGAAGTGAACTCTTTGTTACCAACTTCATATAAAATGAGTTTACCACTTTAGAGTCTAGACACCCATATTTTGTTTCCAAAACACATTTAATATTGCTTTATTCAATCTAAAACCTTTTTTTTTTTTTTTACTATTTCTTTGAAGGCAATGTTTTGATGTGTGCCACGAGTCCTTCCAAAACCCACATAGCCCTTGCATACACACATGCACAACAGTTAACGAGGTCATGTTACTGGATGCAGGATGCTAGTTTCTTCGTCTTTTCTTAATTACTAGTTCTTTTCATTATTTACTCGGAGTAGTGGGTTTACTATTTAGTCACTAGTGGTGTTAGTGGTTTATTCATAGGTGAATCTTAGTGAGGGTCAGTGTGGCCGGCTGGCTCTCCCGAATTTTTTTCTTCAGTTCGTAGTGTAATTTTTATTGAAAACTTTTTATGTATTTAGTCCACCCCCAAACTATACTGAAAACTTAGTTAAAGATCTGCCAGTGAGTTTATTTCCTTTTATTTTGTAAGCCTATAAAAGGCCTCTATGGTTTCCTTATGTTTATTATGAATGAAAAATATGAATTAGTCTCTCTTATTTTTTCAATTTCTCTCAAACTTCTTTCTATTTTCTTTGGATCATTTGATTAACAATTCGCTACATATCATGTTTCTTTCAAGGCTCGAATCTTTACCATCATCATCATAATCAGTTAATCCCACCTATAGCAAAGCTAAGGTAGGGTCTGAGGAGGGTAAGATGTAGACAGCCTTACCTCTACCCCTAAGAATAGAGAGGTTGCTTCCAGTGAGACCTCCGGCTCGATGTAGTTAGGTATCAAGCCTTGGACATGAGACACAAAACACTTAGCAATCGGGACAAACCCGATCAGTGCATGTACCTCTTTGTCTTTTGGCTATCCACGCTACCACATGATGTATGATTAACCATCAAAGTACTAAATTATGGGGCAATACGACTAAAGTTGCCAATTTTCTTTACAATCGTTTTCCACCATTCCAAATACTCGAATCAAGATTCCAAAATAGCTTAATCGAGTTATAAACTTAAAAATAGATGAGAATGTTCAAAGAGAGTATTCAATCATCACATGGTATCAGTCAGGTACTGCCATTGATCTCCTTACTTTCTTCGATCCCTGTCCATGGCTCCTACCATACCCACTTCCTCTTCTTCTTCTTTCTGTGAATCCAAACTTCCCATGGCCACCATCTTGCATATGATAACCATCAAACTTTCCACCTCCAACTATCTATCTTGGCAACACCAAATCCTTCCTCTCCTCGCTAATCAAGGACTTGTCGGTCATGTCGATGGTTCTTGTTCCTCTCCTCCCGAAACTATGCTTGTCGAAAACAAACAGCAGCCAAATCCTGACTTCCTTTCTTGGTCGCTCAATGATCAATAAGCTATTCTTATTCTTAATTCCTCGTTAACCGAAGAAGCTATTGCCGAAGTTCTCGGTCTTTCAACCGCCCGGCAAATCTGGACTGCCCTTGAAGCGGCCTATAGCAACACGTCTCTTGAACGTATGCATCTTCTTTGTAAGGACCGTTTTTTTTAAATGCATACATATGTAAATACTTGCATAACAACCATTAACATTTACATCTAGTTCAAATTCAAAAACATAGTTTGGAAAGGTTGTCATAGGGATCTATCCCAACATGTAACAAAACACTACCAAAACATTTTTAAGTTATAAAACATTGTTAACAAAATAGATCCCAAAGGCTTTAGCCATGACACCTAGTCCCACCAAAAGGCGTGTGCATTCCAAAATCCGAGCCGCGAGTTGATCTTTAAGCATGTGCCTTACCTAATACACAATACAACCAAAAGTGAGTTAATCATGTTTTCTACAAAAGGATTATCCCATTATTAATATCCCCAATAAGGAGACATCTTGCATACTTTCTTTTGACCCGTTAAGGTCTTTCTAACCATTTGACCCGTTAAGGTCGTTCCATCCGTTTGACCCATTTAGGCCATTCTATCCTTTCTACATATCTCCACCCATTTGACCCGTAAAGGTCATTCTACCACTCTATAGTTTCTAACCTTTTGACTAATTAAGGTCTTTTCACTCTCTTTGACCCATTATGGTCAATCCACTCATTCTACATAATTCCAACCTTTGACCATTAAGGTCTTTCCACCCTTTTGACCATTTATGGTCAATCCATTCATTCTACATAATTCTAACATTTGACCCATTAAGGTCATTTGACCCATTAAGGTCTTTCCACCCTTTTGACCATTTATGGTCAATCCATTCATTCTACATAATTTCAACCTTGACCCATTAAGGTCTTTCCACCCCTTTTGACCCGTCAAGGCCATTTTACATAATCTACATAATCCGACTATTTTGATTCATTAACCAAGATACAACAATATGCACATAACACTAGATAATTGTAAGTCAAAACCAACTTACCTTTGTCTTGCGAGTCGTAGCCTCCTTGCTTGCTTGAGCCTTCCGTCTTAATACCTACACTTGATGAACTCATAGTTTAGAACTCATGAACTCATCTTTTCTTTCACACACCTAGACATAACTTATTGATGATTTTACATTTACTAACCATTTTTAATCAATCCACATAATATTGAACATAATGCTTTTCTATTAATTCATCTAGGCATTTCAACATACACTTGGTGTGCATAAATTTCAATTAAAACTCATGTACCAATTATGGACACACAACCCTCCCATCAACATTGTACCTTTCTATTTTTCATTACAATTAACACAATTAGAATATATAATTTCATCTTTATAAGTTAAGCCTTGTTTGACCTGCAAAAGTCAAACATGAATTCTTTTCTCAAGACCCATCTTCACCTATCCATATTTCACATAACTTACCCTTAATTAACATAATTTATACATGCACCTTGGTACATTTTTACAATTAAACATACTACTTTCAGTTTCTAAGCTAGATTATCAAGAATCATACATTACTACCCTTATGCAAGAATCTCATCAACATAAAACAATCACCAAAAGCATCCTACAACTTACCTTATGTTTAATGTGACCTAAGGACTCAAATTCTCCTCACATGCAAGTTAATCAACCAGTTTTTGCTTGGATTTGGGGCTTATTAGTGGGTGTAAGGGTTGAGGTGTTCTTCCACTTATAAAAACGTGAACTCCATTCCAGGAGTTTATTGTTTTGATCAATCTCCCTTAATAACCCATAGTTTAGCAACTCTAGCATTTCAGCCCCTCCCTTTTGGTTACTAGTTACTTTAGGTTATAACTTAGGTTTCTAACCACTTACCCCCTTGTTTGTTTAATATTACCAACTAAGTCCATTCATTTCTACACATGTATACCCACTTCCTTCTACTAGTGTTATTTTAAATTTTGGGGTGTTACAAGTCTACCCCCCTTATAGAGGTTTCGACCCCGAAACCTCATCACGTACCAAATAAAGCAGGGTAGTGAGTCCGCATCTCTTCCTCCGATTCCCAGGTGAGTTCCGAGCCCTTCCGGTGTTGCCATTGAACCAAGACTTGGTTTATGGACTTATTACGCAATCGTTTTACCTTGAAATCTTTTATGGCTACCGGCTTTTCTACATAATTCAACTTGTCATAGACCTCTATGTCTTCGAGGGGCACATAGGCGGTTTCATCCGCAAGGCACTTCCGCAATTGTGACACATGAAATGTGTTATGAATTCCACTAAGAGATGGTGGTAATTCTAACTGATAAGCAACTTGTCCAACCCGTGCCAAAATTTTAAATGGCCCGATATATCGCGGGCCCAGCTTCCCGCGCATACGAAACCTGATGATCCCCTTCCAAGGGGAGACCTTCAATAACACAAAGTCCCCGACCTGGAATTCAATGGGGCGCCTTCTTCGGTCTGCGTATGCCTTCTGACGATCTTGAGCGGCTTGTATTCTAGCCCGTATAAGGCTAATCTTTTCATTGGTAAGTGCTACCAAGTCTTTTGGCGCTAGCTCCCGTTGACCCACTTCCCCCCAACAAACGGGAGTTCTACATTTCCTCCCATATAACATTTCAAATGGTGCCATTTGGATACTACTATGATAGCTATTATTATAGGCAAATTCTACCAACGGTAGGTGGTCATCCCAATTTCCTCCAAAGTCAAGAACACAAGCTCTAAGCATATCCATAAGCGTTTGGATTGTTCTTTCAGTTTGCACATCTGTTTGAGGATGGTATGCAGTACTTATTAACAACTTGGTACCCAATTCTTCTTGAAACTTCCTCCAATACCGAGACGTGAAACGAGTGTCTCGGTCCGACACAATGGACGTGGGCACCCCGTGACGGGATATTATTTCGTTCACATAAATTTCCGCCATTCTTTCCGAGGTATATGACTCCCGGATTGCTAAGAAGTGGGCACTTTTTGTGAGCCGGTCAACTATGACCCAAATTGCATCATGCCCCTTCTTTGTTTTGGGAAGTTTAGTGGCTAAGTCCATTGTTATTTCTTCCCATTTCCAAACCGGTACCTCAAGTGGTTGTAACTTCCCATAGGGTCTTTGGTGTTCAGCCTTGACTTGGGAACAAGTCAAACATTTCTCCACATACTTAACTATATCACGCTTCATTCCGGGCCACCAATAATCCCTTTTTAGGTCCCGATACATTTTTGTTGCTTCCGGGTGAACTGACAATCGGGACTTGTGAGCCTCATTGAGCAAAAGAGTCTTCACTTCACAAAGCCATGGAATCCAAATTCGACCATACCGGGTCTTGATTCCACTTGCATTCTCTTCTAGCTTGTCAATAATTCCCTTCATTCTTACTTTCTTTGAATCTTCCGCTTGTAAAGTCTTAATTTGTGCCTCTCGTATATTATCTAGAAGGTTAGGTGTAACCACAATACCTACGGCTTTCACTTGAATTGGAGGTGGATATTCCTTTCGACTCAGGGCGTCAGCCACAACATTAGCTTTACCCGGGTGGTAGAGAATATCACAGTCGTAATCTTTAATTAATTCTAGCCACCTCTGCTGCCTCATATTGAGATCCTTTTGTTCAAAGAAGTATTTGAGGCTTTTGTGATCAGAATAAATGGTGCACTTCGTTCCATACAGGTAGTGCCTCCATATCTTTAGAGCAAACACCACAGCCGCCAATTCCAAATCATGGGTTGGGTAATTACACTCATGGGTTTTAAGTTGTCTTGAGGCATAGGCAATGACCTTCCCCCTTTGCATCAAGACACACCCCAACCCATGTTGAGACGCATCCGTATATACAACAAAATCTTCCGTTCCCTCGGGCAATGTTAGGACTGGCGAACTAGATAGCTTTTCTTTCAACAATTCGAATGCTCTTTGTTGATCTTTACCCCAAACGAACCTTTCATGCTTCTTTGTCAACTTGGTTAATGGCAAGGCTATTTTCGAAAAGTCTTGTATGAATCTTCGATAGTAACCCGCCAAGCCTAAAAAGCTTCGTACTTCACTCGGGTTCTTAGGAGCAACCCATTCTACTACCGCTTTAGCTTTGGACGGGTCCACCAAAATGCCGCTTTTATTCACTACATGACCCAAAAACTGGACTTCCCTTAGCCAAAAAGCACATTTTGAAAATTTGGCGTAAAGTCTTTCCTTTCGAAGGGTTTCTAGAACTTCCCGTAAGTGATACGCGTGATCTGTTTCACTACGAGAATATATCAAGATATCGTCTATGAATACAATCACAAAACGATCCAACATGGGGTGACACACCCGGTTCATTAGATCCATAAATGCGGCTGGAGCATTCGTCAACCCGAAGGACATCACTAAAAACTCGTAATGTCCATATCGAGTCCTGAATGCGGTTTTGGTTACATCTTCATCCCGCACCTTCAATTGGTGGTACCCCGATCGTAAGTCGATCTTCGAAAAGCAACTCGCCCCTTGAAGTTGATCAAATAAGTCATCAATTCGGGGTAAGGGGTATCGATTCTTCACCGTCAATTTATTTAATTCCCGATAGTCTATGCACATTCGCATGGATCCGTCCTTCTTTTTAACAAATAACACGGGGGCTCCCCAAGGCGACACACTAGGGCGTATAAAGCCCTTATCAAGTAACTCTTGGAGTTGTGTCATCAATTTCCGTAGCTCCGTGGGCGCCAGTCGATATGGTGCCTTAGCAACCGGTTGAGCACCGGGCACCAATTCGATCCGAAATTCCACTTCGCGTTCGGGAGGAAGCCCGGGAAGGTTATCCGGGAAAACATCTTGGAATTCACTAACAATTGGCACATCTTCAATTTTAGGGGTGCCAATTGTTGTGTCCAACACATAGGCCATAAACTCCTTTTCTCCATTACGGACATACTTCATAGTTTCCACCAAGGTACACAACTTAGTTTCAAACTTCCTTTCTCCAATGATGCTCAACTTCTTTCCACTTGGCGATACCAAATGGATGGTTTTGCTTTCACATTGAAATTTCGCATGGTATTTGGCTAACCAATCCATGCCTACCACCACCTTGAATTCACCCAACCTCATGGGTACTAGATCAATTTCAAAGTCCTCGTCTTCAATGGTGATCTTACATCCTCTACAAACATTGTGCAACACATAATTCTTGCTATCGGCTATTTCTACACTTAAAGGTATGTCCATTTTGTCTATTAGGAATGATGGGTGGTGTATCACTTCAACGGATATAAACGATCTACTAGCCCCGGTATCAAATAATACATACATTGGCATATTATTAATCAAGAATATACCTGTCACGACTTCGGGGTGGCTCTTGGCCTCTTCGGCGGTAATTTGGAACATTCTTCCTCGGCCCTTAGGGGCATCATTCTTCTTGCCCTCCTTCGGTGCTTCCTTCTTTGCATTCTTGCATTCTGCCTTCACATGTCCGGGCTCGTAGCAATTGTAACACAACTTAACTGGACTGGGGCATTTGTAGAATGGGTGTCCTGATTGCCCGCAATTGTAACATGTCTTTTGTCCTAACCGACACTCCCCCGTATGAAGTTTACCACAAGTCTTGCAACTAGGTATGTCTCCCTTCTTGTTATCCTTCTTACCTTGATCATAATTCTTTGCCCTTTTGGATGGTTCAAAACTCTTTTCCGCCTTTCTTTTCTCCCCCTTGCTTCTTGTCGTTTTAGTTCCATTTCTCTTTCACGAGCCCATTCTATCAACTCAATCAATGTACTACACTTCGACGCGGTGATAAACTCCCTATATTCCGTCTTCAACATATCATGGTATCGATTTATCTTCATCCTTTCAGTCCGAACCAACTCCGGACAGAACTTCATCTTGTCTAAAAACACACTTGTGATCTCGTCAATCGTCTCATTCTTTTGTCGGAGGTGCAAGAACTCCTCTTGAATTCTATCAATTGCGGTTTGAGGGCAATGATGTCTCAAGAAAGCCTCTTTGAATTCATTCCAAGTTATCACTCTAACCCGATCTTGTCCCAACTCTTTGCTATAACTATCCCACCAATCCTTTGCACGACGCCTCAATTGACCCGTGGCAAACATAACTTCATCCTCGGTCTCGCAATGACTTCGGATGAATACCCCCTCCATATCAGAAATCCACCTTTGACATTCAAGTGGATCAATTTCCCCGTTGAAAACCGTTGGATTACAAGCCATGAAGTTCTGATATGTACATCTTTTACTAGCCTTTGAACCAGACGACCCTTCTTCAATCAACTTCTTCAATTCTTCAAGTTTGCTAGTCATCATACCTTCTACCATCCCTAGGATATTACTTTCCACTTCCTGTACCATCTTAGGGAGGTTCACTTTTATGGCCTCCCCTACTTCTATAGCTACCATTTCTTTTACTTCATCATGACGGGTATGTTCTCCCGTCGAATTATCACCTTCATCCGCCATGATTCTGAAATGAAATTGAATTATTACCACACATATAATAGCATTTCAATCTTTAAAATTTCAACAATTCCCACTTATCACATTTTTGGTTTTCATAACCTTATCCTCCACGTAACATAGTGTACATCCCTTGGATCTACACATTCAATCCATGCTTCACTATGTTAATACACAATTAAACCCGTTAATTTTACATGATTTATTGCATGGAACATACTTACATTGAGAATGTTGGTGATTTGCATGTGCACGGTGGTGAAAAGCATTAAACGGAGCATATTTGAGGGTTTTGGAACAAGTTAGGAAGGATAGGAAGTCAGCTGTAACACCCCAACCGATGGCGGAATCATCGAGGTGTCACGTAGTGACGATTGTTCAAAAGCTCATGGTACTAAAATGTAAATATTATTGAATAAACCAAAATTTGTCTTACATGGAAATGGAAATACATTGTCTAAATGAAATGTAAATATTGAAATAACTGAATTAAAATAAAGCACTAAATGTCTCTTGTTAAAGCACTAGATCAAACTGCACCTGAAACATGTACAAAATAGATTTGGTCAACATATGAAATGTTGGTGAGCATTCCTAGTTTTGATATATATAGTAGGTTAAAAAGTTATACAATTCAAGTGCAAGCTACAGTGCAAATATGTAAACTATGTATCATACAAATGAGCGAAATCAACCCTGTGACTGTATAATGTACTGTATGAACTGTAGTGTACTTATCCAATAAATGGATAAAAGCTTAACACTGGCCACGGATTCTCCGATGAAAAAGGGGGAGAATCAATCTAGGCGGGTTGTCAATCCAAATAGCGCTATCCAATGTTAAGGTCGGCTTGTACCATGTTAATGATTTCACTAAGTACAAATGTAATCCACATGTATTGTCTAAGCATAAAGCACGTTGTATGCAATGCACATAGTACTAGAATTGTATTGTGAAAATGTAAAATTGTATTTGAAATTTGTAATAGTGTACATGTAACACCCCGAAAATGTATAAAAGCAAAAAGGGGATAGGAAGTACTCACTTTGATTGTGAATGGCTTGTTAGAATTCAACAAGATCAATGAATTATGCTTGAACCTAATATTTCCATTATTACCGTATTAGTTTTATGCAACACCAAGTTGGTTATTTGACTCGATGGTGTATTGATTTCCGACGACAAATACTTAACGAATACTTATTAGTTTTTTTTTTAGTTCTATTGTCCCACCAAAGTTTTACATTTGGAAAACAAACTATAGATTCGAATCTATATATATCACAACCGTATACACAATATATATATATATATAAATGTATGAAAACGAGAAAGAATATATATGTTCGAAATTCTAGCATCAGGTCTAATAAATCGTTCCATTAGATTTGGCAGTGTGGCTTTTAAAGAGTAATTATGTTTACATATATAAACTCATTATATATTTAAGTGGGAAACATATGGATGAAATTTGAAATAAAAAAAAAACTTCAATCTTATATGTATTAGTATACTTACAAAATGTGAGTTTTAGGTTGCTTTACTTGCAGTATCCTATATGCATGAACTTAATATAATGGGATTATTATGGCAAAAACACTTATACGTACTAATGTGAAATCGAAGGTAAGCACCCATATAAATAACAAGTTCAAGATATAAGACTTTATATTTAATTTAACTCTTCGCGTAAAGGTCGTCGGAAACATCGAGACCATACCAGGATTCACATAAATATTTCAAAAAGGATGATGGTTTAATCGGGTACCTTAGTTGTCACGGGGAAGTCGACGGACCAACGATGTGCGCTGTCGAAGGATAGTTAAATCCAAGTTACAGAGACAGCGATGGTTAGGGCCTAATATGCCGGATCACCGGTCGCTGGATGGTGTGGTGGTGGTCACCGAACCGGAATTAAAACATGGGCTGTAGTGACTAACGCTAATGAGGATGTGCTTGTGGGTTTTAGTTACCAGAACCAGTGGCCAGAAAACGAAGAGGGAGAGGCGGAGATGGGTGTTGCGAGTTGTCGGTTCGAAAACGGATTTGCAGAGGGTCGACTTAAATAGTGCAAGTTCGTTTTATGGTAATTACCGAAATTTCTAATAGATTGAAACGGAGTTTTTGGAATGATTTAATGATGAAAACGCGTATTATTGTTTGCCTAAATTAGTCCTCTTGATTAGAGGTTGATTGAGGCTTCATGTAGGTTGGATAAGATAGGTATGGCGCTTGGTTGTGGTAGCCAAGGTTGATCGGAAATTTGGCCGGAAATTACGGTCAGTTTGATGCTTCTTGTTAAAGGAGTTAATTTTTTTATTTTATTTTTTCTGCAACATTTCGTTATTGATATGGAAGGCTCCAATTTATAAATTGTATGAGTTCCTACTTTAAATTGTGTAAATAAAATGCATTAACCATTTAGCGAAATCATCGAAACCGGTAGTTGCTAACCTTGACTAGGATTTAAATATATAAATTAATATACGTTTAAAACTTCCAACATTAAAAGTGGAATTCATTTATTTGTTTTGTTTTTTTATCATCATATAAATAAATAGTAATTTCATAAAAAAAACTCGTTCGGTATATGCCGCTATGATGGCTCTTATTATCTCATGTTTCAACAAAATATATTGGTGTTTATTATATTAAAATAAATACATAAATGAATAAATAAATTAATAGAAATAATCAATACCAATACATAAAATAACCAGATTCGTAAATTTTTATCATTGAACAATAGTTTCGAATTAAGAGGACTCGAATAGGAAGTATTCGAATACATGATGGACTAAAATTATACAAATGATAAAATGAAAAGGGGATCTTTTAAAAAAAAAATTGGGGGGAAATTACGTGATGTTACAGTCTCCCCTACTTTTGGGAACTTCGTCCCGAAGTTATTAAAAACACAAGGTTGAGGATGATTGGGTAGAAATTAGGGCAACTGTGGTTTGGAAAATTTGGGGTTAAGGCACGGTATGAATCTGTAGGTGATATAATAAACTGTTTCGAATAATTCCGATAAGAGGTTTGATATGTGTGAGTTTTAAGGATTGGATTAGGTTCGTCTGAAATAACAAGGAGAATAAAAATCTTGCAAAACACTAAACTTAAGTTTTAGGAATCCAAAAAGAAATGCATGAGTTGATTTGACAAATTTTGAAGTAGGTGTTTAAAGCGAATATCTTTGACGTTTGACCCGAGGTTAGGAACTTGAGAGTGTAAATGAGAAAGGTTTTGGGAATGTGTAACTGGTGAAGGGCAGAGGTACTAATGAAGCAGTCTCCCCTACTTTAGAATGGTTTCTGACCGAACATTATTAAGGACATGCAACAGGATTTCGACTAACAGAGAGTGTAAGAGTATACAAAGTTTAAGGTTTTTTTGTAGAGGTGGTCAACAAGGAAGGCTCCAACAAAACTAATTGAAGCTTATATAAAATGTTCTTTATCAAAAATACTAGCTATTAGTCAACGACCTATTGAAGAGGTAGTAATGGGTAGGTTCTTGGTCAGACTCTTAGTCCGCTCCCGCAGTATCGTTTATGCTTATATATAGGGTGTACCGCAGCTAACCCACCACACTCCCGATACTTTGGACTCGTACTGATTGTCTACCAACAGCCTAAATAGAATTACACACCACCCCCATGTACCTGTAAATCCATGATTGCGTTCCGGACCGTAATCATCGATTTACCTTACACTAGGATGCTATGCTCTTCCATAGCACTAACAATAGTAATACAAGAAACAATGCGTGCAACTAAAATGTGTTAAGTAGTAGATATTGCTCAAGTACAAGATGCGGTTAGAGGTTCTTCCCCTTTCAGGTTCACCTTTAACCGGTAAATTTTTGTTCACATCATTGGGCTCTAAACAACCATATTGATAAACTCTGAGGATTACACAGTTCCCCTTGGGTTAGAGGAATACTCTGAACCGAGTCGTACATGGGAACTGGCTTAGATCTCATACGAGCTATCAATTAGTATGTTCGTTGATGATGAACAAAATAATGTAAAGTATAACAGGGTTTTGCTCACAACACACAACAAAAAAAAATATGCATACCAAATATGCGTTCATGTAAGTATATAAGTATAGCATAAAATTTTGATTGAAAGAATAGCATAACGTAAATCGAGTAAATCGCACAATTTGCACAAAATGAAAGTAAACAAGTTAAATTAATGCTCAAAACTAGTGTTGTAAGAATAACTACTAATAACTAGTGCGAGAATAGTTGCGAATAATGCGTGAAAATAACTACCAACAAAAGAATAATACAAAAATAATAAGATAATGTACGAACATAACTATAAATAGAATGGTGTAAAAAAAAATGAAATTTACTGTAAATGAAAGTGCGTAGAACAGACGTATAGTCTACTGGTATGAGGATAACTTTTTGGAAACCAAAGAATGTTTTAAGTTCAAAACAGGTTCACTTGAAAAGATTTCGTAGGTACACATTTTCATGTGTTTACGAGAAGTCGAGTTTGAAAAGTGTTATAAGGTATATTATTAGTTGCAATTTCTTCCCGAAAACATATATTGGATACGTTATATTAAAACATGCAGATTTACATTTGATTTGTAAAATATGCAATGCAAGTTTATAAAATGCAAGATGAAACCATTTCATGAAGTGTGTGTAAATCTAATGTGTTTCGAAATACCAAGATTTAAAATGATGTGAAGGTTGTGAATGATCCCAGATGCCTTGACGAATTTTGGAAAATAAAATTTTCTGTATTTAAACATTTCTTTAACTTGTGGGTTGAAAAGTCGGAAATTTTTAATTGTTATGAAATGTTGAGAAAATTGAAGTGTTACCCGTTAAGACTGGGTAAACTTGAAACCTTTTAAATTCTCAAACTTTTACGAAATTTATACATTGAAAGATCATTTATTTGCAGGATTGTTAAGGCATCTCTTTGGGCTCATAGCGGGCTATTTGTTTCAAGGCACAAGGTGTATGAAAAGTGTGTTCTAATTTGGCAAATAGGCTTTGTGAAAAGACTTATAGAATAAGTTGTCAAATTAATCGTTTTAGAGAGTAGTGTACTAGTGCGTATCGTGTTGGTAGGCATGTATGAGTTTAGTCTGACTAAGAAGTTCTAACTAATGGTAGTTGGCTATGGCTTAGGAGACTGGGTGCAGCAATATTAGTATTAGGTATATGAGGATATACTGTGACTTCGATCAAGTAAGTTTGTAAACATGAAGGTATAAAACAGGTTGAAATAATAAGCTTGGAAAAAAAAACCATGTTCATTTTTAATTGTATGATGACGCAACATTCCTAAAATCAGGATGTGATCAAAGTTAAACACAGAGTTTAAAACTTAAGTCGTGGGTAAAAATGTTTTAACGCAAAACGAGTAATACCTTATAGTGTAAGAATCATGATCATAAGTGAAATAGTGTAAGCTTTAATGCGATAATATATCGAACAAAAGTTTTAGTAATGATGATAAGGGATTCAAAAGCGAATGATCAATGAATAATGGAATATGAAACATCAGGTGATTAAATGGAATCTTCAATGATAAACAAACATAAACATCAATGATATAAAACATTGGAATTGTTTCTATAGGAAACTTTGACCAACTCAAGTATTTGAAATTTCCTAGTGACTTGTGGGGGCGTACTTTAACCTATAAGTGAATGCTCATCCCAAGAGTTCCCAGGTAGGTATACGGGTCCCTCGTCTGATTGGGATTTATACGAAATACCAGGCCTAGACAGAAAACTCAGGATATAGGCGCTCACCCTTCCAGATTGCACGTGCCCCATCAATAGTGAATTCCAAAACTTTAGCGAGATTAAAAGCGAGATGCAAAAATAGATCCTTGAGATTTGGATTTCACTCCTAACTCAAAGATGTATTTCAAAATTGAAAACGATTGTGGAATGAAACCAATCACTAAGTTAAGGATATCACTCCCAGCTTAGTGGTTAAGTTCCTTTTTGAAAGAAATACTCTTTGAGGTGTGGATGTCACTCCTATCTCAAAGATACATTCCTAAGATAAATAACATATAGAGGAGTGAAACTAATCACCAAGGTATGGATGTCACTCCTAACTTGGTGATATCATTTCGTTTGTGAAATACAAGTATCTTCTTCTTTAAACAACACACCGAAAGAATAACGAGAAAGAATCATAGCGAAAATATCTTGATAGAAAATAATAGGATAAAGAGAAATAAACACGAGAGGACTCGGGAATGTAAGCTTGGTTATAGACTAGGCTAAAAGGCATTCTAATAACCTAATTCCCTATAACCATGGCTCTGATACCAATCTGTAACACCCCAACCGATGGCGGAATCATCGAGGTGTCACGTAGTGACGATTGTTCAAAAGCTCATGGTACTAAAATGTAAATATTATTGAATAAACCAAAATTTGTCTTACATGGAAATGGAAATACATTGTCTAAATGAAATGTAAATATTGAAATAACTGAATTAAAATAAAGCACTAAATGTCTCTTGTTAAAGCACTAGATCAAACTGCACCTGAAACATGTACAAAATAGATTTGGTCAACATATGAAATGTTGGTGAGCATTCCTAGTTTTGATATATATAGTAGGTTAAAAAGTTATACAATTCAAGTGCAAGCTACAGTGCAAATATGTAAACTATGTATCATACAAATGAGCGAAATCAACCCTGTGACTGTATAATGTACTGTATGAACTGTAGTGTACTTATCCAATAAATGGATAAAAGCTTAACACTGGCCACGGATTCTCCGATGAAAAAGGGGGAGAATCAATCTAGGCGGGTTGTCAATCCAAATAGCGCTATCCAATGTTAAGGTCGGCTTGTACCATGTTAATGATTTCACTAAGTACAAATGTAATCCACATGTATTGTCTAAGCATAAAGCACGTTGTATGCAATGCACATAGTACTAGAATTGTATTGTGAAAATGTAAAATTGTATTTGAAATTTGTAATAGTGTACATGTAACACCCCGAAAATGTATAAAAGCAAAAAGGGGATAGGAAGTACTCACTTTGATTGTGAATGGCTTGTTAGAATTCAACAAGATCAATGAATTATGCTTGAACCTAATATTTCCATTATTACCGTATTAGTTTTATGCAACACCAAGTTGGTTATTTGACTCGATGGTGTATTGATTTCCGACGACAAATACTTAACGAATACTTATTAGTTTTTTTTTTAGTTCTATTGTCCCACCAAAGTTTTACATTTGGAAAACAAACTATAGATTCGAATCTATATATATCACAACCGTATACACAATATATATATATATATAAATGTATGAAAACGAGAAAGAATATATATGTTCGAAATTCTAGCATCAGGTCTAATAAATCGTTCCATTAGATTTGGCAGTGTGGCTTTTAAAGAGTAATTATGTTTACATATATAAACTCATTATATATTTAAGTGGGAAACATATGGATGAAATTTGAAATAAAAAAAAACTTCAATCTTATATGTATTAGTATACTTACAAAATGTGAGTTTTAGGTTGCTTTACTTGCAGTATCCTATATGCATGAACTTAATATAATGGGATTATTATGGCAAAAACACTTATACGTACTAATGTGAAATCGAAGGTAAGCACCCATATAAATAACAAGTTCAAGATATAAGACTTTATATTTAATTTAACTCTTCGCGTAAAGGTCGTCGGAAACATCGAGACCATACCAGGATTCACATAAATATTTCAAAAAGGATGATGGTTTAATCGGGTACCTTAGTTGTCACGGGGAAGTCGACGGACCAACGATGTGCGCTGTCGAAGGATAGTTAAATCCAAGTTACAGAGACAGCGATGGTTAGGGCCTAATATGCCGGATCACCGGTCGCTGGATGGTGTGGTGGTGGTCACCAAACCGGAATTAAAACATGGGCTGTAGTGACTAACGCTAATGAGGATGTGCTTGTGGGTTTTAGTTACCAGAACCAGTGGCCAGAAAACGAAGAGGGAGAGGCGGAGATGGGTGTTGCGAGTTGTCGGTTCGAAAACGGATTTGCAGAGGGTCGACTTAAATAGTGCAAGTTCGTTTTATGGTAATTACCGAAATTTCTAATAGATTGAAACGGAGTTTTTGGAATGATTTAATGATGAAAACGCGTATTATTGTTTGCCTAAATTAGTCCTCTTGATTAGAGGTTGATTGAGGCTTCATGTAGGTTGGATAAGATAGGTATGGCGCTTGGTTGTGGTAGCCAAGGTTGATCGGAAATTTGGCCGGAAATTACGGTCAGTTTGATGCTTCTTGTTAAAGGAGTTAATTTTTTTATTTTATTTTTTCTGCAACATTTCGTTATTGATATGGAAGGCTCCAATTTATAAATTGTATGAGTTCCTACTTTAAATTGTGTAAATAAAATGCATTAACCATTTAGCGAAATCATCGAAACCGGTAGTTGCTAACCTTGACTAGGATTTAAATATATAAATTAATATACGTTTAAAACTTCCAACATTAAAAGTGGAATTCATTTATTTGTTTTGTTTTTTTATCATCATATAAATAAATAGTAATTTCATAAAAAAAACTCGTTCGGTATATGCCGCTATGATGGCTCTTATTATCTCATGTTTCAACAAAATATATTGGTGTTTATTATATTAAAATAAATACATAAATGAATAAATAAATTAATAGAAATAATCAATACCAATACATAAAATAACCAGATTCGTAAATTTTTATCATTGAACAATAGTTTCGAATTAAGAGGACTCGAATAGGAAGTATTCGAATACATGATGGACTAAAATTATACAAATGATAAAATGAAAAGGGGATCTTTTAAAAAAAAAATTGGGGGGAAATTACGTGATGTTACATCAGCCAAGAACACTAGAAATGAAAATGCGAAGAAAGGAAAAATTTTGCTCAGGGGCGCAACCTACTGTCAGAGTAGGGCGCAACCTTGCGCTCTAAGCCAAAAGTCTCCTGAGCTGCGCCCCCTGGGGGCGCTCCCTTGCCCATGAGGGCGCAAGGTTGCGCCCCTATCTGATAAAAAACACGAAAATTTGTGTTTTGGCCCTCCAAACCCTTGTTAACTCTCAATTCATCACCCACACACACCACCCTACCTTATAATAAGCATCTAACATACCTTGATCAAGTCTCGGCCCGAATGCACACTTCCCTTAAGCTTCGGGTTTGAGTCCAAACACCTCACCGTGCATGAATCGCTCAAACCTTAGCTCTAATACCAACTTGTAAGGACCGTTTTTTTTTAAATGCATACATATGTAAATACTTGCATAACAACCATTAACATTTACATCTAGTTCAAATTCAAAAACATAGTTTGGAAAGGTTGTCATAGGGATCTATCCCAACATGTAACAAAACACTACCAAAACATTTTTAAGTTATAAAACATTGTTAACAAAATAGATCCCAAAGGCTTTAGCCATGACACCTAGTCCCACCAAAAGGCGTGTGCATTCCAAAATCCGAGCCGCGAGTTGATCTTTAAGCATGTGCCTTACCTAATACACAATACAACCAAAAGTGAGTTAATCATGTTTTCTACAAAAGGATTATCCCATTATTAATATCCCCAATAAGGAGACATCTTGCATGTAACATTACGCATTTAAACTTGTACGTTACACGGCTATCATTAATAAAACGTCAAGTTTTACCTATATTATTCGCATTAATTATTTTTGTCGCATAAGTGGAACCCTAATACTATATATATATATAGATATATATGTGGTTGTGTGTGATAATTATGTAAAAAAAATAAACGCTTGGGCCGGGAATCGAACCCGCGCCCAAGCCGGCCCAACTAAACACAACACTTAACCAACTGGGCTAGCCATCATCCTTGATTAAACCCGGACGCGAATTAATCTTATACTTGATTTTTAAACCTCACAGTTGACTATGGAAAGTCAACTGTGGACGCGTATGGATGATCAATCACAATTAACTTGTGATTGATCCATATATGGCAACGATGCCTGTTTATCGGCCCTGTATGACTCGGATACACGTCAACTAACCATCAATCGTTGCCCAATTTGGATCCTATACGCGTATGGACTTTATGATTAGTCAAACTTTCCAATTAACCCAACCATCGAACCACACTATAAATTGACCTGCTGCGATCCTTCACAACTCGCTCACACATCTCTCTTAAACCTCCAATTGTTCTGAAACACCTCTGATAATACCCACGCATACACAGTTTGACCAATTAGGTTGACTGTCCAATCGTATATCAAACAACACTGTAAGTCCAATCTTTTTTGTGGGTTTTGTTAGTCGGCATCCATACAACAAAAACCCTAACAATAATCGGGTTCAAAATGTGTGGATTGCCTGATTGGAAAAGCTAGGGTTCGTGCATTGTGATTTGGGGATAAACTCAGTTTGGTATTGCGTATATAATTATTTTTAAAAGGAGTTCATCACAACCACTGGCCTAGGCCAAGTGGTTGTGACTATGGTCTATAACCAAAGGCACCCGGGTTCGAGTCCCGGCTGTGGCCTTCCTTTCTTTCTTTTTTCATTTTTAAAACAACAAATCATTATTATATATATATATATGATACATTTAAAACTTATAAATTCGTTTTTAAATATTAAAACTATTTTATAAATTCTAAAAAAATTATATTTATTAAATCTGAGTTAAAAGTTTTATTTACAATTTTTATTTTTCTAAAATTCATTTATTTAATATTTATAATAATTAAATCAATTTTATACTACTATATTTATAAAAACCCATTAAAATATCAAAACAATTTTATTAAATTCTACAAAAATTATCCTGAGTTTTTATAAAGTTAAACTTTACTGAAATGATTTTTAATTCTGAAAAATCATTTATTTTATATTTTTAATCAATTTTTGTTAGATTTAATCATAATTAAATCATAATAAATTCAATTTTCATTATTTTTGCACCAAAATTTTATACAATTTATTTTTAAATATTTAGAACAGAAATATGATTTTTAAAATAGAAATTCTTTAATTTTAGTATTTTTGAATATTAAAGTTAAATATTGGCAATTTGTAATAAATAGATTTAAAAATCTATTTTAAAAGAAATAATTTTATAAAAATTATTTTTATACTTCAAACACTTTATTGTGAGCATTCTAAATTCAAATTTTATAAAAAGACTTTCTTTTATTTAAATATCAAATTTCCCTTTTATTTAATTAACATTTTATTTTAAAATTCAACAATTGGATATCCCCAAATCGAAACCCTAGGATACACTTATAAACTAATTAGACTTAGACTTATTTATTACCTTATTATAGGGTGATATTTGGCATTATTTGGGCAACACTATTATTTCATCTTTTCAAGAAGTATAACATTTGCTAAGGTGAGTTTTACATAGCCCCTTTTATTTATCACCATTTTTGGGGTGAAACATGTTATAACATCATTATTGCAATTCAATCATCAATGTGTCTATGTGTTTTCTATGTTGCATTATGTCTTGAGCATGATTAGAGTAAGCACCATTCTAGCATAATCATTAACTCCGTACAAGCCGACGGTATACATTGATAGATCTATTGGACTAACAATCCCACCCGGATACGTGCCTCCTACAAAGGTAGCGTGGGTGTTTGTTATCGCATAACATATTCAAGTGAACCATGAGCGTATGGTATGTATCATATTATAACAGTCATCAGGGTTGATTATGCACTCGATTTATTTCTAGTATGTTCTCACATATGGGCTAGATTAACATGACACATGAATTGCACAACATTTTTATTCTATTATCAAAAACCTATGTAATTCTCACCAACTTTTGTTGACCCAAAAATATTTTCAAAATTAACATGTTTCAGGTAACAATGAAGCTGAGGCTTGAGTATGCTTGAGGATTTAATATGAAGCTTTTGTTTGAAGCTATTAGAAGTTGTTGCATTATTTTGATTTCATGTATTTGAATTTCTAGACAATCACTTTATGTTGGATATTTATGTTATGAATAAATTATTTAAAATTTATATTATACCATGTGCTACTGAAACAATCATCAATACGTGGCACCCCGATGTTTCCGCCATCGGTTGGGGTGTTACAGATTGGTATCAGAGCCTTGGTTATAGGGAATTAGGTTATTAGAAAATAATCTAGACTATAACCTTAGGGACTTAAACAGTACTTGCTTTTCTTACTTGTAACCTTAATTGCTTCCATAATCCTATCCTTATCCTATACCTTATATAACCCTAAACCTACATATGACTACTCTTATTCGTCTGCTGCAATCCTGATCCACCATTAGATTAATAGGACAAAATCCTCAGGTTTAACCTGAACCCCCTTGAGATCTCGTCGAAGTTCTAGATTTTAATAACGAACACGTGCAATCTGGAAGGGTGAACGCCTGTATTCTGAGTCTTCTGTCTAGGCTGGCATTGCGCATATATCCCAATCAGACGAGGGACCCGGATGCCTACCTGGGAATTCTCGGGATGAGTGTTCACTTATAGGCTAAAGCATGTCTTCATATGTTATTAGACTCTAGAATCTTTGATAAGTCAACGTTTTCGTTTATTCGTTTTAATTAATGAATAAATGATTACATTCCTTATATAATCTCATTCATTTCATTGTGTCTATTACAGATCATGCCTCCACGTCGCAGCACTCGCAACAACAATGGTGAGAACCACGAAGAGGGTGATGACAACCATAACCATGACCAAGTTCCTAACCACAACAACAATGGTGTCGATGCTCAACTGGCTGCAATCATTTCTCAACAAATGGCGCAGCAAATCGCAACTCTGGTTCCCAATTTACTCGCTCAGGTCATCCAAATGAACGGCAACGGGAATGGTCACGGCAACGGGAACGGGAACGGGAACGGCAATGGCAATGGAAATGGACCCCTAGCCTGCACCCTTAAGCATTTCAACTCTTGTAACCCTCCAAAGTTTAGTGGTGAAGAAGGAGCTACAGGACTCCTCCAATGGTTTGAGGGTATTGAGAATACCTTCATCAACAGTGAGTGCCCCAACAACTTCAAGGTTCGTTACGCCATGAGTGTTCTCCATAAACGAGCACTCACTTGGTGGAATGAAGAAAAGCGTACTCGTGGGGCCGAAGTTGCTCTTGCTATGACATGGGACCAAGTCAAAGAAATCATGAAGGAAGAGTTTTGTCCTCGCAATGAAGTTAAGAAGCTTGAGGATGAGTTCCACACCTTAGCTCAAGATAGTGGGGAAAACCTTGCCTACAACACCCGCTTTCATGAGCTTAGCTTATTGTTGCCCCACAAAGTTACTCCTCTGCCGGTAGCCATCGAGAAGTACATCGGTGGTCTGCCCATGCAAATCCAGGACACTGTTTGGGGTAGGAATCCTGCAACTTTGGAAGAGGCCAAACGTCTAGCGGCCACTCTTACTGATAATCACGTGAAGAACGGTACTCTCTTCCGCAAGGGCACTAAGAAGACGGTTGCCAAAGACACTCCACAGCCTGCAATTGAAGTCAAGCCTGAGACCTCAAGCAACAAAAAGCGCAAGGCTAGAAACTATATGGTTGCTGCTACTCCACCTGCTGCCCAGAACCCAGCCAAGAAACCATACACCGGACCTCACCCTTTGTGCAACACTTGCAAGTACCATCATCCAGCACAGGTGCCATGTCGTTTTTGTACCAAGTGTCAAAGATATGGTCACCTGGTGAACGTCTGTCGAGCCCCTCCTACTACCCAAGACAACAATAACCCAGCTCCCAACCAACAAAACAACAGGCCTGCTCGTGGTCAATGCTACGAGTGTGGCAACCCTAATCACTACATCAACAACTGCCCTAATCGTAACCAAAACCAAAACCGAAACCAAAACCAAAACCAGAACCGCAACCAGAACCAAGGTGCTCGAGGTCGCGCCTACAATCTCAACGCTAACCAGGCTCGTGACAACAACGAGGTGGTGAATGGTACGTTTCTCATTAATAACCACTATGCATCCATATTATTTGATTCGGGAGCTGATAAGTCATTTGTGTCACTGAAGTTTGAACCTTTACTTAACTTACCCCACACTAATCTAGAGGAACCTTTAGTGGTAGAGGTAGCTAACGGGAAGTCTATTTCGATCGACTCTATTATTCGTAACTGCTTGATGAACCTCGACGATCATACCTTCTCTATCGATCTCATCCCCATGCATCTTGGAAGTTTTGATGTTATAGTAGGCATGGACTGGTTGTCAACTCATCGTGCCGAAATTCTGTGCTTCGAGAAAGTCATACGCATTCCTCTCGAATCTGGTGAGATTTTGAAGATCTATGGTGAGAAACCCTGTGGCGAGCTTAAGCTTATGTCTTGTACTACTGCCCAAAAGTACTTACGAAAGGGGTATACAGCCTTCTTAGCTAACGTGATAGAGAAGAAGGACAAAGGCAAAAGTATGCAAGACATTCCTATTATTCGAGACTATCCTGAAGTCTTTCCAGAGGATTTACCTGGTTTGCCTCCTGCTCGACAAGTGGAATTTCGTATTGATCTTGTTCCTGGTGCTAATCCTGTCGCTAAAGCTCCTTATCGTCTTGCACCCTCTGAGATGCAAGAACTTGCCAGTCAATTACAGGAACTTTCTGATAAAGGGTTCATTCGCCCTAGTTCTTCTCCATGGGGAGCCCCTGTCTTGTTCGTTAAAAAGAAGGATGGTTCTCTTAGGATGTGTATTGACTACCGTGAACTCAACAAACTCACCATCAAGAATCGTTATCCACTTCCTAGGATTGACGATCTCTTCGATCAACTTCAAGGAGCAACCCACTTCTCGAAGATTGATCTCCGTTCTGGTTATCATCAGCTTAGAGTCCACGATGATGATATTCCCAAGACAGCTTTTCGCACACGCTATGGTCACTATGAATTCATGGTTATGCCTTTTGGGTTGACCAATGCTCCCGCAGTATTTATGGATTTGATGAATCGGGTTTGTAGACCCTATCTCGACAAATTCGTGATCGTTTTCATCGATGATAATTTTGATTTACTCTAAATCAAAATCCGATCACGAGCAACATCTTCACTCTATCTTGAATCTCCTAAAGAAAGAACAACTGTATGCCAAGTTCTCAAAATGCGAATTTTGGCTTAAGAAAGTTCAATTTTTGGGACATGTCATTGATATGAACGGAATTCATGTTGATCCTGCAAAGATCGAAGCTGTGAAGAATTGGAGTGTTCCTACCACTCCAACGGAAGTCCGTTCTTTCCTTGGTTTGGCTGGTTATTATCGTCGATTCATCGCCAATTTCTCCAAGATCGCTGTTCCTCTCACTACCTTAACTCACAAGGGTAAGCCCTATGAGTGGGGACCTAAGCAAGAGGAAGCATTCGAAACTCTTAAGCTGAAACTCTGTGAAGCTCCTATCTTGTCTCTACCTGATGGTAATGATGATTTCGTGGTCTACTGTGATGCATCGAACCAGGGTCTTGGTTGTGTTCTCATGCAACGAGGAAAGGTTATTGCTTATGCGTCTCGACAACTCAAGACTCACGAAAAGAATTATACCACTCATGATCTTGAATTGGGCGCTGTTGTCTTTGCACTCAAGATTTGGAGACATTATCTTTATGGGACCAAATGTGTGGTGTTCACGGACCACAAAAGTCTTCAACATGTCTTCGACCAAAAGAATCTTAACATGAGGCAACGACGTTGGGTTGAATTACTTAACGACTATGATTGCGAAATTCGCTACCATCCTGGCAAGGCGAATGTTGTGGCTGACGCACTTAGTCGTAAAGAGCGTGTCAAACTCCAATGTGCGAGAGTTCGTACTGACCTTCAAGATAGCATTCTCCAGGCTCAACACACATCAGTCACCCAAGGTAACATGTACGATGAAATGTCTTGTGGTGCTGAAACTCAACTTGAAACCAAACCCGATGGTCTCCTTTATTTCCTTAATCGACTGTGGATTCCCGACCGTGATGATCTTCGTACTTTTCTCATGAACGAGGCTCATAAGTCTCGTTATTCTATTCATCCTGGAGCTGACAAGATGTACCAAGATCTTCGTTATTCTTATTGGCGGCCTGGTATGAAGAAAGACATTGCTCTTTTCGTTGCAAAATGTCTCACTTGTTCCAAGGTCAAGGCTGAACATCAACGACCATCTGGTATGCTAGAACAACCAGAGATTTCTGTCTGGAAATGGGAGAGCATAGCTATGGATTTCATCACCAAACTCCCTCGTACACCCAAAGGTTTTGACAGTATCTGGGTAATCGTCGATCGTTTGACCAAATCAGCTCACTTCCTACCTATTCGTGAGAAGTATTCTGTGGAAAGGTTAGCAAAGATGTACGTAAGTGAAATCGTATGTCGTCACGGTATACCTTTGGACATTATTTCTGATCGCGATGGTCGTTTCACCTCTCACTTTTGGGAGTCTCTACAAGATGCTTTGGGTACCAAGTTGAACCTGAGCACTGCTTATCACCCTCAAACTGATGGTCAGACTGAACGAACCATCCAGACACTTGAGGATATGCTCAGGGCATGTGTCATCGATTTTGGTGGCGCATGGGATTCTCATCTTCCTTTGGTTGAGTTTTCATACAACAACAGTTATCACGCCAGCATTAACATGGCTCCTTTCGAGGCACTCTATGGTCGGAAATGTCGTTCACCTGTCTGTTGGACTGAGGTTGGTGAAGCTCGTATTACTGGACCCGAACTAATCCAGGAAACCACAGACAAAATTCAACTCATTCAGGATAATCTTCTCAAGGCTAGAAGTCGTCAAAAGAGTTATGCTGATAAACGTCGTAAACCCTTGGAATTTCAAGTTGGGGACCTTGTACTACTTAAGGTATCCCCTTGGAAAGGAGTAATTCGTTTCGGTAGAAAGGGAAAGCTAGCTCCTCGATACGTAGGCCCCTTCAAAATTCTTGACAGAGTTGGAAAAGTGGCTTACAAACTTGATCTTCCACCCGAGCTAAGCAATGTTCACCCGACCTTCCATGTTTCGAATCTCAAGAAATGCTTAGCGGATGAGAACCTTCATGTTCCTCTTGAGGATGTGCAAATTGATGAAAGCATGCACATTATCGAGAAACCCGTCGAGATTGTTGATACTGGAGTCAAGAAACTCAAGCGCAGTCGTATTCCGATCGTTAAGGTTCGTTGGGAATCTAAACGAGGCCCAGAGTTCACTTGGGAACGTAAAGACCAGATGAAATCGAAGTATCCACATCTTTTTCCACCAGACTCTCCAACTCCAACTTCGGGACGAAGTTCCTAAAAGTAGGGGAGACTGTAACATTACGCATTTAAACTTGTACGTTACACGGCTATCATTAATAAAACGTCAAGTTTTACCTATATTATTCGCATTAATTATTTTTGTCGCATAAGTGGAACCCTAATACTATATATATATATATAGATATATATGTGGTTGTGTGTGATAATTATTTAAAAAAAATAAACGCTTGGGCCGGGAATCGAACCCGCGCCCAAGCCGGCCCAACTAAACACAACACTTAACCAACTGGGCTAGCCATCATCCTTGATTAAACCCGGACGCGAATTAATCTTATACTTGATTTTTAAACCTCACAGTTGACTATGGAAAGTCAACTGTGGACGCGTATGGATGATCAATCACAATTAACTTGTGATTGATCCATATATGGCAACGATGCCTGTTTATCGGCCCTGTATGACTCGGATACACGTCAACTAACCATCAATCGTTGCCCAATTTGGATCCTATACGCGTATGGACTTTATGATTAGTCAAACTTTCCAATTAACCCAACCATCGAACCACACTATAAATTGACCTGCTGCGATCCTTCACAACTCGCTCACACATCTCTCTTAAACCTCCAATTGTTCTGAAACACCTCTGATAATACCCACGCATACACAGTTTGACCAATTAGGTTGACTGTCCAATCGTATATCAAACAACACTGTAAGTCCAATCTTTTTTGTGGGTTTTGTTAGTCGGCATCCATACAACAAAAACCCTAACAATAATCGGGTTCAAAATGTGTGGATTGCCTGATTGGAAAAGCTAGGGTTCGTGCATTGTGATTTGGGGATAAACTCAGTTTGGTATTGCGTATATAATTATTTTTAAAAGGAGTTCATCACAACCACTGGCCTAGGCCAAGTGGTTGTGACTATGGTCTATAACCAAAGGCACCCGGGTTCGAGTCCCGGCTGTGGCCTTCCTTTCTTTCTTTTTTCATTTTTAAAACAACAAATCATTATTATATATATATATGATACATTTAAAACTTATAAATTCGTTTTTAAATATTAAAACTATTTTATAAATTCTAAAAAAATTATATTTATTAAATCTGAGTTAAAAGTTTTATTTACAATTTTTATTTTTCTAAAATTCATTTATTTAATATTTATAATAATTAAATCAATTTTATACTACTATATTTATAAAAACCCATTAAAATATCAAAACAATTTTATTAAATTCTACAAAAATTATCCTGAGTTTTTATAAAGTTAAACTTTACTGAAATGATTTTTAATTCTGAAAAATCATTTATTTTATATTTTTAATCAATTTTTGTTAGATTTAATCATAATTAAATCATAATAAATTCAATTTTCATTATTTTTGCACCAAAATTTTATACAATTTATTTTTAAATATTTAGAACAGAAATATGATTTTTAAAATAGAAATTCTTTAATTTTAGTATTTTTGAATATTAAAGTTAAATATTGGCAATTTGTAATAAATAGATTTAAAAATCTATTTTAAAAGAAATAATTTTATAAAAATTATTTTTATACTTCAAACACTTTATTGTGAGCATTCTAAATTCAAATTTTATAAAAAGACTTTCTTTTATTTAAATATCAAATTTCCCTTTTATTTAATTAACATTTTATTTTAAAATTCAACAATTGGATATCCCCAAATCGAAACCCTAGGATACACTTATAAACTAATTAGACTTAGACTTATTTATTACCTTATTATAGGGTGATATTTGGCATTATTTGGGCAACACTATTATTTCATCTTTTCAAGAAGTATAACATTTGCTAAGGTGAGTTTTACATAGCCCCTTTTATTTATCACCATTTTTGGGGTGAAACATGTTATAACATCATTATTGCAATTCAATCATCAATGTGTCTATGTGTTTTCTATGTTGCATTATGTCTTGAGCATGATTAGAGTAAGCACCATTCTAGCATAATCATTAACTCCGTACAAGCCGACGGTATACATTGATAGATCTATTGGACTAACAATCCCACCCGGATACGTGCCTCCTACAAAGGTAGCGTGGGTGTTTGTTATCGCATAACATATTCAAGTGAACCATGAGCGTATGGTATGTATCATATTATAACAGTCATCAGGGTTGATTATGCACTCGATTTATTTCTAGTATGTTCTCACATATGGGCTAGATTAACATGACACATGAATTGCACAACATTTTTATTCTATTATCAAAAACCTATGTAATTCTCACCAACTTTTGTTGACCCAAAAATATTTTCAAAATTAACATATTTCAGGTAACAATGAAGCTGAGGCTTGAGTATGCTTGAGGATTTAATATGAAGCTTTTGTTTGAAGCTATTAGAAGTTGTTGCATTATTTTGATTTCATGTATTTGAATTTCTAGACAATCACTTTATGTTGGATATTTATGTTATGAATAAATTATTTAAAATTTATATTATACCATGTGCTACTGAAACAATCATCAATATGTGGCACCCCGATGTTTCCGCCATCGGTTGGGGTGTTACAGATTGGTATCAGAGCCTTGGTTATAGGGAATTAGGTTATTAGAAAATAATCTAGACTATAACCTTAGGGACTTAAACAGTACTTGCTTTTCTTACTTGTAACCTTAATTGCTTCCCTAATCCTATCCTTATCCTATACCTTATATAACCCTAAACCTACATATGACTACTCTTATTCGTCTGCTGCAATCCTGATCCACCATTAGATTAATAGGACAAAATCCTCAGGTTTAACCTGAACCCCCTTGAGATCTCGTCGAAGTTCTAGATTTTAATAACGAACACGTGCAATCTGGAAGGGTGAACGCCTGTATTCTGAGTCTTCTGTCTAGGCTGGCATTGCGCATATATCCCAATCAGACGAGGGACCCGGATGCCTACCTGGGAATTCTCGGGATGAGTGTTCACTTATAGGCTAAAGCATGTCTTCATATGTTATTAGACTCTAGAATCTTTGATAAGTCAACGTTTTCGTTTATTCGTTTTAATTAATGAATAAATGATTACATTCCTTATATAATCTCATTCATTTCATTGTGTCTATTACAGATCATGCCTCCACGTCGCAGCACTCGCAACAACAATGGTGAGAACCACGAAGAGGGTGATGACAACCATAACCATGACCAAGTTCCTAACCACAACAACAATGGTGTCGATGCTTAACTGGCTGCAATCATTTCTCAACAAATGGCGCAGCAAATCGCAACTCTGGTTCCCAATTTACTCGCTCAGGTCATCCAAATGAACGGCAACGGGAACGGGAACGGCAATGGCAATGGAAATGGACCCCTAGCCTGCACCCTTAAGCATTTCAACTCTTGTAACCCTCCAAAGTTTAGTGGTGAAGAAGGAGCTACAGGACTCCTCCAATGGTTTGAGGGTATTGAGAATACCTTCATCAACAGTGAGTGCCCCAACAACTTCAAGGTTCGTTACGCCATGAGTGTTCTCCATAAACGAGCACTCACTTGGTGGAATGAAGAAAAGCGTACTCGTGGGACCGAAGTTGCTCTTGCTATGACATGGGACCAAGTCAAAGAAATCATGAAGGAAGAGTTTTGTCCTCGCAATGAAGTTAAGAAGCTTGAGGATGAGTTCCACACCTTAGCTCAAGATAGTGGGGAAAACCTTGCCTACAACACCCGCTTTCATGAGCTTAGCTTATTGTTGCCCCACAAAGTTACTCCTCTGCCGGTAGCCATCGAGAAGTACATCGGTGGTCTGCCCATGCAAATCCAGGACACTGTTTGGGGTAGGAATCCTGCAACTTTGGAAGAGGCCAAACGTCTAGCGGCCACTCTTACTGATAATCACGTGAAGAACGGTACTCTCTTCCGCAAGGGCACTAAGAAGACGGTTGCCAAAGACACTCCACAGCCTGCAATTGAAGTCAAGCCTGAGACCTCAAGCAACAAAAAGCGCAAGGCTAGAAACTATATGGTTGCTGCTACTCCACCTGCTGCCCAGAACCCAGCCAAGAAACCATACACCGGACCTCACCCTTTGTGCAACACTTGCAAGTACCATCATCCAGCACAGGTGCCATGTCGTTTTTGTACCAAGTGTCAAAGATATGGTCACCTGGTGAACGTCTGTCGAGCCCCTCCTACTACCCAAGACAACAATAACCCAGCTCCCAACCAACAAAACAACAGGCCTGCTCGTGGTCAATGCTACGAGTGTGGCAACCCTAATCACTACATCAACAACTGCCCTAATCGTAACCAAAACCAAAACCGAAACCAAAACCAAAACCAGAACCGCAACCAGAACCAAGGTGCTCGAGGTCGCGCCTACAATCTCAACGCTAACCAGGCTCGTGACAACAACGAGGTGGTGAATGGTACGTTTCTCATTAATAACCACTATGCATCCATATTATTTGATTCGGGAGCTGATAAGTCATTTGTGTCACTGAAGTTTGAACCTTTACTTAACTTACCCCACACTAATCTAGAGGAACCTTTAGTGGTAGAGGTAGCTAACGGGAAGTCTATTTCGATCGACTCTATTATTCGTAACTGCTTGATGAACCTCGACGATCATACCTTCTCTATCGATCTCATCCCCATGCATCTTGGAAGTTTTGATGTTATAGTAGGCATGGACTGGTTGTCAACTCATCGTGCCGAAATTCTGTGCTTCGAGAAAGTCATACGCATTCCTCTCGAATCTGGTGAGATTTTGAAGATCTATGGTGAGAAACCCTGTGGCGAGCTTAAGCTTATGTCTTGTACTACTGCCCAAAAGTACTTACGAAAGGGGTATACAGCCTTCTTAGCTAACGTGATAGAGAAGAAGGACAAAGGCAAAAGTATGCAAGACATTCCTATTATTCGAGACTATCCTGAAGTCTTTCCAGAGGATTTACCTGGTTTGCCTCCTGCTCGACAAGTGGAATTTCGTATTGATCTTGTTCCTGGTGCTAATCCTGTCGCTAAAGCTCCTTATCGTCTTGCACCCTCTGAGATGCAAGAACTTGCCAGTCAATTACAGGAACTTTCTGATAAAGGGTTCATTCGCCCTAGTTCTTCTCCATGGGGAGCCCCTGTCTTGTTCGTTAAAAAGAAGGATGGTTCTCTTAGGATGTGTATTGACTACCGTGAACTCAACAAACTCACCATCAAGAATCGTTATCCACTTCCTAGGATTGACGATCTCTTCGATCAACTTCAAGGAGCAACCCACTTCTCGAAGATTGATCTCCGTTCTGGTTATCATCAGCTTAGAGTCCACGATGATGATATTCCCAAGACAGCTTTTCGCACACGCTATGGTCACTATGAATTCATGGTTATGCCTTTTGGGTTGACCAATGCTCCCGCAGTATTTATGGATTTGATGAATCGGGTTTGTAGACCCTATCTCGACAAATTCGTGATCGTTTTCATCGATGATAATTTTGATTTACTCTAAATCAAAATCCGATCACGAGCAACATCTTCACTCTATCTTGAATCTCCTAAAGAAAGAACAACTGTATGCCAAGTTCTCAAAATGCGAATTTTGGCTTAAGAAAGTTCAATTTTTGGGACATGTCATTGATATGAACGGAATTCATGTTGATCCTGCAAAGATCGAAGCTGTGAAGAATTGGAGTGTTCCTACCACTCCAACGGAAGTCCGTTCTTTCCTTGGTTTGGCTGGTTATTATCGTCGATTCATCGCCAATTTCTCCAAGATCGCTGTTCCTCTCACTACCTTAACTCACAAGGGTAAGCCCTATGAGTGGGGACCTAAGCAAGAGGAAGCATTCGAAACTCTTAAGCTGAAACTCTGTGAAGCTCCTATCTTGTCTCTACCTGATGGTAATGATGATTTCGTGGTCTACTGTGATGCATCGAACCAGGGTCTTGGTTGTGTTCTCATGCAACGAGGAAAGGTTATTGCTTATGCGTCTCGACAACTCAAGACTCACGAAAAGAATTATACCACTCATGATCTTGAATTGGGCGCTGTTGTCTTTGCACTCAAGATTTGGAGACATTATCTTTATGGGACCAAATGTGTGGTGTTCACGGACCACAAAAGTCTTCAACATGTCTTCGACCAAAAGAATCTTAACATGAGGCAACGACGTTGGGTTGAATTACTTAACGACTATGATTGCGAAATTCGCTACCATCCTGGCAAGGCGAATGTTGTGGCTGACGCACTTAGTCGTAAAGAGCGTGTCAAACTCCAATGTGCGAGAGTTCGTACTGACCTTCAAGATAGCATTCTCCAGGCTCAACACACATCAGTCACCCAAGGTAACATGTACGATGAAATGTCTTGTGGTGCTGAAACTCAACTTGAAACCAAACCCGATGGTCTCCTTTATTTCCTTAATCGACTGTGGATTCCCGACCGTGATGATCTTCGTACTTTTCTCATGAACGAGGCTCATAAGTCTCGTTATTCTATTCATCCTGGAGCTGACAAGATGTACCAAGATCTTCGTTATTCTTATTGGCGGCCTGGTATGAAGAAAGACATTGCTCTTTTCGTTGCAAAATGTCTCACTTGTTCCAAGGTCAAGGCTGAACATCAACGACCATCTGGTATGCTAGAACAACCAGAGATTTCTGTCTGGAAATGGGAGAGCATAGCTATGGATTTCATCACCAAACTCCCTCGTACACCCAAAGGTTTTGACAGTATCTGGGTAATCGTCGATCGTTTGACCAAATCAGCTCACTTCCTACCTATTCGTGAGAAGTATTCTGTGGAAAGGTTAGCAAAGATGTACGTAAGTGAAATCGTATGTCGTCACGGTATACCTTTGGACATTATTTCTGATCGCGATGGTCGTTTCACCTCTCACTTTTGGGAGTCTCTACAAGATGCTTTGGGTACCAAGTTGAACCTGAGCACTGCTTATCACCCTCAAACTGATGGTCAGACTGAACGAACCATCCAGACACTTGAGGATATGCTCAGGGCATGTGTCATCGATTTTGGTGGCGCATGGGATTCTCATCTTCCTTTGGTTGAGTTTTCATACAACAACAGTTATCACGCCAGCATTAACATGGCTCCTTTCGAGGCACTCTATGGTCGGAAATGTCGTTCACCTGTCTGTTGGACTGAGGTTGGTGAAGCTCGTATTACTGGACCCGAACTAATCCAGGAAACCACAGACAAAATTCAACTCATTCAGGATAATCTTCTCAAGGCTAGAAGTCGTCAAAAGAGTTATGCTGATAAACGTCGTAAACCCTTGGAATTTCAAGTTGGGGACCTTGTACTACTTAAGGTATCCCCTTGGAAAGGAGTAATTCGTTTCGGTAGAAAGGGAAAGCTAGCTCCTCGATACGTAGGCCCCTTCAAAATTCTTGACAGAGTTGGAAAAGTGGCTTACAAACTTGATCTTCCACCCGAGCTAAGCAATGTTCACCCGACCTTCCATGTTTCGAATCTCAAGAAATGCTTAGCGGATGAGAACCTTCATGTTCCTCTTGAGGATGTGCAAATTGATGAAAGCATGCACATTATCGAGAAACCCGTCGAGATTGTTGATACTGGAGTCAAGAAACTCAAGCGCAGTCGTATTCCGATCGTTAAGGTTCGTTGGGAATCTAAACGAGGCCCAGAGTTCACTTGGGAACGTAAAGACCAGATGAAATCGAAGTATCCACATCTTTTTCCACCAGACTCTCCAACTCCAACTTCGGGACGAAGTTCCTAAAAGTAGGGGAGACTGTAACATTACGCATTTAAACTTGTACGTTACACGGCTATCATTAATAAAACGTCAAGTTTTACCTATATTATTCGCATTAATTATTTTTGTCGCATAAGTGGAACCCTAATACTATATATATATATAGATATATATGTGGTTGTGTGTGATAATTATGTAAAAAAATAAACGCTTGGGCCGGGAATCGAACCCGCGCCCAAGCCGGCCCAACTAAACACAACACTTAACCAACTGGGCTAGCCATCATCCTTGATTAAACCCGGACGCGAATTAATCTTATACTTGATTTTTAAACCTCACAGTTGACTATGGAAAGTCAACTGTGGACGCGTATGGATGATCAATCACAATTAACTTGTGATTGATCCATATATGGCAACGATGCCTGTTTATCGGCCCTGTATGACTCGGATACACGTCAACTAACCATCAATCGTTGCCCAATTTGGATCCTATACGCGTATGGACTTTATGATTAGTCAAACTTTCCAATTAACCCAACCATCGAACCACACTATAAATTGACCTGCTGCGATCCTTCACAACTCGCTCACACATCTCTCTTAAACCTCCAATTGTTCTGAAACACCTCTGATAATACCCACGCATACACAGTTTGACCAATTAGGTTGACTGTCCAATCGTATATCAAACAACACTGTAAGTCCAATCTTTTTTGTGGGTTTTGTTAGTCGGCATCCATACAACAAAAACCCTAACAATAATCGGGTTCAAAATGTGTGGATTGCCTGATTGGAAAAGCTAGGGTTCGTGCATTGTGATTTGGGGATAAACTCAGTTTGGTATTGCGTATATAATTATTTTTAAAAGGAGTTCATCACAACCACTGGCCTAGGCCAAGTGGTTGTGACTATGGTCTATAACCAAAGGCACCCGAGTTCGAGTCCCGGCTGTGGCCTTCCTTTCTTTCTTTTTTCATTTTTAAAACAACAAATCATTATTATATATATATATGATACATTTAAAACTTATAAATTCGTTTTTAAATATTAAAACTATTTTATAAATTCTAAAAAAATTATATTTATTAAATCTGAGTTAAAAGTTTTATTTACAATTTTTATTTTTCTAAAATTCATTTATTTAATATTTATAATAATTAAATCAATTTTATACTACTATATTTATAAAAACCCATTAAAATATCAAAACAATTTTATTAAATTCTACAAAAATTATCCTGAGTTTTTATAAAGTTAAACTTTACTGAAATGATTTTTAATTCTGAAAAATCATTTATTTTATATTTTTAATCAATTTTTGTTAGATTTAATCATAATTAAATCATAATAAATTCAATTTTCATTATTTTTGCACCAAAATTTTATACAATTTATTTTTAAATATTTAGAACAGAAATATGATTTTTAAAATAGAAATTCTTTAATTTTAGTATTTTTGAATATTAAAGTTAAATATTGGCAATTTGTAATAAATAGATTTAAAAATCTATTTTAAAAGAAATAATTTTATAAAAATTATTTTTATACTTCAAACACTTTATTGTGAGCATTCTAAATTCAAATTTTATAAAAAGACTTTCTTTTATTTAAATATCAAATTTCCCTTTTATTTAATTAACATTTTATTTTAAAATTCAACAATTGGATATCCCCAAATCGAAACCCTAGGATACACTTATAAACTAATTAGACTTAGACTTATTTATTACCTTATTATAGGGTGATATTTGGCATTATTTGGGCAACACTATTATTTCATCTTTTCAAGAAGTATAACATTTGCTAAGGTGAGTTTTACATAGCCCCTTTTATTTATCACCTTTTTTGGGGTGAAACATGTTATAACATCATTATTGCAATTCAATCATCAATGTGTCTATGTGTTTTCTATGTTGCATTATGTCTTGAGCATGATTAGAGTAAGCACCATTCTAGCATAATCATTAACTCCGTACAAGCCGACGGTATACATTGATAGATCTATTGGACTAACAATCCCACCCGGATACGTGCCTCCTACAAAGGTAGCGTGGGTGTTTGTTATCGCATAACATATTCAAGTGAACCATGAGCGTATGGTATGTATCATATTATAACAGTCATCAGGGTTGATTATGCACTCGATTTATTTCTAGTATGTTCTCACATATGGGCTAGATTAACATGACACATGAATTGCACAACATTTTTATTCTATTATCAAAAACCTATGTAATTCTCACCAACTTTTGTTGACCCAAAAATATTTTCAAAATTAACATATTTCAGGTAACAATGAAGCTGAGGCTTGAGTATGCTTGAGGATTTAATATGAAGCTTTTGTTTGAAGCTATTAGAAGTTGTTGCATTATTTTGATTTCATGTATTTGAATTTCTAGACAATCACTTTATGTTGGATATTTATGTTATGAATAAATTATTTAAAATTTATATTATACCATGTGCTACTGAAACAATCATCAATATGTGGCACCCCGATGTTTCCGCCATCGGTTGGGGTGTTACAGATTGGTATCAGAGCCTTGGTTATAGGGAATTAGGTTATTAGAAAATAATCTAGACTATAACCTTAGGGACTTAAACAGTACTTGCTTTTCTTACTTGTAACCTTAATTGCTTCCCTAATCCTATCCTTATCCTATACCTTATATAACCCTAAACCTACATATGACTACTCTTATTCGTCTGCTGCAATCCTGATCCACCATTAGATTAATAGGACAAAATCCTCAGGTTTAACCTGAACCCCCTTGAGATCTCGTCGAAGTTCTAGATTTTAATAACGAACACGTGCAATCTGGAAGGGTGAACGCCTGTATTCTGAGTCTTCTGTCTAGGCTGGCATTGCGCATATATCCCAATCAGACGAGGGACCCGGATGCCTACCTGGGAATTCTCGGGATGAGTGTTCACTTATAGGCTAAAGCATGTCTTCATATGTTATTAGACTCTAGAATCTTTGATAAGTCAACGTTTTCGTTTATTCGTTTTAATTAATGAATAAATGATTACATTCCTTATATAATCTCATTCATTTCATTGTGTCTATTACAGATCATGCCTCCACGTCGCAGCACTCGCAACAACAATGGTGAGAACCACGAAGAGGGTGATGACAACCATAACCATGACCAAGTTCCTAACCACAACAACAATGGTGTCGATGCTCAACTGGCTGCAATCATTTCTCAACAAATGGCGCAGCAAATCGCAACTCTGGTTCCCAATTTACTCGCTCAGGTCATCCAAATGAACGGCAACGGGAACGGGAACGGGAACGGCAATGGCAATGGAAATGGACCCCTAGCCTGCACCCTTAAGCATTTCAACTCTTGTAACCCTCCAAAGTTTAGTGGTGAAGAAGGAGCTACAGGACTCCTCCAATGGTTTGAGGGTATTGAGAATACCTTCATCAACAGTGAGTGCCCCAACAACTTCAAGGTTCGTTACGCCATGAGTGTTCTCCATAAACGAGCACTCACTTGGTGGAATGAAGAAAAGCGTACTCGTGGGACCGAAGTTGCTCTTGCTATGACATGGGACCAAGTCAAAGAAATCATGAAGGAAGAGTTTTGTCCTCGCAATGAAGTTAAGAAGCTTGAGGATGAGTTCCACACCTTAGCTCAAGATAGTGGGGAAAACCTTGCCTACAACACCCGCTTTCATGAGCTTAGCTTATTGTTGCCCCACAAAGTTACTCCTCTGCCGGTAGCCATCGAGAAGTACATCGGTGGTCTGCCCATGCAAATCCAGGACACTGTTTGGGGTAGGAATCCTGCAACTTTGGAAGAGGCCAAACGTCTAGCGGCCACTCTTACTGATAATCACGTGAAGAACGGTACTCTCTTCCGCAAGGGCACTAAGAAGACGGTTGCCAAAGACACTCCACAGCCTGCAATTGAAGTCAAGCCTGAGACCTCAAGCAACAAAAAGCGCAAGGCTAGAAACTATATGGTTGCTGCTACTCCACCTGCTGCCCAGAACCCAGCCAAGAAACCATACACCGGACCTCACCCTTTGTGCAACACTTGCAAGTACCATCATCCAGCACAGGTGCCATGTCGTTTTTGTACCAAGTGTCAAAGATATGGTCACCTGGTGAACGTCTGTCGAGCCCCTCCTACTACCCAAGACAACAATAACCCAGCTCCCAACCAACAAAACAACAGGCCTGCTCGTGGTCAATGCTACGAGTGTGGCAACCCTAATCACTACATCAACAACTGCCCTAATCGTAACCAAAACCAAAACCGAAACCAAAACCAAAACCAGAACCGCAACCAGAACCAAGGTGCTCGAGGTCGCGCCTACAATCTCAACGCTAACCAGGCTCGTGACAACAACGAGGTGGTGAATGGTACGTTTCTCATTAATAACCACTATGCATCCATATTATTTGATTCGGGAGCTGATAAGTCATTTGTGTCACTGAAGTTTGAACCTTTACTTAACTTACCCCACACTAATCTAGAGGAACCTTTAGTGGTAGAGGTAGCTAACGGGAAGTCTATTTCGATCGACTCTATTATTCGTAACTGCTTGATGAACCTCGACGATCATACCTTCTCTATCGATCTCATCCCCATGCATCTTGGAAGTTTTGATGTTATAGTAGGCATGGACTGGTTGTCAACTCATCGTGCCGAAATTCTGTGCTTCGAGAAAGTCATACGCATTCCTCTCGAATCTGGTGAGATTTTGAAGATCTATGGTGAGAAACCCTGTGGCGAGCTTAAGCTTATGTCTTGTACTACTGCCCAAAAGTACTTACGAAAGGGGTATACAGCCTTCTTAGCTAACGTGATAGAGAAGAAGGACAAAGGCAAAAGTATGCAAGACATTCCTATTATTCGAGACTATCCTGAAGTCTTTCCAGAGGATTTACCTGGTTTGCCTCCTGCTCGACAAGTGGAATTTCGTATTGATCTTGTTCCTGGTGCTAATCCTGTCGCTAAAGCTCCTTATCGTCTTGCACCCTCTGAGATGCAAGAACTTGCCAGTCAATTACAGGAACTTTCTGATAAAGGGTTCATTCGCCCTAGTTCTTCTCCATGGGGAGCCCCTGTCTTGTTCGTTAAAAAGAAGGATGGTTCTCTTAGGATGTGTATTGACTACCGTGAACTCAACAAACTCACCATCAAGAATCGTTATCCACTTCCTAGGATTGACGATCTCTTCGATCAACTTCAAGGAGCAACCCACTTCTCGAAGATTGATCTCCGTTCTGGTTATCATCAGCTTAGAGTCCACGATGATGATATTCCCAAGACAGCTTTTCGCACACGCTATGGTCACTATGAATTCATGGTTATGCCTTTTGGGTTGACCAATGCTCCCGCAGTATTTATGGATTTGATGAATCGGGTTTGTAGACCCTATCTCGACAAATTCGTGATCGTTTTCATCGATGATAATTTTGATTTACTCTAAATCAAAATCCGATCACGAGCAACATCTTCACTCTATCTTGAATCTCCTAAAGAAAGAACAACTGTATGCCAAGTTCTCAAAATGCGAATTTTGGCTTAAGAAAGTTCAATTTTTGGGACATGTCATTGATATGAACGGAATTCATGTTGATCCTGCAAAGATCGAAGCTGTGAAGAATTGGAGTGTTCCTACCACTCCAACGGAAGTCCGTTCTTTCCTTGGTTTGGCTGGTTATTATCGTCGATTCATCGCCAATTTCTCCAAGATCGCTGTTCCTCTCACTACCTTAACTCACAAGGGTAAGCCCTATGAGTGGGGACCTAAGCAAGAGGAAGCATTCGAAACTCTTAAGCTGAAACTCTGTGAAGCTCCTATCTTGTCTCTACCTGATGGTAATGATGATTTCGTGGTCTACTGTGATGCATCGAACCAGGGTCTTGGTTGTGTTCTCATGCAACGAGGAAAGGTTATTGCTTATGCGTCTCGACAACTCAAGACTCACGAAAAGAATTATACCACTCATGATCTTGAATTGGGCGCTGTTGTCTTTGCACTCAAGATTTGGAGACATTATCTTTATGGGACCAAATGTGTGGTGTTCACGGACCACAAAAGTCTTCAACATGTCTTCGACCAAAAGAATCTTAACATGAGGCAACGACGTTGGGTTGAATTACTTAACGACTATGATTGCGAAATTCGCTACCATCCTGGCAAGGCGAATGTTGTGGCTGACGCACTTAGTCGTAAAGAGCGTGTCAAACTCCAATGTGCGAGAGTTCGTACTGACCTTCAAGATAGCATTCTCCAGGCTCAACACACATCAGTCACCCAAGGTAACATGTACGATGAAATGTCTTGTGGTGCTGAAACTCAACTTGAAACCAAACCCGATGGTCTCCTTTATTTCCTTAATCGACTGTGGATTCCCGACCGTGATGATCTTCGTACTTTTCTCATGAACGAGGCTCATAAGTCTCGTTATTCTATTCATCCTGGAGCTGACAAGATGTACCAAGATCTTCGTTATTCTTATTGGCGGCCTGGTATGAAGAAAGACATTGCTCTTTTCGTTGCAAAATGTCTCACTTGTTCCAAGGTCAAGGCTGAACATCAACGACCATCTGGTATGCTAGAACAACCAGAGATTCCTGTCTGGAAATGGGAGAGCATAGCTATGGATTTCATCACCAAACTCCCTCGTACACCCAAAGGTTTTGACAGTATCTGGGTAATCGTCGATCGTTTGACCAAATCAGCTCACTTCCTACCTATTCGTGAGAAGTATTCTGTGGAAAGGTTAGCAAAGATGTACGTAAGTGAAATCGTATGTCGTCACGGTATACCTTTGGACATTATTTCTGATCGCGATGGTCGTTTCACCTCTCACTTTTGGGAGTCTCTACAAGATGCTTTGGGTACCAAGTTGAACCTGAGCACTGCTTATCACCCTCAAACTGATGGTCAGACTGAACGAACCATCCAGACACTTGAGGATATGCTCAGGGCATGTGTCATCGATTTTGGTGGCGCATGGGATTCTCATCTTCCTTTGGTTGAGTTTTCATACAACAACAGTTATCACGCCAGCATTAACATGGCTCCTTTCGAGGCACTCTATGGTCGGAAATGTCGTTCACCTGTCTGTTGGACTGAGGTTGGTGAAGCTCGTATTACTGGACCCGAACTAATCCAGGAAACCACAGACAAAATTCAACTCATTCAGGATAATCTTCTCAAGGCTAGAAGTCGTCAAAAGAGTTATGCTGATAAACGTCGTAAACCCTTGGAATTTCAAGTTGGGGACCTTGTACTACTTAAGGTATCCCCTTGGAAAGGAGTAATTCGTTTCGGTAGAAAGGGAAAGCTAGCTCCTCGATACGTAGGCCCCTTCAAAATTCTTGACAGAGTTGGAAAAGTGGCTTACAAACTTGATCTTCCACCCGAGCTAAGCAATGTTCACCCGACCTTCCATGTTTCGAATCTCAAGAAATGCTTAGCGGATGAGAACCTTCATGTTCCTCTTGAGGATGTGCAAATTGATGAAAGCATGCACATTATCGAGAAACCCGTCGAGATTGTTGATACTGGAGTCAAGAAACTCAAGCGCAGTCGTATTCCGATCGTTAAGGTTCGTTGGGAATCTAAACGAGGCCCAGAGTTCACTTGGGAACGTAAAGACCAGATGAAATCGAAGTATCCACATCTTTTTCCACCAGACTCTCCAACTCCAACTTCAGGACGAAGTTCCTAAAAGTAGGGGAGACTGTAACATTACGCATTTAAACTTGTACGTTACACGGCTATCATTAATAAAACGTCAAGTTTTACCTATATTATTCGCATTAATTATTTTTGTCGCATAAGTGGAACCCTAATACTATATATATATAGATATATATGTGGTTGTGTGTGATAATTATGTAAAAAAAATAAACGCTTGGGCCGGGAATCGAACCCGCGCCCAAGCCGGCCCAACTAAACACAACACTTAACCAACTGGGCTAGCCATCATCCTTGATTAAACCCGGACGCGAATTAATCTTATACTTGATTTTTAAACCTCACAGTTGACTATGGAAAGTCAACTGTGGACGCGTATGGATGATCAATCACAATTAACTTGTGATTGATCCATATATGGCAACGATGCCTGTTTATCGGCCCTGTATGACTCGGATACACGTCAACTAACCATCAATCGTTGCCCAATTTGGATCCTATACGCGTATGGACTTTATGATTAGTCAAACTTTCCAATTAACCCAACCATCGAACCACACTATAAATTGACCTGCTGCGATCCTTCACAACTCGCTCACACATCTCTCTTAAACCTCCAATTGTTCTGAAACACCTCTGATAATACCCACGCATACACAGTTTGACCAATTAGGTTCACTGTCCAATCGTATATCAAACAACACTGTAAGTCCAATCTTTTTTGTGGGTTTTGTTAGTCGGCATCCATACAACAAAAACCCTAACAATAATCGGGTTCAAAATGTGTGGATTGCCTGATTGGAAAAGCTAGGGTTCGTGCATTGTGATTTGGGGATAAACTCAGTTTGGTATCGCGTATATAATTATTTTTATAAGGAGTTCATCACAACCACTGGCCTAGGCCAAGTGGTTGTGACTATGGTCTATAACCAAAGGCACCCGGGTTCGAGTCCCGGCTGTGGCCTTCCTTTCTTTCTTTTTTCATTTTTAAAACAACAAATCATTATTATATATATATTATACATTTAAAACTTATATATTCGTTTTTAAATATTAAAACTATTTTATAAATTCTAAAAAAATTATATTTATTAAATCTGAGTTAAAAGTTTTATTTACAATTTTTATTTTTCTAAAATTCATTTATTTAATATTTATAATAATTAAATCAATTTTATACTACTATATTTATAAAAACCCATTAAAATATCAAAACAATTTTATTAAATTCTACAAAAATTATCCTGAGTTTTTATAAAGTTAAACTTTACTGAAATGATTTTTAATTCTGAAAAATCATTTATTTTATATTTTTAATCAATTTTTGTTAGATTTAATCATAATTAAATCATAATAAATTCAATTTTCATTATTTTTGCACCAAAATTTTATACAATTTATTTTTAAATATTTAGAACAGAAATATGATTTTTAAAATAGAAATTCTTTAATTTTAGTATTTTTGAATATTAAAGTTAAATATTGGCAATTTGTAATAAATAGATTTAAAAATCTATTTTAAAAGAAATAATTTTATAAAAATTATTTTTATACTTCAAACACTTTATTGTGAGCATTCTAAATTCAAATTTTATAAAAAGACTTTCTTTTATTTAATTATCAAATTTCCCTTTTATTTAATTAACATTTTATTTTAAAATTCAACAATTGGATATCCCCAAATCGAAACCCTAGGATACACTTATAAACTATTTAGACTTAGACTTATTTATTACCTTATTATAGGGTGATATTTGGCATTATTTGGGCAACACTATTATTTCATCTTTTCAAGAAGTATAACATTTGCTAAGGTGAGTTTTACATAGCCTCTTTTATTTATCACCATTTTTGGGGTGAAACATGTTATAACATCATTATTGCAATTCAATCATCAATGTGTCTATGTGTTTTCTATGTTGCATTATGTCTTGAGCATGATTAGAGTAAGCACCATTCTAGCATAATCATTAACTCCGTACAAGCCGACGGTATACATTGATAGATCTATTGGACTGACAATCCCACCCGGATACGTGCCTCCTACAAAGGTAGCGTGGGTGTTTGTTATCGCATAACATATTCAAGTGAACCATGAGCGTATGGTATGTATCATATTATAACAGTCATCAGGGTTGATTATGCACTCGATTTATTTCTAGTATGTTCTCACAGGGCTAGATTAACATGACACATGAATTGCACAACATTTTTATTCTATTATCAAAAACCTATGTAATTCTCACCAACTTTTGTTGACCCAAAAATATTTTCAAAATTAACATGTTTCAGGTAACAATGAAGCTGAGGCTTGAGTATGCTTGAGGATTTAACATGAAGCTTTTGTTTGAAGCTATTAGAAGTTGTTGCATTATTTTGATTTCATGTATTTGAATTTCTTGACAATCACTTTATGTTGGATATTTATGTTATGAATAAATTATTTAAAATTTATATTATACCATGTGCTACTGAAACAATCATCAATACGTGGCACCCCGATGTTTCCGCCATCGGTTGGGGTGTTACATTGCATACTTTCTTTTGACCCGTTAAGGTCTTTCTAACCATTTGACCCGTTAAGGTCGTTCCATCCGTTTGACCCATTTAGGCCATTCTATCCTTTCTACATATCTCCACCCATTTGACCCGTAAAGGTCATTCTACCACTCTATAGTTTCTAACCTTTTGACTAATTAAGGTCTTTTCACTCTCTTTGACCCATTATGGTCAATCCACTCATTCTACATAATTCCAACCTTTGACCATTAAGGTCTTTCCACCCTTTTGACCATTTATGGTCAATCCATTCATTCTACATAATTCTAACATTTGACCCATTAAGGTCATTTGACCCATTAAGGTCTTTCCACCCTTTTGACCATTTATGGTCAATCCATTCATTCTACATAATTTCAACCTTGACCCATTAAGGTCTTTCCACCCCTTTTGACCCGTCAAGGCCATTTTACATAATCTACATAATCCGACTATTTTGATTCATTAACCAAGATACAACAATATGCACATAACACTAGATAATTGTAAGTCAAAACCAACTTACCTTTGTCTTGCGAGTCGTAGCCTCCTTGCTTGCTTGAGCCTTCCGTCTTAATACCTACACTTGATGAACTCATAGTTTAGAACTCATGAACTCATCTTTTCTTTCATACACACCTAGCCATAACTTATTGATGATTTTACATTTACTAACCATTTTTAATCAATCCACATAATATTGAACATAATGCTTTTCTATTAATTCATCTAGGCATTTTAACATACACTTGGTGTGCATAAATTTCAATTAAAACTCATGTACCAATTATGGACACACAACCCTCCCATCAACATTGTACCTTTCTATTTTTCATTACAATTAACACAATTAGAATATATAATTTCATCTTTATAAGTTAAGCCTTGTTTGACCTGCAAAAGTCAAACATGAATTCTCTTCTCAAGACCCATCTTCACCTATCCATATTTCACATAACTTACCCTTAATTAACATAATTTATACATGCACCTTGGTACATTTTTACAATTAAACATACTACTTTCAGTTTCTAAGCTAGATTATCAAGAATCATACATTACTACCCTTATACAAGAATCTCATCAACATAAAACAATCACCAAAAGCATCCTACAACTTACCTTATGTTTAATGTGACCTAAGGACTCAAATTCTCCTCACATGCAAGTTAATCAACCAGTTTTTGCTTGGATTTGGGGCTTATTAGTGGGTGTAAGGGTTGAGGTGTTCTTCCTCTTATAAAAACGTGAACTCCATTCCAGGAGTTTATTGTTTTGATCAATCTCCCTTAATAACCCATAGTTTAGCAACTCTAGCATTTCAGCCCCTCCCTTTTGGTTACTAGTTACTTTAGGTTATAACTTAGGTTTCTAACCACTTACCCCCTTGTTTGTTTAATATTACCAACTAAGTCCATTCATTTCTACACATGTATACCCACTTCCTTCTACTAGTGTTATTTTAAATTTTGGGGTGTTACATTCTTCGTGACAGTCTTCGTCAACTAACCAAAGGCTCCTCAACCATTGCTGAATTTGGCCGTAAATTTAAAAGTATATGCGATCAACTTTCGGCTATTGGTCATCCGGTTAGTGACACAGACAAAACTCATTGGTTCTTGTGTGGTTTAGGCTCTACCTTTGAAAGCTGGTCCACCGCCATCCGTACGAATCGTGACCCGATGCCTTTTCGTGATCTTCTCACAAAAGCCGAGAGCCAAGAAAAATTCCTTGCGTCTCTTCAGCCTCCTCTTACTGCTGCGGTTGCTTTTGCAGCAAATCAGTCTCGAATCCGGTCCTCTTTTTCCGGCCAGAACCGTCCTCGTAATGGCACCGGTTCATCTCGGGGACAACCCGCTTCCGTCACATCCAAAGGTACTCGACGCCCTCCTCATTGTCAATTATGTCGCACTAACGGTCACTATGCCAATAAGTGTCCAAAGCTCGCGTCCTTTGCAACATCCGCTTCTTCTAATGAGGATATTGCTCATGCTTTCCATTCCAAATGCAATTTTAATGAGGACGTTCCTGATTGGACGGCGGACAGCGGTGCCGATCTTCATATGACTGACGACACCGGTAAACTTCGTTCCTTTTCTAAATATACTGGTAAAACTTCCGTTGTCTTTGGCAATGGATTATCTTTGCCGATCACCCATACGGGTCACACAAACATTAATAAAACTATTCATTTAAAAGATGTTCTAGTTGTTCCTAATATAACTAGGAATCTTCTTTCGGTTAGCAAGTTGACAAAAGACCATCCCGTTGATGTCCTTTTCTCAGATTCATTTTTTCTTATTCAGGACCGGAAGACAAGAAAACCGCTCGCTGAAGGACGATGCGAAGATGGTCTCTATGTGATTCGAGACAAATCTTTTGCTTTTGTTTCAACTATTTCATCTAATAAAGCCTCGTTTGAATTGTGGCATAATCGATTAGGTCATGCAGCTTTTGACACTATTTCTGTTTTGCAAAAACATGGTTGTTTAAAGTTTACATCTATTTTGCCTAAACCTAATATTTGCTCGCCTTGTCAACTTGCTAAGGCACATAAGTTACCATTTCCAATAAATGAAAAACGTGCCACTCATCCTCTTGATCTCATTCATTGTGATCTTTGGGGACCCTCACCAATCTTAAGCAAAGATGGTTACAAATATTATGTTGTGTTCATTGATGATTATTCTCGTTTTTCATGGTTATATCCGCTTAAAAATAAAATTGAGTTCTATACAATCTTGCAAACCTTTTTGCGTCTTGTTCAAACTCAATTTTCGCGGAAATTTAAAGTTTTTCAAAGTGACGGTGGCACCGAATTTGTAAATCAATTTGTGCGAAAAATCTTTGATGAAAACGGCACATTTCATCGTCTTTCGTGCCCATATACCGCACCACAGAATGGCCGAGCCGAACGAAAGCATCGTCACATTGTTGAGACTGGTTTAGCCATGCTTTTTCATGCCCATGTTCCCATTGCATACTGGGTCGACGCCTTTAGTATTGCGATATATATTATCAACCGTTTACCCACGAAAATTTTGCATAACAAGTCTCCCTTTGAGATTTTGTTTTCTACACAACCCTGCTATGATAATTTTCGTGTATTTGGTTGTTGCGTCTATCCATACTTGCGAGATTATGCTCCTCATAAACTCGCACCTCGCAGTATCCCTTGTATTTTTCTCGGATATACTCCACAATACAAGGGTTACAAATGCTTCGACCCCATCTCGTCTCGTGTCTACGTAACACGACATGCTCGTTTTGATGAAACATATTTTTACTTTCAATAAAAACTCCTCCCAAACCGACATAAATAAACTCACGGTTACTGCTTTCCATGATCCTATTCCTTTTTCCATTAATTCCTCCAACTCCACTGATCCCACTACTAAAATCCCAATCCATCATGAAACCAACCCCCCATGCTCTCTGTGCAAAGATCCTTTTTCCGCCTCCCATTCACAGCCCACTCCTTCACCTAATGCTGAGCCCACTCCCTCACCCAATACTGAGCCCACTCCCTCACCCAATTCCGAGCCCACTCCACCTCCTCTCCATTCTCAACCGGCTCCCCAGACCACTTCACTTCCAACACATTATACTGGGCCGGCTCCTCAGCCCACTTCTCAGCCCAATTCTACTACCCCCTCTTCGTCCACCTCTCAGCCCATTCCCAACCCAGTACCTCAGCCCAATGCTACCCAACCAGCACCGTCTCAGCCCACTCCTGCTGCCTCGCATCCTATGCTAACTCGCTCAAAAGTTGGCACATTCAAACCCAATCCTAAACACACTTCCTATCTTTCTAATGTCATGCATTCTTGCCTTCATGCTGCTCTTCTCAGCAACAGTGATCCTAAAGGCTTTCGAAGTGCTTCTAAACATCCTCATTGGATGCAAGCTATGCGTGACGAGCTTCATGCTCTAAACCGAAATCAAACATGGAGCCTTGTTCCACGTCCCGCCTCCGCTAATGTTGTTGGTTCTAAATGGGTTTTCCGTACTAAATACCATTCGGATGGAACATTAGATCGTCACAAAGCTCGGCTTGTGGCCCAAGGATTTACCCAAATTCCGGGCCTTGATTTTCAACACACCTTTAGTCCGGTTGTTAAAGCTTCCACTATTCGCATTGTTCTTTCTCTTGCCGTCATAAATCGATGGTCTCTTCGTCAATTAGACGTAAACAATGCTTTTCTTAATGGAACCTTATCTTATAATGTATTAAACATTAGTTTCCTTCCAACAACCACTATATCTTAAATTTGAGAAATCATGCAAGTTTCCTTCCAACTTTATCACAAACGAATCCAAACATTTAATATGATAAAAAAAATATTAACAGCTCATATTACTCATATATTTCAATTTTATTGCATAATCAGAAACAAAAATAAAAGATCCAAAAATATCTCCTACTTTTTTTTTATAAATACCCTTTTCATATAATCTCTTTGTTTTCAACTGCAACACAAGAGAAAGAAGACAATCACTCGATAATATGTCTGAAGCCGAAGCCGAAGCCGAAGCCGAAGCCGAAGCTGAACCGGTATTTGATCTATTCCTCTTCTTTAATACTTCATAGTTCATATTCATTATTCAACATTCAATTAGTAAACCATTATTCAATATCTAATGAGTAAGAAAAACTTGTATTTTAATGCCATATGATTTATTTATGTTTTCTGATTCTAAGAGTTGATAACTCTATGAAACAAGACATGTACTATATATTAACACAGTATTAGTACAATAATACATAACATGCACTTAGTGGCGAATCTAGAAATGATTTCCAGGGGTTCCTTTCGTAGATTTTCATTATTATTATTCTTTTAACCTTTTCCACTAAAATTTTCAATTTTTTTTTCCAAATTGAGGGGTTCTCAGGAACCCCCGGAATACATAGAATTGAAATCACATCTCTATAGCAAATGATCAAGAAGAAAGAATCAAGTAGTTATTAGTTAAAATTAGAAGTATAGTATTAAAAGAGTTTTTAAATTGAGGGTTTAAAATACAATCTTGAAAAGTTTTGTTTCCGCTACTACTCAAACGTATTATTACTTTGCAGATCCGTACCGAAAAAACCACAAGGAAAAAGAAACATAAGTCGTGTTGTTGCAAGCGTGAAAATGAGGACAGGCATGCAGTCCAAACTTACGTGAGGCCTGAAGTTAATAAACATATATGTCGTGATATATTTTGTAAGGCTCACTATGAGAAACCAATCATCAGGCCATCAACGTTAGACAATGTACGACCACCACCATTGTTTCCACCACCCGTTGTGCCTTTTTATCATCAACAAAGGTTAATGTTTCCTCCACCACCACCGCTGCCACCACCGTATTATTCTTCGGCATCACCGTCACCACAGTTTTACCCTTACCGTGGGATGTCGCCTTATGGTTATCCTACATGGTGATAAATAATTTTCTATTGAATAAAGATGAATGATAAAAACAGTTGTGATTGGATTTTCATTTTATATGGAAGTTTAAATGTTTGCCATTTTTATTTGTCAAACATTTAATTAATCGCATATGACGTTAGTTTGTATGGTAAATTTCTTGTGCCTTTGTATCATCTTCTTTTTCATTTTTTATTATCTTTTAATATCAATAAATCTATAATCTTTTAGTTGTACAAAAAGACAAGAAATAATGACATTTTATTTTCCGAAAGTCAAATGATCACAAACGTCTATATATAAACATGGTTAATTTAGTTGTAGAAAATATTTTGGTATAAAATTTGCTCATATTAGACCCACGTAGTGGGCAAAATATTGGGCGCTATATTACAAAATAAAGCCCCCCCACACTGCTACGGGGAGCTTTATTTTTGAAAAGTTGCTTTTGGCGTTATACAAATAGCGCTTTACACATTTTGATGTGGCCAATACCCACGTGACACGTGGCGGAGAATCAAAAAGGCTTTATAAATGGGGCTTTATTTTTAAACGGGGCTTTATAAATAAAGCCTCTACCACTACATCTTTTTTCACTTTATTTCTCCATGCTGACTCAACTGCCACGTGGGCCAATCAGAAAGGGGGGCTTTATATATAAAGCCCCCCACTACACATGGTCTTATGGGACGTGTTACAATATGAAGTTTAGAGCCACGTGATTAACATCTTCATTTGCTCCTACTTTTGTGGTGATGATGGGTATAGCCTAGCCTCTGTGAGGGGTCATGTTTTCCTCATAATTGGTCGCTTGGTGGATTCTGGCTACCCAGCGCTACCTGTGGGCGGGCACCTAAGACGTGTCTTCACCTATGGGCGTATGAGGTGCTTTTGTAGCCAATTGGGGACATCTGTTTGTTGGCCGTTAAAAACATCTTCATTTGATCACCATCCGTTTTTAATATTGTTTTGATTCGTCTTCACGACTTTATCATCATCCGATATACATTTATGAGCTTAAAGATTTAAGTTTTTGCATGTATCTCAATTTTGAATTTGATAAGGTATCCACATATCAAGATCAGTGAACAGGCATTATACATTATTCAAACGTTATTTTTTTTAAATATATAGATTTGCAAGGTTATGAAAGGAATTATGAAATTCGGCCCAATGTTTTAAGTAGAAGATAATTAACTTTTTACAATCTCTACTTCTTACTAGATGTGATTAGTAAGAAGTAGAGATTGTAAGCTCGTTCGCGCCTGCTTGGTCGCGCACAGTGGCGGATTCAGCTTTCGAGGAGGGTGGGCATGTGCCCACCGTCCAGCCGACACCGCATGTATGTGTATATATTTAATTTACTATTTTTCTTTCCAGCGAGCAAAACGTGTTGCAGGTCTTTGCTAAAGATGATAAGGTTAAAGGAAGAAGCAAGAAGATGACATAAAAGCATTTTTGTTTGATTTTTTTAATGTGAAAACCATTATAAAGGAGAAGGATGTAAAAGTATAATTGACAGTGTACTTTTAACATTTTTAAATAATATTTAATTAATTTGACATAATAAAACTTTTTCTTTTTTTTTTCTTAGTTTATCAATTTATTACTTTTAACTTTTTAAGGTTACTCTATATTATTTTCTATAATTTTTTTATCGTATAGATATTTTTTTTTTAAATATATGTTGATGAATTAGATATCATATGCCAACACCAACTAACACATATGATGTTAAAAGAATTAAACAACCGTTCTTATATGTAAAACATTAGAAAAAATTGATAACCAACATACAATATAACATATGTTAACACCATCTAATGTATGTAATGTTAAAAGTAAACAATCGTTTTTATTTGTAAAACATTCATTTTTTAAAAAAGGTAACCGACATACGACATACACTTGTGAATCACAAAATAAACTTCTATTATGATCACTACCACTTAATAAGTTTTGGTTCCGCCTTTGTGTTTATTGGTGTCCAAAATGTTTATTCAAAAATATTTACTTCAATATGATTATATCATCCGATTATCGGTGTTTTATATTAAAACTTAATTTTTATCTATTTGTATCACCTGGTTAACAATAGTTTATATTATGACTTGATTCGTTATCCATTTATCATCAAGTAGATAAGTATGAGGTGGTTTTACCTAACCAATTTTACCCGACTTGTTTTAACCCGCCTTCCTGTTAGCCAACAAACTGTGCCCCCCGTCAAAAAAAATTCTGGATCCGCCACTGGTCGCGCACTATAACGGATAGTCTTATCTATAATGCCATATGGCATACGCACACGTGTTTGACAATTATTTAGCTCAAAGTTTGTCTTATCAATTAAACGCGTCCCTAGTTATAGACAAACATGAAATTTAAAGCAATCTAGACTAATATTTGAGTAATCTACTAAATTTGAGAATCCCAACGGATGATTTTAGTGACACGTATGCCAAATCGGTTCAAAACCTATTGGGCCCAAACCGGTTCCATACATAAAAACACAAACCTATACCAAATTGACGGTCCAAGGCCAGGCCCAAAACGGTTTGGCCCAATAATCACAATACAAGTATTATAAACGTATAACTATATTAGAAACATGAGATATAAAGTAGTCAAACGACTCGTGTTTATGTTTAGAACTTGTGTTGTTCGCGTCGTCAAATACCTATTAAACCTGTTAAGACATGATTTGCGAGCCCTACCAATAATCTTCTACACTACGCAATGATATTATGATAATATTAGTGACACGTATGCATCATTTCCTCACCACTGAAAATATCCGTTACCCACGAATGGCACCTACTACTCTTCTATCACCGGCCACCGTAAACCACCACCACCACCGCCACCCTAAACCACCAATACTCACCGCCGCCACTCCTTTAGTTCCGTCGGTTCACTGCAGTTGTTCCACCAGCAGAACCACATCATCACAAAGCTGGTCTCTTCTTCCGCCTCGTACTTCCAAACTACGCCGTCGCCGGTGCCGTGCTGCCAGTCCTCATCCGCCGTCTCCGCCGGAGTCCGAACCGCCGCCTGGTGATGATCAGAGTTCCGGTTCTGGTATAATGATTTTTTTTATTAATCTTTTGTTTGCGTATGTAATTTGTCTACTTGTGTTTTTAGGGTTTGATATGTATGTATTTGTGAGAATTTAGTTAAATTGTTATTTTAATTTATACGGTTACCAGTAGGATAGGATATTTATGAGTTTGTTGGTACAAAACCAAAGTGTCAATGCTCTAGCGGTATTCGGATAACTTTCCTCTAGGGTAAGTCGCCGGTTGGAGTCTCGTTTGTGATAAAATGTCATGCGCGAGCTGCAAGCAAGGGGTTGTAGTGTTGTACCACAGTGGGCCTTCGGTTGGGAGGTTTCCTCTTGAATTGGTGACGGGCCAGGTCACCAGCGTACTCTGCGATCACGGGCATGGGTGGCCTTTTGCCTGGGTGTATCTTGGTCATAGTTGTCAAAAGGGCGCGAGGCGCACCAAGTGCGCTGCGCCCTGTGAGGCGCGCATTTAGGCGCTGAGGCGCACTGTCAGGGCTGTTTCAGGCTGATTTTCTGGCCAAATTCATGCTAAAAGTTGCCTAAACCTCTCAAACATCCTAAATGAGCTATGAACAAGTCCTAAACAACCCTAAAACATCCTAAAGTAGCCCTAAACAAGCCTAAAACATCTCTAAAATCCCTAAAAAATGTATTTCATACTATGCGCCTAATTATAAAAAGCTCTCATTTTTTATGCGCCTAGGCCCTGGGCTCGGCCTATGCACCTTGAGTGCGCCTAGGCGCTTTGACAACTATGATCTTGGTCACTGGGCTTGTTAGGCGTTAAAGAAAAACAATTATTCTACAAATAATTAACATTTAAACTAAGCTAGATTTGCTGAATGTTTATGAAATAGGAAAACATAAACTAATTTGAAAGAGCCATAAATTGAAGTTTGATATTAATGATATAGTAATTAGGTATTTAGTCAATCGATTTCCAGATAGAAAAACAAACACATGGGGCAAAAAATACACATTTTTTATTCTGATTACAGTCCGCTAGAGATTTAGGGTATCAATATGATATAAAGGATGATGTTTGTGGCGGAGCTAGGATTATTTTTTTTTTTTTTTTTTTCCGTATGCGTTAACTTATTTTTAGCCTTTTAGGTATTTTGATTTGTGATCGGGTCAGATCTTCACTAAGTTTTCTATGGGTTTTAAAGTTTAAACAACTAAGTAGGTGATTAAATCTACCAACACGTTAATGTTTAGTAATAACAATGGTGTTGTGTGGATGTACAGGTTCAATTGCATCTTTGTCTAGATTTCAAGAAAGTGTCCAGATTTTTTGTGCTGTTTTTTTCTGGATGTCTCTCTTCTTCTGGTCATCTGTATGGGATGGAAAGAATAATGGAAGATCCAACAAAGGACCTAGATTCTGGAAATGAATAGGTAAACATTTAGCTTGTGTGTATATATTATGATAAAATTAGCTCAATTAACAGTTATATAGCTATGAAAATATATTTTGTAATTTGTGATTTTAGCCGTCCTGTTTCGTTTTTTCTGATCATTTTGATCTTGTTGCATACAACTATATGTAAATTTGGAGGTTCGTATTCATGCAATCTTTAAAGTTTAAACAAAACTTTCTAAAAGAGGATACTCGACCCTCTCACGCCTCTTAACCATATCAAACACTTGCTTTAAAATCATCAGTCTTAAAGCTGGTTATTAGCAACGTATGACACCAACAGCGAAAATACACAGATTTGACGTCCTCACTCTTTTAAGTATCTTGGGAATATTGACGGGTCACAATGTAGTTTGTGACCATGGACATTGCTAGTCAACAGAGTGTTTTCAGTGATTTGGGGCCGGTTCTAGGTGAGCTATCAAGAAGGGGATCGTGTGGCACTTTTGGTCCTGTAATGTAGATTGGCTGGTAGTATGTGCAGGAGGTTCCATCAGCCACTCCATTTATAAACTACACCTTCACAGGTTAAATTCTGACCTTAGTCTCCATAGTTGCGGCGTAATTCTCGACCTGTAAAGTAAGGAAGTATGATCCTTAACGTACATACAAAATCCTGTAAAGCAAGGAACTCACAATTTTGTAAATCGTAAACACCTTTTTATGTAACGGATGAAACAACCGTTCTGATGTTCATCACCAAATTGCTTACTCAATTTCTACATCACAAACTCAATATCTAATTGATAAGATTTAGAGTGAATAGCTAAAATCGTCCCTAAAGATGCCTTGTTTTTTCGCTTTAAAGAGTGTGAAAATATGTGCAAACCCGGTGTAAAAAAATAACACATATGACTTGAAATTTGCCTATAGTCCATTTGCTAGTTTGTGGCTAGTTTTATTGGCAAATGTTTTTTCAACATATTCAAACATTTCAACAATTTCAACAATAGATGAAAATAAACCTACATGTAGTTTTTTATGAGGACACTAACATGGGAATTTTCTTGATTTAAATTTTAAACCATTTCCAATGTCAACTACTAAATTTTAAACCATTTCCATTACTTCTTCCAAATTGTTAGTTAACCTTCTCCACCTCTTGTATCAACTCATTTAACATTCCGTTTCTTATCAAATTACACAAATATCACGGAGGGCAATCAGACGAGTATGCTGATCATAGTTCATACTCGATTGTAAAATTCGGTCTGTATCTGACCTAATACCTAAAAGTACCCGTCACGTATCAAGCATACCCACAAACATCATGTATACCTCTTTAGTAATTAGTTTGAACTTTTTGAGATTTCCGTGTACATTTTTACTATTTTTATTTTTTATATAATTTTTTAAATAAATTTCTTATTAAAAAAGCATGAATATAAAAATTAAAAGTTAGTGCGTTCGTAATTACTCTGTGACTCACTAACAAAGAAAAATAAAAAGAAAAAGAAAAAAAATGTTTACAAGTATGTTACATGTATGTATATTTTGTTAATTAGACAAGGTACCACTTTTTTTTTTATCGGCAAAGAATGATGTGTTAACCACCGTGACACCAGGCGTGTGACCAAGGTCGACCAACCCCTTTGGCTCTTCCAGATGTACCGAAACCCGACGTCCACCCACCCGAATGCACGACACCAAATTATCGGTAAAACTTCGCCTCCCATGCGAGTCAAACCGACGCCACCCGTATTCACTCTTCACCTGAATGTCACTCCACCACAAGAACATGGGCTGACAAAGTATCACCTAATACCTTACACATCTTGTACATGTAAAAGTTTTACAACTAAACTCATACCTCAGTACTCGTAACTAATATCTTGGTTTTCAAGTTAACCTATCAGGTTCGGGTTCGTGACCAAATGGCCTTTAGCCTAGGTGTAACAACTAACAAGGTGTTGGATAAGAATTTGTCGTTAAAGTAAACGCTCGGGTTCGGGCCTACAATAATATTGGGCTCGTGATACACACAAGGGGACATATTATCTAAATCTTTCTTCGTCACACCTAAAGAATAACCACCACAAGTAAAAACCCCAATCAGCGACCTGCAATCGATTCTCTAATCACATCCGAATTCTTTGCAGAGTTTGCAATTAGGGTTTTTTTTTTATTGTTTTAACATTTTACTGCAAAAAAGAAAGGATTTTTTTTGTTTGAATTAAACAGAGATTACAATGGCAATAAGAGCACCTATTGCAGGGCTAAGTATGGCTTCAACACCATCATCTTCATTGCATGATTCCAATTCACGAATTGGATTCTGCAGGTTTCCAACCAACAGAACCTCCTTCCTGGGTTCTGGAGGTAACTTACTTATTATTATTATTATTATTATTATTATTATTATTATTATATTAGATGAACCTTCTGGTGTATAAGTAATTAAATATAAACCCTAGTTTTCAAGATGTGTGTGTGTTTTTTTTATTATGAGTTTAATTCTGTTAATAATGTTATATTGATATCTTATATTACTGCAAAGTTGTTGAAAAATAGGGTGAAAGTTGAAGAATTATATAATTATTAGTTGATTAAATGTTAAACCTATTGATAGGTATGTAATTTTGTGTTTAAATAATTGGTTTTGTCAGTTAACTTTTTACTCTTGAAATTAGATTATTTTGAGCTTAATTATTAATGGATGGGATTATTGGAATCATGATCACTCAACACAAACACTATTAAGTAAAAATTGCAACTTCAATGCTTCATGTGTCAATAATCTGGTTAAAGTTTAACCACACGTCTAAACGCCCCTGTAAACGATTTTAATGTACACAAATGATCACAACCTTTTGTTTTATGCACTGTGTATTTTTATACATATTACTCTTAAATTCTTAATATGAGCTATAACTCTTGTGTTAATTACTTTTGCATTTTCTTATATGTATTTCAGTTGGTGCTCTGAAGGTTAAAGGAATAAGGCTAGCTCGCCCGAGTACGACACGCTGTAACAGCATCCGGATGAATCTTTTTGACCGTTTTGCACGAGTTGTCAAGGTTATTAGGGCATTATGCCATATAACTTTGTGTGTGTGTGTGTGTGTGTGTGTGTGTGTGTTTTTATCTTCATTTTCATCCGTCATGAACTTCAAAGTGTCTGAATCTTTTTGTTTTGATATGTTACAAGCATAGTCATACGCAAATGCACTCATTAGTACCTTCGAAGACCCAGAAAAGATCTTAGAGCAGGCCGTTACTGAAATGAATGATGATTTAGTAAAGATGCGGCAAGCTACAGCCCAAGTATGCATTCTTGTTTTATCTGAACTTTTTGAGTTTTGAATGTCAAAAGTAAATCATTTCATATGTTTGGTTTTGGTGCAACAACATTATGAAGCAAATTAACTATTGTGTCCTTCCTTTTCTACTTATAAAGGTTTTGGCATCTCAAAAGCGGTTGGAGAACAAATATAAAACTGCCGAGCAAGCTTCTGAGGATTGGTGAGTGACTCCACACACACACACACTTTTTGTATTTTTGCAAATAGTTGCTTTTTTATGTATTCTTAACAATCAATATTATTACATTAATAATCTAATTTCAAATAGAACACTTTATGAGATTTGAATACATTTGTGTGATTATGATTTGTTCAGTGTTTAACCCACCATATATTCATAGTCTACCAGTTTCATCTGTACAGGAAAAATACAACCCAAATCAACCTGTTTATCCATAAATAGTGTGAAGTTGCCACCTTCAGTCTTAAACAAACGAGGGTGTCACACACGTAACAGTTTTATTAATCAAATCCTATAGGTACAAAAGAGCTCAACTTGCTCTTAGCAAGGGAGAAGAAGATCTTGCCCGTGAAGCGTTAAAGCGACGTAAATCTTATGCTGTAAGACTTCAATCCATTACTTGGAAGCCATACCTTTTAATATTTTGGTATTTTTATTAAAATATACTTACCGTTAGGGTGATGAAATGGACTCTTAAATTAGAAATTTGAGATGTCTCCCTGTCATTTGGATGGTAAAGTTGTGGTTTATAAAAGTGGGGAGCATACACACCACATGATGCATAAGTGCATAACCTGAAACTCTTTTCAGTTTTGGATGTGTGAAAACAAAAATGATAAATAGTATTATCATATTGCTTCTGAAAAAGGAATGTTATGGTGGTTCCTACCATGCAAATTCTTTTTCTATCTGTTTTTATGTAATTTACAAATAATCTTACATTTTCTAGTAAAGCAATTTATTCGGTTTTATGCATTTGAGTACCTTGCTGATTACTTACGACATGGTAGCCTGGTAGGCATGTTTTCTTTTTAGTAGTTTTTTAACATAACCTATTTGACCGTTAGTTACTTTTCTATATATTCTTTCACTTTTTTATTAAACAAACCATCCTTCATAGCTCTTACAAAAGGTTTATAAAAAAGGAACATTACTCTTTTCAAGGATGAGTAGCTTTGGAGAACAGTGACATGTATTATTGTTATATTTTCCATTGACATTTCCTCAATTTATCCAAAATCCTTGGTCCTGGTTCTTTTTGTTTTGGTGTTGCAAGTTGTAACACTATAAAGTTTGTTGAACTTGGTGTCATAGTGGCTGCAATAAATTGTCCAAGAACTTTTTTCGTCATTATAATCTGTCTTTTTTATATGTTACCTGCGGAAATTGTGTTTGCTTAGATGAAATGTTACAAGTGATCTTGATAAAAATCTTTTAACTTTCCCGTATTACATGCTCTCATGAGCGTAAGTAAAGGTTAGGTTCGATTAGTTGTATGGTCAACACAATCATATTACCCAATAAAATACACTCCCATCATGCAAAAAGGGTTGAAAGGTTTGACTTGTAGGAAACTGCTCAACTTTTGTCAATTACCCAAAAGACCCTTCAACTTCTACAAGGACCGATAACAGAATCTTGTGCACCTTAATTACTACAATTTATTTTTGATGATATGATAATGTGCAATTAGTCTTTTAACATGTGAACATTGGAAACAAGGACTATTGCACTTTCTGTAAGACTATAACATTCTAGAAAGAAGCGTTTTTTGCAATTTTCATCTGTCGGTGGGAGTGTTGTTTTACACTTACACATACCCAACTCATATGTTTAAAGATTATATAAGACCTTTGGTTGTCTTTGGAATTTGGTTAACTGATGACAAAGATTCAACGTGTGTTTGGGATGTGCAAGTTGACATTGTTTTAGATGTGCAAGTTGCAATAATAGCTAATTATTGCAACTTTCCAGTAATCGATTCCTTAGATAAATCCAAACACCTCCTAATATGAATTTGACAATGTGATTTGAACCATCACCAAGCCTTTTGAGTTGTCTTTTATTGCAATCATATAACATCAAATCTTAATTTCTCTATTTACACCGCACATTATTTTATAGGACAATGCGGCTTCTTTGAAGACTCAGCTTGAACAACAAAAGAGTGTTGTGGATAATCTTGTTAGCAATACACGGGTGCGTATATCTTTTTAATAAATTGTTTACTTTTCTCCAAAATTATGTTTCTGATATTTGAATGTTTGCTATGCACAATTATTCATCTTTCTTTCATTATTTCCCACTACATTTGCATTGTTCTTTGATGGCATTCTCTTCTCTTAACAGCTTCTTGAAAGCAAGATACAAGAGGCAAAGTCTAAGAAAGATACTCTCAAAGCACGAGCACAGTCTGCAAAGTTTGTCCTTATTCCCTCTGACATCAACTTCTAATTTTTCTAGAGCTGGAAAAATGGCTGGACGGGTTAAAGGGCCATCTCGTGAACACTTTTTTTTTGTTTATATTCTTGAGTTTTACAATTACTTCATTTTTTTTAAAACACTCAAGAAAACTTGTATCATATACAGTGATAATCTAGGTTTCGAAATAAGATGATTTAGGAGGACTCATTCATTATGAGTACATTTTTCGTGACTTTCAAGCCTCAGCCCGTGTGATCCATGATTCCCTTCTACCTACTCAGCCTTTGTTTATTTCCAATTTAACCTTTTTTGAAGATTTTACTCATTCGGTTTCGTTTTAACCATTTTTAATGTTTGTGGGCCCTTTTTTATCTTCAGGACTGCAACAAAAGTAAGCGAAATGTTGGGTAATGTCAACACAAGCAGTGCTCTTTCAGCATTTGAAAAGATGGAGGAAAAAGGTTCCCTTCTTGTCTCCTGATCATAAAACAAAATTCAATTGTAAAATGCATAACTATCACCAAGCGATAGATGTTGTGAGATGGGAGGGCCGGGTAAAAGGTCAACACGGGTTTGGATTGTAACTGGTCATTTTCTAGTATGGGTTAGAACAGCCATTGGTTGGTTGGTTTGCCCCGCTAACACATATTTTGTTCATTCTTATAAAATGTTTCTAAATAATGAGTGTGTTAATTATGATTGCAAAGGCAGCATTATTGCAACATTAGTCTTAACACAATTTACGAGTTGTAAGCACTAACAATGGGTTTGGGACCGGGATAAATGGCAACCCATTTGACTGTTTCACTTTTAGCTAATTTTTATTGATTGACCCATATGACCCTTGAGATAAAGCGTGGCCCAAAGCAACCTGAGTATGAGTCGAAACTGACACTTGAGATAAAGCACGGCCTAAAGTCAACCTGAGTATACGAGTCGAAACTACCAGCTCTGCCAATTTGCCTATTGTCGTCACTGCCACTTATGGATGCCCATTGATATTGTCATTATAAAAGGGTTTTTGTGTCATTTTGCTAATAGTCAACATTATATTATTACGCACTCTCATCATCATAATATTTGACTGGGCTCATAGTTTAACAGAAATGTTTAATCATTAATAAACTCTTCAAACTACCCTTGAATGTTGAATCTTGTGAACCTGAACAAGTTTGACAACATAATATATAATTGTGACAATGGTATTATATAGGTAATTTTAACTTGCTTCTTTTTTTTTAAGAATTAATTGTTAAATGTTTATGATATGGAGAATATAATGTGTATTACTATGATGACATGCATACAGTGAACACATATTTTTTTTATTTTGTCTTGAAAAGTAATAATAAAAAGGTAAATTTTTGTTATCGTTGTGCATAGTTTAATGTGGTAAGTCAATACCTATAATTTAGTAGTAATAATTTGATATAAAAATTTAAATTTTGGCTAAATTTAGTTACATGTCTTATTATGTTAGTTATGACCATGGAGTCCCAAGCAGAAGCACTTAATCAGCTAACTACTGATGATCTTGATGGAAAGGTACATTCTTATCCTCACCTGTTTTCCTCCCTGAAGTTAATTTTCTTCTTAGTAATTCGCTGCAACATGCTAATTTTTCAAAAAGCGACATTTTTATTAATTTATTTGATTCAAATACTTTTTGTTTAATATTTTAATTTAGGTTTGTAATTGGATATTTCAGTCGGCTAACGACTAGAAACCAATAATAGGGTAAACCTGATAAGTCCACGTCTAATCTAACCCGATTAATTCACATTAATTTTTTGAAACATTTGGTTAAAGCAAAACACCGAAACAGCCTTAAAGTAGGAATCTGTAGAATTGTGTTTTTTGAAAGAAAGAAATCTGCTTCCTCCTGTACTTTTTGCAGTTTGCATTGCTGGAGGGCTCATCCGTCGATGATGATCTTGCAAGCTTGAAGAGGGAACTATCTGGAAGTGCAAAGGTATCTTTTATTTTTTTCATCTTAAATTCAATTCTGGGGTCTAGTAATATCTAATTAGGTGTCTAGTGTCTTGTTATGTTAGGAGCTTACCAGTTCTAGTCTATGTTAGAAATTTAGGCTGCCCTACACAAACGAAAACCTAAAGCCAACCTTTGTAGGCATATGATTCCTTTTAGCAGCGGTCTAAGATTCAAATCCTGCTTCATCCGGTTTTCAGTTTTCTGCCTCTTAAACTCCTTGAAGGGTCGCTGAGAATGGGTTCAACAAAAAATCAGTGTTGTGAAAGTTAGCCTAGGCGGCCGCCTAGGCGCTAGTTGGAAGGCAAAATCGGAATAAGGACCTAGGCTGAGTCCTAGGCGTTTTTGGGATTAGGCGGTCCTAGGCGTTGTTTTTTTTAAAGTCCGCAAATTTCTAAGTATTACGTGTATATATCTTAACATATTTTAAAAAAAACACCTAAAATACGTATAAAAATACCAAAACGCCTAATTTGCGCCTCAGTTCGCCTTGTCCCGACTAGTCCCTTGGCTAGACCCCACCCCACCGTCTGCCTAGCGCCTTCTACAACCTTGCAAAAAACCCTGAACATAGCGATGCAATTAACAACTTTTGTCATTCATTCAACCTTTTAAAAATACTAAATAAATAAATAATCTGTGATGGCATCTTATGAATATAGCAATTACTGACGGAAAAATATTATGAACAGAAAGGAGATCTACCGCCGGGGAGAACAGCCTCAAAAGCAGCATATCCATTTCCTGACTTGGAAATTGAAAACGAGCTAAACGAATTAAGGCAAAGAACCAGGGACCTCTAGAGAACTTAATAATCTTTGCACCAGATGTGAAGAATCAAATATTAGCTCATCAACTTATTAGCCGAAGTTGATAGTTTTGGTTTCTGAAAAAATGTTTATGGAGTGATTGTTTATATACTATATATATACCATCAAAGTTGCAATGAACACGCCGTTAGCTGTGCTTCATTTTTACAAGTTTTCTCAAGATTGGGTTAAATTGAGTGATGTAAATGAAACAATTATGAAGTGTTCATTTGTGAAAAATATGTCAAGGTATCTAATTTTCAACATATTAAGCACCCAATGGCATATGATTTTGTGATGATAAAAATATAACATGTATTTCCAGCTTTTGTAAGAGAAGTTTCTTTATTCAAACAACTTTCTGTGTCAACTTTTAAACAACCATTGGTGGTACCGGTATTTTCGGTATTTACTACCAAAATCTAGCCGGGAGAAAATGCTGCCATGATTCGACAACCAAGGGCGTAGCTTTATAGGGGCGGCTGACCCCCCCGAAATTTTCGCTCTGAAGTTTCGATTACATGGTATTTGTATATATTGTTTTTGGTATATACGGTTTTGACCCCTGTAACCGGGTGACTTCCGATCCCCCGAAATTTCCGCTCAAGCTTCGCCACTGTCGACAACAGGACAATGTGGTAGCCAAAATGTTGTGATTCACGTCTACTGACTACCGGAGAATGTGAAAGCCAAATGTTGCAACTAAAATGATTAGGAGTTAAAGTAACTCACTTAATGAGTCCTGTACATGCCATATTAATAAACTCACGTCTAGTGGAGAATGTGGAAGCCAAATGTTGCAACTAAAAGCGTGTTTGGGATTGATTTTAAAAAATAGTTTATGCGTTTTGATAAAAGCAGGGGTAAAGCTGCTTTTAGATTATTGCGTTTTGGTAGCCTAAAAAATTATTTCGAAACTCAACCCCAAACATTAAAAATTGATTATTTACGTTTTAAAAATCCATTTAATGGGAATTATTTACGGATTCACAAGACGAAATTGTTTGCTTGGTATCCCAACCCCTAGGAAACAAGAAACTTTGTATAATCATTCCAAAAACTAAGAAACTTGGTTAGATTAGTTTTTGATAAACCATACACATTACACATTTTCGTAAGGGAATTACCATTCGTGACCTAGCGGTATACTGGTATGGCGCATGTTCCTCTAGAAACTAATATGGGTTTAAATCTTTTTAGTGTTAAGTTAAAAAAAAAAAAACATTTGTGCCAAACTATGAAATATGATTAGGTGCATTTATAGGTGTTGAAATTGGTAGATTTTGTAATTCATGTCATCACCAAAAAAATTCTTGACATATAAATATGGATCATTTTTAGGTTCATCACCTTCAACCACCAACCCAAATCTTTGGTTGATGGGTTACTTACTGATTATCCAATATTATGCACATCTAGGTTATTGATGGTTGTAGCCTGTAGGACCAACCTTACTCCACTTAAGTAGTATATTTGATAAATAATAATTCTATGTTTGTTAATTATTGCCTTTAAGTGTTCTGATTATCATTCTTTTTTAATAATAAAAATTCTTTAACTCCTCAAATTATTGGCATTCCTGATGTTGAAGCATTTCAAACCACATGCCCAACTCTTCGGTGTAGCGCGCAATCGTCTTAGTAGATGTCTCAAGTTCGAATCTAGCTTCCACCTACAGCCGAAAGACTTCGGGTCCATACCTTTAGCTGCTAAACCTCTGGTGACTGGTGGTGATCATAACATTATGACAACTCAAAACTGTTTCAGGTGTCTGAAGAAGCCTTTGATTCTCTGAATCAGACAAACATTTTGACTTTTACTAGTCAATGCTAATTCAAAAATACAGATTTCTATTACTTTTGATATGATTAAGGATTTTGACTTGAATAAATGAGTTGACTAAGGAAATGAATTGGTCAAAACTTACAACACAACCACTTAAGAAAAGGAATTAGTCAAAGAACAATCACATAAGAAAAGGAATTAGTCAAAATTCAACAATTTCCCTTGCCTATAAACTCTATAACATAGTTCTAAGTTTCTTAACCTCAAACCCGCGGTTTCGAATTCTAATACCCAAAGATAAGAATCAATCATATTTCATAATTTGGGTGATCATGGTACAAGAAAACAAGCACATGAAGAGAGATGGACTCAAGTCATCAGAAAGCATCCGACCCGCCCGTAACGCGTCATTCGCAACTAAATCTAGCTTTTGGAGCATTTTCCTTAACATTTTATTGGGTCATATATAGCCACGAAGCTATTCGTTTCTTGACCAGGGTTCAACAGTTTATTCATCGCAATTGTTCATCTCGGGGGGGGGGGGGGGGGGGGGGAGGGTTTGTATTTGGTAGATTAGGGTTCGCAATTCAAAATGGGGTGGCAACGCAGCCTGTTGCCCGTCTACCTTCTGTTTTGATGTAACTTGACAAGTCTTAAAAAAAAAATTATGTTGAAATAAAAAAAAAGTTCAGAAGTACTTAGTTTTTTGTTGTTTTCAAACATATGCAATCAATACAAAAACTAAAACTAATGTCAAAGTTATATATAACTTAATCAAAAACAAAGACAGATAATCTGATAAATGGTTATTGTCATTGTACCTAAATAATTATGTAACATAATAATAAACCTAAAACAACATCTTAATAATAACAACTTGATCAAGGTTGATAGAGTTTATCACCACATTTGCATTTCCATGAAAGAAGATAATAATTATCTTCCCAATGAGATTGATCCCTATAATCAATCAACTTAGGATGTGTAGGAATTACCAAAGTAGCCTCACATGGCCTACAATTCACACACTTGTTCACACACCTTGGTGGTCTTGATCCCAAAACTTTTTTATTGTTTTGTTGAACACTTGTCACCCCTTTGTCATCATAACCTAAACTCAACAATAAAAATTTTAAAAATTCAAAAATAATAATAATAATAATAATAATAATAATAATAATAATAATTCAAAAAATAATTTTTTTAAATTCAAATTCTTCTTTTTTAATAGTTTTTATTATATATATATATATATATATATATATATTAGTACATAATGGTGAAAAATTACATCAAAATAATTCAAAAAAAAAAAAAAAAAAAAAAAAAAACAAAGAAAGAAAAAGATTTGAAGCTACAATTTAGTAGTACCTGATATAGAATGTGATAATGTGAGAGATAAGAGAAGAATGGTTGTGAACATAGGCTTGAGTCTACTTAAGTAGGTCCTTGCAGGTGCCATCAATAATAGTTAGCAACTTGAAGAGAAACTGTGAACATTTGATATATAATAATAATAATAATATTAACAGTGATATAAATAGTGTAAGGAAGATGATGATGAGGGGCCTGTGAAAAATTAATAATAGGTACCATGCATGTAGTACTATTACAAAAATAATGGACAATAAATATTGGAGATATTCAGGGGATAGGGACACTATTTGTGTAGGGAAGATAAACCAAAAGAGGGAACATATAACATATTTGTCAGCAAGTAAATAAATGTTTGGAAACTAATTGAATTAAACTCAAAATTCTTTTTTTTTTTTTTTTCACTGAAAATTTTACTCTGTATAGGAAAATACACTGGCTTTGGTTCTTGAATATTGATCTTTGTTTCTTAAATTACCAACATTATCCTTGTGATATGGATATGCCATGAAAACAATGGCATTAATAGTTTAACTGTATTTGTTGGTGAGGTTGGTGATTGGTTGGTCAAACTAATGTGGGAATGCTGCATTTAATAAATATTGAGAGTATTGATTGGAAGCGATGGTGTAAGTTCGATATAATATAACGGTTGGATGCTGTCGCGGCTTTGTCTCTCCTCGAGACAAAGTGTGCGTGTGTTTTGGTTGGTTGAATGAAGTTGTGTTTTAAGAAAAAAAAAAGTAAATATTGAAAGTAGCTTGTGTCTTAAGCTTAGGATATCTTAAGTTATACCTTGATCATCCATTCATACTTTTGAAACATCTAGACTCGAATAGGAACATTGCATTGATAAATGGTTATTATTATTATTATTATTATTATTATTATTATTATTATTATTATTATTATTATTATTATTATTATTATTTTTTAGGAAATTAGTTGTTTTTCATTTCATAATTGTAAAAATTACATCAAGATGGCAGGCAGACGGGCAACAAGCTGTGCCGCCACCTATTTCTGTTAAATCTCTTTGATATTTAAAAAAAAGTTCAATTGAAGTGTAGCATAAGAAAATGTGAATAAATGGAAGTCATATAAATCCGAAAACACTTCAAAAGCCATTTTAACCATTTGGGCCGTTAATTTTTAATAAGTTCTAAAATTCTATTTGTTAAACCCGTTAGAGAGTAACCAAGAAAGACAACCCAAATTGACCCGTTAGTGTTTGCTTGTGATATTTTTTGCAAGGTTATTATAACATACGTGTTGGGTGGAGACATTCAGTTTGATTTCTACCATAGTTCGGTTGATGCAATGTTCGTGGCTAGCATGTTCTTGTCTCTCCGTTTGCTATCTGCACATAAACACATCCTGTGAAGCTGAGAAGCACCCGATCGACTGAGTTAAAAGGAGACATCAATGACATGTCATATGGGTCGTTTAACACGTTTTATAATGGCATAACATACGGGCCATAATGTTTTGATATGGCCCGTATGGTACAATTACACAACTTTGACTAATATTACATGAAATGGGCCACATGATAAAAATTCGAAGCGTCGTTTCATCAAACAAAAGAGTTTACTGCACCGTTTGTTTGTTTGCTTTTACCTTTCTTGTCCATGCTCACATTTCTTTCCGAATTAAACTCAGTGATTTGTATCGTACCAAAAAGATCTTTTTTTATTACTAATAAATTGTGAATACTTTTGATGGCTCAGAACTCACATGGAAATGCCTGCCACACAACCCATAAAAAGTCATTGATATGACCTTCCATTGACGTCATTGAAAGGTGACACGTTATATATATTTTTTTAATTTGTTGTTATTTTGTTGTTAACATCATTAAGTTTGAGATTTTTTTTTTTTTTTAACGATCAACAAAATTTATTATTTCACCAAGCTAGCGGAATACTAGCGTAAGCCCCATACAAAACAAAATATTACAATACAACAATCACCAGCCAATCTTAGAAAGATTAAAGCTACACCATGTATTACGATCTAAAGCCGCTTGTTTCGCCCTAGCCTTTACCCAATAAAAGCTAGCAACCTTGATATCACCAAAGACCGTATTGATAGATGCTTGTTTTTGATTAAAGACAGCCTCGTTTCTATACTTCCAGATACACCATATTGTTGTTAAGACAATCGCGTAAAAAGCCTTCCTTCTCTTCGTAGAGCCACCAATATAAGAATGTAGGCCAAGAAGATCTTTGACATGGAAAATAATCGGGTCCCCCACTTTACACCATTGGGCCACAAGCGTCCACAAAGTTTGGGAGAATCTGCATGACACGAACAAGTGTTCCGAAGTCTCGGCATAGTCACCACATAAGCGACATATCTCGGATCCAACATGAATACTTCTGCGGGCTAGAGCGCTCTTGGTTGGTAACCTGTCCTGCTCGGCCCTCCACGCGAGAACTAAGACCTTCAACGGAACCCAGGAATTCTTCTCCATTACAAACGCAGCTTGCTCAAACCTGGAAACTTGCAGCGTCCGTTTTAGATCAGCAACAGCGAAGAACCCACTCGGACCCAGCCTCCAAGACCATTCGTCAGCAGCATTCAGCAGCGTAGGAACAGCAAACAGACTTGAAAACTGCAGCAATTCAGCCTGTTCTTCAGCAGACAGCGAAGGCCGGCTCCAGTCCCAACCCCACCCGCTCCCCATCTGCAATACACGATCAGCAACAAAGGCACGTTTGTTTTTTTCCAAGGCAAAGAGGGCTGGAAACACAGCAGCCAGCGGCTTGTCTGTGATCCAGCAGTCAAGCCAGAAAAGAACGCCCAACCCATTGCCCACCCTCCCTTGTATTGCCCAACCCACATCCACCCCGCGCTGTTTGATCAGCCCCATTGAAGAGTACACCTGTTTCCAAGGACCAGGAATCGTCAACCTAGTCGGTATTGGATTCCAGTCCCTAGAAGAACTGTGAATTGCCCAAACAACATTCCTCCACATAGCATTGGAGTCAATCTTGAAACGCCACCACCACTTCGCTAACATTGATAAGTTTGCATCCTGAAGAGAGCCGAAACCAAGACCACCCAATTCAACCGGAGCGCTAACCCTTTGCCATTTAACCCAGTTCATCTTAGCCTTTTCTTCCGAACCACCCAAAAGAATACCCTTCTCAATTTGTCAAGTTCCTCAATGACCTTCCCGGGAGCTTTATAAAGCGTGAAGTAATACGTAGGAAGGGCGTTGAGGACCGATTTAATGAGCGTAACACGACCCCCAAATGATAGCGTCTTTGCCTTCCAATTTGATAACTTGCTTCTAAAAGCATCAATCACCGGTTTCCAATTTTTGCTAAGGTTCATGTTGGCCCCAACATTTAGGCCAAGGTATGTAAAAGGAAATGATCCGGGACTACATACAAGAACATCGGCCATATTTTGTAACTCACCATCCTCGACACACAAACCATACACACTACATTTCTTGAGATTAGCCTTCAAACCCGACACCAAATAAAAACACCTTAGGATCCGCTTCAAGTTTCTAGCATTTTGAGGTGACCACTCACCAAGGAATATTACATCGTCCGCATATAACAAATGCGTTAAAACCAAACCACCCGAACCACACGCCAACCCTCTAAATAAACCCACTTCGCTAGCTCTACGCATAATACCAGAGAGGGCCTCCATAGCCATAAGAAACAGGAATGGCGAAAGTGGATCCCCTTGTCTAAGTCCGCGAGAGCACACAAACTCGTTCGTGGGCGACCCATTCACCAACACTGACGCCCTGGCCGACCTTACAATTGCCATTACCCATTTACACCACTTAGGCGGAAAATTCATTTGAAGCATGATAGACTCCAAGAAATCCCAACTCAGTGAATCATAGGCTTTCTCGATGTCCACTTTGAATATCATACCTTGCCTTTTCATCTTTTTCATCCAACCAATCAACTCGTTAAGCATAAGCGGCCCGTTAGTAATACTCCTACCCGCAAGGAACGCAGACTGTTCAGGAGAGATTAAGGGCCCGATGACCGCCTTCAGTCTAGCGACGAGAACCTTTGATAGCACCTTATTCAGGCACCCCACTAAACTTATCGGTCTAAAATCCTGGAAACCAAGCGGGTCACTCTTTTTAGGGATTAAAGCGATGAAGGAAGGAGCACTCCCCACACCAATAGATCCCTCGGCATAGAAAGTATGAAACATCCGAACGAAATCCTCCTGAAACCCTGCCCAACATCTCTTAAGGAACTTGAAATTGAAGCCATCCGGGCCTGGCGCCTTATCCCCATCACAATCCCATACCGCGTCCTTGATTTCTTGTAAGGAAAACGGCCTACACAAAGCCTCGGCATCGGGCTCCGAGACCTTATTCAAGTAAGGATAATCAAGCTTCGGTCTCCCCTCCATAGGTTCCCGGAATTTCTCTTCAAAAAATACAAAAGCATTGTCTTTGATAAATGCCGGAGACGTCACCCAAACCCCATCAATCATTAACCCATGAATCCGTTTGCTTGACACATTAGCACCAATAACCCCATGGAAAAATTTCGAGTTTTCATCACCATCAATTGCCCACTTAACTCTTGCCTTTTGCTTCAAATCCATTTGTTTTCTCCGATCGAACTCCAAGATAAATGCCTTAGCGTTATGTCGCAAATCTAACTCGTTAGGCGTAAGATCCCTAACTTCCGCGACAGCATCCAACTTCTCAACTTCACGCTTATTTTGAACATACAACCCATCCGAACTCGCCCTTTCCAACTTGATCCAATCCTTAATCCGATTCTTAAGGAATTTGAACTTAGTTGTAATAGCTAAGTCCGGCGGTCCATCGAACAAGAAGTCACCGCACAACCCAATAACAAAATCCACGAACCCCGGGATCTCTAACCATGAATTTAAAAAGCGAAAAGGGATGTGTCCGAAATCCGACGGAACCACCGAAAGAACAACTGGGCTGTGATCAGAGGCAAACCTAGAGAGGGCCGTGACGGACGCCTCACCCCATTTAGCCATGAACTCATTACACACAAGAAACCTATCGAGTTTACTCATTTTCATACCATTGTCCGACATATACGTAAACCTTAGCCCCCCCATATTATATTCCTGCAAATCTGCCAGAGCAATAAAGTTATTAAAGCAATCCGCATTTGCAGCCACAAATTCCGAATTTCTGCGCTCATCGGGGTACCTAACATCATTAAAATCCCCCAAGAGAACCCACATACCGACCAGTGAAGACATCGTTGCCACCAGCTCATCCCACACTCTTCGCCTTACAACCGGATCATTAGGCGCATACACGTTTACAACATTTAAAATATCCCTAGTAGCAACAAGCATACCCGAAGTAACAAGAAAATACCGAGTCTTGATAACAGATGAAACCTGGAAAACGGACGGGTCCCACATGCTGATAATACCCCCAGATCTACCTTCCGCTAACACTTGCTCAGCGACAAAAGCAGTTCTGCCCCAAATTGTATTTAAATGAAAAAAGGTACCTTCATTAAGCTTAGATTCCTGCACACCAATAAAATGAGACCCATGACAAGTCTTCAAACCTCTAATCCAGGATGTCTTCCTATCATCCCTCACCCCCCGTATGTTAATGCTTAAGAAATTCATTGGAAACCATTAGCAACACCTTCACCATCAACTAGCTCCTTCACCTGGCCTTCAAATTGCTCAAGTTGAATACCAACCATGGCCCCAGCTTGCATCGTCAACTGAACTTCTGACAACGAATTATGTGACATCCGTCACTTTTTCATTATATATATATATATATATTTATATAATAATAATAATAATAATAATAATAATAAATAATGATAATAATAATATTATTTATAATAAAAAAAAAATCTGATTTGTTGGTTGTATTATCCTAAACAAGTTGTAGCCCAAACCAACCCACCTTTGTAATAATTTTCAGCCACTATGTAGCCCACAACCAGCCCACCAACTGATTCGGCCCATCACCCTTAGTCCGGCCCACTACCCTTCTCCTCTCATCCCTTATCTGTGAAAAAAAAAAAAAAAGTTTTGTCTCTCCCAGGATTCGAACCCGGGTAGACGACCGGGTCAACCAATGCACACCCACAAGCTTAACCAACTGAGCTACGAAGGTTTCCTGTTATGATCTCAACTCAAAATGTATAAATACCCTCTCTTCGCGTCCCTTTTCTTCTTCTTTTCCTTCCTGTACGTGAACCAGCAACATAGATATATATATATTTATTTTTTTTCTTTTCTTTTTCTGACCATTTAATTAACTCCATTAACGCGTATTAACCACGTTTGACCATTGATTCGTGATTGCCGGCCTATCAACCATCATTACACGAGCAATTACAGTTTAATTCTTACCAATTTTAAACAAATTACGCGTCAATATTCAAGTCGTGGTCAAACGTTGCTAAATCCTTAAACCGAGCCTTACCTATAAATTGAACCTCATTTGACAACCTTTAGATGCCGAACAACAAACCCTCACTATCAATTTCTGTTAAAACAAGCTGAAAACGTGATTTTTAGTCGTGGTTGACTTTTCGATTGACCGAGCTATAAACGCGATTCATCATTGTAAGTCTTGATTTTTCTGTTAGGATATGTTAATCGGCAATCGTCTAACAAAAGCCCTATGTTCAATCTGATTATAAGGATCAAATTGATACGATTAGAAAGCTAGGGCTCAAATCGTTTAAATTGGGGAAGATGGTTGCTTATGGTATTGTATAAATAAAATTCGAATTCAAAACAATCAACAAACACACACCCAGACCAGTTGGTCTGGGCGTGGACTCTCACATCACAGGTCACGGGTTCGAACCCAGCAGTGGCCGGGTTTTAGCATTTTTTTTCAGTTTTCCTTTTTAATTTCTTTATATTTATATATCTTATATAAATACATTTAAAATAGCAATCTTAGTTCAAAAACTTTATAAAAATTATCTCAGCTTTCCAAGACTCTGAAATTTATATTTATAAATTTATTTTTATGAAAAATATTTATTTATTATTTTTAATGTAATTATTTATTTTAAATAGTAATTAATTCATAAAAAAATCATTTTTAATCATTTTAATACCAAAATTTTTGTGGAGATGTCCCTAACCATATAAAGAGTTTTGGTAATTTTATTTTCTGTAAAAATATTATTTTTACCCGATTTTATATTTTATTTATATTCAATTGATTAAATTCAATTAAATCCTATTTTAAATACAAATGATATGGAAAATATTTTATAAAAATTTTTCCAAGTTTATTAATCAGTAAACATTTCTGAAATAATTTTTATTTCAGAAAAATCATTTATTTAATATTTTTAATCAACTTTTGTTAGTTTTAATCATAAATAAATCATAATAAATTCATTTTTCAATATTTTTGCACCAAAATTTTATATAAATTAATTCTAACTATTTAGAACTGAAATACAATTTTTTATTCAGAAATTCTTTGATTTTAATAATTTTTAAATATTAAAGTCGTATTTTGACAATTTGAAATAATTAGATTAAATATTCTATTTTCAAGAAAATAATTTTATAAAAATTATTTTCATACTTAAAACCTTATGTTGTGAATATATTCAACTTAAAATTTTACTAAGAGACTTTTATTTATTTATTTATTAAATTTCTCATAATTAATAAACAAATAAACGTTTATCCCCAATTCGAAGTCCTAGAAATACATGTATCCTAGAGTTATTCCCTTACACATTATCAAATTCTTTAGGTTGATTCTTTGGGATAATTCCAACTCACATTTCGTTATCCAAGTTCAATCACAAGCTATTACGTAAACAGTGAGTATTCCTATCCCCTTTTTGCTTTTATTCATTTTTGGGGTGTTACATGTACACTATTACAATTTCAAATACAATTTTACATTTTTACAAATACAATTCTAGTACTATGTGCTTTGCTTACAACGTGCTTTATGCTTAGACAATACATGTGGATTACATTTGTACTTAGTGAAATCATTAACATGGTACAAGCCGACCTTAACATTGGATAGCGCTATTTGGATTGACAACCCGCCTAGGTTGATTCTCCCCCTTTTTCATCGGAGAATCCGTGGCCATTGTTAAGTTATTATCCATTTGTTGGATAAGTACACTACAGTTCATACAGTACATTATACAGTCACAGGGTTGATTTCGCTCATTTGTTTGATACATGGTTTACATATTTGCACTGTAGCTTGCACTTGAATTGTATAACTTTTTAATCTACTATATATATCAAATCTAGGAATGCTCACCAACATTTCATATGTTGACCAAACCTATTTTTGTACATGTTTCAGGTGCAGTTCGATCTAGTGCTTTAGCAAGGAACATTTAGTGCCTTATTTTAATTCTGTTATCTCAATATTTACATTTCATTTAGACAATGTATTTTCCATTTCCACGTAAGACAATTTTGATTATTCAATAATATTTACATTTTAGTACCATGAGCTTTTGAACAATCGTCACTACGTGGCACCTCGATGATTCCGCCATCGGTTGGGGTGTTACAAATTACCCCCAGTAGGCCTGTTCTGGTCCAGATGGGAAACCCTATCCTGCTCCGGAATAAGACCATCGACCTGTGAGTGTGTGATATTATCATTTTCAAGAATATTGCTACCCGGAATATTAGTGGTAATATTATCATTATGGCACCCCCAACCCAATCGAGATCCATGTCCAAATCCGGGACAGGAGTCCCACTACCAGCACAAGGATGGGATATATTATCATTAGTAGAGTTACTATTATTAATATTATTAATATGGTTAGGTACCGAATTATTATCATTATATATTTGGCTTTCCCCATCCACGGCCTTAGGAATAGCACACTGGGTATTTTCCACCAAAGTTTCCTCCCCTGAGTCAGCTACAGCAGCTGTGTTTCCCAAACTTTTGCCCTGAATCTCATTAATTCTCTCCAAAAAAGTGCGGTGCTGGGGCCCACTTCAAAATCACACGCAGCAGGCTCAACATCCTCATGGTTTGGGCTTCTGGAGCATCTGGCCCTTTTCCTAGATTTCTGATTATGGCCCACAAAATTCCCTTGGCCCATCGAAAAGCTATCCACAGCCGCATTCAGATCAAAACTTTTTTCTTTGGTCTCTGGTCCCACCTTAGATTGTGACCCATCATTTAATACATCACCCCTATTCCCAAAAGACCTTTGGGATTCCCCATGTTGTGTCTTCCCCCCATGCCCATGCAAAGTGGCCGGAGACCCTTCGTTATCCTCCGTGATTACGCCGCCGACCACCGCTGCATTCCTAACCGGAGACACCACCTTATTATTGTCCTTCCTGAATTCCCCTTCCTCTATATCATCGTCATCTTTCGCAACAGAACCAGCAGAAACCGGCGAGGAGACAACACCCCCGGAAGTCAAGCAATCAGCGAGCTTTGACGTAAGGCAATCATCTACCTCGGTCACCCACACACGAACAGATTCACCATTCCAAATGACTGTTACCTCCTCATCAATCCGCTTTTCTAAATTCACACTAACCCATACCGTACCTTCCTCGTTGTTTAATGAAAGCCAAGAGAAGTCGGACTCCTTGATGAGTTTACCGAACAACTTACCAATACTATTGAAGAAACTGCCATCCCGGAGCTGCAGGGGCATACCTCTAATCTTAAGGCAGGCAACCCTATCAAACTCCAGCAATTTCCCATCCCACAACTCAGCTGAGTGCAATAAGGTACCCCACAAATCTTCCCTCCTGCCAATAAACTCGACGGCAGTCCGCTTATCCCTAAACACCATCATTAGCTTTAAACCGCCAATAAGACTTACCGGGCTTTCTACATACCCACCGGACCTCATCATACTCTGGACGTTCGAAATGGCACATATATCCTTTGCCACAGCAATAATCGTTCTCATAATGCAATGTGCCGGGTACAACGCACCTCTCTCATTAACCACCAAGACTTTGGACGAGGCAGAAGGTGAACTTCCACCCCCTACCGTCGGCTCCCTGAACGATACACCTGCATTTTTATCGACCGGAACATACCTACCCGTCGGGACGGAAGACGGACCAGGTCTGACCTGATTGTTCCCAGCCGGCTGAGTTGGATGAATTATCCTCCGGTGGTCCTTGCCAAACTTTGCCACCGAAGCACCCACCTTGGCCTCAAAGATTTTCACAGTATTCATGTTCTTTAAGACTTCATTGATATTCTTAACCCCCAGGTATCTCATAAACCCGAACCAGTTCCCCCTCGCGTCCTTCTTCCTTGCCACATACGCGTCCTTGACGATTCCATGTGGTTGGAAAGCTTTCCAAAGCATAGTATCAGACACCCCGCTAGGAAGATTAGAGATGAAGAAAGTGGTTACTGGCCTAGGATCAGTTACTCCACGGTTGAAATTGGGTCGCCGGACTCCGGCGTCTCTTCTGCTTCTCATGTCGTCTCTCTCTCACGAGATGAAGGAATTATTATGTGTTGTTTAATGAAAATAGTTTTTGGGTGTTTGGAGCTAACATTCAGGGATTAAAATAAGATAAAGCTGTTAAAACACTCTATCTATTAAAGGGGTCACTGGTATGAGTCAGGGAAGATGCAATATTTTTTTAAGTGGGGGTGGGGTGGGGAAGGGGGGGGGGGGGAGGTAGGTGGGGTAAGGGTGGGTTTTGTCTTTGAGGAAGAAAAGTCCAAAACAAACAAAAACCATTAAGTTTGAGATAATGGAAAAGTTCAAGTTATTTTGCTATTACATGATGAGAATATATACAAGACTAATAGCTAAGGTTAAGGAGAGAATATCTCTCTTGATAATTACAATAGGTTACACAATTGACTAGACAATAATTGTTACACAATTGACTTGACCATAATTTTCTTGATTGAGTCTTGAATGAGGAGAGATATTAGAGAGTTGTAATATTCTTGATTTATTCTAACACCCCCCCTCCCGTCAATGCAAGCTAGAGAAGGTCCAAGGCCACAAAGAAACCAGTGGCGTTTATCCTCATCGCTAATGGGTTGACCAATAGCGGCAAGTTGATCCGATAAAGCCTTTAACTTTTGGCCAAATTCGGATACGGTTGAGGTTCCTTTTTGGAGGTTTCTGAGAGCATCTTTGAGATTGTGAATACGCTCAACGGAATAATGGCTGTAAGCGTTGGCAAGAGCTTTCCAAACCGAGTGAGCCGTGGTGTGACCAATGGTCTCGGCCATGGCTTCTTTAGTGAGAGTCGAATTGATCAACAGGAGGACCTTTTGGTCGGCCGCCTTCCAAGACGTAAAGGCAGGATTAGCAGAGGTTTGATCATTAGAGGTGATGGTTTCGGTTGGAATGATAGAATACCATCGATGTGACCGAGAAGGTTTAGGTAAGTGAGGACCGAAACAATTTGTTTTCCCCAGGGTAAGTAGTTTTGAGAGGTGAGTTTTATGTTGATGGGATGACTCAAAGAATGAAGGGGAATGGCAGACAAATCTGAATTGGCAGCCATGGGGATCGAAAAAAAAAACAAGAGGAAAGGGGGTGGACAAGAGGGAAGAAGAAGGATCTCAGATTGATACCATGAGCTAATGGAAAAGTTCAAGTCATTTTGCTATTACATACAATGAGAATATATACAAGACTAATAACTAAGGTTAATGAGAGAATATCTCTCTTGATAATTACAATAGGTTACACAATTGACTAGACCATAATTGTTACACAATTGACTTGACCATAATTTTCTTGATTGAGTCTTGTATGAGGAGAGATATTAGGGAATTGTTATATTCTTGATTTATTCTAACAAAGTTGATACATAATATGACGGGATTTGTATAAATTAGAGACAAGTTAACTAAAGAAAATTCAAATAACTAAAATATGGCCACATCAATGCTTGGGTTTGGACATTCAATAAACAATCTGAAACAATCACATGCTTATCACTACATAGACATAGTTTGGTTTGGTTTACGAGATTCATATATTGGATAATCAATAGACGCTTCAATCAAACAAAACCTATATTAGTGATTCTGTGCCAAACAATTTATGTAGTATGATGGTGTGCTTATCAATCATTAATTTACTATCCGACACTATCAATTGTCTTGTTCTCTAATGATAAGACCAAATAGAAGAAACAATGCATTGACGTGTTTCAAATAGTAAATCGTTCAACATTCAACATGGAATGTGATAAACACATGAAATCACAAAAAGTGTCAAGCACTCAAACTACTCAAAGCAAATTCATGTCAAGTGTACTCACAATTTAGATTGAATACCAAACGAATTCAAACCCTAGGCCTGGATGCAACCATGGAAGATCAAACAACACCTGATGATGGAATTTGAATTTGTGGAGCGAAAGACATGAATTGAATGGAAGGATACTTTGTCATTGAAGTTTCGAAGAATCTCTTCATTTCTTTGCTCCCTTAGATGACGAATGATGAGTTTTTGGCAAAGAGGAGCATAAAACTTGTCAAAAACAACAATGTACAAACTGTTATTGATCATGGGTCAGGCATAAGGCTACACCTATGAGATTATGGCTACGACTAGAGATGTACAAACCGGTTTTTTTTCTCAAACCGGTCCGGTTTTTAACCCGAACCGGTTCTTGGTGTTGAAGGTGAAACCGGTTTTTTTCTAAAACCGGTCCGGTTTTAGAACCGGTTTTCAGGACCCAAAACCCCCGTTTTCCAAACCGATTAGGACCGGTTCCAAAACCGGTTTTTTTTTGCCAAACCGGTCATCCAAAATCCTAATACATTGCCTAAATCGGTTTTTTCCTCAAAAACCGGTTTTTTTCCCAAACCGGTTTGTTCCTAAAACCGGTTTTCAACCCGGTCTAATCTCCAAAACCTATAACCTATACAGAACCGGTGACTCGGGTCGGTTTGGGACCGGTTTGAACAAAAACCGGTTTTTGTCTAACCGGTTTTCCGGTTTTTTTTCCGGTTCGGTTTTCAAAACCGGTTTTTTTGTACACGTCTAGCTACGACCACTCTATAGTCAAATATTTTGAATTCATAAAATTCCACTGCCTTGCCCTCCCCTCTCCACGCCTCCACACCATGAAATATTAAATGCAGTCAAATGTTGGGTTTGTGTGGCAGTGAAAACAAAGGCTAAAATGGTCATAAACTTCGCTAATCGAAAGTTCCGTTGTCAATTAATGGTATATCGACAATTTTTTTTGAACGACAAATGTTATTCTTACTTTATATATTACCCCAATAATGTTAAATTATTCACATTTGCTTAAATTTGAACATAAGACCTCTTACCTCTAAGAGACGTATACCTCTACCAAGTGGGGTAGTCAAACATTGGCAATATCCTTATTTGTATTCTTTAAGAAGTGTCATGCCTCTTAAGACTTAAATAGTACAAATAAGTATATTGTGAGATTAGCCTACTTGGTAGATAGATATCCTATAAAAATAAATAAAACAATTAATAAATATATTAAAAAGCAAAAACTTGTCTATTTTTAACAGTATTTTTAAAGTTTTTGGCATGTTTGATCACTTAAAAAAATAAAATTTACCTGTTCTACAACAATAAGTAAAAATTTAATCTTTAAAAAATATATACTTAAATCTCCTTTAACTACATTATTATATTTTATTTAAGTATAATATTTACAAAATTTGAGATGTTAAAAGTATATGCACAAATATTTTCTGGTCTTAAGAATAGGGTGGGACTAGGCCTGTAATCGAACCAAATGTTAATGAACTGTTTGTGAATTTGTTTGGCGGGAAGTTCGTTTATATTCGTTTATTTAATAAACGAATAAACACGAACAAAAAAGTTTGTTCGTTTAATTAAATGAACGAACATGAACAAACCTTGTGTTCGTTCATTTATGTTCGTGAACGCCCGTTAACACTTGTTTATATTCATTTATGTTCGTTTAAATTTTTTTAGTTACATAAGTAGTTATATTTAAATAAATATAAACATAAATGAGACTTTAGCTACTTGTATAAATATAACGAATTAGTAATTGGATTTTTTAGTAATACAAAATCGTTTACATTTATTATGTTCGTGAACGTCTGTCTATGTTCGTTCAAGGTTTTAAACGAACGTGAACGTGAACATGACAAATTTCTTAATGAACGAACACGAACACAAAATGTGTTTGATTATGTGTTCGTGTCCGTTCGGTTCGTCTATAGGCCTAGGTGGGACACTGACACATGGTGAGGCCATCCCCCATTGATTTCCTTTCAAAAGTCTTTTTCTTTCTCATATGCATGGCACATGCAGTTTCCCTCACAAATTTTAAACATTACTAACTTTTATATACGACATTTTAAAAAACAATTACATCAAATTAAGAAGCGTGTTATTACATTTCTAACGAGTATCATAATGCTATAAAAAAGCGAAATAAGAAAAAACTTTTTAGTGGGTTTTTGTTCATGCATAAAAAACACAATATATTTAGGTAATTCATGAATCATGTCTAGGCAAGTCACTAATAAGTAATAATGTTAAGATAGTATATATGTTTTTTAACATACTATTACATAAAAGAACCAGCAAACTACATATATATTCACAGATGTAGTTAGTTTGGTAAGATTCTAATTTTGTGTATTTTGATTGGTGCTGATAGGAACATTTATTACAAAGGTTGCTAAGCCAGTTAGATATATCATATGATTCTTAGACGCTAGGTAAATCTCTAGCTGCTCAGTGGTTATTAATCACCCCGCCATGCATGCGTCTTAGATCTTTTTTAATGTATGTCCTTTGAAATCTACTGGCATGTGTTGATTATTGAAATAAATACTTAAATTATGTATAAGTAGAGAAAATAGTCTCGAGACATGAAAAGTTACCACTCTACCGTCTAATTATTCGATAGCAAGTTAAATCATTTCTGTTTATCCTCAAAATGGATATGCACTGCTTACCTATTGATTATTTTATTCGGTGTTTGCGTGATCGATTGTATATCCATAATAAAGATTGAACATGCATGTCATTCTTTCACATATTCTCACTTTACACATTAGAATCGTGGATCATGATCGTTATAATCATCATCATGACATATCATTTTATATCAATTTGGTTGTTTTTTTCCAGGTTCACATCGTAACTTTGGAATGTTTTGAGAAAGTGACAAAGTTGTACAGAGATTTCACTCGAGCAAGAGGTGCACACGTAAAATTAAAAGTAGGTTTTATAAGTTATCGAGTGTTTATCCTTTACAACAAAAATCGGAAAAAACAGCCTAATCCTTTTATGATACACATATTTTATCACGTCATATTAAATTTGTCTATTCCGGAAGCTCCCGGAAATAAACTAGTAATCATATGTATATAACGCTCATCTATTAAATTAGTAGAAGATCATAGTTATTATAATCACCGATTGTTGTTTTTTGATTGATTGATCGAGTGGACACGGAGGTAATAGACAAGTAATTAGCTATAACATAACCTTTGGACAAAAAAAGACTTGATTAAACGTTTAAAGTTTAAACTTTAACAAACAACAAAATAATTTTCTTTTCATAAAAAAAAAACTCAAATGAATATTCAACGTGAAAACTCTACAAGTAGATTTCCTGTACCATTGAAGTCCTTAGTTTTGATTCCACAATTTAAAACATACTTGACTTCCCTCAATGTTTTTCGGTCGGTATTGGTTACACTCTCTGCGAATCGTACTTTCTTTTTTATTCTTCCATCCTTTTTCACGGACGATAAACAAGAACGCGGTCGTGGTGATGGTGGTAGTGATAGTGATGGTACTTCTATAGAACTTGAATCTTTATCTTCAACGGATGAATTGGAAGTGCTCGTGCTTCGGAGTAACGTGAGGAAGATCATGGTGCCAGAAACTGCCATTGCGGTTGCTAACACGGCCGTGTGGGAACTCCAAACCGATGACATGTTTTGATCTTAAGTAAATATTGAGTGGTTATGAATTGAGAGACAAAGATAGAATGGAAGAATGTGTTTGGCTTATTTAATAGTGTGTTTGGTGGTTGAAAAGTTGGAACTACCTTCTTCCACCAAAGGTGTATCATATTTCCTAGAAACACCCAAAAAGATTAGTCTTGTTGGTCATTTTTGTTTCCAATAGTAAGGTTGAATACTTGAATTCAATATTAGTAAGTGCAATGTATGCCAGTTACGTTATACCCTAGTGGTAGAGAGGAAATATTTTTTTAGGTAAAATTAGGAGTTCAACTCTAAGGGTGTACAAAATAAGGTGTAAAAAATTAGACGTTAAAAAAAGTAAGTGCAATATATAATCGTGTCTGGTTAGTGGGTTGATAGGTTCTGAACTTCTGGTAATATGGTTGTCAATTTGGTTTTTTTTTTAAACTTATAAATACATGTTTTATATTTAATTTATTCTAGTTTAAAACATGTTCGCGAATCGAACTACTTAATTTAGTATAATTCGAACACGGGTCAACTTATTCATGACTTTTTTTTTTAACGGTTAATTTTCTCCTAATTTTTTACACCCTTTTATACACCTCTTTTTATATCCCCTTTTAGATAAACTCTTATTTGCCTCTTATGAGCCTTAAACTCCCAACCTCCCCTTTGAAACTCTAACACCATAATGGGTGGGGCACCACATGTTTATTAAATGTGAGGTTGTGGGTTTAAATCCTTGCAAATGCAATGTTAGATGAAAATAAGGTAGTATAAAAATTTGCCGTTAAAAAAAACCTGTTTATTAAATGAGTGAAACTTATTAACCAAATACTTGATTTTTACACAAATATAAGCCAATAGGATGAAGACGTTACATGGTCAAAGAGGGGTGGGGTGGAGTGGGGCAATATGGTGGGCTCGGAGAAATGGTTTGTGTATAGACCATGGAATGTGGACCTATGCATTAATAGGTAATTGACAATGGTGGTTGGGATGAGAGGGTCAATGGTGGAGTGCTCAAGTTGGTCTGGTCTTTCGCTTTCTACTTTTTGTGTATCAATTATTTCGTTTTATCCATGAAAGGTTTATAACACGAGAAATTTAACTTATTCTTTGTAATTTTTAGGAGTATTGAATGTCCAAACCCAAGCATTGACGTGTGTTACCCATTATGAACTTATATTATCTTTGTTGAGTTGTTCTATGTCAATTAGGGACACTATCATTTTGGTGTAGAATAGAAGTGATTGTGCTTGCGGTGGAAACTGAACCTTTAAACATGTGTCATCCCTAATTGTTAACCTCACTTGTCTCATCCCTAATTGTCGGACGGAGGGTCAACAGTACCAAACTCCCTCGTAACTTTGTGGTTTTCTATTGGCCGACATCAGATCTATACTATATCATAATACATATAAGAAGGATAAAAAAGTTAATATTATATAATTTTAAGGGTTAATTATTTCAACTTTAAAACATATTGTTTACTTTTAAACCGACTACCCCCTGATTTTTCAACGTCCATAATTTTCCCATTACGTTAATATTCACCATAAATATGAACTTTTTATTCTCTTTAATATGAGTATGATATTGCTATATTTATTTTTCTAGTTTTTAAAAAAAATAATGTTACATGATACCAGTGTCTAGGGATGAGCTCGGAAAGTGTTGATCCTGAAAATCGCCAAAATTGGTACCAACCGAAAGTGTATGATATTCGAAGGTAATATTCGGTAAGATACCGTACCGATCCCGAAAGTACTGATCCCGAAAAACGCTAAAAATGGGTACCGAAATTCAATCGGTACGGTTTGAAACATGTATTTTCCGGTACCATACCGAATCGCTCATCCCTAGTAGTATATGTGTTCTTTGTTACATTGTGAGGGCACCCCTTATATAAAAGAAATCAAAATACATTAAACTCCTTTTGTGTTGATTTGCAACCTTACCAAAGTATAAAGTTTTTTTTTTAATAAATTAGTTTTTTAAATTAGTAAATGATATTTTGAAAGAAACAAGGAACTTTGTTTTTTAAATTTCTATCAAATTACTTAGTGGTTAGTGCAAATATGGCTAGTATCTTAATCTTGTTATTACCACTGTTTTCTATTTTTAGCTGAAGTATATTATATTATGAGTAAAGATCAAATACATATAATTTTTTTGTAAGAACTGTGAGAATCAAAGGGGGTAAAAAAAATTATTTTTTTTTCCCATGTGCTTAAACATTCTTTCTAGATGAATAATACAAAAAAAAAAATTTTTTTTTAAATTTTTTTAGTGTAATTACGTCATTAAGGTAAATACACTAGTTTACACTAGAGTAATTATGTAATTACTCTACACGTAATTACTCTACACCAAATTTTTTTTTTTTTTTTTTTTAGTTTTCAATACTATAATACATGTTTAACAATATGGGAAAAAAAATTTGAAAAAAAAAATAAAAAAAAAACACCCTCCTTTGATTCTCACAGTTCTTACCAAAAAAGCTATTTGTACCGGAACTTTCCCCTTATATTATTGCATTCTTATACATTCTTAGAAAAATTTGATATCGATTGTGTTCTGTCCACAGAAAAGATCTATACTAGGTTATAAAGAATGAACTCGCCTCAAATATTACCGGTCAATGAGTACAATACGTTGTTGATTGCTTTTGGTTCATTTTGTCCACATCATCAACATTATACGACACGGTTTTAAATAAAAAAAACTAAATACACCTTGCTTATTAGATTGTCTAATGGATGCTACCTTGTTTGAAATTGGTTTAGTATATATACATCCTAGGTATAATCGATCACGATCATTGCTCAGTTAGTTTATGCACTTGTTGACAACCGAATAGTGGTAGCTATATGATGTCTAAAATGCCAAACAGTGAGACAATTTTTATCCTAAAGACAAAAACTAATAAGAATATACTTGGAATGTGCATGTTGGATATGCTTCAAAGATGCTTGGATTTGGGTCCCCTAAAGTTTCACACTATAAATAATAAACCTTTAATGCAATATACCAATAAGTATAAAAAAGATAAAAGATGAAGTTTGGAAAAAGATTTTGCATTTATATATCCATCACCATGCCCGAATGGGAGCGTGACTGTATGTCATACAAGGGTTTGAAAAAACAATTGAATTTATGGGATCACGAAAGGCGTGATGAGGGCTTCACGCAATTACTAAATAACGAGCTTGCGAAGATGAACGATTTTTTCTCAAGGAAGGAAGAAGAATACACTAACGATTTCCAGGTTAGGGTGCTGAACATGTCGTGTTTGTAGGTTGGTGGATCAAATCAAACACAACCCGAATACAACAAGAGTATTCGCTGGTTGACACAAACACAATTTGTTTAACATTCTTTTTTTTTTTTTTTTTCATTTAAATACTCTAAAGTTACAATTTTCAACAACAAATACAAATGTATATAAAATAGTTATATTTAACTTATAAGAGTTGACGTTGATTTATGATTTATTTCTTAAAAATTTACAAAAAAATAAAAATAAAAAAAATACCCCACCATTTTATCACACAAACACACATCTAAATAATTTTAAAAAATGGGTTAAACATGTCGATTCCTAAACTAATCAAGTAATAAGACCAACCCTCCGTGGGTTTGACCTGAAAGGCTGAAACTAACCAAACTTGTTTAGACTAAATCAAAATCAGTGAATTTCATGTCAGGGTTGTGTCGTGTTATAAATTCACACTCTTACTTGTTTATTATTAGCAAACCATTTTGTATGCTCTAGTTTTGAAGTAATAATCAAACACACAGGATTTGAGAGACGAGGTTGCTAATATACACAACAGAGAAGATGCAAGACGAGTTATAATTAAACTATTCCGATTTCATAACAAATTGAATTTGCTCCTTCTCTACTATACGCTCAACTGTGACGGTATCATATATATAGATTTATAAACTATAGTTATGGTTTTATTTTTATAAAATGTTCTAAGCATAAACAAAAAAGCAGGATTCATAAAGATTATCAAGAAACACAAGAAGAAAACTGGTGGATCGTGTTCGTTTACGCAAGAAGATGATCGCAACGTGGTCTTCATTGCTAACTCGCTTGACGAACTTGTGGCAGAGTGCGAAGAACTACTGGTGCACACTGCAAACAGAATCTAACTGTTATAAACCAATGTTACAGAATCATATGTACTAGTTAAAGGGTTATTTAAACAAGGAAAAATGAAAATAAATAATCCCAACTATTCACTATTGGCCAATAACAGTCCCAACTACGAAAATCACCAATATTGGTTCCAACTTTCGATATATTGGAAACCAACGGACCCAAACTAACGGAGGCTAACTCCGTTAGTGTGATGCTGACGTGGCATGCCACGTAGGATGCCACGTAAGATCATTTTTGCCACGTGGCATGCCACATAGGATTATTTTGCCACGTGGCATGCCACGTAGGATGCCACGTAGGATCATCTTGCCACCTAGGCATGCCACGTCAGCATCACACTAACGGAGTTAGCCTCCGTTAGTTTGGGTCCGTTGGTTTCCAATATGTCGAAAGTTGGGACCAATATTGGTGATTTTCGTAGTTTGGACTGTTATTGGCCAATAGTGAATAGTTGGGATTATTTATTTCCATTTTTCCTTTAAACAACTCTAGTGTTGCTCGTACTAAACTTATATTCCTACAAATTATATACCAAATTTAAAGAGTCACGTGTTCCTGGTTTTTGCTTTCAATACGTTTGGGTCTCTAGCCTGACGTTTCTTAGATCGAGTGCCGAAGGTGGTGCATAGTAATTCATGGAGCTTCAAGAACCAAGAGTTTATGTCTAGCCGAACATGGTTTGTAATTCAGAATATGGTAACGGCACAAGTTGTTCGCAGCTTGTTGATCGTTTACCCGTAATCCTAATGTAATGGGTTTTATTTGTTTAATATATGTGCAATTTTATATATGTCAATATCACTTTGGATAGGGCTGGCAATTCAGACACGAACACGATAACCTGAAACGAACCTACACGATTTTAATAGGTTTCGTGTTTAGCCTTAACAAGTTTCGTGTCTATAACGGGTCGACACGTTAAGACCTGTTTATTTTCGTGTCGTGTTTGTGTTTACCTGTTTTGTGTTCGTGTCTTATCGTGTACGTGTCTTAACAGGTCTTATCGTGTTTCTTATCATGTATTGTCGTGTCTTATTGTGTCTTGTCGTGTTAACTTATTTTACTATGTGTTCCTTATCGTGTTAACCTGTTATACACAGGTTCGTGTTTGAAAAAAAAATGACACGATTAGATTTCGTGTCGTGTTCGTGTTTACAAATTTCGTGTTCATGTCTTAACAGGTTCGTATAACCTGTTATGCCAGCCCTAACTTTAGAGTGTGGAGCCAAAATGTAGAAAAGCAATAAGAGTTTCATGGAAATGTTTCATATGAAGTGTGCCTCTGCAATTAAGATGCATTAAGCAATAAATGGGTTGATTTGGGTAAAAAAAATATAATTTGGGTCAACTCAAAATATACTAGTTAACTCACGACTAACACTATTGTATAATGGATCACCTTGGGTTATTCAAATTATATAACGAGTTAATTTGACACATTATTACATAACTTGCTAACTTAAATGGGTCCACGTGAGTGAGAACCACCCACTACCATTGTGCCGCCACCACTTACTAGTCGCTACCATGGCTTCCCATCAACTAAAAATCACGTCATAAGCAAATAACCCATCACAGATAATTAACAAAACGTATGTTTAACTAATAAAAGTTACTTAATACATAGATAGAAATGTTGCTCCCGCTAAGATCCTAACTTAAAAATTCCTTTTTTTTTCCTTAACATAATATTGCAATACAAACAAATAATACATAGTACGTCAATGATAAACAAAACAAAAATGACTAAAACTACTAGCACATTGGTAATAAATTGAATAACAAAAAAGTGAAGGAAAAAGAAAATGTAATACTAACCACCTTGGATGGAGAGAGAGGGGGAGGGAGAGAGGGAGGGAGAGAGAGAGAGAGAGAGATTATTACGACTTTTGTAATTTAGTCTAACGGAAATTAAATCACCATATTTCTCTGTAACTCTGAAACCATAAGCCCAAATGAATAAAAGCAACAAAAAAGATGCCGAAGCATCAAGTGTTCAAAAAAAAAGCGATGCTAATCAAAGTCCAAAATACATTTTGTAGTGCGAGCATAACCTGGTTCGGTTATTTGATTCGAAGCTTGCCTATTGTTTCTACCGTGTCATCAATAGAACAAATTGAGGAGCGACGAAGATTCAACTTCTTGATGTCAACATCACAATCCAAATAAAAGTAAAACTTACGGTATAAACAAATGTAATCAAAACGTGTAGAATTGTTGTTAAGAGTAAAAATTCATTAAAGTTTGGTATATGTGATATTTTAAGTTTTGGTAGGGTATAAACAAAAATCTATCTTATTTAAGTTAGGAAAAAAAAAAAAAAATAAGAGCAATTTTGATCTTAGGCATGTTTTTATTTGATTTGGTGTGAAAAAGTCGTATTTCAGAACATAGAACGTAACAATTTTGCTTGCTCAAAAAACATTTGAAAGGTTATTATATATTTTTTTCAAGTTTTATAATAGTTATTGAAGCTTATTTTCAAAATTTAAATTAGATTTTATACCTACATATAATTTAATTAAAAATCACTATTTCATAAGTTAGTCTCTCATTTTTTATAACTCTTTCACATCTCATTCTTTATCTATAAAAATATAAAATTTTAGTTTAATTTTTCTTAATGGTTATCTTAAATTCAATTAGTTAATCCATTTCATAATTTGCAATTTACAATAAAATAACAGGCATACAAGCAACAAAACTCTTATCCTTTGGAGTTGAAACATTGATACGGATAATCCGTTGGACCCTAGTTAGGAAACATATATCTTCCAACGCTAAGGAACCAAAGTTATCAAAAGCCAAGAAGACAAGGAAGCGTTGATTTTCTTCACGGGCTCTAAAAGGCTTTTCGACTTTCTTCGAGTCAGCCTTCATCATGGCTTGCCCAACCACGAAACCATTTTATCGGAAACCACTAAAGGAGACACGCCTATAAAGTCCACGTAAACAATATTTTCTAATTAGTAATTTAAATATAAAAACTCATAAGTTTTCCTTAACAATATTTTGCAATTAGTAATTTAAACGTATCATTAAAGTTTAATAACCAAGCATTAATGACATAAAAAGTAGAAAATAGTCAAAAAAGAGTTCTGATAACAACAATATAACAAAGAAAAACAAAGAAAGAGAGATCAAACACAAGTCAACTAGTTTCTGAGGATGGGTTTCATCGGAGATTCAATTGATTCTTTCAAATCTTTGAAAATCAGACACGCCTTAGAGCAGGTTATTACCCTTGGTATGCAAATCAACCCTTTTATTTATTTATTTATTTATGTGTTTATTGGATGTATGTAATGTGGGTTCTTCAGATCAGATGTTTCTGCTTCTTAATTTGTTCATATCCAATGCTCCAAGTATTTAGTGTTTTGTTATTACACTACACACACTTTGAAACCCTAATCAAGAAAAAAAAATGTACCAAAATTTAGCCCTTTGAAACCCTTCTCATTTAGTGTTTTTTTTTTTTTTTTTTTTTTTTTTTTTTGGGAAATGGAAAATGCAGTAAAAGATAAAAGAAAAATCAAAACTTGTTGAATTTTTGTTTCATCTGCTAATTATAGTACTTGACATAAATCTGGTTTATTTATTTTTAAAAAGTAAGCGCGATGCGACCTGAGGCGCAGATCCATGCGCCTTATGTCACTCAAGGCGCGCAGGGTACAAAAAGCGTAGGAAAAGCGCAAAAAGCACGCTTTTCGTACAGGGGGTGTTTTTGTGCTTCAAAGTGTTATACATATAGCTAAAAAGGTTATACATTTAAGTTAAATCATATATAAACCTTATTTATATCTATATTTTGGGGTAAGGTTGCTAAAAACCTATAGGATATATAGAAAAAAAAATTTATAATCGTCTTGCGCTTCGCGTACGAAAAGCCCACCGATTTTGCGCTCTGCGCCTCGGTTTTAGACCTCGTCGCTTTTGTGCGCTTCGCGCTTTTTAAAACCAAGGCAACAAGCTGCGACGCCACCCCTTTCTGTATGGCGATTCCTAATCTACTAAAAACGAACCCTTGCCCCCTGAAGTCGAGACATGTTTGGAGTAGTTTTTTATTTATATGTTTGGCTTCAGGTATGATTGTTTCATCTGCATTGATTATATGGAAGTTTCTGATGTGTGTTACCGGTAGCGAGTCGCCTGTTGTTGTGGTTCTTTCGGAAAGCATGGAACCTGCATTCCAGAGGGTAAGTCTGTTCTTTATATTTGCTACTTTGTTTTACTTGTGGAGGTATGATTGTAACTTTTTTTTTTTAAGTTTGTAAAGATCAAAAGGTTGTATTTTTATACATCTTTCGACATTTATCGTGTTTAAAGATTATAAATTTATAACATAAGATATCCCATTGGTAGAATGCTTGTTAAATGAGTTGGAAGCTGTCATGCATTTTGTCGATAAAATTCGTTATAAGGAATTGGAATGTAAAAATGTTGAAAGGAATTAAAAAAAAAAAAAGACTAAAAAGACCTTCACCGGCGTCATCTGGAGATGGGTAAGATGTAGACAGCCTTACCTCTACCCCGTGGGAATAGAGGTAAGGCTCCCCTGTACCACAAAACCGCACCTCCCACGTTTAATATGTCCAACCATCACCAGCAAATTAGCATCTCCGGTCCCCCAAACCAGAAACTAGCAGGATGAGATGGAGATGAAGTACAGAAACAAACAATTTGTTCTGTAAACCAGCCTGCATGCATCGGAATCTAACTGAGGAACGGAGATGGACGGGATGAAGATGAAGAAGTCAGGAAACATAAACATTGACAAACCTTGAGGTGGGAAGTGGGGTGAGGCGTTGCATTGGCGAAGAGTGCCGGAGAGGGTGGTGGTATTAACCAGACAAAGCATTTAAGTGAATATATTTTAGTAAAATTCCATCGCTTTTCCAACCAAGCATGTTGAGAACTTGGTTTTAAAAAGCGCTAGGCGCACAAAAGCGACGAGGTCTAAGCGCAACGCGCGAAGTGCAAAAGCGTTGGGCTTTTCGTACCCAAAGCGTGCACTAATTATATCATTTTAGATCCTTGAGGCGCAGTTCCTGGTGCCTTGTTGCGCCTCACGCCTAGGCACGCCTAAATCGCGCTTTTTAAAACTCAGGTTGAGAAACGAAATGCATATTCCAGTTCAATTGAATTCCAGGGAATTCAGTGAACAAAACATCCCCTTAGTGTGTGAGATTTAAAAATTCTTTTCTGCTTAAATATTTTCTTAGATTTGATGTCTAATTTACATGATCAGGGAGATATTCTGTTCTTACGAATGGGTGAAGATCCTATTCGAGCTGGTGAAATTGTGGTGTTCAACATTGATGTAAGAGTCTAATTCCTTTCAATAGCCTAATATTTTAGTTATAATATCCATGCATTATAAAGCTTCAATTACTTATGTGAGTTAGCGCTGATTTTTTCCCCACTTTTTAAATCGTTCAGCGCCGTGAAATTCCTATCGTCCATCGTGTAATCAAGGTATTGCATCTTTCTTGGATTACATTTTTGGCCTTGTGTTTCCACCAAGTAACATGATTTTACTATGTTACATCATGTTACTTATATAAGAATGGTGCTACTATATTTGTTAGATACCGCTCATTATACTTTTTGTTAAAAAATAATGATTCATGATTGCTTAAAACGTCACATTTACCTTGTGAGAGTGTAAACACTTTTTGTTCGTTTTAAACGGCGTGTGTTTTTGTTTCTTTTACAGGTTCATGAACGAAACGATACAAAAGATATTGATGTCCTTACAAAAGGTATTATTTCTAGAAATTTAGAAAGTTTGTCTCTTGATTAATATATGACAGACGCTTGCTCTCTGTCTCTCTCTCTTTCCCTCCCTCTTGAGATTATATTAATCCTTTATATTTATATTTTTATCTCAGGTGATAATAATGATCAGGATGACCGAGTTCTATATGCGCCAGGTCAGCAGTGGCTTCAACATCAGCATATCATGGGTAGAGCCGTGGGGTAAGAACAAGATGCTTATTTAATATATTTTGTTCAAAGAGTTATATTATCTCTTTTGACCCGTTTGCCCGCAAAAGGGTCCAACTTTTAAATGATATGTTAAAAGTCCTAAAACCATGGATGTAGACAGGGACGGATCTAGAGAAGGAGCAGGGGTAACGTCCGTTACCCTTCAACTTTTTTGGCGGAGTGTATTTTTAGTGTATTTTTAATATTTTTTACGTGTTTTGTATTACGTTACCTGTGAAAATTATGTAACGTTACCCCTGAAATCTTGGTCTAGATCCGCCACTAGATGTAGACAAGTTGCTAAAACCTTTGTTCATTTACAGGTTTTTACCTTATGTTGGCTATGTTACAATCATCATGACCGAAAATCCTATCATAAAGGTACATATAGAATACTAGTCTCATGTTAAAGCAATTGCTACTTTGCTAGTCAAGCTTGTGATTGATGGTTTTCTTTATTTGTTTACTTTTTGCCATTTTGCAGTATGTTCTTATTGGTGCTTTGGGTTTACTCGCGATCACATCCAAAGACTGATGATCATCGGATTTTTCATACACTGGGATGATACAAATTTCTTCCCAGTCGAGTAGTGTTTATGAACAGATTCAATGAAATCAAAATGCAGCCTTGTTAGTTTCGACGTTACATTATAGCTGCGCAGTTTTCTGGGTCAAGTTGGAAATGAAATAATAATTTTATTAAAGTAACTTAGCATTAGATTTTGCTCAAAATTAAGTCAATTGATTGCGGGTTTTTTTTTTTTTTTTTTTTTTTTTTTACCGAGGTTCTATTTCCAATTACAAGCGTTAGATTTAAGAGATCTAAACAGTTAAGACTTGTGCAAACGTTTAAATTTGTTAAATATGTAATCGTGACATATACATGTGTTCCAAACTTTTACGCTTGCAATGCCTTGTTAAGTGCGCTTGTAAAGAGTGATCGTTTGGAAACTACATAACAAGTGTGTGACCGAATGCTGATTGTTTTCTACAATAATCATTACTGCAAAATAGCATAAATAGTTAAATAAAAAACAAACGTACCCATTGAAATCTCGTTCGTAGCAAAGTTATTGGTAGTGTCTAGGGAATGTGGGATTATGGCAAACGGCAAACACTACCCCTAACCCTATATCGGAGGATAGAGATGCTATTTTGTATACAAAGGGATGTTGATTACACATAGGATCATAATAATCTGAAATCACAAAAACAATCAGGCAAAGCAGAACCTCTGCCCATTACAAAATCGTGTCTACGAGCCTTACTCAAAGCTTCGCTCAACTCTTTCCCTCGTAAGCCCCCGAGAAGTAAACTCTGCAAAAGCGTTTCAGTTTAAAAACAGAGTTTTGTACAACCCGTAGCACGTCTTTAGATTTCTTGCAATTCTGAGCACGAACCTGATAGTTAGACTACATACTCTTTGCATCCATTATACTTTTGGATGTATTATTTCTGGTGGAACCGGGCGGATATCCAGATTTCGAGTACTTAGCATTTTTTAGTTTAGTGAGCCTGAGAGGTGATCTAAACCCATACACCGGTGAGTTTCACTTGTCCCTTAGGAGTCATTGAGTCGTGTTAGTTGAAACCCAAAGGAGATCTAGCATCACTCAGTGTTTGTTGAGTCAGTCGTATCTTTAGAATCAGGTAACCAGTCAATTATCCAACTTCCAAGAGTTGTGAGTTTATGGATAGGATTCTATACCTAGGTAGTCGTTTTCCCATTCCTAGGAGTTCCCGAGTATTTTTCTTAGTAGTTCTTTTGCAATTTATTCAAGGTTCGTTATGTTTTGATTTTTTAGTTATTAGTTAAAATTTTATCGTTATTTTAGATCACTAAGAGTCGACAGAGGTTTGTTATTGAAAATTTTCAAACAGTGTCCACGGGTTGGTATCCGGTTTTACCTACTTGCTACATTACGACCGGTATATTTTTTTTTCAGAATTTAATTTCACATGTCATATAGATATTTTTATATATAAATTCTTATTCTAGCTTAACCATGTTGATATGTAGTAGGGATGAGCTCGGGACGGTATCGATACCGAACCGATACCGATCCCGACAATACCGATACCGAAAAGTCCAAAAAACCAATACCGATACCGATACCGATACCGAACACATACGGTACCGTACCGGTATGGTATCGGTATTTTGCCTTAAAATACTGATACCATACCGATACCGATAATACCGAAACCGAAAATCCATAAATATAGGTACCGATACCGATCCCGAAACCCCTCGATTCGGTATCGGTTCGGTACGGTATCAGGATCGGGACGGGACGGGATTGGTATTCGGCCTTGTATGCTATAGTCATTTAGCATATCAATTAGAACATGTAGTCATTTTGCATATCCACAACACCACAAGAGCACACTCTTTATGAACACACTACGATTATTTTTATGTCACGTCCAAAATGACAGCAACATGGTATCACTCATTTCATGACTAATGAGATATATAATTTTCGTATAACTATCTCTAATAAATATATATTGCAGGTTGCAACTACTTCTTTTTATATTTATCAAGGAAAAATTATTTAACTTTACAATAACCCAAATACTTTCACGTATTGAAAAGAAAGACAAAAAGAATAAAGCAGGTTTTAAGTTCCAATATACTATACATTATATATATTGACTCGGGAGTAGCATTTTTAAATATTTAACAACTAATTAAATTAATACCTAGCTACCAATGAGATACCAAATCATGTCACCTAACATAAAAGTATTATATAATAGCAATCTGTTAATTAACAAGGACATAATTGAGTTAAGTTCAAGCTCCATTTGTTTTGAGCTCTATATCAAAAGTATGGATGTAAACAAGTGAAGTCGGTCCGTGAGCTAATTAAGACCGGCTCGCTAAAAACTCGAATCGAAACGATCTTAAACGAATTTGGGCCCAAGCCAGAACTTTTATTGAGGCTGGTTTAGTAAAAGAGCCCAAGCATGTACACATCTAGCTCGAGCCCACTCACGAGGCTCAATGAACATTTTACCTATATATTTTTATTTATTAGATTAAATATTTTTATATGTAATAATCTTTATAATATAAAAGTTTATGATAAAAATAGTTAAATAATATATATATGGGAAAGTTAATTTGAGAACACCTATATTTTGTGCGAACCGTGAGAACGGCATCTAAAACCATTCAAATTCAAAATTTCTTTTTACATTTATCTTTATTACTAAAATACAATCTCAAAAACACAATTTACGCGTACAAATTCAAACGTATACGAAAATAAATTGTTTTTACACATGTGTAAATTTACTGTTTATACATGTGTAAACTGTTTCATTTACACATGTGTAAAAAGTTAATTTGAACGTGTTTTTGCAAGAAAAGATGAATTATTTGAAAAGAAAATTCATTTATTAATGTCGTATTTTGATTATAATGAGGTTTGTATTAAAATTTTTTGATTTTGATTGATTTTTTTACTTGTTCTCACGGTTCTCACAATATTTAGCGTTCTCAAGATAATCCTCCCCTATATATATATATATATATATATATATATATATATATATATATATAGGGTAGGGATCCTAAGAGAACCAACCCCTATTTGAGAACTGAGAGAACCGTTCTGAGCCACACATTTCATATAAAGGCAAAAAAAAAAAAAAATTTTTTTTTTTTTTTTTTTTTTTTTTGCTTTAATCGCACATTTTTATGCAAGGAAAAATTTTTTTTTTATTTTTTTTGAATTTTTTTTTCATTTATACATATGTGTATATGACAATTATACATATGTGTATATAACAATTATACATATATGTATATAGCATTTTTCAGCTATACATATGTGTATATTTCAGTTATACATATGTGTATATAGCATTATACATATGTGTATAATGCAATTATACACATGTGTATACTGAAAAAAAAATACAAAAAAAATAAAAAAAAATTTTTTCCTTACATATAAAGCAGCGATTTTTGCAAAAAAAAAAAAAATAATAATAAAAAAAAAAAAAAATTTTTTTTTTGCCTTAGAGAAATGTGTAGCCCAGAATGGTTCTCTAGTTCTCAATTTGGGAAAAGGTTCTCATTTGAACCAAATCCTATATATATATATATATATATATATATATTATTTTACATAAATATATAAGTAAATACTTATATAATATACATAAATAAATAACAAAATGAGTCGAGCCCGAGCACTCTAAAAGTTAAACAACGGAGCTCAAGACCACACAAGCTCGGGATCAGCTCGTTTACACCCTAATCAAAAGCTGGTGAGAAATTTTCAAGCTCGACTCAGACCCAATTTGTTATTATATATTAAATATTTAGTTATTTTATTTACACACAGATATTGTTTTGTAATTATTATATAGTTATATAATATATTTTTTATTATATTAAATAAAAATTATTATACGTAATTACATGTGTCATTTACTCATTAAGACTCGTGAACTAGTGAAACCCAGGTATATGAAGCTTAGAATCATTTATCAAGCGAGTTCTATTTTTAAGACTCAAGCATACTCTACTTTATAGTTGATTTCATTTAACTTTTAGTAAGCTAATCTTGAGGATTATTTAATTATACCAGGTAAAATAAAGCAAAGTGACCAAATAAAGTTTTGGTGGAAAGTTGTCGTGGCCACCGTGTTTTAATCATCTATAATCTATAACTTATAATAAAAGAATTGAGTTTGTATGGGGTGTTCCTGTTAGCGTTTTTGGTGATATAAAATCCTTTGTTGATCGTTCAAAAAAAAAAAAGTTTGTATGGGTGTCATTCAATGGAATGTGCCATGTGGCATCATGTGAAGCTTTCTTTTAAATTTATTTATTTTGTATTTTAAATAAAATCTATATCTATATTATCTTAAAATTTCAAATATGTTAATTAATATCTTTTCCTTATTTTCTTCTCACATTATTTAAATATTAGTGAACTATTAATTATTTTAAAATTTCAAATGTGGTAATTAACATTTTTATCTTTATTTTTTTTCTTATTTTCCGCTCACAATTTTTAAACATTAGTAATTTTTATGTATGACATTTTTTTGAAAAAAAATTTACACCAAATTAACAGTCGCTTTATTATCTTTCCAACGAACACCATATATAGTGCTATACAAAAACGAAAAAAATGTTTTTTAGTGAGTTTTTGTTCATGCAGAAAAAAAACACAATGCATTTAGGTAATTTCTTAATCATATATATGCAAGTCACTAATCATGTTATGATAATATATATGTTTTCGAACCTACTATTACATATATGAATTGTCCATGTTCATGTGCTATAACGATATGCTTAGTATTAAAAGAGGTTGAGATTTTTTAATCTGCTGGGAACGCAGAATGAGAACCTCTTTTGATAGTTTAAACATTAGAACAGCTTTCTTTAACATTAAAAGAGGTCGAGACTGTTTACTTCCTTTATCCTTTTTTATTAAGTAATATTAGATTTTTTAACCACGGGACACTCCCGAGGTAATCAGCTAGTATTTTATTAAATAAATGTAGAGTTTTCATGTTACACCAATAATAATTTTGTAATGGCTTCGTTGCTCAACGACAGATTAGGTGTGTTGTTTGGTTCAACTAATATATAAATGCAATGAACGGTGTTAGCAAGTAGCAACCAAGTTGCCGCTTATAGTGTCTTTTATTAAATGTTTTTCTACGACATGATACCTAATTAGTAATTTAGTACAAGTTGGCTTGTTCCATTATTTAATGGTTTACATACTACTTGGCTTCACTACTATATAACTAATAGTTTACAACTTCACGTGTTCATTTTTTATCTAGGTAATTATTTTGGACTAAATATATTAAATAGCGTACATATCATAATCTTTCCCATAACTATATCATTGTTTTAAAAATTTGTCGTTCAAAAAAAAAAAAAAATATCATTGTTTTTGGGTATCAAAACTAGCCAGGTTCTTGTGGGCTTCTCTAGTTAAATTCATAGTTTAGCTTACTCGAACTAGACCCAGAAATCGAGCTTACATTGGAGTTCTTTTTCTTAGATGAGTTTGGACTCGGACTTCACGTATCAAGCTTTACTAGGCTCACGAGTATAAACAAGCCTAAGCAAGTATCTTTACTACCTTATTAAGAAGGAGAGATGGGTAAGAAGGTAATTTCATCATCATTTTAAGATGACATACAAAAGGTCTCATGCATAAATCTCTAATTTTTACCATTTTCTTCCATCTATGCCCTTATGTACAAGTCACTAATACAAATCAATTGCACCATTCAATACATTTAATTCATGTATTAACTTTTTGTTACCTAGAACCATTACCAAGTAATAGATTAATTCATGTAACTTTTTTTTAATGAATTAACTTTTTGTTACCAATGGAATTTGAATTATCACCACAAGAAAAGGCTAAGCCTTATTTAACACTTTGTAACCAGTAGGCTAAAGGTTCTTTGGTTCATGTGTGTAACTAAATGTTGCAAATAAAAATCAAGCACAGATCGGATTGGATAAATGACAGTATGGTGTATAAAGTTTTGGCAATTTAAAATGTGAATAAAAATACATACCCGCAGCAACGCGCGGGCATTCCACTAGTATTATTAATATAACTTTTATTGTATATATACATATAGGGAGGGTTATCTTGAGAATGCTAACAGTGGCGGATCCAGAGGAAGTTCCCGGAAACCCTCTCAATTGGAAAAAATTGAAAATTTTAGTGGAAAAATGTTGAAAAATTAGTGAAAATCAGTGAAAATCTATGAAAGGAAACCCCTGTAAATCATTCATGAATTCGCTACTGAATGCTAAGTATCGCGAGAACCAAAAGAACAAATGAGAAAACCAATCAATATCATTTTTTTTTCAAATAAACCTAATTATAATTAAAATATAACATTAACAATTGAATTTTCTTTCCAAGTAATTCATCTTTTCTTGTAAAAACATTCTAAATTTAACTTTTTACACATGTGTAAAAAAATATTTTCATACATTTAAATTTTTACGCATAAATTGTATTTTTGAGATTGTATTTTAATAACAAGACAAGTGTAAAAAGAAATTTTGAATTTGAATGGTTTTAGATAACGCTTACACGAAATATGTGTTCTCAAATTAACCTTCCCTTATATATAGACACTATATATAATGCATGAGACAATGGAATTTTAATATACCTAAAAGTTAAGAACTTTCTTTTCATTAATGCATAATGAATGTACAACTCTAAAATATGGTAAAATAATCATTCAAACATTTTTTTAATGGTCAACAAATCAAACACGAGCACTCTCGGGGCACCCTTTCGACAAATTCAAGTACACTGAGAGTACCCGAGTTGTCAAACACCAATTCCGGGGAAAACCTGGTAACCCACCCGACCGTAGGCACGACGATGAAATTACCAATAATACCCGTTTGGCTCAAAAATCGAACCCGATCCCCTAGGTCTTCTATATATCTCTACCACTACACTGTAATGGTATTGACTTCAAACACTTTTACAATTTAATACATCATCTTAATTACACTTTAGTTCTCTTAACTTTAATCAACTTTTATTTATTTAAATAATAGCTACATTTCTATTTATTTTAGGACAACTACTCTAATGATTTTTAAATGGTAATAATTTTTTCATACATTAAAAATACATCATACTAACAATTATTTTATTCTCTTAAAAAAAGTACATCATAGAAACAAAAACAGTCAAAGTTAAAACTCATCGTACCACAATATTCTCATACACAATCAACCCTGTATGAATCAATGATATCCTTCATCCTCCTATTTTATGAATAAAAATTTCACCAGGAAAATTAAATACGTACTCAATAAGGATTTCAACTTAAATTTGTATTATAAATATCTACACATTTCTAAAAACCACTTCATTTGAAAATTGAAAGTATTGCGGTTAGGTTACTAGTCAAAAATCAACAAATATAGATAGAAATTTTTATTTTTGACATGTTCCCCTTGTTATCGTCCATTTTCTTAAATATCTTTTTTGTCATGCAGAATGTCACATCAATAATTACCAAACTCAAATCGGCAATAACCATTTCATTTTTTGACCATAAAACATTAAAACGTGTGAGGTTTAAACTATGAAATGTAAATTCTTATATATTCATTGTATTAGAGTGACTATTTAGATAAATACTATACGAGAGTCTTAGGATAGTTTATAAACCGTGAAAATCTATGAACATCAGAATCAGAACAAGTCCAATTGATTTGAGATCCAAATAACTGGGTTTTGACGGTTTAATCTGGTTTAAAAATTGGAACCGATCGTTTCGCTTTTACTTTTTGCATGTTTTTTTTATTAAACTAGTGGTAATGCCCGCGCGTTGCAGCGGGTTCGTTACGCGAGGAAAATATAGCCAGTATCTTTTTTTGGTACCAGAACTTCCTATGAAGCGGCATCTGAAATTCCCGATATTCAAACGTGTTAACGTGTTTTCCAAGATTAAAAGACCGAAAAGATTGATCTAATGTTTTGTTGTTTACCTCTATGTCTTAAATTTCTTTCAATGACATATCAGCAAAATAGGCATATAAAGCTCTTATAACAGCCTGCAATGCACAAATTCATTAAACCCATGTTTGCATTGCACAAATCTTTCAATGGATGAGTTGGGTAACAGGTAATTTACATACGGTTTGGGCCACGCCCACAAAAAATAATATTCATTTGATTTAAAAATGTTAATAAAAAACTAATGCCCTAAATATTATTCAAAAGTTATATTGATACATACACATGTATTAAAATACACTTTACAAACACGTTTAACCCGTTTTATTTTTAGTTTTTTTACCCATTTGTGGAGGTAAAATTTTGTGGTTGCCTTGTCTTACCTGGTGAGATACGACTACAACAAGCGCGCGTTGTCGTTCTAACTCAATAATAACCTGCTCCAACCTGTTATATGCACAACTGCAAACTTTTGACGTTGCTTAAAATACCAAAACTTTAATTATTTACTTTCTATATTTTCAACAGAGATTTTTCCTTGTATTTGAATTCAATACCTTTGTATCACATCGAGATACGACTCTCCACGAGGATATCGATACTTGAGTTTGTCTTTCTTCCTTGACCTTTAAGAAAAAGACCATTGAATGGAAAGGTATAAAATTACAAAAAAAAAAAAAAAATCGAATATTTTATATTTAACATACTCGTATTCTTCAGGCATGTTCTTCTTTAGTTCTTCATACGTCATACCGTCACATACACCAGCATTTATCTCATCAAGTGCACGCCATTGTATCTATAACATAAAGAAAGTACACAAATTTTACAAATTGTAAATGATCAAAGAAGCAATTTATGTGACATGTAAAACTAACCTTGGGGAATCCAGCAATTTGATTTGCAGTCAAAATTGTTCGTTGCAATGTGCTTGTCCAAATCTAGGTGCATAAATAAAAAAAAAAACAATATAAAACATTGCAAACTTTGTGCAACAAACAAAGAAAATGCAAATAGTAAAATAAGTAATAGTTCTTACAAAAGCATTTTTTTTAGGCAAGATAGTTCATGTGGCCTTCAATTGAATGTTATAAGAGGAGGACTTGAATTTCACAATCAATCTCATTCAATTTGATCCTTAAGGTTACGGAACTTGAAGGGACAAAAGGTTAATGATCTATATTGATGAAGGAAGAAGGCAAAGGATTGAAGGGTATGGATGGAAGAAGGAGGGTAGTATTGTAAAAGTCTTTTGATATTGTAAAGGATGAGGTGGATGAAATGTCTATATTACCCTCTTAAGTGTCTTAATTATCCCAATTATACCCATAATACCCTTAAATTTCTTGCTTAAATATGTTGTACATGTTGCTTGTTAAGTTGTACGGAAATGCAAATTACCTTGTTGTACATAACTCCTCCTTTATAATGTATTATAGATTTTGAAATATGTAGTTACATATATGTGTGTATAAATGAAAGTTAATGTTTATGAAAATGGTTCGTAACACCAAATCGGTAAAAGGGGCCACTCTGTTTTAATGTTTCCCGAAATTGTAGTTAGCATCCTAAACTTTTTTGTCAAAATCGGTTCGAGCCAACCATTAATTCCCCTAATTTTCTAATACAAAAGTAGGGTGCAAGGGAGCTGAGCAAAAACCCAAGCTCGATTTTGGCTTGTTTAATTTAAAAGAGCTAAAACAAAAACTTGATTTATTTAGAGCTAGCTATATTTCTAATTTTCAATGTCGATCTATTTGTGAGTAGTTTTCAAGCAAAAATAGGCTCATTTCCCATTGAGTTAATAGCCATTTTCGTCTCTGAGGTTTGAGCCAGTTTACCACTCCAGTACAAAAGTTTTTTTTTTTGCAATTCCTTCCCTGAGGTTTGGATTTTTTTGCCAAATTCGTCCTTTTCACTAACCCAGTTAAAAAATCTCGTTAATGTCAAGGGTAGGGTCGTCTTTTTACCTCAGGGACGAATTTGCAATTTAAAAACAAAAATAATAATTTTGCTCCTTTGGAGCCAAGCCAAGCCAAGCCGTATAAAAGCCGACTCACGAGTCACAAACTCACAATACATTAAGCTTTCAACCTTTCTCCCACTCATGTGGCCCCTACACCCAGCCTGTACTCCTTCATCCTAACTCATAAAACGACATCACTATTGCCGTTTCACCACCTGTCCTGTCTCCCCCTTTTAATCCTCTCCAACCCAAAACCCATCTCTAGAGAGAGAAACACAAAACACAAACACAAACCAGTTCTAGAGAGAGAGAATAACCACAACACCTTCTTCTTCTGACTTCTCTTTCATATTTGCATCATGGGTTCTTTGAACTATGATGCATTCTTCCCCATTATTATTATTATTAATATTATTATTATTCTTTCCTCCATTCCCTCAACAGCATTACCCACCTCAACTCAGATCAACTCCAACTCAGTCCTTGTCGCACTCCTCGACTCACACTACACCGAGTTATCCGAACTCGTTGAAAAAGCTCTGTTACTACAAACCCTAAATCATGAAAGCCCATTTGTTGTCTATCGAATTCTGGCCAAAAAACAATTTTTTTTAATGAAATGGAGAATAATAGCAACTGGATATCGATTGAATCGGAGGAATTGGAGGTTGTTGTGAAAGGTGTTCATGTTGCCTACTTGCTGTGTCAGAAAGTTCAAGAAGAATTGATTTGAGTTATGTATTTTGATTTTTTGAGTAGTTGTGTTGTTGTTATTATTATTATTATTATTATTATTATTATTATTATTATTATTATTATTATTATTATTATTATTATTATTATTGGTTGCAGAGATATATATATATATATATATATATATATATATATATATATATATATATAGAGAGAGAGAGAGAGAGAGAGAGAGTGAAAGAGAGAGAGAAAGTGAATGAAAGAGATAGAGAGATATAGGGGGTGGGGGTGGGGTAAGATTTTTTATTAAAATTTTAAATTATAGGTAAAAAGACAAAAATACCACTGACCTTAACGAGATTTTTTAACTGGGTTAGTGAAAATGACGAATTTGGCAAAAAAATCCAAACCTCAGGGAAGGAATTGCAAAAAAAAAAAAAAAAACTTTTGTACTGGAGTGGCAAACTGGCCCAAACCTCAGGGACGAAAATGGCTATTAACTCTTTCCCATTTATTAACTATTATTATATGTATATTAAAGTTGTATGCATTATGATATATTATTTTTAAAATTTGTTTAGGAGCATCAACATACTCAAGCCTGATATTTAATACTTGGGCTCGTGTTTGTTTGTTAAATGCTCAACTCTTATAATCTTTGAATTCAGACTCGTTAAATAATCTTTGCTTCAATTGGCAAATGCTAGCTGGGTTAAGTGTGAAACAAGAGAGAGATATTGAGTTCAAATGCTTGTGCTAAGAATAATGAAGGTACTTCATATGACAACGAGATTCAATACCCGATCTCTATGTCCTTGTGTGAATAGAAGATTGGGATTTTTTGAAATTATTGGAGGCTTCATTGATTCTTATTGGAAGCGCCCTTTGGCGTATGTGGACGAATCATTTGCATAATTAGTGGAGATATGATTTTACAAATTATATTTGGGGGCATTGGGAAAAAAAAACTAAAAATGGGGATGACTCACATTGGATTGGCGGTATCAAGCTAAGATTCTGCAGTGCTACAGTGATGCCGCCAAACCAAATGGTGTAGTTGATGCCGCCAAACTGATTAGAGGCATCAAGCCTTGTTGCCACCAATCCAAATGGTGTAGTCTTTTCCATCATATTTGAATTAGCTTATTACGGTATAAACGTAGTGAAATCATGGAAATTCAGGGCCCTAATCTTTTTGTTACATAACTGATATTTTTGAGTCCACCAGTGCTTTGGAAATCTTGAGAGAAAAAGAGAGGATATTAAGGTATAAGCGTTGTGCATTCATGGCAACTGGGCCACTATTAATCTGTCATGTAAATGTTTTAGTTGATTAATCCATTGTCAAACACTTGCTTTAAATCTTCTATTAGTTGCAAAATCTTCTGGTTAAAGATGTGCAACATTCAAAAGCTTGTTCATACTTGTTATGAACAATGATATGACATTATACTCATACTTGTTTCACGTGGCAACTTGAAACGGGTGTGGATCTTGGGTGCTGTTGGGTTCTCTGTGACTGTGTAGTGTGATTGTGTTGAGTCTTGGACTAGGTCTTTTAGGGGATGACACTAACCCATTTGGCGGTATCAATGAAGTGTGGTATTGGATTGGCGGCATCAAGGAAGTGTGACATTGGATTGGCGGTATCAAGGGTGATACCTCTAATCAGTTTGGCGGCATCACTGTAGCACTGCAGAATCCTAGCTTGATACCGCCAATCCAATGTGAGTCATCCCCATTTTTAGTTTTTTTTCCCAATGCCCCCCAAATGTAATTTGTAAAATCATATCTCCACTAATTATGAAAATGATTCGTATGTGGACTGTAATGAACACTGGTCTTGTAACACCCCAACCGATGGCGGAATCATCGAGGTGCCACGTAGTGACGATTGTTCAAAAGCACATGGTACCAAAATGTAAATATTATTGAATAAACCAATAACTGTCTTACATTGAAATGGAAATACATTGTCTAAATGAAATGTAAATATTGAAGTAACTGAAATAAAATAAAGCACTAATGTCTCTTGTTAAAGCACTAGATCAAACTGCACCTGAAACATGTACAAAATAGATTTGGTCAACATATGAAATGTTGGTGAGCAATCCTAGTTTTGATATGTATAGTAGGTTGAAAAGTTATACAATTCAAGTGCAAGCTACAGTGCAAATATGTAAACTATGTATCATACAAATGAGCGAAATCAACCCTGTGACTGTATAATGTACTGTATGAACTGTAGTGTACTCAACCAATCAATGGATGATAACTTAACACTGGCCACGGATTCTCCGATGAAAAAGGGGGAGAATCAATCTAGGCGGGTTGTCAATCCAAATAGCGCTATTCAATGTTAAGGTCGGCTTGTACAATGTTAATGATTTCACTAAGTACAAATGTATTCTACATGTAATGTCTAAGCATAAAGCACGTTTGTAAGCAAATGCACATAGTACTAGAATTGTATTGTAAAAATGTGAACTTGTATTTGTAATTTGTATAAGTGTACATGTAACACCCCAAAAATGAATAAAAGCAAAAAGGGGATAGGAAATACTCACTGTTCACGTAATAACTTGAAATTGGACTTGGACAACGAAATATGAATTGAGATTATCCCAAAGGATCAACCTAAAGAATTTGATAACGTGTAAGGGAAATAACTCTAAGATACATGTATTTCTAGGGCTTCGAATTGGGGATAAACGTTTATATGTTTATTAAACAATTTGTTTATTAAATATAAGAAATTTAATGAATAAATATACAAAAGTCTTTTCGTAAAATTTTAAGTTGAATATAGTCACAACATAAGGTTTTAAGTATGAAAATAATTTTTATAAAATTATTTTCTTGAAAATAGCATATTTAATCTAATTATTTCAAATTGTCAAAATACGACTTTAATATTTAAAATATTAAAATCAAAGAATTTCTGAATAAAAAAATTGTATTTCAGTTCTAAATAGTTAAAAATAATTTATGTAAAATTTTGGTGCAAAAATATTAAAAATTGGATTTATTATGAATTAATTATGATTAAAACTAACAAAAATTGATTAAAAATACTAAATAAATGATTTTTCAGAAATAAAAATCATTTCTGAAAAGTTTAAAGTTATAAAAACTTAGGATAATTTTTGTGGAATTTTATAAAATCGTTTAGATATTTTTATTGAATTTTATAATTTTAAATGAATAAAGTTGTAATATTTATTATATATATTAAATAAATTATTTTTGAAAAACTAAAAATTGGATGATGAACTTTATCAGTGGAATAACATAAAATAAATTTTGTAGAATTTATAAAGGTGTTTTAGTATTTTAAAACTAATTTTAAAAGTTAAAAGCAAAAATGTAAAAGAAAGGGAGTTGTAAAATAAAAATGGTTGCCCCTCCTTGGGTTTGAACCTGAGACCCTGGGCTGTCAAGAAACGCCTCTGACCAACTGATCTGTGGTGCTTTTTGTGATGGATCTCAACTTGTTTTATATTTAACTCATAACTAATGTTCATGTTCTTCCCCAATTTATATGAAAGCGAGCCCTAGTTTTCCAATTGGATGATCTACACAACATTAACCCAATTAACCTTAGGGTTAATGTTGTGTAGTTGCTGAATGATAAAACCCACAAAAAAAACAACACTTACAAACACGTTTTTGAACTCGATTGATTTGTCAAAGGCTCGGTCAAAAACACGAACGAAATTCAATCAACAGAGATTTGATAATGGAAATTGGAGGTTGAGAGAGATTGGGTGGCGAGTTGGGACTGTTTTGGAACGATCAATTTATAGTGAAACGATTTGGATGCTCGATTTGACAATGTTGACCTTGACATGAATGTATGCGCGTGATTGATCATAAAAAAGGAAGCTTTTGACTGTGATAATGTATACAATACGCGAAATGAATCCTTCATTACACGTGTTTGATGATTCCCGGTCAAACCTACGCATTAACTCGTGATTATTGATCCTAGAATTCAGCTTGTTGACTATTGTTTCCTTTTCTTCTTGATTGTTACGCGCAGCAGTAGCAGATATCAAAGGAAAAAAAGAAATAGCGATGGAAGGGTTTAAATAAAATAAAGGTTGAGGTTAAATCAGATTTCAAGTGTAGCACAGATGGTCACGCGTGTGTGTGTGTGGGGGTTTGGTCCGGGTTCGAATCTGAGCAGGGACCCTTTTAATTTTTTTCTTTTTAACAGCTAAAGGGAAGGGGAAAAGCAGGCTTGGGCCTGGTTATCTGGTGGGCCGGCCTGCTGTTGGGCTCGTGTGTGGGCTGGGCCCAAGAGTGGGAAAGAAGGAGGATTAATGGGTTTGTTTTGGATAATGGTTTGGTTATGATTTGGGTTATGTATTGGGTATGGTTTGGTTAAATAAATTTTTTTTTAACTAACTAAAAAAAATATGTGATTTATTTATTATTATTATTATTATTATTATTATTATAAAAAAAATAAAAAGTGACGGATGTCACAGCATCCCCTACTTTTAGAAACTTCGTCCCGAAGTTATTAGAAACATAGGGTTGTGGATGTTTGAGCAAAAATTAAGATAACTGTAAATTTATAGGTAACAAAGTAAACTGTTTCAAATGAATTGGATGGTAGGTTTGATAGGTGTGGGTTAAGGATTTGGATTAGGTTTGTCTCGAATAATAAGGAAAATAAGATCTAGCAACTCGATAAGTATCAAGTTTTAGGAATTCTATGATAAATGTACGAGTTGATTGTCTACAGAAAGACTAAATGAACTACCAAATAACCAGCGTTTGTTCCTGGCCCGACTTCCAGTCTCACTTTCAATGCATCATTAGTGTTTGTATACAGGGTGTACCGCAGCTAACCCACCACACCTTTGATACCTTGAAAACATACTGGACGCCTACCAAAAACTCTAATAGAATTTCACACTACCCTAACGCACCTGTAAATTCATGATTACGTTCCGGACCGGAATCATCAATTTACCTTACATTAGGGTTTTGTGTCCTTCTATGACCCCACCGATTGTTGAGCAGGTTTGATAGCCTCCACCAGTCGTGGAGTAGGTTGTAGGGCCTCTCCCGACTGTTTGAAAAGGCATAGTGACCTCTACCAATCGTTGAGTATGTTCGATAGCCTTCACCAGTCGTGGAGTAGGTTGTAGGGCCTCTCCCGACTGTTTGAAAAAGGCATGATGACCTCTATTAAGTGCAACAATTATTATTCACATAGATTGCAAATTGATAGCATGTTTATGCAAGCAAGTTTGTAAGTACTACAACCATTAAGTGTAAGTGTTATCATGAATAATTAAATGTTTACGAGTATCATGAATAATTAGATGTTCAATGCGTAGTCAAATTAAAGGAAAAATCAAGTTTCATAAGCAATGATGTTTTCCTAGAAAAACTCTGTAAGATCAAGTATCAAGTCTAAACGTTTCAAACAAATGTAAGTGTACGATTAGAATAAACGTAACCAATATGATAGATTACCAATTTGTGTTCGTACATAATAGTATGCAAGGAAATCTCTAGATGTTATATGCCTATGAGTATGTCATAATTGGGTACAAAATGATAATAAGATCAAGAAAATGAAAACACGAGTATCATGAATAGTCAAATTAAGAGGAAATCAAGTTTCACAAAAAAAAATGATGTTTTGGAAAAAATCCTGTAGAATCAAGTATCAGGTTTTTAGTAGTTTGGTTAGCATGGGTAACTAGCTCATGTGTGAGAAGGTGAAAGATATGAATTTAGTTCTTGAGAGGATGATGAAAAATTTTGAAGCAGAATCAAGGTTGTGAGAGATAGTTGATAAAGAGTTTATTTTATAGTATAGCAGTGTAAATTTTGGGGTTTGGATCAAAGGTTATAATCAAGTGTATAAGAAAACATGATTGTGGTGTATGCCAAATATTGTAAAAATTTGAACAAGTTGAAAATGAGTGAGTGTTGATGTAGAATCTAGAGACTAGATATTATTCCAAAGAAATAAATACTTTCAAAATTTGGTTTTGTACATAAGGCAAAAGTTGTTAAATAGTACAAGCTAAGTAGGCTTTGTAATAGTTTAAAACATTATATAAAAAAATCGCTTGTTACGTCAATCAATTAAGTTCGAGGAAAATATGTACTTTGTAAAGTTACTAGGTAATACAACTAGTTTTAGAAATCTTTAGTTTGTGCTAAAGTATGAGGTTATAGTTTTTTTTTAAAATAAATAACATGTGGAGAAAGAAATAATATGATTTGGGTAGGGTGTTGAATATTTAAAAAGTGGCTAAGAGGGTAAGGTGAAGTGTGATTGTGAAATCCATAGATGGTTATGAAAGTATGAACTTGTAAGCAATATATGAAAATCGTAAAATACAAAATATTGTATATGAATCGAGAGAGTATTATTGAAAAAGCTTGCATAAAATGCTTGGAGTGTCCTTGTCTAGCTGTAAAGCCCAACAAGAACGTTGACTTTTCAAAGGAATTGAACCCAATGATGATCAAAGAAGACGTGCTTTAGCCTATAAGTGGACACTCACTCCAGGAATCCCCAGGTAAGCATAACAGGTCCGTAAATGGATTTATGCGCTATGCTTGCCTATGCCAGAAAACCCAGTGTACAGGCGTCCACCCTTCCAGATTGCACGTGTCCTTATCACACTCATTAAAGTTCAACAACTTTGAAGGAGCAAGAATAAGAGTAGGCATTATGCCTAAGAGTGTCTTCATGAAAGGTACTGCTCCCGTTCCATGGTGATGCAGGCTTTCCACTCTTTGTAGGACACCATCTCTATGCACCATGATGAAAGATGAGAAGAATGGAGAGAGAGAAGAAGGGAAAGATAGAAGAAGGAAAGTATAGGGAAATGAGGGTAAGGCAATTCAGGAAATATTATGCATGAAAGTTGAAGTCCGGTTATAGTCTAGGCCTATTTCATCTAGTAACCTAGTTCCCTATAACCATGGCTCTGATACCAATCTGTAACACCCCAACCGATGGCGGAATCATCGAGGTGCCACGTAGTGACGATTGTTCAAAAGCACATGGTACCAAAATGTAAATATTATTGAATAAACCAATAACTGTCTTACATTGAAATGGAAATACATTGTCTAAATGAAATGTAAATATTGAAGTAACTGAAATAAAATAAAGCACTAATGTCTCTTGTTAAAGCACTAGATCAAACTGCACCTGAAACATGTACAAAATAGATTTGGTCAACATATGAAATGTTGGTGAGCATTCCTAGTTTTGATATGTATAGTAGGTTGAAAAGTTATACAATTCAAGTGCAAGCTACAGTGCAAATATGTAAACTATGTATCATACAAATGAGCGAAATCAACCCTGTGACTGTATAATGTACTGTATGAACTGTAGTGTACTCAACCAATCAATGGATGATAACTTAACACTGGCCACGGATTCTCCGATGAAAAAGGGGGAGAATCAATCTAGGCGGGTTGTCAATCCAAATAGCGCTATTCAATGTTAAGGTCGGCTTGTACAATGTTAATGATTTCACTAAGTACAAATGTATTCTACATGTAATGTCTAAGCATAAAGCACGTTTGTAAGCAAATGCACATAGTACTAGAATTGTATTGTAAAAATGTGAACTTGTATTTGTAATTTGTATAAGTGTACATGTAACACCCCAAAAATGAATAAAAGCAAAAAGGGGATAGGAAATACTCACTGTTCACGTAATAACTTGAAATTGGACTTGGACAACGAAATATGAATTGAGATTATCCCAAAGGATCAACCTAAAGAATTTGATAACGTGTAAGGGAAATAACTCTAAGATACATGTATTTCTAGGGCTTCGAATTGGGGATAAACGTTTATATGTTTATTAAACAATTTGTTTATTAAATATAAGAAATTTAATGAATAAATATACAAAAGTCTTTTCGTAAAATTTTAAGTTGAATATAGTCACAACATAAGGTTTTAAGTATGAAAATAATTTTTATAAAATTATTTTCTTGAAAATAGCATATTTAATCTAATTATTTCAAATTGTCAAAATACGACTTTAATAATTAAAATATTAAAATCAAAGAATTTCTGAATAAAAAAATTGTATTTCAGTTCTAAATAGTTAAAAATAATTTATGTAAAATTTTGGTGCAAAAATATTAAAAATTGGATTTATTATGAATTAATTATGATTAAAACTAACAAAAATTGATTAAAAATACTAAATAAATGATTTTTCAGAAATAAAAATCATTTCTAAAAAGTTTAAAGTTATAAAAACTTAGGATAATTTTTGTGGAATTTTATAAAATCGTTTAGATATTTTTATTGAATTTTATAATTTTAAATGAATAAACTTGTAATATTTATTATATATATTAAATAAATTATTTTTGAAAAACTAAAAATTGGATGATGAACTTTATCAGTGGAATAACATAAAATAAATTTTGTAGAATTTATAAAGGTGTTTTAGTATTTTAAAACTAATTTTAAAAGTTAAAAGCAAAAATGTAAAAGAAAGGGAGTTGTAAAATAAAAATGGTTGCCCCTCCTTGGGTTTGAACCTGAGACCCTGGGCTGTCAAGAAACGCCTCTGACCAACTGATCTGTGGTGCTTTTTGTGATGGATCTCAACTTGTTTTATATTTAACTCATAACTAATGTTCATGTTCTTCCCCAATTTATATGAAAGCGAGCCCTAGTTTTCCAATTGGATGATCTACACAACATTAACCCAATTAACCTTAGGGTTAATGTTGTGTAGTTGCTGAATGATAAAACCCACAAAAAAAACAACACTTACAAACACGTTTTTGAACTCGATTGATTTGTCAAAGGCTCGGTCAAAAACACGAACGAAATTCAATCAACAGAGATTTGATAATGGAAATTGGAGGTTGAGAGAGATTGGGTGGCGAGTTGGGACTGTTCTGGAACGATCAATTTATAGTGAAACGATTTGGATGCTCGATTTGGCAATGTTGACCTTGACATGAATGTATGCGCGTGATTGATCATAAAAAAGGAAGCTTTTGACTGTGATAATGTATACAATACGCGAAATGAATCCTTCATTACACGTGTTTGATGATTCCCGGTCAAACCTACGCATTAACTCGTGATTATTGATCCTAGAATTCAGCTTGTTGACTATTGTTTCCTTTTCTTCTTGATTGTTACGCGCAGCAGTAGCAGATATCAAAGGAAAAAAAGAAATAGCGATGGAAGGGTTTAAATAAAATAAAGGTTGAGGTTAAATCAGATTTCAAGTGTAGCACAGATGGTCACGCGTGTGTGTGTGTGGGGGTTTGGTCCGGGTTCGAATCTGAGCAGGGACCCTTTTAATTTTTTCTTTTTAACAGCTAAAGGGAAGGGGAAAAGCAGGCTTGGGCCTGGTTATCTGGTGGGCCGGCCTGCTGTTGGGCTCGTGTGTGGGCTGGGCCCAAGAGTGGGAAAGAAGGAGGATTAATGGGTTTGTTTTGGATAATGGTTTGGTTATGATTTGGGTTATGTATTGGGTATGGTTTGGTTAAATAAAATTTTTTTTAACTAACTAAAAAAAATATGTGATTTATTTATTATTATTATTATTATTATAAAAAAAATAAAAAGTGACGGATGTCACAGGTCTTGTGGGTTATGAAGTGTGTGCATTACCACCTGATGTAGTCGTTAAAAAAAAAAAGAAGAAAATTACAAAAATGGTGAAATTGTCCAAAAAAAAAGTTCAAAAATAGATACATCATTTTAGCCTTCACAAAAGTAATTATCCCTTCCACTATTTTTATCTACATATCAACTAATTTAGGAAAACTCCACACACTCACCCAAAAAGGTTACTATAATACACCTCTTACACCCACACACATAAAAAGATAAATACATAATAAAAAAGAAAGAGATGTGAATACTTATAATAAGAAGCTATCATATCGGTTATGCCGGCTAAGACATTTCTAATTTAACTATACTTTACGGTAAAAAGCGTTGGCTAAGCTTACCCGTTAGGAGGGGCTAAACCGGCTAATTCCACTCCTATGGTGAAAACCGCCTACTCAACCTACACCTTTTAACAAGGCTCCCACTATTTGCACAAGGTTAAATTTTATTCACACAACCCTCTACGGCCCGTAGAGCCCTCTACGGGTCGTAGAGCCCATTTTTTACTCCTTCTACGAGCCGTAGAGGCCTCTACGGCTCGTAGGTAATCATTAACAATGATTGGCAATCATACAATCATTGGTAATGATTACCTACGAGCCGTAGAGGCCTCTACGGCTCGTAGAAGAAGTCTTATTAATTTTTGAGAATGAAGAAGGAAGAGATGGATGTTTGATGATGCCTACGGCCCGTAGAGGCCTCTACGGGTCGTAGACAAAAAAAAAAACAAAAAACGTTTGGGACGAGGTTCGATCTTAGACACATTATCACACAAACACACATACACAAAGTCTTATTTCGTATATGGGGACCATCTGGGCTACCAGTTCGCTGGTTTCTTAGTTGGAAAGTTTTAATATAACATAAACCAGTCTTAGGCACCCTCTACGGCCCGTAGAGGCCTCTACGACCCGTAGAGAGGGTTTTTTTTTAAATCATTTTAATTATGTAATAATTAATCCCGAGCGTGTAATACATTAACACAAGCATGTAAAACATTAATACAAATTTATAAAATAAATTTTAATTGTTTAATTTTTTTAGTTTTTTAATGTCGTCTCGATAAGCGTGTAAAACATAAACACAAACGTTTATATAACCAAACGATAAAACTAAACGTTAAAACATTTACACAAGCGTTCAAAATAAAAATTGTTTAAAACATTTACAAATCAGAAAATCATAAGTCAAAAGAACTGTCATCAGGCGTCGGCGACGGCTGCGGCTGCGGCTGCTGTGACACCCGGCAAATTCTGGTTAACAACGTTGTCTAGATAAAAGCCTACCTTAGCGAGTCACGCGTATATTGTACTTAACTGGGTTAGTTAAGTCGGGTTATGGTTCGGGAACTATCGGTTTAGTCTAGAGGATCGTTGGATGTTGGTCTAGAGGTTCATTAGATGTCGGTCATTAACCAAGTGTACAAACGGTGACGATCGGTAGGATCGTCAGGGCATACGGAACATACGAGTCTCGAGTCCCGGGAATTGGTGAACGAGTGTGAATATGTGTATTTACTTGTGTTATGTGTTTACAATCATTATGTGACTTGTCGGTACGTTAATATGTGAACATATGTTAAAACGGGGTTTAACGCGCAAAACACACGAAACAGGCCCCTATAGGCGGTCAGGATAGCCCAATCGCCTATAGGAGGGGCGACTGGGGACCTTAGGGGCGATTAGGGGACTGATCGCATGACTGTTCATGCGATTAGGCCCCAATCGCATGACATTACATGCGATTAGGCTTCCTGATCGCGTGTAAAGCTGCATAATCGCATGTTACGTGCTGGACGACTAAAAACGACTATAAATACCATACTTGACCTCATAAACTTCATTATACAAACCCTAGTCGTCCCATAACCTGCCCCAACACACACACAACCTCTGGAACGCGATTTTTGATCAAAACACAAGGATTCAAGCATAATCTTTCATTCTTTCACAATTCTAAGGTTTGGTTTCCATCCATGAATCTTTATAAACGTTTTTAATCAATCCCTAATGGTCCAGACCTGTTCTAAAACGAAAAAGCTTTCTGAAAATCGTTAATAAGGGTTGTTAATCGGATTATAACTAGTATACATGTGTTATGGGTGTTTATGATTAGAAAGCTAGGGTTTTTATGATTCATAATAATGGATTAACATGTTATTAGGTTAAATCAGAATAATATTAATGTTATGATGATGATATCTGAGTAATTGATTATTAGGGTTATTGTTATGCATGTTAGTATGATGATTGCATGCTATGTGAATGGTGTTTGGATTACGTGATTGCATGCAGGGCTGATAATACGAGGCAAAACGAAGGGTTTTGGTTGAAACATGTTTAGGATAGTGTTTGGGATGATATTGGGTAGTTACACACGTTCTGGATCTGATTTGGGGCGTTAAACGCGCGAAAAACTGGAACAGCAAGGTTACAGGCGATTAGGATTGCTAATCGCCAGTTTTACATGCAATCAGGGCCAAATCGCATGAATTTACATGCGATCAGCCCCAAATCGCATGAACTTACATGCGATCAGCCCTAATCACATGAACTTATATGCAATCAGCCCAAATCGCATGAACTTACATGCGATCAGCCCTAATCACATGAACTTATATGCAATCAGCCCTAATCACATGAACTTATATGCAATCAGCCCTAATCACATGAACTTATATGCAATCAGCCCTAATCACATGAACTTATATGCAATCAGCCCTAATCACATGAACTTATATGCAATCAGCCCTAATCACATGAACTTATATGTAATCAGTCCTAAATGCTAGTTTACGTTTCCTAATCGCGTGTACTGCTGCTGTAAGTGTAAATTAGCATTCCGAGACCCGATTTGACATGTAGTAACATGCTAGGAACCTCGTAACATATATAATAACTTGGGAACATATGTTTGGATGTAATTCGGTGATACGTGAACTATGTGCTATAACTGGTTGTGCGTTAACGTATGTTAAGTGTGATTGCATGATTGTCTGTTTAAGAGCGTAAACATAACACGGGGAGTCTCGGGTCACCAATGGGATGTCGAGGCTTGTACTTTGGGTCAGTTAAACAGTCACGGTGTTTTCAAACGAACTTGGTTATGGTCTGGACATCTAGGGACTAATTAACCTGCGGGTTATTAGTCTAAGTACTTGTAACTGTCATATGTTAGGTCGCCGCTTTACGGGACTAGCATAGCAGCTGAGTTTACTCGGGTTAAGGAGTAACGCAACTTAAGGTGAGTTTACGGCCCCTCTTTTAAACTGGTTTTATACTTTCGGGGGAGAAAACATGTGTTAAAACGATTATTTGGTAACTACTGTCATACTATGGGTTTCTATTGTGTACTACACGATCTTTGGAAGTCCCGGGGGGAACCATGAATGTGCGGGTTTGCACAACGGGGAAATGTGAATAGCGCTATTGGGAGTGACCAACCCCGCTCGTCGGCTTGGAGGGCCGGGCGAGTGCATATTGTCTCAAACAGGAACAACAGGAACAACTGGTACTTTTCGGGCACAACATCTGGTATTCGAGTTAGTAATGGTTTTCCAATCGTGGTAGTAACAAAACGTACGCCTAGCTAGCGTATACTGGTTTTCGATTTATGATAGTATGGACAGGTGGACTTGGTACTTGGATACAAAACCTGTAAACTCACCAGCATTTTTGTGCTGACGTAAACTTTTACATGTTTTCTCAGGTCGCTAAGGTAGCACGACTGGACTAGGGCGCACGCGTCTGCACGGCGTCTAACTAGGGTTGCATGGTCTTATAAACGTTGAACTATTGTTTCATTGTTGAGATACTGTTTTGAATAAGCTTCCGCTGTAAACGGGATTTTAAACTATGTTTTGAAATTGCATTTATATTCATTTAGACTTGTTTATTGTGATCGTTGGTTTGGATCCTGGTTTGTCATGCGCCTCGCGGTAAAACTCCGCAAGTGGATTTTGAGGGTGTGACAGATTGGTATCAGAGCCAATGGTTATAGTGAACTAGGACTGCATGTAGAGTCTAGTCTATAGTCGAGTCGCACACACTAGACGATCACATGGTACTAAACATTATGGTGGTTTACGTATGGTCTTGTCGGGGTGTCTCTAAATTGTTGGTCTTTCTATGTTACATCATCCGTTCTATCTTAGGTCGGGTTACGTACTTTCTAGGCGGGGTAGTATATTGGAGTAAATCGTGTACTCTTGAGATTTGTCCAAGGCTCGGACATCTCCCTTTCATACTCCAATAGAAACACTTGCCATAAACTACCGTAGTATTACGGTGTGTAGCTAAGAGTCTATGTTCGGTGATTTGAACTTTGAACTAGGAGAACACTTGGAGGACCATGTAGAGCGGTTTATCATTTTGGGTGCACACAAAATCATAAACCGAAATGCATGGAAGCCCTGGTGAGCTCTGGGTTTGAGGGGATAGTCCTGGATTGGATCTAGCTTTGATCTTGTGAACATTAGTGGTTATCTTTAACTGCGAAACTAAATTTTCTCGTCCTTTCTGCCAGAATCATGTCTGGAGTACGAGGAGGACGTGGAGGTGGTCGCAATGGTGGACGTGGTGGTGGTCGCGGTGGTGCTGGTGGTCGTGGTGGAGGTATTAACCTATCGCAGGCTGATCTGAACAACTTGCTCCAAGCTGCCTTTCAGCTAGGGCACAACGGTGGTGGTAAGTTGATTTATCCATTTTCTTTGCCTCATTAGTGAACCTAGTTTACATTCTTCGTGGTTTCTCATACGTTTCATTTCAGGTGGTCCTGTTGACCCACCCCCACCCATGTGCACCTATAAGATGTTCCGGGACTGTAAGCCCCAGGAATTCTCTGGCACTGAGGGTGCGGTGAGCTTGCTTAGGTGGTTGGAGAAAGTGGAGTCAGTATTTCTGATGTGTAACTGTCTCCCAGAAGATCGGGTTAAGTATGCTGCTGCGTTATTCCAGGATGTGGCATTGACTTGGTGGAATGGCATCACCCAGAATATGGGTATTGGGGAGGCATATGCTATGCCATGGGAGAATTTTGTGCAGTTGCTGAAGCGTGAGTATTGTCCGAGGGAAGAGGTACAGAAGCTGGAGCACGAGGTATGGAACCTCAAGATGACTGGGTCAGAAATTGAGAAGTATACTGTGAGGCGGAATGAGTTGGCAGTGCTGTGTCCCGATTTGCATGTGCCAGAATACCGTAGGATTGAACACTATGTCTCAGGGTTAGTACCGGAAATTGCAGGGTTAGTGGCTGCGGGAAATCATCCTACGTATGCAGAGGTAGTCCGATCGGCACATAGGATGACCAACTTAAAAGTGAATGAGGGTATTTTGCCTGCGAAGGGTTCGACTGTTAAGGCCCCAGAGAACAACAAGCGCAAGTGGGAAAATGACGGGAAGGGATCTGGGCCAGCACAGCAGGGTAAAAGGTTTGATAATGGGGGTTCTTCTTCTTCTTCGGGTAACAAACAGGGTGGTTACGCGGGGAAACTGCCCAAATGCAACAAGTGTGGACGCCATCATCAAGGGAACTGCGACAGTAACCGTTGTCACCGCTGCCAGCGAACAGGGCATTATGCTAAAGATTGTCGGGCTACACTTCCATCGACCCAGGCCCCGACTACTAACTCAGCTTCGACTACTCAGGGGACTACAGGAAAACAAGGATGCTACAACTGTGGTGACACTGGGCATTACAAGAAGGATTGCCCAAAACTGAAGCAGGGTGGGAACAACGGTAATGGGAACAACGGGGGCGGCGGCAGAAATGCACGTGCCTTCGTCATTGGAGCCGCTGAGGCTAGACAGGACCCTGACACAGTCACCGGTACGTTTCTTCTCAATAATCGTTCTGTTAGTGTGTTATTTGATTCTGGTGCCGACAAGAGTTTTGTATCCATGGATGTTAGTCGACTGCTAGATGTAGTACCCGTACCATTAGAGACCAAGTATATTATTGAGTTGGCTGACGGTAAAAAGATTGAAGCTACTAGTATCCTTCGGGAGTGTCAATTAGAATTGTCGGGTTTATCGTTCCCCATCGACCTTATGCCGGTACCATTGGGTAGTTTTGACGTTGTGGTAGGAATGGATTGGTTATCTTTGTATCGCGCGGAGATTGTCTGTTACGATAAGGTTATTCGGATTCCTCTCCCTGATGGAGAATTCCTTTCTGTGTACGGTATCAAGGGTGGTGTTCCGCTAAACATCATCTCTAGCATGAAAGCCCTTAAGTGCCTTCGAAAGGGTTATCCAGCCGTTTTGGCGCTTTTATCTGTTTCCTCTAGTGATGAGAAGAAGATCGACGACATTCCGGTGGTACGCGAGTTTCCTGATGTTTTTCCCGATGATTTATCTGGTCTTCCTCCTCATCGTCAACTCGAGTTCGGTATTGATCTTGTACCAGAGGCTACTCCTATTGCTCGGGCCCCCTACCGTCTTGCACCTCTCGAGATGCAGGAATTGTCTAGTCAGTTACAGGAACTCTTGGACAAGGGTTTCATCAGACCAAGTTCTTCTCCTTGGGGAGCCCCGATTTTATTCGTCAAGAAGAAGGATGGAAGTTTCCGATTATGTGTGGACTACAGTGAACTGAACAAATTGACCGTCAAGAACCGTTATCCTCTTCCACGTATTGATGATCTATTCGACCAACTCCAGGGTTCTAGTTATTACTCTAAGATTGATTTGAGGTCTGGTTATCACCAGTTGCGCGTAAGGGAAGCTGACGTTGCAAAGACTGCCTTTCGAACACGTTATGGCCATTTCGAATTCTTGGTCATGCCTTTCGGTCTTACGAACGCACCGGCGGTTTTCATGGATTTGATGAACCGCGTTTGCAAACCATATCTGGACAAATTCGTCATTGTATTTATTGATGACATTCTGATCTACTCCAAGAACGAGACCGAACACGCGGAACATCTGCGGTTAGTTTTGGAACTCTTGCGACGGGAACAACTTTACGCCAAGTTCTCAAAGTGTGACTTTTGGTTACGCGAAGTTCAGTTCCTAGGACATGTGGTTAATGAACTAGGAATTCATGTCGATCCAGCTAAGATCGAAGCAATCAAGGACTGGGGAGCACCAAAGACGCCAACTGAGGTGCGGCAATTCCTAGGCCTTGCGGGCTACTATCGTCGTTTCATTCAGGGGTTCTCGAAGATCGCTCAACCCCTCACCACTCTCACGCAGAAGGATAGGAAATTCGACTGGGGTGAACCACAAGAGTCCGCATTTGAGGAACTAAAGTCTAAACTTTGTTCTGATCCTATTTTGTCCTTACCTGAAGGCCCTGATGATTTCGTTGTCTACTGTGATGCTTCTATTCATGGTCTCGGTTGTGTGTTGATGCAACGCGAGAAAGTGATCGCGTATGCTTCTCGTCAACTCAAGGTACACGAGAAGAACTACACCACCCATGACTTGGAGTTGGGTGCCGTGGTTTTCGCGTTGAAAATTTGGAGACATTACTTGTACGGTACCAAATGCACCATCTACACCGATCACAAGAGTCTCCAACACATTTTCGACCAACAACATTTGAACATACGGCAGCGTCGTTGGATTGAACTTTTGAACGACTATGATTGTGCCATAAAGTACCATCCTGGCAAGGCGAATGTTGTAGCAGACGCCTTGAGCAGGAAGGAATCAACTAAACCTCGACGCGTTCGGGCATTGCAGCTCACCATTCATTCATCCCTACCTGATCAACTCCGTTCTGCCCAGTTAGAAGCTTTGAAGGAAGAAAACCTTAAAGCTGAAACTATGCACGGTGCCGACAAGCACCTCGAGCGAAGGCCTGATGGCCTGCACTACTTCGCAGAACGCATATGGGTTCCTTTATTCGGGGGACTACGGGAGCTTGTCCTTGATGAGGCTCATAAGTCCCGGTATTTTATTCATCCCGGTTCGGATAAGATGTACCAAGATCTGAAAGTGCTTTACTGGTGGCCAAACATGAGGTCGGATATAGCCTCATACGTGAGCAAATGCTTGACCTGTGCTAAGGTCAAAGTGGAATACCAGAAACCGTCGGGTCTCTTGCAACAACCTGAAATCCCGGAATGGAAATGGGAACGAATTACTATGGATTTTGTCACACAACATCCTAAATCACCAAGCGGGAATGACAAGATATGGGTGATTGTCGATCGGTTAACGAAGTCAGCCCATTTTCTTGCTATTAAGGAGACCGACACCATGGATCGTTTGGCTCGTCTTTGTTTGAAGGAAGTTGTTTCTAAACACGGGGTGCCAGTTTCTATTATCTCGGATCGTGACTCCCATTTTACTTCTCACTTCTGGAAATCTTTGCACAAGGCTTTGGGTACCCAACTAGACATGAGTACGGCTTATCATCCACAGACTGACGGTCAGAGTGAGCGCACGATTCAAACTTTAGAAGACATGCTGCGGGCATGTGTGATCGATTTTGGCAAGGGTTGGGAAGCTCATCTACCGTTGGTAGAATTCTCGTACAATAACAGTTATCACACGAGCATCAAGGCGGCTCCGTTCGAAGCACTGTACGGACGGAAATGCCGTTCTCCTCTTTGTTGGGCTGAAGTGGGTGAGAGTCAACTCACTGGGCCTGAACTAGTGTACGAAATTCAGAAAAGATCGTACAGATTCGTAACCGGTTGGCAGCGGCACGGGACCGGCAAAAGAGTTATGCCGATCAGCGTCGCAAACCATTGGAATTCCAAGTTAATGACAAAGTACTTCTAAAAGTCTCACCGTGGAAGGGCGTCATACGCTTTGGGAAGCGTGGCAAACTCAATCCGCGGTATGTCGGCCCATTTACGATCCTGGAACGGATTGGGCCGGTGGCATATCGTCTTGATTTACCGACGGAGCTCGGTAACGTACATAACGTCTTCCATGTGTCAAACTTGAAGAAGTGTCTGGCTGACGAGTCTCTCATCGTTCCACTGGAAGAGATCAAGGTTGATGATCGTCTTCGGATTGTGGAAGAACCTGTGGAGATCCTTGATTACAAGATTCGTATCGTTAAGGTTCGGTGGACCTCGAACCGGGGACCAGAGTATACGTGGGAACAGGAGGATCAGATGAAGTCTAAATATCCTCACCTCTTTCCTAAGGAAGCGTTCGAGTCGAGATATGTCTCTTCTGCAGCTGAATGAATCTCGGGGCGAGATTCCTTTTAACGTGGGGATGATGTGACAACTCGGGTAAATCTCTCTTTTGGTTCCTATCTTTTGTTCATTTCCTTCGTTACTTCTTTTGTTCTTTTGGTACTTGTGCAATTTTCGGGACGAAAATTCTTTTAACGTGGGGATGATGTGACACCCGGCAAATTCTGGTTAACAACGTTGTCTAGATAAAAGCCTACCTTAGCGAGTCACGCGTATATTGTACTTAACTGGGTTAGTTAAGTCGGGTTATGGTTCGGGAACTATCGGTTTAGTCTAGAGGATCGTTGGATGTTGGTCTAGAGGTTCATTAGATGTCGGTCATTAACCAAGTGTACAAACGGTGACGATCGGTAGGATCGTCAGGGCATACGGAACATACGAGTCTCGAGTCCCGGGAATTGGTGAACGAGTGTGAATATGTGTATTTACTTGTGTTATGTGTTTACAATCATTATGTGACTTGTCGGTACGTTAATATGTGAACATATGTTAAAACGGGGTTTAACGCGCAAAACACACGAAACAGGCCCCTATAGGCGGTCAGGATAGCCCAATCGCCTATAGGAGGGGCGACTGGGGACCTTAGGGGCGATTAGGGGACTGATCGCATGACTGTTCATGCGATTAGGCCCCAATCGCATGACATTACATGCGATTAGGCTTCCTGATCGCGTGTAAAGCTGCATAATCGCATGTTACGTGCTGGACGACTAAAAACGACTATAAATACCATACTTGACCTCATAAACTTCATTATACAAACCCTAGTCGTCCCATAACCTGCCCCAACACACACACAACCTCTGGAACGCGATTTTTGATCAAAACACAAGGATTCAAGCATAATCTTTCATTCTTTCACAATTCTAAGGTTTGGTTTCCATCCATGAATCTTTATAAACGTTTTTAATCAATCCCTAATGGTCCAGACCTGTTCTAAAACGAAAAAGCTTTCTGAAAATCGTTAATAAGGGTTGTTAATCGGATTATAACTAGTATACATGTGTTATGGGTGTTTATGATTAGAAAGCTAGGGTTTTTATGATTCATAATAATGGATTAACATGTTATTAGGTTAAATCAGAATAATATTAATGTTATGATGATGATATCTGAGTAATTGATTATTAGGGTTATTGTTATGCATGTTAGTATGATGATTGCATGCTATGTGAATGGTGTTTGGATTACGTGATTGCATGCAGGGCTGATAATACGAGGCAAAACGAAGGGTTTTGGTTGAAACATGTTTAGGATAGTGTTTGGGATGATATTGGGTAGTTACACACGTTCTGGATCTGATTTGGGGCGTTAAACGCGCGAAAAACTGGAACAGCAAGGTTACAGGCGATTAGGATTGCTAATCGCCAGTTTTACATGCAATCAGGGCCAAATCGCATGAATTTACATGCGATCAGCCCCAAATCGCATGAACTTACATGCGATCAGCCCTAATCACATGAACTTATATGCAATCAGCCCAAATCGCATGAACTTACATGCGATCAGCCCTAATCACATGAACTTATATGCAATCAGCCCTAATCACATGAACTTATATGCAATCAGCCCTAATCACATGAACTTATATGCAATCAGCCCTAATCACATGAACTTATATGCAATCAGCCCTAATCACATGAACTTATATGCAATCAGTCCTAAATGCTAGTTTACGTTTCCTAATCGCGTGTACTGCTGCTGTAAGTGTAAATTAGCATTCCGAGACCCGATTTGACATGTAGTAACATGCTAGGAACCTCGTAACATATATAATAACTTGGGAACATATGTTTGGATGTAATTCGGTGATACGTGAACTATGTGCTATAACTGGTTGTGCGTTAACGTATGTTAAGTGTGATTGCATGATTGTCTGTTTAAGAGCGTAAACATAACACGGGGAGTCTCGGGTCACCAATGGGATGTCGAGGCTTGTACTTTGGGTCAGTTAAACAGTCACGGTGTTTTCAAACGAACTTGGTTATGGTCTGGACATCTAGGGACTAATTAACCTGCGGGTTATTAGTCTAAGTACTTGTAACTGTCATATGTTAGGTCGCCACTTTACGGGACTAGCATAGCAGCTGAGTTTACTCGGGTTAAGGAGTAACGCAACTTAAGGTGAGTTTACGGCCCCTCTTTTAAACTGGTTTTATACTTTCGGGGGAGAAAACATGTGTTAAAACGATTATTTGGTAACTACTGTCATACTATGGGTTTCTATTGTGTACTACACGATCTTTGGAAGTCCCGGGGGGAACCATGAATGTGCGGGTTTGCACAACGGGGAAATGTGAATAGCGCTATTGGGAGTGACCAACCCCGCTCGTCGGCTTGGAGGGCCGGGCGAGTGCATATTGTCTCAAACAGGAACAACAGGAACAACTGGTACTTTTCGGGCACAACATCTGGTATTCGAGTTAGTAATGGTTTTCCAATCGTTGTAGTAACAAAACGTACGCCTAGCTAGCGTATACTGGTTTTCGATTTATGATAGTATGGACAGGTGGACTTGGTACTTGGATACAAAACCTGTAAACTCACCAGCATTTTTGTGCTGACGTAAACTTTTACATGTTTTCTCAGGTCGCTAAGGTAGCACGACTGGACTAGGGCGCACGCGTCTGCACGGCGTCTAACTAGGGTTGCATGGTCTTATAAACGTTGAACTATTGTTTCATTGTTGAGATACTGTTTTGAATAAGCTTCCGCTGTAAACGGGATTTTAAACTATGTTTTGAAATTGCATTTATATTCATTTAGACTTGTTTATTGTGATCGTTGGTTTGGATCCTGGTTTGTCATGCGCCTCGCGGTAAAACTCCGCAAGTGGATTTTGAGGGTGTGACAGCTGCGAGGTCCCGGGCTGCTGCCAGAAGGTACCAGACTCATGCTGGGTCTGCTGCGTGATGGGCCCTAAAGTCGGTGGGAGACGAGTCTGCATGCCCAGCTGGCGATAGATATCCTGCTGGCCAGCAATCATCCAGCGCATCGCCTCATCCTGCCGATCACGCCACTGACGCATCTCTACCTCCTGCTGCTGACGCCAGATGTCCATCTGCTGACGCCACGCACGCATCTCGACAGCCTCCTTGGCAGCCGCATGTACGTCCGCCCTAACATCAGCAGGCAACCTGAGAGAGTGATAAACGCGCGCCGGTATCTGCACGTCCTCAGGCTGCTGCTGAGGCATCTCGACGTCCCTAAGACCGCCCCCTCCTGCTCATGCACAAACTGCAACCCGACCTCCACAGCATCACCTGCAATGGATAACAATAAATAATTAATAAATAATAATAATATTCCAGGATTTTATAAAAAAATTGGGCAGAGTTTCCCCTGTTTTTAGGCAAACCAGACAACACAAGTTGTCTACAAGTTTCCCAAATAATAATAATAATAATAATAATAATACCTCTAAGGCCCTATAGTGGAAGGCTTCATGATCCGGCGTCTTCGCCTTCTTCGCCGCACAAGCCATAGCTCTCATCGTGGGTAGACCTATTGGGCTGAAACAAACTCATAAACATTAACATTATTATTATTATTAATAATAATAATAATAATAATAATAATAATAATAAGAAGAAGAAGAAGAAGAACAATACAAGGGCGGTAGTGACGGAAACCGATTACGGTTAACATAACCGTAATACTTCTGGGCATCGCAACGCTCGGAAATCTTGCTGATGATCCCCCCGCATGCGATGCCTCCCTTCAACGGCTTATGGGGGAAGGAGGCAAAGTACTCGGCCATGACCTGATGCAAGGTAATCGGTGTGCCGGTGAGTATGCAATACAGGTACATCAGGTCCGTCTTCGTCACCAGCTCGTTACTATTCCCCCGTGCCGTTAGGGAATAAGTAATGCAACGGTGAATGTAACGAACTACGGGGTGACGAATGTTAGATGCCCTGTCACACCTCTCCCTGCACAACATAATAATAGTAATAATAATTAGAACAAAGATATTGAAAAATAATAATAATGATGATGATAATAATAATAATAATACTTCTCTGTCAGGTTCCCGAACTCTGGACCGCCAATAGTGGGCCACCACGCATAGATAACGTCATCAGCAACAGTAGTCACACCCCTAGTGTAGACATCCTGAACATTATCATTAACATTAACATTAACATTTCGAATAAGAACAAAAACAAAAATAATAAGAATAAAAATAAATAATATTAATACCTCTACAAGGTCGTCGCGAGTGTACCACTGGGTGTGCGTAGCCTACTCATCTAGAGAATAACCATACTCAACGCCGAGTATGGAAAACTCAATATTCTTCGGTGGGCGGCCCGACGATCCGGCGCCCAACGATCCGGCGTCCGACGATCCGGCGGTGGGCGGCTGAAACCGAAAAGTGGATAGGAACTCTATCACCAACGGCCGATGGGACGGCGCGCAAAAGTCGTCGAAAAACCTGTCCAGTGGGCTCCCTTCCGGGATCCACTCTCGGGCAATCGCCTCAGCACCCCCCCTAGTGTCCCGAAGCGCGTCCCAAGAAATCCCACGCGCCTTTTCAATATTCTTCTTCCTCAACCTCTGAAATCTGGGATTCGGGTAATCGAATCGCCGAAAAGTGTAAGGCTCATAGCCTGACAAGTCACCCCCTGCCATGGCAGCCCCCACTGGGACCACGGGCTCATCCTCCTGCTGCTGCTGCTCCTCCTCCTCGTTCATGTACTCCTCGTCTACAAAATCTGCCATAACTGCAAAATCAAAGAATTTATAGTTAGTTAGGGCGTTTCTATAATTAAGGCGTTTCAAAAGAATCGCCAAAACTATATTAGTTTTGGCGAAAGAATCGCCAAAACTATATAGTTTTTGGCGTTTCAAAAGAAACGCCAAAACTAATATAGTTTTGACGTTTCAAAAGAATCGCCAAAACTAATATAGTTTTGGCGATTCAAAAGAAACGCCAAAACTAATATAGTTTTGGCGTTTCAAAAGAATCGCCAAAACTATATAGTTTTTGGCACCACCACCCCACCACCACCACCACCACCACAGCCCACCCACCACACCACCACCCCACCACCACAGCCCACCCACCCCACCACCACCACCACAGCCCTCCCCACCCCACCACCACCACCACAGCCCTCCCCACCCCACCACCACCACCACAGCCCTCCCCACCCTACCACCACCACCACAGCCCTCCCCATCCCACCACCACAACAATCAAGTAATTAAACAATCTAATTAGAAAAAAAAAACAAAAAGAAAAAAAAACAATGTAAATAAAATTTACCTTTAGGGTTTGCAGTGGTGGAAATCAACAATGGTGGTGGTGGTGGTTGCAGTGGTGGAAATCAACAATGGTGGTGGTGGATTAGGGTTTCCGAGTAGGTTTTGAAGGGGAAAGGGGAAAAGGGTGGTCGAAGATGGTGGTGGTGGAGGAGGAGGCATGTAACACCCCAACCGATGGCGGAAACATCGAGGTGTCACGTAAGAATGAGTATACAGTAGCACATGGTATTCAAGTTTTAATTTGAAATTTATTTAAAGTAAAAATATCCAAAATTGAAAATACATAACAAGTCTTGAATGGAATTCTAATACATCAAAAAGCCAAACAAAGCATAAACTTCAAATGGTCTCCTCATGCTAACTCTCTAGACTTCAATCATCATTATTTCCTGTTGAGTTGTAAAAATGGGGGGGGGGGGGGGGGAACTAGAAGTTGGTGTGAATACATAAGCCATGTCAAGCAAATAGTTTAAGTATAAAAGTTTAGCAATTCATATGTCTATCGTAAGTTTAAGTCTACATGAATAAACATGGAATGTTGAATCGACATAATCAAACCTCCGACTAGTTTAGGTCCATCCCGTCATCCACGGTTCACCTTAATAATATGTTGGAACGATAACAATCACCCACGCTACCTATGTAGGAGGTACACGTATCCGGGTGGGATTGTCAATCCAATAGATCTATTATTGAGTATCGCCGGCTTGGCCATAGCTAATGATTATGTAATGTTGAAACTCGTTGAAACTGTTGTTGTTGTCTAAATCATGAGGCATTAAAGTTTACAACTAGACATGCATGTAGAATTGCTTAAGTATAATGTTGCAAGTATGAAGAATTGCATAAACATGGTTACGTAAACTCACCTTAGCAAAGTATTAAGTCTCGAGAAATAGAATATGTGTAGCCCCAAAGTTGCCAATTACAAGAGCTTATAATCAAAGCTTCAATTGTAGAAGTAATAGACTATAGAAGAAAGGTATGAGGGAAAGTTTAATCGGATTGAGACAATCGATTTAGAGGTGCAAAGTATAATGGGTCATAGGTGGGTTTTTATACTAGTTTTGGATTCAATTAGCCATTAAAATTGGTCAACACCATAAAGTAAGGTTTTATGATGAATTGACTATTTGACTAAGACTTTGACTGTTTGACTAAGACTTTGACTAGGACTTTGACTATGACTTTGACTATTTGACGCAAGGCTTTATTTAAGAAATAAAAAAAAATCATTAGTTTGAATTAGAAAATAAAAACACCGTCTTATAAAATGACGATTTTATAAATAGAATTAGGATAGGACATATGTCATGATTGAAGATTTTTTTTTTAGTACAATGATAAAAGAAACTTAGAAAAATAGAGTGCACGGATAAAGATAAGAATACTTAGAAATAAATTAGACTTTATATCATGGATCGGGAAATACTTTAATGCAAAATAAATGGGAAAATTCGTGAGGTTACAAGGCAGAGAGGGGGTGGTTGTGGTGGTGGAAGGTGGTTGTGGTGGTCGAAGATGGTGGTGGTGGAGGAGGGGCGATTAGGTTTTTGAAGGGAAAAGGAAAGAAGAAATGGGTTTTGGGGGAGATTTGGAAGAAACTGAACAGGGCACGACTTTTGATCTGTTTTAAAACGTACCTACGGCCCGTAGAGGCCTCTACGGGCCGTAGATAAATGAAAATTTTGAAAAAAAAAACGGTTTGGAACGAGGATCGATCTTTAGCACATTATCACACACACATACATACTTAAAGAACACATTGGGGACCATCTGGGCTACCAGTTCGCTGGAATAATACCCAGAAAAATTAAATATAACATATCACTGAAAACCCAGATTTTTTTTAAAAAAATCCTCGTCTACGGCCCGTAGGGACCTCTACGGGTCGTAGACTCGTATTTTTTTTAAAAAAACTCTTGATTATATTTATAAACTTTACAAAGTTTTTAGAAACCAAAAAAATTTTGTCTACGGGTCGTAGAGGCCTCTACGGCCCGTAGACTCAATGGCCTCTACGAGCCATAGATGGTCTCTACGACCTTGTTCCAGAAGCCTACGGGTCGTAGAGGTCTCTACGGCCCGTAGCTAAATCCCTTCTACGGCCCATAGAGCCCTCTACAGCCCAGTAGAAGTTTTGTTTTTTTTTAAATTTTGTTAGTTTTAATTAGGTGGTATAGGTTTTTTTTTTTATAAAAGAACGTTTTCATTTCATATTGTATATGTAAAATAATAAAAAAATAAAAAAAATGTATTTAATAAATCATTATACATTATAAAAACAAATTTACACCGAACTATCAGAAGAATCAGGACAACCAGTTAGGTCAAACCACTCTGGATATGTTTGAGATAGCCTACGCCCCTCATCAAGACGATCCCTGTATAGTGCTAACCATGGGTTGTGATTTACATCTACCCAACGCCTCCATGCTCCACTCGGATAAGGCATCAGAGCGTCGTCTGCTAGCTTTAGCATGATGAAGTGGTTGCCGTTCACGAAGGCCATCGAAATGACCCGATGTTCTGGCACGCTTTCAGGATGCCTGTGAATAGGGAAGAATGTGCTCGCTCCAAGAGAACTGAAGAATTGAAGGACCACACCAAATGCCTGAGCAATCACTAATCCAGTCAAAGGCATCTCCATCCACTTTGAATTGGGTGTGTTCCCGACTCCCGTCCAATCTAAGGACGAGTATATGCGAGCGAAACCGTTATCGTCGAATCCGTTCAAAATCTCGTACCAATCCTCATGGTATTGACCCATCATCTCTTCTTTAAGAACGTGGCGGATCAAATCCCAGTCTTCCTCCTCCATATCCAAAGCCAAAGCTATAGATCGGAACCCATAGTTACCGTCTGGCTAAACATTTTGAATATGCGTGACAAACCGTTGATAAAGGGGATCAATCTGATGCTTAAATTGTCTAAGCACAAATTTATACCTGTCACCGCCAAACATTGGGAAATCATGATTAGGGGATGTGTACATATGTATATATGTATGTATGTATATATGTATGTATGTATATATGTATTAATAGTTATTTATGTACCTGTCCCCTACTAAGAGTGGATACTTTTTGCTACACACTCTCATTGTATCTCTACCTGGGTCTGATGGCCTACGTCTTCTAACAGGTTCGTCTTCCTACAATGGATAACAATAAATTATAATAAATAATAATAATAATAATAATAATAATAATAATAATAATAATAATAATAATAATAATACTAACATCTTCTTGCGCATCCTCCTGCTGATTTTTTTTCTTTGATTTTGTAGTTGGGCGCCCACGAGTATTCTTTTGTACCTCAGGAGGTTGAGTGTCAGTCATACTTGGATTTACCACCGACTTTATTTTTGACAACATATTTCTTTGAACGCGTGGTGATTGAGACAGCAGTGTCTCTTTGATTATTTCCCACTCACTCGCAAGGTCAGGTTCCCTCCATACTACTTCCGGTTCGTAATTCAGTCGTGTCCATAAGACGTCTATTTCGGACAGCTGTATTTTTATTCCTGTATTCAATAATAATAATAATAATAATAATAATAATAATAAAGTAATGGTATTACCTTTATTTATATACGAATCTAATCGACACGCACACGGCAACCCAGAACTCGTGAAAAGCTGGTGACCACAACTCATTTTTCGTTTCATCAACTTCTCTATATTTTTTATCTCAGTTATCATCTTCTCGATCGCTGCATGGGAAACTTTACCGAGTAGGTCCTCAAAAATCGGTATGTCATGGTGCACCTTTTTCACAGACAAACTCTCTTCAAACGAGTGGTTTATTGCCCTCTCTTGTGACGTTACCACATCGTCTGCAATCATCACAAGTTTGTGGAGCGAGTTGTTCGGCCCCTTAATCTGCATCTTAAACCGTGAATGCTGGCTCTCAGCTCTGTTGGTCGTATACTGACCAAAGTTGTAGTTTGTGTCTGTCCATGCAGAAACAAACCTTTCTTTGTAGTCACGGAGCCAGACCCGGTCTATATATTTAAAAACATCTGTAAAAGATAGAACAAAGATATTTGTTAATGTGTGTATGCGTTTTAAACTAAATTAATAAAATATGTACCAGCTCGTTCGTCCTGACATAATCGTCTGTAGAATCGGTCTAACCAGAGACTATAATATTCCGGAGATGAAGATCTACATAATCTCTTAAAAGATTTCACGAATATTTTCCAATCTTCATCTCCAAAGGCTTGTCTGCAGTGCTTCAGTATATTTCGTTGAATGTGATACCTGAATGCATAATAATAATAATAATAATAATAATAAAATAATAATAAAAATAATTAAAAAAAAAATAATAATAATAATAATATTAATAATAATAATAATAATAATAATAATAATAATATGTATACCTGCATAACAACTTCGAAGCTGCTGGAAATACAATGTCGCATGCATTCATCAAGGCTTTCTCACAATCAGTTACTATAGCACGGGGCTCCGTACTATCTTCTAGCAACTCTTTAAGCCTTTGTAGAACCCACAGGTAGTTATCCTTTTTTTCACGGGAGATGAATGCATGGGCGACACAAAACGTCTTGGATGTTGATGTCATACCTACAACTTGAACAAACGGAAGTTTATACTCGTTCGTTTTGTAGGTCGCATCAATCATCAGCACATGCGGGAACGCACGCCATAACCTGTGCGAGGTGGGATGGACAAACAAAATATCCTCGATCGCATTTGTCGAGGCATTCCTCCGGATGAAGTAAACAATTTTTTTTCCACCAATGTGGCTTCGAGTACCTGCATAGCAATAATAATAATTAAAAAATAATAATAAAGAAGTAATAATAATAATAATAATAATAATAATAATAAGAGACAATAATACCTGCATTTGAGTCTTGCCACCGTATAACAAATGCTTAACCTTGGTTATTGTGTTATGTATGTCTCTTAAGATGCAGGGACTATCCGGGTTTTGTTTTCTAACGGCCGAATGTATGTCTACTGGCGTAACATTTTGAAAATAAAGTGTATCCACCAATTTTAACTCGTTCGGACCTAGCCTCCTAGCATACGCTTGACCCTCGATGTGTTGGAAAAGTTTGTGATTATGTGTTTGGTTCTGGACCTCCAAAATATAACCATCATGGCCGGAGTGGTATCTCCCTATTAGTTGAAACGGGCAATTACATTTTTTACTGCCCGTCTTTCGAACCGTGGCTACACTATGATGTACGCCACTACGGTCACATCGTATCCATGCCGTCGTTACCCTCCTATTCGGCCCCCTGCCTTCCGAAACAGTACGTGAGTATACGGTAATGTAACCATTTTTTTTTGCTCTTTGATAAACCCACTCTGTGAGGTCTTTAAGAGACCCGAATACCTGCAAAATTTATATACGACTTCAAATAGCAACTAATATATACGAGTTCAAATCTCACAAACCCTACGAGTTCAAATCTCACAAACCCTACGAGTTCAAATAACAACTAATATATACGAGTTCAAATCTCACAAATCCTACGAGTTCAAATAACAACTAATATATACGAGTTCAAATCTCACAAACCCTACGAGTTCAAATAACAACTAATATATACGAGTTCAAATCTCACAAACCCTAAAACAAATTTAGGTACGGGACTAAATATACGAGTCTAAATATGTACACGGGTCTAAATATCTCACAAACCCTAAATATACGAGTCTAAATATACACGGGTCTAAATTATAAACAAGTGCAAATACATAAACACACCTGATTCGTTTCGTACGAAACATCCGGGACAGGTTCCTCGCCACCGTTATCACCTCCCTCGTGCGAATGATTACCATCGTATTCGTACTGTGGATGACTTGGCGGAGGCACGTAAAATGACTCCGGTTCTTCTACGTACTCCTGGTTTAAATCGGGCAGCAGGTTCAAATCGGGTAGTGCATTCCCGTCACCATAGCGAACAACGGAGCTAACCTCCTCCTCACCACGTTCCACCACGGCTCCGAAAAGGCTTTCCGAGACGTGAGATAGGCTAAACGAATGCTCCCATTCATCCCAAACATTACCGTAGTGACCCGAAGACATCGTGGTAGCTTGGAATCGATCGGATTTTTGTGCACCGCATTTTTAAATTTTCTTTCTACGCCCGTATAGCCCTCTACGGCCCGTAGAGGGTTAGCTTTTTCAGACTGAGACACTGAATGTCAGATACTTCATTCAATGACCTCGTACCTCGTATGGCCTACGGGCCGTAGAGACCTCTACGGCTCGTGTAGGGTTTAAATGCACTCCACCAAACCACCTCTACGGGCCGTAGAGCGCTTTACGGGTCATAGAGGGTTGAGCATTTATTACACTGACACCCTCTACGGCCCGTAGAACCCTCTACGGCCTGTAGAGGGCTGTGCAAACTTACTTTTTTTTATTGTGTAAATAACATACCTCTTTAACAAAAGCGCTAGCTCAACTCGCACTATTAGTGATTAATCTGATAAACGCAATTAAATTTTATGTCCATTCTAAAAAGTTTATTAGGTTATCTTTACTAAAGTATAGAGGGTAAAGTTATTTAATCCCACTCGTCGTGTTACCTAATATTTACAGCTGTGTATTATTATTAAGCTAGAAAAAGTTAGAGATGAGGTATGACAAAAATGCCAAAATTGCCAACCCTACTACATCAAATGTGGAACCTACGTGTCAAACATAAGATAATGATGACACGTGGAAAACATAAACCAAAAACTTGGTAAATCTGTCGTCTATAAATACTCCACCTCTGTTCTCCTCATCCTACATTCGTGTCGTGTCTGAATATTTATAAAACACTTGCATATTAATAATAATAATAATTCTTTCATCTTCTTCCTGTAATCATCGTCGGTGCTGTCTTTTTTTATATTCGCTTACATTATTAAGCTTTGCATTTGATCAAAACTTAATTCAAAACATGAAGGAAATCTCTGGAAATCCTCTACATCTGAAGTCGTTGAATCACATCTCGCTCGTGTGCCGATCGGTCGAAGAATCTATCGACTTCTACACTAATGTTCTTGGGTTTTTTCCGATCAGAAGGCCTGGATCTTTTGATTTCGACGGTGCATGGTAATTTAATATTTGTTAGTTGTTCATCTTTAACAGATGATTATGATCACTGATCACTTATGTTTTTGTTCGAATATTGATGATTTGCAGGTTGTTTAGTTATGCAATTGGAATTCATCTGTTGCAGTCGGAAAACCCTAATAATATGCAGAAGAAAAGTGAAATAAACCCTAAAGATAATCATATATCCTTTCAGGTAATAAAATGAGTTAAATATATTGTTACATGATGTTAAATTACTGTTAGTTTTGTCTTGTTCTGTCTAGTTTCTTACTATTAGGGATGGACCTACGCAGTGGCGGATCTAAAAATGAATTTCAATAGTAACGTTTTTCATTTTTTTTTCATTTTAGTAGCAACGTTTTTCAAATTTCGTAAAAAAAAAAACCATATTTTCCACTACGCCGCGAAGTTATTAACTAGGTCCGCCACTGGACCTAGGGGTTGAAGGGTAGCGATCTACCCCTCAACTTTTTTAGCGAAGTACATTTTTGGTTTATTTTTTTTTTTTCTTAATTATTTTATGTAGCGGCTACCAAAAAACAATTCTTTTTGGGTACACGCTACCTCTCAACTTTTTTTTTTTTTTCTAGATCCGCCACTTTGTATTAAACGGTTTTATGTGTGTGTAACAGTGTGAGAGTATGGGAGCAGTGGAGAAGAAGCTGAAGGAGATGAAAATAGAATACAAGAGACAAAGAGTAGAAGAAGGTGGAATCTACGTGGATCAGTTGTTCTTTCATGATCCAGATGGGTTCATGATCGAGATATGCAACTGTGATAACCTTCCGGTTGTCCCGATCGCCGGAGAAATGATCCGATCATGCTCCCGGTTAAATCTAGATATCATTTCTCAGAAACAGATACAAACAGTAGTTCAGTTGTAAGCCAGTGGATTGGATCTATGTATGGTTTCTGTTTATGTTATTATATATGATGTTGATTTGTAATGTTTTAAGTTGGATTAAGAGGTTTAATTAATTTCTAGTTATATTAATTTGGTCTCTTGTGATTTATGTACTGGTTTAGTGTTGATGCCATTTAAACAAACTTGTTAATCTTGTTACATTGACTAATAACAAACTTTTAAACTAAACAAAATTAAGCTTGTTAATTTGAAACATCATTGACTAATAACTAACTATATATTAGCTTGTTAATTTGGAATAATCATTCTTTTAACTTTCAAGTTACATGTAGCCTAGTGATTCCCCTGGTCTATAAAAGTGGTGTGGATCTAAATCTTTTTTTTAGAATTAGGATATCTTTCCAACACACCTCAACAAGCCGCAAGCAATTTGGTAACAAATTCAATTTCAATGATGATATTTAAAAGGTCATCGGGCATATACCTTAGTCGATGGAGCCTCGGCAACTAGCGCAGTTGGATGTGGCAGGGTGGAGTGTCCTTGTGCGTGCTTGAAGGGTGGCCCTTGTGCGTGCTTGAAGGGTGGCTTGGTGATGAAGAACAACGAAGAACAAATGCCGTTTTAACTAATTGTTAAATGAAACTAAAAAACACGTTGATTAGTGCAAGAGCACATTGGTGCAAGACCACATAGGCAACACCACTCTTTTAACTTTGATGGTGTGTTTTAACTAATTGTTAAATGAAACTAAAAAAACACGTTGATTAGTGCAAGAGCACATTGGCCCGCCACATCTTCCCCCAATGCCCGTCGATGCAGTAACGAGGGCTTGCCTTAACACCCTATTTGGCTAGCATGGGGTGTATTGATCACAACCCCACACCACCCGGCCTAATCACTTTATATCCATCAACGAAAAGAATATGACATCACATAGGACAACTAAGGTGCTATGCCTATTTTGTTGACTAAACGTGTGTCAAATCTTTCATGAACAAGAAAAAAAAAGTAGGAAAACAACATATATAACATTATATCTTTATAAAAATTTAACAAACACATGTTTAATAAAAATGCTTATTATTCAAAAACCTCAAATCAACATTATCTTTTAACACGTCTTTAAATACATTTCTTGATGACTGTATATTATAACAAATTACATTATACTTTATTTTATTAGTATAATACACTGGTTTTTTCAACCCTAAAAACTTTTTTATTAATTATATAACATTACGTTATATTTTATTCTATTAGTATAATACATCGACTGTATATATAACGTTTATCAATCCCTATAATACACGAGATTTTAATCTAGTAACATATATCACGCTATAACTTTATAAAAATTTTACAAACACATGTCAAAAAATAATACTTATTCATAAATCTCAAATCACGTTATCTTTTTTACATCTCTTTATTAAAGTTCTGACATCCTTTTAAGTATAAATCAATATCTCTCAAAAAATCCCAAACCCAAAACCGAAACCGAAACCAAACCACCTCCTCTCGAAAACACACTTCTATACCCAACCCGGGTATTGCCAAACCCGGGTTTTAACCTTGTTGACCATACCCAAAACAAGGTATGACTCAATAATACTCGATTTAAGTAGTCACTAGTTTCTTGTAGTATGGCCGTATGGCCCAATAACAACAGCCCATTTAAGTGACCAAAGTAACTACCATTAGGCCCAATTATCTAAACCAAATAATTAGCTAAACCCCAACTGTAAAACCCAATCAACTGCAATGGAGATAATAATCCGACGGCTGTCACAACGTTTATCGCCGTCACCATTCATAAACCTATGCAAAACCCCAATCATTAAATCCCATCATAAACCCATTTTAAACCCTAATTCTTATCAGTTAATAACTATTATTAGACCCTTCAGTTCTTCTACTGCTCGACAACCGGCGAGTTGGTTATCTGGGTTTGGAACAAGAAAAAAGATTACAAATTTGCCCCGTATTGTGCAAGCGGGTGACCCGGTTCTTCACCAACCCGCTAGAGATGTCTCGGTTGAAGAAATCGGGTCGGATCGGGTACAGAAGATTATTGATGATATGGTTCAGGTCATGAGGAGACGACCTGGGGTTGGTTTAGCTGCTCCCCAAATTGGCATTCCTTTAAAAGTCAGTTTTTTTATTTTTTTTATTATTTTTTAAAGCTTAGCTTATAGTAAATTAACAGTTATTGATTAATTTGAACCTTGTTAATTCACTTGCTTTAAAAGTCAGTTTTTTTTTTAAATTGTTTTGATTGATTAACCATAAATTTGAACCTTGTGACTTTCATATGAGGACCCTAAGTCACTGCCTAATCTGCAGCCCTAGCCAAGGTCTGCCCCAGACTACATTGTCTTAACTGGGCCCGCGCTTGTGTATCAGACTTGGTTACGGGCTTACGGCGTTCCTCTGGAAACCGTAGTGCCTCACAAGTTTCCTCGCTGGAGTAACAGCCGGGTGAAAACCTGGGTGCGGCTCAGGATCGAACACTCCTTGGTGCGTTTGTCACCATCATTGCCCGGATTCCGTAGAAAATAATGAGGAGAGTGGGAATCGCCGCTCGGTGTATTGTTTTTTTTATTATTATTATTTAGTGCAAAATTATTGATCTTCTTAAGTATAAGCTTCCACAATAAGCAACTTTTAATCCAGATTTATGATCAAGTTTAGAATTTATAAAAGTTTAGAACTTTCAAGTTTTGAAATCACATTTGATTGGTCACTATTTTAGAACTTTTGGTATTAAGGGATGATTTTAAATGTTATATAATATATTTTGTTTATTTTATTTTAGGAATAATACTATTCTAATCAATGGCGAAGCTTGAGGATCAAATCGGTGGGGGCCAGACTCAATCCATATGAAAATTACTTACGAAAATCGCAATCTTCCACCACTGAGCCAAAAAACGGTGTGGACTGTGGCACCCCTGGCCCTCACTAACCTTCGCCATTGATTCTAATGCTTTTTTTTCCATTTAAGTTCGCTTTGTTATTTCTCAGGCTCTCATTTTTTTTGCACCTTGCGCTAGGCCTTGAGTGCGCCTAGTGCCGCTGATACTATGAATTGAGAGTCATTATTAATATGAGTCTTCTTAATTTACTTGCAGATTATTGTGTTGGAGGACATTAAAGAATACATAGCACATGCACCAGAGGAAGAGAACATCGCACAAGATAGAAGACCTTTTGATCTTTTGGTATGTAAAATTGTAAATTTATCTTCAAAAAAAGCATTAGAAGCTGTTTTAATCCGGTTATTGAAAATGCAGGTTATTTTGAACCCGAAACTCAAAAAGAAGAGTAACAAATCTGCATTCTTTTTTGAAGGCTGCTTAAGGTGTGCTCTAATTCTCTCAGTCTAATCAATAAGCTTTAAAGATATTGAAAATTTCTTTAGTCGATTTAGCATTCAGCAGAGTGCAGACTTACTGCAACTTATACATAGTCTGATTGTGACGTACTATGGGTTCCATCTGTCTAGCAAATTTGAAACGGGCCGATTAAGTATGGATTTGAGAGTTGAGTTAAATCAGACTGACAGTTTTAACCCATTTCCTAATGAATGAGAATATGAGATGATTTTGGTTGTTTTTTTGTTCAAACGGTTGAAACTCGAAGGTCGCCCAATGTGTATTATTAACTCATATGGCCTTTTAGATCCTTCATTTCAACAATAGACACTGTACGGATTGAGATGGTAATGTTGTAACGGTTGTTTGTTGGTGTGGTTTTTGCAGTGTTGATGGATATAGAGCATTGGTGGAAAGGTACCTAGAGGTAGAGGTTAATGGGTTAGACCGAGATGGGCAGCCCATAAAGGTGGATGCATGTGGGTGGCAGGCTCGTATTTTACAGCACGAGTGTGATCATTTAGACGGAACTTTGTATGTTGACAAGATGGTGAAGCGAACATTTAGAACCGTTGAGAACGTGGACTTGCCACTTGTTAACGGGTGTCCTAAACAGGGCGTTCGATGACATCAAGTTTTTACGATGATTTCGTACCAGTTGAGATTTCTTGACCTGAATTATTATAGCAGATTTATGGTCCCCAAATGGGACTTCATATTTTCATAGCAAGAGTTGTAACCCATTTGACTTATGGATGATAATATGAAATTCAAATGTATAGCTATGTTTAGAGCATGTTTGGCTCTCCTTATTTCCACCTCCTTATAACTTTTTACAAAAAGTCATAAGGAGTTTTGAAAAGTTACTCTCCACTTACTTTTCAAAAACTCCTTATTTATGTTATAAAACCTCATAAGGAGAAGTGATAAGTCATATTTCCCAAACGCTTTTTTAACTTATCAACTTTTTAGAAAAGTAATAAGTTATAAGGAGGTGGAAATAAGGAGTGTAGGAATGGGCATGAAACTAATTCAATGCACACATTCTTAAACAAGTCTACAAAATCTATTCTAATATGTTGTTCTAAATCCTTTTGATTTAGTTGCAAGTAGGATTGCATATTTTCACATGATAATATATATGTAAATGATATTTGATTATGAGGAGAAAACAAATGTAATATTTGTTAAGATTTTTTTTTTCTTATTTTTTGATTGAAGAAACCTCAATAAAATTAAAGATGATAAAACTACTATCAAACAATATTTTTATTTGTTCACGGTTCAAGGACTAACTATAAACCGACCAAGATCGCATTGGTTCATAAATGGGCTGGCAATTTAGACACGAATACAATAACACGAAACGAACCTATACGACCTTAACAGGTTTCGTGTCTAAATAGTTTAAAAACCTATTAACATGTTAAGCATCCGTTAAGACATGTTAATTTTATTTAAAATATTTATATAAGTGGTGTGGGTATCCTTTATACATATGCAGACTAAAGATTAAGGAACCATAATTTTCAATTTTCAAATCACATAGTACGGACATATACACTGCTCGGTCATCACTCATCTTCCTTCTTAACTACATCGTCCTCATTACCCGTCCACCGTTCCCGTCCGCTGTCACCCATCACCCGTCCGTCGTCACCCGTCCTCCTTCTCAACCCTGGCGCCACTCAGTCTTTCATTCATTGGTTTGTGGATACGTTTTTAGGGTTAATGTCTATAAACAAGTTCTTGTCTTATCGTGTCTTATCGTGTTTTATCAGGTTAACATGTTATAAACAATTTCGTGTTCATGTTTGGAAAAAATGACACAATAAGTTATCGTGTCGTGTTCGTGTTTACCTGTTTCGTGTTCATGTCTTAACAGGTCGTGCCTGACACGATATGCTAGCACTAATAAATAGGTAACAAACCGAACCTAGGCCGTACAAATAGAAAACCACGATCCGAAAATAGACCCTGTGGCTCATTGGCTTATCCATGTAGAGACTAGGGGTAGCCCGGATTACCCCGCAACTTTGTGAGTGAAGTCCAAGATAAGTGCAATTTATTTATTCTCCGATTTATATATCTCATAACCCGAGCAAATATTAGGATATTCCCGGTAGGTCTAATTTTTTATTTCCTTGAAATTTTTATTTTAGATCCGTCAGTTAAAAAAGTGTTTGGGTAATTGTTTGAAAAGAAATTATGGAAGAATTTGTGCTTTGAAAATGAGAAATAAAGGGAAAAGTAAGTCACAATTTGTGACTTATGAGATTAAGAGTTTTAAAGTGGGAAAAGTCATAAAAAGAAAAGGAGAATGAGAGCAAAACATGCTCAAAGTTAAAGTACAGGGGTCGAGATGAAACTTTCACACACACAGTTATACGTGATCAAAGGGGATCGGAGAAAAGGCTTATCGTACTCTGGTATCTCTACATTGCGCCGGCGGAGATCTCCGATCAAATTTTACGCTGTACGTATCTCTGTCGTTATATATAATAATAATAATAATCTGATCGATGTTTCTTGTTGTTTTGTTTCTGTAATTACTTTGCGATCTCTATAAAAAAAACTGTACTCGTTTCCTTTGGTATTGGTTAGGGTTTTTAATTTTTCATAATTTTGTAATATACATATCAAATAAAGATGTAATAATATCGAAACCCTAGAATTTTAAGATCACATTTGAGTTTTGTTAAGCTTATTGTTTTGTTAAGGTTTGATTTAATAGGATGAAGTTTGCATTTAAGAAATGATTGTAGATAACTTATTGGATATGATTAGCTAATGCATTTCGTCATTTGTATAGAGGGCCGTTCGATGCCCGGCCCATTTTTAAGTAGAGAATTGTGAGAACGGCATATATATATATATATATATATATATATATATATATATATATACGTGTACTCATTGCTTTCACATAAGATGGTTTTCTGACCGGCTTTGTTTCTCTCTCCCACTACGTGTGATCATCTTCCTTTATGTACAAGCATGGTTTAAAAAAACGCTCGAGGCGTGCGCCTTGAGGAGCGCCTCAAGGCGATTTGGTCTGAAAACGCTTCTGAGGCGGCGCCTCAGGTGTTTGAACAGTGGTATGCGCCTCACAGGACTGAGGCGTTATGAAAAGTTGCGCCTCAGATGCGCCTCAGGGGGTTTTTTTCAGGTATATTTTTTATGTTTTCGACTTTTTGTGACATTATATGTCTTTTTTATGTGTGTTTTTGATGTTTTTGATGAATTTGATGATGAAATTAGTTAGCATTTTATTTTTTGAAAGATATATAATTATTTATTTAGTTTTTTAATTCCGCCTCGGGCTTACGCCTCGGTTAGCCTCGAGGCGCGTTTCCGTTCTTTTAAACTTTGTGTACAAGTGCTTATGCAGTTCTACGTTCTCTAGCTAAAATTGGTAGTGTATTAAACATGCTCCTACATGTATGTATAAACACTATAACAACACTTGGTTCATCATTTTGTTGCAGATTTGCGTATAATCTACTTCAATTGCAATTGTTTAGTCGACCAAAATGGCTAGCACAGCATGTTTTATGATCGTTAGCAAAAATGATATTCCTATATACGAGGCTGAAGTTGGGACGGCTCCTAAAGTATGATTTCTTTTAATTTACTTGTGTATTTTACCGATTAGTTTCCATATGTCGGATTATGTAAACCTGTTTTTCTTTCATAAATCTTAAACATATCCAACCAATGTTTTGAAGTTTTGAACTTGGAAATTCACATCATTTGCTATGCTGGATATAAAGATTTTCTCGCGCACCCACATTTTTTAAAAAACTCAATACTTTTCAATGACAATGTAGAAAGAAGAAGCTGCACATCAGCATCAGTTTATCCTTCATGCGGCTTTGGATGTTGTTCAGGATCTTGCATGGACAACAAGTGCTATGTAAGACTCGTAATCGCTCGTTTTAACAATCATACCAATAAAAACTATTTGTTTTCTTATATCTTATCTTTCTTGCTCATGTCGTATTATTTCAACTTATTCTGTTTCCAGGTTTTTGAAATCAATTGACAGGTTCAATGACTTGGTGGTGTCGGTTTACGTGACAGCGGGTCATATCCTTCTTGTTTTTCTTTATTGTTCAATGGTTATGCTTAGGTCTTTCCCGTTTCAAGTAATTATTTGTGAATGTGTATTGTTATCTTTCCATATAAATATTTTTCTTGACTCAAGCTTTACATACACGATTGATGCTGCTGCATGACTCCCGTAATGACGATGGAATTAAGAGTTTCTTTCAGGAGGTCCATGAGCTTTATATAAAGGCAAGTTTACCTTATCAAGTGCTTTTAGTTCTTAATAAGGATTAAATAGGTTATTCCTCCAAAATGTAACCGACTTTCTCCTTTTTTCATTGTATATCATACGCTTTTGATCTTTTACAATTGTATGCGAGTAACCTTGTATATCAGGTTAAATAGTGACGTGTAAATGATGACATGGCATGCCGTGCCGTGCCCCATTTTACATGTTGTTAGGCTATCCGTATAGAAATGCAAAACTTCTTTTTGTAACATACAAAGGCAAAAAATTGAAATAAGTTATATTTTGGTTTAATAAACCCTTGAAGTTACACTGCCGAACCGCGTTTAGACTTGTGAACATTAATTATATTATTTAATATATTTGCTTTTAACTCTTTGCAGATTCTTCTGAATCCCCTCTATCTACCTGGATCTCGTGTTACATCTTCACATTTTGATACAAAGGTCCGAGCTCTTGCAAGAAGATACCTATGAGGGCAAAATGGTAAATTCCAATTTCATTCATTTTAGCTGTAACCACAACCCGGTGTTAACCTCAGGTTCTGATTCCTGTATAAGATTTCTTTGCTACACTACATGTTGCTGAAGCCTTTTCAGGTTGTTAGCAGTTATCGAAATCCATGGGGTTGTCTAGAAGTGTGTGATGTTTTTGTAATCTGACAGATTATACAATGTTATGTTTTAAAATCTGTTTTTTAAGTTCAATTATGTTCTAAATCTGCTGTTTAAGTTCAAATTATGTTTTAAAATCTGCATGGATTAGCATAGAATGCTAGGACTTGTTGAAAATTATCTCCATGTTTATGGGGCAATTCTTGACACAAACAGAACCACCACAAGAGAAAAAAATGATGCATTTAGGGTTGTCAAATCTAACCCGTTTGATAAACATGTCGTGTTGGCTTTACTTGTTTGATCCATTTAGTTAAGCAAAGTTGTGTCCAGGTTGACTTATTTTGATAAATCGGTTAAATGAGCCATGCTCTGGTTACACATTTTTAGTGTGTTGTTTGAAACGGATAAATATATGTCTAGTGTTTGGGTTGAATCATGAATGAATCGTCCCCTTGTCCATGTATGTTTGGCAATGCTTTGATCCGAATCAATGTATGTTTTGCAATCCTAAGAGCATTCACATTAGGATCTCCTGCACAAACTGTGTGTTTAATATACAAAATACCCTAAATTATTACTTTATTTAAAACTGAAATACCATAAATATAATCATATTTGGGGATTAAAAGTTTTTTCAAAACAGAATAGTACATGAAATATCCAATTTATTGTTTGTGTTTAAGCACTAAAGCGATGAGGTCCAAAACCGAGGCGCAAAGCGCAAAAGCGGTGGGATTTTCGTACGCGAAGCGCATGACGATTATATAATTTTTTTTATATATGCTATAGGATTTTAGCATCATTTACCCAAAATATAGATACAAATAAGGTTTATACATGATTTAACAACCCTTTTAGCTACATATATAACAATTTTAAGCATAAAAACACCTCCCGTACAAAAAGCGCGCGCCTCAGAGATTTTTTTTGGCAAAAAATCGCGCTTTTCCTGTGCTTCTTGTACAAGGTGCGTCTTGGGTTACATGAGGCGCAAATCCTGGCGCCTCAGTGCGCCTCGCGCTTAAAACACAGAACTGTTCTCTTAAACTATGCATTGATATACACAAGATAATTACAGTATTGATTCTACAACATAATTATATCATACAACCATACAAAAGAGATCTTGCTTCCACTCATTTTTAACCATAACCTCTTGAAGGCCACCTATCCAGCTTCCGGCCATAATCAACTTCAACTCTAATACATACCGAGTTCATTCATCATTTTCAATTGTAGCTCCTAAACCGGTCGAATATGTGAGATTCGGGTGAAGAAACAGTCCTTTGATTGGGCAATTTTCGACCCGTTTTCCACTTACCTGATTACAACCTTCAATCGAATTCCACATCCATTTATCCTCATAGTCTTCATCTTTTCTCCACACCATCATGCCTGAACCAATTTCTTTGTATAAACACACACACCCTTCAATACCCACACATTTGCTACTCATAAACCTGTTTCCTAATTCACATGCCATTTTTTCAATCATGACCCACTCGCCACCCTCTCCTCGCTCCCAAACCACCACATTTTCGTCATGAACCCCGCCTACAACTGCCAATTTTCCGCCCCTTGTGACTAGGGTGGCGAATTCAAGTGTGTCACCCATTGGCACACTGAGTTCCGTCCATTTGTTTGAACCAATTTCAAAGCCCATTATGCTGTATGCACGGGCTGAGGTCATCCAATATAGGACCCCATTCAAGTATACACTCTCGTTTGGGGTCCATACCGTAAGCCTTACGGCAAACTCAACTGGCATGGATCCTATAACGGTCCACTTATTACTTTTAGAATCAAAGAGTTCTAAAGTGGGTTCGTATGAGGCAGCACCACTACTTGCTGCCTCAGACATCTCACCCGCAACATACAATTGGAACCGGTTGGGACCATCCTCTGTGACTCCCACCGCTGGATTAGTCCTCGATTTTTGCAGCGGTGGAAGGGGATGGTACTGACCGGTGAACGGATTACAAACCGACAACCGAATTGGCACTCCACCAATGGATTTAAACAATATCAACCCGTGTCCTCCAATCGTGGACAAAGCTCGGGCTAGGCTAGGAGCATGATCCAAATTGAGCAAGTGCCAAGTGTTCTCAATTGGGTTATGAACAAAACACAAGTTGCTGTTGCGGGTGGGTAAGGCAATGAACCATGGCGGGTATTTGTGGCCGCGGATTTTACATCCTGCGGCCAACCTCCCGAAGTCGTGCCAGTGGCGGCAGGCCGCCATGGCACGTGCTAAGGAGGGTGGAGGTAGGTAGGAAAAGATGTTGGCTAGCAAATCAAATAGAAGATTGTTCCACATCATTGAATGATGGATAAAAGGGCATAACAAGATGAACATGTATGCATATTTAAACACACAGAAAGCATCAACTGTATGGTGTGATGATTATTATTGCATAGAGTTGTGTGCCAGCTGTGCTGTGTGTGATCAAATCTGTGTCACGTGACCCGATGTAATATAATTTGTTGTGTTCGTAGGTATATATTGGAGTTTGGTTCTTTAGAAAGCATCAAACATAGTCCTTGATCAATGTAGTTTAATATGTGCCTTAGGAAAAAGGACAGATTGAACATATCAATATCAAAACATCTCATGACACAGATCCATGGAGATCGTTTTGAAGCGAGTTACATCCAATATCATTCTCTAATGATATCTGTGAATTATGATTCTCAAACCCTTGAGTTATTCATCTCATGAATACAACCATCTCAATTCACAATAGTCTTACATTCAAATTCATTCCCATGTAATTTGGTCATTTCTACAATTTTGTCTCTTTTTTTATTTGTTTTTAATAGGAGTAATGGATTTAAATAATATAAACTATTGTACTTTGGCCAATAATAGTCCTGTCAATAGCAAGTAGCGGACGATAGTGATAAGCTACCGATACGCTACGTAGCGATAGCGATAAAATAGCGGGCGCTATTTCACATTTAGCGATACACTAGAAGAAAATTTTACAATATTTTACATGTGTATTTTACCAAAAAAATAAAAAATAAATAAATAAATACAAAAATCTCGCTATTTCCAGCTATTTGTCGCTATAAACCATATAGCGACATATGACCGCTACGCTACGCTATTCGCTATAGCGGGCGTATTAACAACTATGGTCCCAACTATGAAAATAACCACTAGCGGTCCCAACTTTCGTCATTTTTTCCTACTATGGTCCCAGTTAGTCTGATCACTAAAGTCGTTAGTTGCAGCTGATATGGCATCCTACGTGTCATAACTTAACACACATGTTCATGCATCTTTCAACCTATTTGAACTGTTTCCTTTCATAGCTTCTAACAAAAAAAAAAATAAAAAATATTAAGGCCATTGAGGCTAAAACGGTCAAACTGGCCCATACATTATAGTGGGTCAAAATTGCCTCATCTAGTTTTAATATGTATCTTTTAACCTCTATCATTGTACTAAATACCTCATACTGATCTATAAATAGATGCAGGCTTTTGAGGTTATTTAAACAGATAGAGCTACAATGGAAGTATGGAAGCTACACTAATCCAATCAATTCAATGATTCAAGTCATAAGCAGAAAAGATATCAGTGCATTAGTATTTCATATTTTCATGTATTGCTTACACTAGAGATCTTGATACCAGTCGTGAATCGTGATTCTGTCTATCCCAATAACAGCTGAGTTACAAAGATAAACTCGTCGACTCAAAACTAACGCATAGTCATCATACATGGAACTACTATATGCATTGAGACTCAAGTGGCATGTCATTGATCCAATCAGCATAAACTCGACTAATCCTCTCGTTACTTTTCCACTTAAATTTCAACCCTTTCCCCTCCATGTTCTTATCAGCCAATTTGAACACTCCACCCTCTACATAATCTTGTGCATCATTGAGTCCTTGATTCTGCAGGTCTGTATACCAATAGCATAAATTGGTCAACTAAACAACTGATTTATGAACATAGTGGAAATACATGGACATATGTATAGTTGTATACATCAAGAACAAAATAAAACAATGGTCTAGCTAGAAACATTAGACTATAATCATCAACATGAAGAAACAGTCATGTGTTCCATATCAAGATGGAAATGATTTGCATTATAGTTGGTGTAAACGAGTTGAGCTGAGCCTAAGCTCTACTAGGCTTGAGCTTGGCTCGTGAATGATTTTTGAAACACGGGTTCGGCACATTTATTATTAATTAATTTATACAAATTTATAATAAGTATTTATAGCTTTTATATATAACACAGTATATATTATTTAGTTGACTTTATCATAGTTTTATACATAGTAATAACTGATACATAGATATTTATTAAATATACTAAATAAAACTCTATACATAAATAGACTCGCTGGCAGCTCAAGCGGGCAGGCTTGAGCTTGTTTATTAAACGAGCTTAATTTTAGGCTTGCGCTCATTTAAGTTCAGCTCAATTCGAGCGTTTAGTGAGCCAATCTCGAGTAGCTCAGGAGCAGCTTCTCTCATCTACACCCATATTATAGCCAACAATAATACAAACAGGTTATGATCCAACCAGTTTAAAACATTTGTCAAGTCTGATAATAACATTCTCACAATCTACTAATTTAGGGTCAAAAATCAAAATAATCACAACTATAGAACAAGTTACCTTCAAACCTGATTATCAATTAACTGTAGGGAAATCTAACCACCTAATCATCTAAGGGCTATTTGGTAGCCTCATGATTCCATTATTAAAAGGCTACCTCTAAATCAATAAGTAGTAAGTGTGTATGGTTCGCTGACATGACACCTTTGAATCAGTATAGAAAATTTTACCCCTTTATTCCACATGTGTTCATAACATTCACACAGCAGCTTTTGACCCACCAAAACCTCCTCCACCATCATCTAGTCTCGCCGAGCCAAGTCAGGCCTCTTACTGATTCAAAGTCTCTTAATAACTCATTACTTAATGATGCAAAGGTCGCCTAACAGCCCCTAACTCATATTCACAACTAGGGCTGGCAATTCAGACACGAACACGATAACCTGACACGAACCTACACGATTTTAACCGGTTTCGTGTTTGGCCTTAACAGGTTTCGTGTCTATAACAGGTCGACACGTTAAGACCTGTTTATTTTCGTGTCGTGTTCGTGTTTACCTGTTTCGTGTTCGTATCTTGTCGTGTCTTATCGTAACTTGTCGTGTTAACTTACTTTACTAGGTATTCCTTATCGTGTCCCCCCCCCCCCCCCCCACCCACACACACACACAAAAAAAAAACACACCTGATTCTCCATGAGCAAAGCAACAATTAGGGCCATATTTACAACAACCAGTCTCCATCCACTTCTTACACAGCTTGGTTCTCCTTGGAAACACACTTATAGCAGCAGCATTCCTCGTTCTTTGACATCTCAAATGAATGAAATGACACTTATCTCCATACACACACTTCTCCCCATTCATAAACCTCCAACATAACTTTGTTTTCTCACCTGTAGTACCCTTAGCCTTCTTTGTACTCTCATCAACAACTGCAATGCCATGAGCGAAGCAACAACGGTCACCGTAATCGCATGACCCTTTTTGTTGGAATTGTAAGCACAGTAGGTTATTGTGTTGGGGTTTTCTGTTGGGTAATGTTGGTTCCGATAATCGGGGACGTTTGGTATGATACATGGTTATGGTTATGGGTTTTGATTAATGTTTTAAGGATGATTAGTCGAATATGACTATTGTGTTGGTTTCTAGGGTTTATATTATTATAAACAACATTGCTAAGAGGGTGTTTGGGATTGAGTTTGGAAATGTAAAAGTGCTTTTGGTCAAAAGTGCTTATTGGCTTATGGCTTTTTGAAAAGGAGTTTTAAAAAAAGTGTTTGGATTAGCTTTTCGGATGAGAAACGTCAAAAAGTTAATAAATTGTTGTTTTTTAAGTGTTTCGCTTAACTTATTGTGAATATTGGTTGTATGGGTTGTAGATTTGTAATTTTTTTCCAAAAGTCAAAAGCCAAAAGCCAAAAGCCAGGATTTCTAACTTTTCAAAAACAGTTTTTCCACCCTTAAAAGGCAAAAGCCAAAAGTCAAAACAGAAAGTGCTTTTGGGTTACACAAACAGCTTATTGACTTATTGGCTTTTTGAAAAAGCCAATAAGCCAATAAGTTGTTTTCAAACACAATCCCAAACACCCTCTAAGATGTTGATCATGACGAATGGGGTTTCAGGTTTCTATGAATTTGATTTCATGTTGCAGCACCTGAATTTCGTTGTGTGAAGTTGGTAATTCAACTCAAAAGGTTTGTAAAAAATGTGTAAAAGGTGTAAAGAAAGGGGTGTATGAAATTAACCGTTCAAAAAAAAAAGTTACTCCGTCGGTCCGTTTTGAACCGATAGCCCGCCAAGGCTGGCCTGACGACGTTATATCGGACCCCGTGCAGGACCATCAGCCTGACGGCCTTGGTGGCTTCCCCCGGAAACCGTACGGCCTTCACACGAGTTGTCTCGGTGAAGTAACAGCCGGAGTAAAACCGGGGTGACAATCAGGATCGAACCCCCCTCGGTGGGTTTGTCACAATCATTGAGAATTAAATGCCTCATTATTTGATGTAGGTGGGGATTGAACTTGAGTCTCCATCTAGGGGTGTACAAAATGCTCGCGGTTCGAAAATCGCTCGAAAATGCTCGAAAAAAACTCGACTCGAAAAAGCTCGTTTTGTTATCAAGCCGAGCCAGCTCCATTTGTAATCGAGCCGAGCTCGAGCTATATGTTGTTTTGACTTTATCATATTAGGGGTCTTGGCTCGTGGCTCGGCTTGGTTCGTGGCTCGATAAACATATCTTTTATATACTTAATAATACTTTGAAACGTTAACATTTTAAGTTTAATTAATCAATAAAATATGAAAAATAATAGAACAAAAACACAAATTATACAAATAATACTTTTAGTATGCCTTTCACTCATTAAAATATTAAAAAAATATACATGTATATGTGTAATTTTATTTTTATTTTATTTTGTTTTTTATTTCATAAATATTTAAAAAAAAATAACGAGCTAGCTCGAACCAGCTCGAGCTCGGCTCGAACTTTTACGAGCCGAGCTTGGCTTTTCAGCTCAACCAAGAAAACGAGCCGAGCCGAGCCGAGCTGGCTCGTTTAAGTTCGAGCTCGAGCTTAGCTCGACTCGGCTCGACTCGACTCGATTACAGCCCTATGACCCTATCTCCATCCAACTCCATATGAAAATCTAGATTTGGGCTTAACAAATTGGCATAAAAAACCAGGCCCAAAGAATCCTAACTTGGGCCGATACAACTAGCACACTAGAAGTACCCAAGTAAAAAAAATCAATTTAATTCGGTTCAAGGCTTCAAGCGTCACTAGGATGTGGTCTGACTCTGTGGTTAAGGAGAGTAAATTAAGAGCATGATAGTTTGCCGTTCAGGAAAAAAGAACAAATAAAATACGGTTCAAGTGAATCCAAAGAATCTTAGCATGGGCCAATGGAACTTGTATAGAAGATAGAGCTATTTTTGAGCAAAAATCTTGATCGTCCACCTTAAAATTTTGGTTAAGTCCCTTGATCGCCATCATGAGAAAAGATATTGGGTCCGCGACTGTGTATAATTAGTGTTTTTTTTTTTTTTTAAATTTGTATTAACATTAAAAAATGAGTAAAAAACTTACCGATCAAGCTGAAAGCTTAGTTCAATATGACCTAAGCTTTCAGCTCGGATTAGGCATATTGAATTCAGCAAAAAAAAAAAAAAAAAAAAAAGAGTTCGGAAGTCTAAACCACCTAACAACACCAATACGAGCTAAATTTTCAGCTCGCGTTAGGCTTGAGCCAAGTCAACTTGTATTGTTGTTGGCTTGAGCCCCAATTAACATTGACTCAACTTTGAGTCTGTGTTTATTGGCTTTTAACTTTTATTGTTACTATTTTACCATATTTATTAGTGTAAGATTAATGATACAAATGAACATTATATAATTATACAAATAGTAACTTAACGATTCTCGCCTAACCGTTCATCATCGCCGTTAACCTAACCCCTTTCACCAACTGGATGCCTTAACGATTTTCACTTATCGTCCACCACCACCGTTAACATAACCGCTTCCGCCACCGGTTTCCGTCGCAATCCAAGACCTGCCGCTTCCCTTTCACCACCCGGTTCTTTTCATCAACAATTTAAACCTCCTTTTAACACTTTCTTATCATTTAGTCTACAATCTTTGTTTTACGTGTAGGTTTTCCAGTCAACCATTGCATCTACAAAGACTAACATTACTCAATAACCGCTTCTTACAAAAAGCAAGTTAACGGTATTTGAACACCGTTCCCACCGTCATGAATTTACAGTTAAAACCAAAACGCCGCGTCTTCTCCAACCGCCGTTTCACCTGTCGCTTGAAAACCGTTTTACACGCTATATAACCCCTACCATTGGCATTTAACTCCAACGGCCGTAACGTATGTTGCCTCAAAACACCGTGTTTCAGGTGCCGAAACCAGAACCGATTTTCAACTTCGCTACCGTAACGGTTCAACAAGAAGGATTTGGTACCGATGGTTGTAGTGTTGTAAGGGTTTAAGATGCATTGTGGGTGATTAATGCTTAAAACGACGATGGGCGCAAAGGTGTTGCTTCTACATCGGAGGATGGAGATTTCGATGAGAGTGAAGGAGTTTAGGGCTTTGTGATATCCAGAGAAAGAGAGAGGATATATTCCATGATTTTGGTTTTTATTGTGGGCATTTTGTCAGGTTTGTATTACATTGCTTTTATTTATGAAGTACAGATCTACTTTACATTGGGCCCTCAATCTTAGAAATTATTTTAAACTATTTGCATTCTTTTAAATGGTTTGTAGATGTGGACTACAATATTTAATTTGTAATATAATTCATATTAAAAAAAGGAAAAAAGAAACATATATCTAACTCTTTTTTACCGATCATCTACATGTAATATTTTCTCCCTCGCAATCAATTCACTTTAGTTAAGAATTAAGTAGAAAATAAAAGACATAATTAAAAATTTATGATTTCGTAGAAACATGATGAACTTTATGTGCATTAATATTTAAGTAGTCACAACACTTCATGTATAAACTTTAGCTACTAACACATATGTCGTATGTATTAACATGTGTAGTAAACAAAAGAGTTGTTTTGTAATTATTGATTGAATATGTATGATTTCAGGTTATGCTTAATATTGTGTTTGCATGAATTTTTCTTTGCCATTCTATTTTTTTTGTATGTTGTGAAAATACATATAATATTTAAAACTTAATTCATCTTTGTTTTTTTAAGTTAATTTACTAAACATTTTAATAATCAACATCTCGCTGGTCCTTCACGGGTAGCTTAGTTGGTAAATTGACCGGGGATTCCTCTTGGGGTCCCGGGTTCGATTCCCATGAGGGACATAATGAGAAATGGTGGATGATTTCTGGCCTACGGTCATGATTTCGAGTCCTGATCTCGCCCGGGTTTTACCAATCCTTCACCGTCTTGCCTACGGGCGGGTGAGGGGTTGGGTTTTCCCCAGTTTCAGAAACTGCATGGGCGTGCCTGATTATGCCAACCGCCCGAGGTACGTATGGGCCCTCCATTGGGTTGGTCGTGGGGGTCTGTCCATAGTGTGAGGACTCCCCTAGGTAGTTGGACAGAAATGTTTGTTGGTCGTTAAAAAAAACATCTCGCTGCAACGCGCGAGTAGCGTCAACTCGTTATAATACAATCCTTGTATAAACGTTGCATCTTTATGTAAAGGTAACTCCATAATCCATCTAAAGTCGATATCACATTACAATAACCAAATCCCCAAACTCAAATAATTAAACAACAAATTCCCATCTAAGAACCAATAACCCGAAAATCCTTATTTTATAACAATAAACATATAAACCAACATTTTATATATGTATACCATCCGATCCCCCACCAAAGCTCCGTTTAAGTTACTTGTCGTTCTTCGTTATTTTTTATGCAAACACGAGTTAACTTGATCAACCATAATAATCTATCAGGCTCCAAGCCTTGTGTGTAGCCATTGACAAACTTCTTCCATCTCTTGAGGAACTGTGTAATGACCCAACCTGAAAGATCACATCAATAATCTTTATTATATTTCCATTTTGTGCATTGATCCAATGGATTTGTGATTATGATTTCATACCCTTCATAGCCTTTGAATGTAACATAACGAAAACCAGCTGAACTCATCATCTGGGAAGACCTCTCTCCGTATTTGTATGGAACTACTTCATCGCCTGTATTAGATACGACAATTTTGGATAATTGCGCTTATGAATGGATCAGTTTGAGTTATGTTTTATAACTTTATTTCCATGTCAAATGGACATAAAGTAAAAAATAAAAAGTGGTTAAAAACGGATCTAAAGTCGCCCAAACTGTATTTTTAAGGTAAATGGTAAAAAACAAAAAAAAAATAAAAAAAATAATAATAATAATAACAAAAAAGAATATCATCAACTTTCATTGAACCAGCAGATAAATCCCTGGACTTCTATCTTTCTCATGATTAAATCATTTAACTTTTAGAACTTAACAAAAAGTCCATAGACTTGATTTTTAAAAGAAAAGAAAATCCTTCAAAAATCTTTTAACTTTTACAAACTACACAAAATGTCCTTCTTATTATGTCACTAAAGTTTATTAAAAAGTAACCTTTTTCCATATTAAAAGTCTAGGATTTAATCATGTAAAAATAAAATTCAAGTGAATTATGTTAGAATTAAAAAATAAAAATAAAAAGTTAGCCTCTGCAGGTTGATACTTAACAGTTAACAGTTAACCCTAACTCTTTACAGTAAAAAGAAGCCGGACCAAAAATAGTCCGGTCAACCCAATTATGACCCAACCTATTTGACCCGTCCATAAATTACGCATTTTGACCCACCCTTTTTTCTACCTAGTAAAATTAGTTACTAGATGTATAAATCAGCAACATGTTTGAAATACTTACACTGTCCATGACATAGCAAAATGGGCAATGACGCAGCGCGTCTTGCAGCATCATTTGATCCTATTTTGTTCCTTAAGCTCCTGCGGCGTAAATTCAACTACATCATTTTTTTATTTTTATTTTTTTTGAAAAAAAAAATGTTAAATTAAACTTTTAGTTTGTGAACCTTGCACCCGGAAGCCATCCACTTAATCCAACTACAGCTTTTAGGTTAATCGGGTACGGGTTTCCATTGCCATATTTGCCTTGCGCAAAACACGCTGCAGAGTAAAGCGCACATGCCGCACCCATACTGAATCCTCCAATACCAAGCTTAACTGTTTATAGTAACACAAATTTACAATTTTTATAACTACACTTGCATAAAAGATTAATACCAATGTGCAAAAAAAAAAAAAAAAAAAAAAAATCAAAATACCATCAGAGGGCTCAGTTGATAGCAAGTTCGCTATGTGTGCCACCGAAGCATCTAAACCTTCCACGTCATTTGGACCGTCTTCTGAAAGCTCTCCATCATCAAACCCTATCAAGAACCCGAAAATGTTACTAAACTATCAAACTTTTATTCGAATTAAACGATATTTTAAATATTTTTTTATAATGTATAATATTATTACATGCAGCACAAGGGAATCCCCCTAGCACGGTCACTGGGCGCGTAGGAGCAGTAGGACATATCCATTTAACCTGCAAAAATGTAACATGTTAAGGAGTCTTTTTTTTATTAAAAACATAAATAATATATTCATTTTTTTTAACAAAACAAGTTACATTTAGATGGTGGGTAAGCAGGCAAAAACCTGCGCCGCTATCCCATTATAATAAAACTTGAACAACAAAAAGAAACATGCTTACATTTGGAAGAGGAAGGTTGTCCAAAAGTTGTGACCAGCTGCAATAACAAAAGGTGTCAAGATTTTGTGTTAGCTATAACACGACCCGAAAATACAATCTTTACGACTTTACAACATAATCATGAACATAATCTACCTTGAACCGTTATCGCCTAGACCATGTAACCACACTATGGTGGCTTGGTGCTTTGCTTTTGGCCTCACAACATATGTCCTACCAAATTCAACAGTTCTCCTAGCAGTTCTACTACCTGAAACTCATTCGAACACAAAACGCTCAAAACACACTGATTAATGTACATAAAAATAAAAAAAAAAAAAAAAAAAAAAACTATAAATAGAAATGGAGTTTAAACAACTGAACTAACCAGAACTCATGGAAGCATTTGAATAACTCATCTTAGACATCTGAATTAAAATTGTAAATGTATTTGTATCAGTGACAATATGAAGAAACAGGTATGTGATGGCAGTGTCAATTTATAAGGAAATGAGGGAATAGAATAAAAACAAGTGAATATTCAAACAGTATGTAAACCAGCTGCACAATGTATCTAAAATCCAAAAAAGCAAGAAATCTTTTTACACAAAAAAAAAAAAAAAAAAAAACTGAACTGAGAAAATAAGATAGAGATGGAAAGAGAAAGGGAATCACAGATTGCACAAAATCAAAAAAGCCCACTTCAGGAAAAGAGAATTAAGGGCTGAAAAACATCTGAAATGGAGGGAATTTATGCTTGATGGAGCAGTGGACATATAAAAATAAAACAAGTTGGTTTCTTTCAATTCATCAATGATTTGTTTATACAAATTTGATGGATACCCATTATCTTGAAAGTTAAGTTGTTTCAAGTGTCTAACATGTCATGATTAATAATCAAGATTTTCAAGAACACAGCATGCCAGAAATTCAGGGTAAAACAGAGACATAATAATAGTAGTAGTAGTTTTGTCTTCTCTAGTTGGGCTGAGAGATAATGGGTTTGTAGCACGGCAAGCGGTAAGGAAAGCAGAGGCGAAGAAAGTAGAAAAGCATGTTAAAGTCTGCGAGGAGAACCAACACGTTTTCGTACCCCTGGTTTTTGATACCTTTGGCTCATTGGCACCGAAGGCTACCCGTTTCCTGACTAGGGTCCAGCGAGTTATTCATAGTAGTTAGGGGTGCAAACGAGCCGAGCCCAAGTTCGACCAGGCCGACCTTGAGCTCGAGCTCAATTAACTTATGAGAGCTCGAGCTCGAGCTCGGCTCGTTGGTAATTTCTCAAGCTCGAGCTCTAGCTCGGCTCATTGGTAATTTCTCAAGCTCGAGCTCGGCTCGGGCTTGACTCGTTTATTATTTATTAGTTAGTATATTAAATAAAAATAATATAAATAATAGTTTATTTAGGCTCGTGAGTTCGATAAGTGAAGCTCGAGCTCGGCTCGTTTACTAAACAACTTTAAACGACGGGTAAATATTATTAATTATTAAAAAAACTAATATTATGATTAGGCTCGATAAGGCTCAACGAGCCTAACGAGTTTCATATGTCAGGTTTGAGCTCGGGCTCAATAAATAAACAAGTTTTGTTTTAAGCTCAAGCTCAGCTCGAGCTTGATAAGGATCGGCTCGTTTCGAGCAATTTATCGAGCCGAGCTCGAGTAGCTTGGGAGCGGCTCGGCTCGTTTGCACCTCTAAAAGTAGTGTCTCGGCTCCAGATGGGTAAAGTTACGTTTTTAGTAGATTACAGTTTGCTTTTCAGAAATGGGTGATGACGCAGCTAGTTACCCATTTGCCCACTATGTTGATGTAATTAGGTTTACCTACAAAATAATAATAAGTAATATTAAGGTTTTTGTTTGTTTATGTTAACTTATAAGGCAACAAGTAGTGAAGAAATCAAAGGCATCTTCTAGTTCGACCTGTTTTTTTTGTTTTTAAATTTTAAAAAAATTTCATTGATTCACTGCACACTACTGCCAACTCTTTCTGCCTGTTTTCGGGTACATTCCCCGTGCCCATTTTTTGGATCTACTCTCTCTCTCTAGTTTGTCCTTTCACGAATATAAACAAACAAATACACCCTAAAATCTTACTTAGTTGTTACTTAATATATAGGGGTGAGATGAGAGCAAATCCATTGATACGAAATAAAATTTAAAAAAAAAACATGTAAAGTGTAATATCAACGGGTATTAAGACTGAATTAATTTTTTTCCTTTTATAAAACAAAAACTATTAAAAAGTATGATTATATGAAGTTAAATCATTTCTTTAGGGTAAAGTGTAGTGACATGTGAAAATTGGATGATGTGTTGAAAAGGGTTAAAATATACCACATAAGCTAAGTAGCACAAACCCATTTAAAAGCGTTACACTTACATGTAATTTAAGTCACATCTGGCTACTCATACTCTTATGTAATTTTAGATAGCTAGTGGGATGCTCATATGTTGCGGCAGATACCACAACAATTCGATTGGTGATTTTAAGGGTGTGCATAAACTGTTATTTGGTTTAGTTAGCTAGTGGGATGCCCATATTTTTTTTTCCAGCTTTTATAAGCAATATATTATTTCTTTGTATGACTTGATGTATAGCGTAAATGTCAATTACATCTTGAAGATAAAAATCATACTTATAACGTACTTTAAATAGCTATTTTTTACGTAAGTTGTACAAATTTGCTTTTCTTTATAACGTATCTTAAACAAACCAGTGAAATATATATGTTTTTCTTTTATTTATAAAATTTGATAATGGACATAGCTACTATGAATCTAACGATAACCTTGTTTGAAGTCATTATAAACAAAAACTTTATTCTCCGATCATATAATCTAGTGACCGTATACTTTAGATCAGATTAAACATGTTAACGTGAATGAGTATAACGCAATAGTTTCATAATTCAAACCATTATTTCATGATTAAAAAGACATCGTTTATTATTGATTTCTATATAGTATTGTCAAGTTTATAGAACTTTAAGTATATAACTAGTATAGAACTCTAAGGGGCTGTTTGGTAAGCCTCTTAATGAGGCTCTGAGTCATTCAGTGATGAATAATTCAGCATTCAGCGCGTTTGTTTCAGCTTCTGAATGGAATGATTAAGGCTGAACAATTAAGACTTGAGATGTTGCTGAACCATTAAGCACTAAACTATGATGAACCTTAATGAAGCTCTCCTACCAATGTGCTACAATAATACTAACCATTCGGACCTTTTAATGATTCAACACTTAATTAACCAAACAGCCCCTAAGTCTTATAAAGTATTACCTAATTTGATAGAAAAGAGTATAACAAAACATGTAGCATTATTGATTGTTTTTTATATGTTTTCTATTTAATGTGTTTAAATTAATTGTAGAATTAAATGTCATGAGCTCTCATAAACATCTTTAGATACTTGACTTCCTGTTGATTAAATGTAGTGTTTTACAGACAACTTTACCCTAAAAGAAATAGTTATTATATGCATTGTATGTTGTATCATTAACAATTAAACTTATATCACTTAAGTTATAAAAAGTCTTTGTCAAATGCTTTATAATATAATATAGGTACGTATATAATAAAAGATAATAAAAGATATGTTTGATTTTTTTTATCTATATGTGATTATCATATTCATAAGTACGCAAATCAATATGTTTGATATGTTATCTCAATATCACATGTTACATTATACAGGAATACATATAAATATGTGTTTATAACATGATTATATGATTGCAACACACAAAAATTAATATTTTTGAGATTTTCTTGGTAAGAAAATATTACCTTTTGAATAAAAATAATCAAAAGTAAGTTTAGCTTAAAGTCAAGTTTTTGGGCTATGGGTGAAAAAATAAACTCATATGAAATATGGCTAATTTTTTTTTTTAAAGGAGATGATAATCTTTGTATGTTAATGATAAGGTTGTCACACATCTGGGTATTCAAGGGCCAAATGTTTTCTTAGGCTATGGTCTGCCCCTGTAGTTTTTTCTCTTTGTAGTGTACTTTTTACCGAAAAGTTTCGAAAATTTGATATGTATTGAATCTGACCCCTAGATTTTACTGAAAACATATCCCTCGATGAGGGTAGTAGGAGTGTTCCTTAGGTAGTGCGGGTAATGCCGCAACACTGCCACATGGTTTTTGGGTAGCAGAATCAGATAGTGGGATCAGGTACAATTTGCTGATGAAAGTTAGCCGAGAGAAAGACAGGTATTTTTACGGTTTTCTTAGTAAAAATTTTCTTTAAAAGAAGGAAAAAAACTAGTGACTTGTATTACACATACATTGGGATATGATTACATTAGTATAATTAAATATTTACTTTAAATAATCAGAGCATTATAGTTCTAGAGGACCAAATAATATGTTTCTCTTTAAGTTCGTTTTCTTTTCTGATAAATCAGGCACCAATACGGCAATACTGAATTCTAAGAACCAAAACAACAACCACCGACCCTAAAATTTAGAAACCGCAACAAATTTCAATCACAAGCAGAAAAACAATATGGACAAAGAATATATGATTGCATCATTATATTTATATATTTATTTTCATCAATATTGTTTTGTTTTAATTATCTTCATAAATTATTCTTTCAAAATGCAGCTCAAAGTCAAAATTTTGGGCTATGGTTAAAGAAAAGGAATCATTGATTTGAAACATGGCTAATCTTTCTAAGGTTGCATAATAATCTTTGTAGATTACCTAGGATTAGTGTGATCCATGTTCTTGATTAACATATGTTTTGACTTTATCCTATTAGTAATGATAAATGTTAACTTTAAACCTTTTTAACATCATACAGTATTACAATGAAGATTTTATGATATGCATGTTCACATTTAGTGGGAGGGTTAAGAACAATGTTTATAACAAACAGTGTTTATTCTTGCATGTTCACATTTAGTGTTGATCCTTATTCTTGCAAACATTTATAACAAATATTTTTTATGCTATCTTTTGATCGTGTGGCTTTGGTGAACCGGGTTTGCTTACCTTAATTATAGAGGTATTGCTTAGTCTGGATTCAAGATTTATGGGAATGGTAGCTTCACCAAATGTTTATATACAATATAGGTTATTAAGACTGAATAGGATGGTGTATCTAATCTTTGGTCAATCCGGGTTTCCTAACCAAAAATAAAGAGCAAAATGAGTTTGCTAACTCCAAATTACAGGGCCACTCATAGGCGAAGCTTGGTTCTCCAATCGGCGGGGGAGTCAAATATTTTTTTATTGGTAGTGGCAAATCGGCGGGGGGCAGACTCAATTTACTTACGAAAATCGTAAATTTTCATTGCTGCGTTAAAAAACAAGGGGGGTCAAGGCCACCCTGGCCCTTTAAATCCTTTTGGGGCCAACCACATCCCTCATGTACCTTCCCCCTCCCTCCTTCCATGTATTGTACATGTGGACCGACTTTCCTAGTGAAAACTTGTGTTGTTTTAAGACCTCTCATGCCATCCTTTTCTAACTCTCATTATCTCAACCAAACACAATCTACAAGTGTATTATGTAATTATCTACTTAAATATGGTTATGCATTAATTAAACTGCTATCTATGAATATAATTTTTGATTTAACTCTAACTTAACTTTAACTCATCCACGTTAACTAAATCATATTTCATTAATATTATAAGAATTATTCAAACATTTGATTAATAAATAACATTTTTTGTGAATTAATGTATAATTAACCAATGGTATTGTTTTGACTTCACAGAATCATTTGCGGATTTTACTTTCAATAAACAACTATTATCAATGTTAATGCTTGATCCATAATGCTTAAATTATAGTTACTTTTTGACATTTGAAAAACTTACTAAATTTAAATATCATTTCTAAATGTCAATTTTGTAAACCCATCATTAGAAAATACCTACAGTGTAAAATTGATGAGCTTAAGTATGTTATTCATGTTAATTGTAAAAGATATTAAGTCTAATTCAGGCATACTTAAAACTAGCTAACTTGGACATAACTCGTGTAACATGGTTATCTAAGCGATTGAAATGAGTTACGGATCAAAGGGATTGTAATTGAGTTGTAATGAAGTTGTATGTGTATTAAACTTAAAAAATGCATATTATTAAATGTGTAACGGGTTGACAAGCCTTTAATATATCTTTTTATAACCCAATACGAAAATAATAATTATTAACCGGGCTAGACATGCCAACTCAAAACTTGATTATTTTCATATAAAATTCGTATAGTAAAGGAAACAGTGTGCTATGAAGCTAAGGAAGTAAGGAGTGTGTAAAGAATTCAGTGGGTATCAAAGCAACTAGTTTGGCTATTTCTTTGTTTTAATCAATATTCCATGTTATTTATTTGTATTTAGTTTGTAATAAACTAAATTTTTGACGGTGCTCCTTTTCCCTACTTTAGGGTGGACTTTATTTGAAAGAAAAGATTAGAGCCTTTAAATGTTCCTTGTTAGGTCAATTCTTTTTTAAGCACAAGACAACATATGCTGTTGCCACTTACTTTGTCAACTACTATTATAGTACTCCATAAGTTTCATACTAGCTAGAGAATAGACAAGGCGCAAGTATTAAGTATAGCATCTCTTGTAGCCAGTGGCGAAGCTTGACCCGAAGGTTCGGGGGGTCGGAAGTCACCGGGGGTTCGGAAGTCACTGGTTTCGGGGGGTCGAAAACCAGTTTCGGGGGGTCGAAACCCTATATTTTCAAAATTTTCTATACGGATACTATATAATCGGAACTTCTGCGTGAAAATCCGGGGGGGTCGGCCGCCCCTCCCCGCCCCTACAAACCTCCGCCAATGCTTGTAGCAAGTGAAAATGTTGGGCTCTTTTGTCCCATATGAAAATGTTAAAGGGTTGGATACGTAAGTGTTTACATATGACACAATACAATACAATTTCATGTATTCTTGATTAGTTTAATAGATTTGGGTTAGTTTATAGTCTAACCTACAAGCACGTTAGCTAAACGAGTTGGGTTTGGATTAATCAATTTTAACCCATTTTTATTTTACCTTTTCAGATTGTACGTTTTAATTTCAGATGGCCATTTTTTTAAAAATTTAAATTGAAAGAGAAACTGAAATCAACTTTTATGATTTAAATGTAATTGTTTTATATAAATCTCTATTTTTTAATTGTAATTATAGAGTACTGATACACAAAAAGTAAAAAAAAAAAAAAAATGTTTGAGTTCTTAATTACTTAAATTATTCAATAGTGATTTATCAAGAAAGAATTAATTTGTATGGCAAATTAATTTAAATCCAACCCTTGTGTTGGTGTTGAAATATCCAACCCTTGTGTTGCTGTTGAAAGTTGAAACCAACCACAGATATTGATGATCGTTGACAACATTGGTTTATGAAAAATTATTATTTAAAAAAATGATTAAAGAGTGATTACTAAAGTAAAATGTGCTATATCAAAAGGTGGAAATTTTTGTACGTAGCATTTGGCATTTGCACCTCATTTTCCACTCATATATATTCATCTACTCATGTGTTATTTTCTAGAATTTAAGAAAAATGTTCGTTATGAATTCGAAATTTGGAACAGAAAAAATAAATGGCCAATGATCCAGACGTAAGAATATAAATTTGTACGCTACTTTCTTCCAATAACTAAAGAAAAATACTATAAAATGGGAGTTAACTTTACTTTAAAAAAAATAATATTTAACTTTTTTTATTCGCCTTTTTCGTACTAAATAACCATTTGTAAGCACACTACTTGTTGACATTAGTGACCGAATATGTGATTTCATCTTCCTATTTTTGTCTTGTGTGAATGAGGGACGATTGACATGTAACATCTATAGTTATAACATACATTAAGTTATATCGTAATCTCTATAAATCCACAATACATATCTATATCTATATTACAACAAAAATTATTTTTGAGAAGAACAATGTAATTTCAATTAAATTTTAAGACACTTAAGAACAATGTTGTTCATTTGATATTTTGATACAAGTGTTAACACATAAACAAATCGCTATTTATTTACAGTTTTGTCCCTCTGGTTTAAGCGGGCATTAAAACCCTAATTCACTTATAATGATCACTCTGATAATTGGTAAAAAAGATGTAAGATTTGTTGTTCACCATAAATAATTTTAGAATCAATAATCGTTCAAAACTGAATAAATTGAATAAAGAGGCCGATCATGCGTTAGTTATAAAATTTCTCAAATTAAGACAACCAAATGCAATGTAACAAAAGACGTTATCTCGCCGCATAGCATGTATCTACTAGTGAAATAAGAAGTAAGAAACACAAATTCATATAAGTAAAAAAGTAATCTCAACCCATCCTTACATTTTTTAAAGATCCATTACCGAGCTTGTTTAAGCAGCCTATTTTGTCAATTATACAACACTATTGTATTTTTTTACGTATCTTCTTTACCGTTGTCATCAAAAACAAAAAAGAAAATTGTGTTATGTCATCTAAAACGTATACAACACTTCCATCCTTAATGCAACGATCTTTTCTCAAGCAAGTTAATTATCTGTCACTAATCATTTTACATTTTACATTTGTTTTTCGTAATCAAATTATTTATTAATTATTACAATAATTTATTTTGTTATTCATATCATGTAAATAAATCAAATAATTTACATTTAAATATTACATAAAAAATAAATATAATAATTCATCTTTTAAATATTATTTCTAAATTACTCATATTTTAAATATTCTTAAATTTTATTAAATCTGTTAAAAAAAATCTTAAATTGTATAAAAAGAAATCCTTATAAAATTTCTAAACTTTTTTTTTTTTTTTTTGCAAATTTTATAAATCCTTCTATATAAATTTTACAAAATTCTTATAAACGTAAAAATAACTCGACTAAAAAGAAGAAGCATAAACATTTAAAGGACGAACACATTTCTATCTGCGGAAGTCCCACCCATCAATCCGCCATCCCTACAAACGACTCTTCCACAAACAACCATTGATGGCGCAGTGCTCTAAAGGAGACATGTTGGAGTCATTTAAGAGATTGAAAACTATAGTAGTGTTATCAAGGGACAACAATGCCAAAATTAAAAAAGTTTGATGTACGATTGAAGGCATGAATACGATGCCACATGCAAGTTGAATACAGGTTGGTTTATTTTTTAAAAGAAAGGTCATATTCTTTCTTCAAGGAATATATTTTGTTTGGCTAAATGTGCAAGTTATTTATGCTAATGTTACTATCAAGAATATTTGTACGCGTTTATGTATTTTGGATGCGTGTTAGATTATGGTTGCACACATGTGTTTTCGTGGGTTTGGCACCTAAGAAATTATGATATGAGACAAGTTGTGAACTTGTTCCACAATTTGAATCTAAAATCACGTCATATGAGTTGACATGCTTAGAATATGCTAGGGGTGTTCTTTTTAACTGATAATCAATAGCCGAACTGAACCTGAAGTGATCCGACTCGAGAAAGTACCTTACCCAATTAACCTGAACTCGAATAACTGAATACCCGAACCCGACTAGAGTCTTCAGGGTCAGTCTTCGGATTAGTTTTTTATAATTTGGGTTGACCCGAATAACCTGAACAATTCAAAACAAATAAATAATCCATTTTCCATATTTTTATGTATATCTTAGTAGTGATTTTGTAGCCAAATTTGCAACTAAATACTGTAACCCATGTTGTGGTTTTAGTTTACATATATTGTAGCCCAAATTGATAGAAATACGCAACCCAAATGGTTGGTAAATATTTAACTCAAACACCCGAACCCGATTAAGCCCACAACTGATAACCATTTAACTAGATTGGGTCGGTTATCGGGTAATATTCTCACCGCTGAAAACCCGAACAACCCGATAACCGAAACCAAACTCGATGAACACCCCTAGAATATGCACAACAAATCAAGGATGTTAACCTTTAAAGATTGGGGGGGGGGGGGGGGGGGGGTAACGAATCTTTAACCCATTTGAAGGCTATATACTGAGTCAGGGGCGGATCTAGGGGCTTTTAGGGGGTTCCCAAGAACCCCCTCGGTTTGAAAAAAAAATGAAAAATTTAGTGGAAATTTTCGAAAAATTGGTGAAAATCTACAAAAGGAACCCCATGAAAATCCGTCCTGAATTCGCCGAGTGCACTTGATCCCATATTGTATTTTTGGGGTCCCATTATTTTTCTCTAATTAGTCACTAACTCAACTCAAACAAGACTAGTGTGGCTTGAAATATTACGAGTCCACATATGTTCGTACGGCCTACAAGAATCCTATCCAAGATCGATAAGTTTTTCGATAAGCAAAATCTAAAGGTTAGAAGATGAATTTAGAAATCTTAGCAAAGATGGTTCACATGGTTGATTTACAAATGTTGAAATGGTAAAACGAAGCATGACCAAGATCAATTAGGCCTAACTAGGGTAAGGTTGGTGTTGGAATGGAAGTTGACAAAGTATGCTTCAAATAGGGGCCAAAAATGCTTTGTGGGGTAATAAAAACAAAACACAAGACAAAATCTCTTGAATCCTGAGGCTGCAGAATATACTCTATGTCATGTTAATGTCACCAGATTCTTCTTTATTAATGATGATGTTTAGCCACATCACCATGACCATCTCGTGGTCCACATGGGCCCACCACTGCCAACTATGCAAAAACATTAACATGATATTTATCACTTGATCATCTTGTAACCTTTGGCTATGGTATGGTGTTCATTTAATCATTTATTGTGAAAAACACGAAAACATGAAAAAAAATTAAAAAAAAAAAGGAAAATAGCTTTTGATTTTATTCTTTTAATTTTTAAATGACTCCCATCCAATGAAAACTTGCCACGTGTTGCAATGAAACACACCTTTGTGCGGATCAGCGCATGCCATTCAATCTATCGTCCGATAATGGTACTGGAAATTATTCAGCACCAGTACCATTTGTTCATCTCTAGAGATAAATGATGAACCTGAAGAACACAGAACTCACAATATTTGATCAAACTCTTGATCGACACTTTTTATTTATAAAAACCAATGAATAAATAACATAGAGTTCATCCCTATTTATACTAATAAACTTCACCTATCCTAACTAGGAAACAACTTGGCTAATCCTAACCTTATTCAAATCGGAAACATAAAATTCAAAACAAAATACTAGATAATTCAAATAATAATTATCCAATTATTATTTTACTTGTTTTAGTCCTTCGACTTTAGATCTCCACCAAACCGCCCCTCGAGATCTCCCGAACCACCTTAATCGATCAACATTGCACTTTTAACAATAAACACATCGTATCACTAGGCCAAGGGGCCATTGGCTATAAGTAGACAATTTATGTCGGTACCATTTATTTATATCTTTCGACAATTGTCGGTACCATTTATTTATATCTTTCGAATTTTGGTTTTATGAACATTGTTTATGATGTCATAATTTTCAACATATGATTGTTTATGAGACTGGTAGCATTCGTTTCACGAGAATAGAATGGAATTCGGATGGAATTGGAATGTGTATTCAACTTCTTATGTTGTTCGTTACAACAAAAGAAAGAATTGTAATTAAACAACAACATATGAAATGGAATCCACATTTCAATTCCATCGAGATTTCATTCTATTTTATGAAATGAACACATCAAAAATCCAAATCAAATTATGGTTCTCGCGTGAATTCCAATTCCAATTCCTTTGCAATCCATAAAACGAATTAAGATTAAATTCTGATCACGATTCATTCTAGCTAAAGTGACAATTCTGACCCATTTACATATCTAGCAATCAAGCAAATAAGGTTGAAGAATTAGCTTTAAATAAAATAGGTTCAACGAGTTGAGAGTATCCAAAAATGTATTTTGAATGATAAAAAGTCCTAAAGCGATAACTAAAAAAAAATATTAGCTATCATTTTTTACATTTATTAAAAAATTAAAATTTGTTAACCATAAGTTTTTCAGGTCAACTAAACCCGAAACGTTTTGACCCATACCTAAACTACCCATTTTTAACCATTACCCAACCCTCCCATGTTGCCATTTCAAGCTTTGGCTATAGATTTCTAACATGAGCTAAAGGAATACAAGTTTCTTATTGGTTGAAGAAATATTTTTGGATAGTTAATTAGGAAGTTGAACTGAATAAAAATATAGTTACATAAGTTATATACAACACAAAATTTCAAGTAATGCATGAATTAACATGAAAAGGTTTAAGTACACTAACCACAAAATGTTGTGAGGCTGTGAGCACTGAGCTTATTGCGCACTCGGCACTCATGTGGTTCACCTTTCTTTAGCCAGAACCAAACAACATAATGTTCATCCTCTGTTACCTTTAGCCATAATCATATGGTGCATCAATTAAAAGTTTTAGCATTCATAAGCATCAAAGAGAAGTGGCTGAGTTGACTCACCAGTCAGCGCCATCTGCGCACGGAGCATCCAACAGTTTATTTCATGTTATTCCTAAAGACAAATGATTAGTTGACACATGAGATCACATTCTCAATAGCATTAAGAATGGGTTACAGATTAAAAAAAACAAAAAAAAAAAACAAAATAGAAACTATAGCTGATTTGAAAAATGTGTATACAATATTACAACATCAAACTTAATTTTCTTTTAATTAAGATAAGGCAATGATGCCTTAAAGAAAGCAACAAAAGTTAGGTATAGTTTAGCAAGATCCAAAATCACCAAACAAGATAAAAGTTTGACAATAAAGCCAAGTCATAATAACCAAATCACCAAACAGGATCAAAGTTTGACACCATAACAGGATAAAGCCAAGTCATAATAACAATTTACCTTACTATTTGATTCACCACCATAAAAGTACAAAAAATGATGCCATTTGCATGTGTTGCCTTTCTTTAAATATTTTTTTGTTGCCTATCTATATACCTAGAAACATTTTAGTTGCGGATTTTTCCGCAGTAAAATGGGGTGTGGCGGGGCTCATCCGATCCTTTATTTACAATCTAAACTCCGAAATAATATCGTTTGAGCTTTGGAGTCGGCCAACTGAAGTTATATTATCCTGGTGACCTGGTCTACAACTTCACTGTTGCTAGTCTTGAAAAATATCGGATTCTTAATAAATAATATCGTTTGGACTATTGAAGCTCACTAGTCCAAAAGTTTGGAGTCCATTTCACTATGATTCAAAGAGAAACTTATTGGGCCTGCCCAGTCTACATCTAATATCCCAATGGCCCAATTCCGATACTATATTATTTGAAATAATAACATAGCCCTAAAGTTATAACACCTAATGTAATGTTGGGTGTAACATTTGCCACACCCAAATATGATGAAAATCATGCCCAGTCTCAGAAAGATACTCGACGTAAGTAAATGCTCGTTCGAAGTTTTTACGCTTTGGTTTGAGATCCCGTAAATGTGGGAGATTGAATCACCAGTACGTTAGGTTCCCCTGACGAGCTTACCAAACTCGACTAGCACTGAATCCGAAACACAGTTAAAAATCTTTGAAAAAAACACAGATTTTGACTTTTGGCCCAAAAAAAACCCTAATTTTGACTGAGGCGCCTTAGCGCCTCACAACACTTCATGTAGTTGAGCGCCTCAGGCCAAAAAGAGCGCTTTTCCTAGCGCCTCGCGCTCCAGGCGCGCTTTTTTAAACCAAGGAGAAACAATTAAAAATTTTGAAAGCCGGTTAGACAACTTGGTCTGGTTTGCTGGTTCAATTGATCGGTTCAAGTGGAGGCAGTTCAAATAGACTCAAAACGGATCGGTTATTTAGCCAAATCTGAAAATAGTGCTTAGATTAGAAATCATGTTTGTCTTGATTTTCTGCATGAAACGTGGAAAGCAAAGTGACCCTAGTATACTATGAGCCGCTTTGAGTCCAACTAGTTTAGAGAGAGTGTTTAACATTAAAATTTGAGTTAATAGCCAAAATCGTTCTTGAGCTTTGAGTCCCACTAGTTTAGAGAGAGTGTTTAGCATTAAAATTTGAGTTAATAGCCAAAATCGTTCCTGAGGTTTGGACATTTCCCATTTTAATTTGATTTATTTTTTTTGTAAATTCTTATGAGCAGGATCCGAAGAGGCCACCAGGTGTACCAACAAGTTTGTGCTTCATGTCACTCGATGTCACTTATATCTTTCAAAGATCTTGTTGGTGTTGCATACACTGAGGAAGAAACAAAAGCTATGGCAGCCGAAATTGAAGTTGTTGATGGGCCAAATGATGAGGGCGAGATGTTTACCAAGCCCGGTAAACTAAGTGATCGGTTTCCTCAACCTTATGCGAATGAACAAGCAGCTAGGTTTGCCAATGGTGGTGCCTACCCACCTGATCTAAGTCTCATTACCAAAGTAAGTTACCAATTTATCATCCTCTAAAACTAAGGGTGCGTTTGGTTCGCGGAATTGTTTGGAATTGGAATTTGTGAAGGAATTAGAATTGGTAGGGCTGTGCAACGGTTCAGAACCGGACCGAACCGAACCGCGAACCGTTTATTCCAAAATATGAGAACCGGAACCGATAATTACTAAACGGTTCGGTTCCAGAACCGGGTGAAACGGTTCTCATGAACGGTTCTAGACCGGAACCGCTTGTCAATAAAATCCTAAAATTAACATTAACAATTAAATAAAAAAATAAACAAAAACAATGATTTTTCTTAAAAAAATTATCAACAGTTTGTGTTAAACATGGTTACTAAAAGTATAGCAGTTTACGTATCAAAATATGTTTTGTTCAGATCAGATCATTCTTTTTATACAGATTAAACGGGTCAGAACAAGCTGTGCTGACTGCCGACCATCACATAAGGCAATACTCTACATTCCTACCTAGTAAAACAATTTAAAAGTGTTAAGAACTATAAAGAAGGAAACAACACATTCTATTTCAAACTAATAATATAATATTTAAATATTTAATTTAATTCAAAACGGTTCTAACGGTTCTTAACCGGACCCGTCGGTTCTAACCGGAACCGAACCGGGAACTGATTATGCCAAAATATGAGAACCGGGACCAGAACCTATAACATTAATTCGGTTCAGTTCTAGTGGTTCCGGGTCGGTTTCATAGTTTTCGCGGTTCGAAACCGTTTATTGCTCACCCCTAGGAATTGGAATGAATTGGATTTGGAATTCAAACATTTTAAAAGGAATTGGAAATTGTTGGAATTGGATTCTCAAATCCTATATTATTGTGTTTGGTTGGTTAATAAATTGGAATCTATCACCCTTGGCCCCACGACCAGTACCGTTTTGACCCGAACTGTTGATATCTCTATCGTTTCGCCCTGTACCGTTTCGACGTGCACCGTTTCGACCCGTACCGGTCGAAAACGGTACCGGTTGAAACTGGTACGGTCCGAAACGGTACAGGTCGAAACGATACTGGTCGAAACGGTATCGGTCAAAACCGGTCCAAAACGCTACCGGTCGAAACTGGTACGGTCCGAAACAGTTCGGTCCGAAACGTTACGGGCAAAACGGTACAGGTCGAAACGGTATCGGTCGAAACTGGTCCGAAACGGTACCGGTCGAAACTGGTCCGAAATGGTACCGGTCGAAACCGGTACTGTCCGAAACAGTTCGGTCCAAAACGTTACGGGCGAAACGGTACAAGTCGAAACGATACCGATCGAAACGCTATCGGTTGAAACTGGTCGGAAACGGTTCGGTCCAAATCGGTACCAGTCGAAACTGGTATGGTCCGAAACGGTACCGGTCAAAACTGGTACGGTCCGAAAACGGTTCGGTCCGAAACGATACCGGTCGAAAATGGTACGGTACGAAACGGTACCGGTTTAAACTGGTACGGTACGAAACGGTACCGGTCGAAACTGGTACGGTACGGTACGAAACGGTTCGGGTTGAAACAATACCGGTCGAAACGGGTACGGTCCGAATTGGTTCGGATCTAAGCGGTTCGCGTTGAAATGGTACGGTTCAAATCGGTTCGGGTCAAAATGATGCCAACGGTTCGAAGATTCCAATAAATTAACTTGAATTCCTTCTAATATTGGAAGGATTTTGAATTCCCTTATGTAAGGGAATTTGAAGGAATTCATACCAAATTACAATTACAATTCCTTAGTCAACCAAACATATAAGATTGGAATTGAAATTCCAATTCCAACAAATTCAATGAACCAAACACCTAAAGAGTTGGAATTCAAATTCCAATTCCATTGAATTCCATTCAATTCATGTGAACCAAACGCATCCTAAGGTGTTGTTTGGTTTGCGTTGGATCACTATAGGTATGGGTTTGATAACATGATATGATGGGAATGGGTATAAATTTCTAAATCCAACCATTAAGCTGGATTTGGAGGATACACACTTTCATGGGCATCAACTATAACCCGTTTGAGATTTAAGAAAAAAACATCAATCTTTTGAATAAACGGGTCGGATCACCTCTAGTTTTCTAGTTAAAGTTACGCTAACTTAAGTGGGTTGTTGGTGGTTGTAGATGGGATTTAAATGGATATTTGTATTGTCACTTGCCCTTCTACAAGCTGCTTACTACAGACGCTTGAAATGGTCAGTTTTCAAGTCTCGTAAGCTTGTGCTTGATGTAGTCAACTGATCTAAGTGTTGACTTTTGTGTACACAAATCAGGAGGTACACATCATTAAACCTTGTATTGATCAAATGCGATATTCGATTTTGAGCAAATAATGCTAAAAACCTATAGCATATATAAAAAAAATTATATAATTGTCTTGCGCCTCTCGTACAAAAAGCCCACCGCTTTTGCGCTTTGCGCCTCGGTTTTAGACCTCGTCGCTTTTGTGCGCTTCGCGCTTTTTAAAACCAAGATCGATATGATCTCCAAGTTTTATTATTTAAAAAAATGTGTTTTTTTTGGAAGGCGACTTTCTTTCTCAAAGCATGGCAGAGAGCCAGAGATCATCGCGCCCGTCCATACAATAGTCTGGTGCAATGACGGGCCCTACCCCACTCGTCCAGACTATGTTGTCTGAACCGGGTCCACGCTGGAGCGGTGGGGTGGCTTCCGCACGGAACCGTACTGCCTCCACACGATATATATCGCTGGAGTAACAGCCGGATGAAATCGGGTCAGCTCAGGATCGAACTTGCATCACTAGGACCACAAGTTCTCACCGTCATTGCCTGGTGTCTCCCAAATGATGCCAATGAGGATCAAACCCGGGTTTCACAAAGGAGAACCCGGGCTGCCTACCACTGAGCCACAAATGAAGGACTTACAACCTGGATCTAATATAAAACCATCAGCATAAATTAACACAAAAATAAACATGGAGATTTAAATGAGATCTATTAAAACTAAAACTAGATCTAGAGTTTAATGATAAACAATTGCAGTTAAATATAAATTGTGCAAAGATACACAGTAACAACACGAAATCAACTCAACAAGACGGAGTCATTCTAAATTGTGCAAAGCTACAGTGTAACAACTAACAAATAACAACATGAAATGAACTCAATAAAAACGGAGTTATTCCAGATCTAGAGACTATAAATATTAAGATCTAAACGGTGACTTACGGCAATGTCAACGATCGTAACGGCCGGAGACGTCAGAAGCAAGGCGAGAAGCAATGGCGGAGTGATACATGACGTCATGGAAGTTAGCCATTTCAATCGTCTTCATCCGCATCTGTTTCGCTTTTGTAAAAAAGTATGAATCTATACTAATAACCACACTCAAACACAATCATTCAAGAACCAATAACAACAGAATGATATAGCGACAAAACAGGTGACAAATATTATTATTTACCAACCCAAAAAGTACCCAGACCCAAACCCTAGATCTCTACAAATATAGAGATCTAAACAACAATACAACAGGTTAGAGATCAACTGATTGTTAAGATCAGTTGAGCTTCTAACTAAGGAAAATACAGGGAAATCTTACAAAGACAAATAATACTGAAAACCCTAGACGTATGACAAAGACGAAAGGATACAAGAGATAAAAAGAAAAAATCTGAGCTAAAACGTTGCACAGATGAAGAGGCACCCCTTATATAGAGAGCCTGGATGCTTCGAGAGAAACAAACACATCAGCCACGAACCATAGCCACACGATCAATAATCACACGGATCGTCATCTCATCAACGGCCATGATTTAACTAAAACAAACACACTTGAAACAGGCCAGGCCATATCACTGGCCCACTACTCGTTCACATATCAGCCCAACAACTTACCTGCAAAGATTAAAAGCCCAATACATTGTATAATAGTTGGCCCAATAAATCAGCCCAATCTAACACATTTGATTTACATATTTTAACATGCCCCCATAAATCAAATGCTAAACATATCTTCTAAGCCAAGTTTCTCACAAAGAATTTTGTGTTGTGTAACACCTAACCCTTTTGTAAGAACATCAGCAATCTGATTTTCTGAGCTGATTTTAAGTGCTTGAATTGTACCATTAGAGATTTTCTCTCTTATAAAATGAAGGTCTACTTCAAAATGTTTGGTTTTATCATGAAACACAGGGTTGGCTGCAATTGATAATGCAACTTTACTATCACTATACAACTTAACTGGAAGCTTCACATGTACATTCAACTCTTTCAACAAATTTATTAACCAGATGACTTCGCATGAGGCTGAGCACATAGCTCTATACTCAGCCTCTGCACTAGATCTTGAAACAGTGTTCTGTTTCTTTGACTTCCAAGAGACTAAAGAACTTCCTAAGAACACACAATACCCAGTAACTGATTTCCTGGACTCTAGACACTTAGCCCAGTCAGAATCCACAAAAGCATGCAGATCAAACTGGTCAGATTGTTTGAACATTATTCCCTTTCCAGGAGACATTTTTAAGTATCTTAATAGTCTAAGGGCAACCTTCAAATGGAACTTTGAAGGTTTATGCATGAATTGACTAAGAAACTGAACTGCATAACTTATGTCTGGCCTTGTTAGAGATAAATATATAAGTTTCCCAATAAGTTTTTGGAACCCAGTTATGTTCTCTAACAAGTCAGACTCTTTAGAGTTTTTTACAGTAACAACAAAACTCTGTTCAATAGGAGTATTAATGGGTTTGCATCCAAGATATCCAAACTCACTAAGTAACTCAAGACAGTATTTTCTTTGGGATAAACACACACTTTGTTTTGAATAAAGCACTTCTATCCCTAAGAAGTACTTTAGCTTCCCCAAGTCTTTGATTTGAAAATTAGACTTGAGAAGCTGTTTGACACTAGCTATCTCTATCTCATTATTTCCTGTGATAACTATATCATCTACATATACTAATAAAACAGTAAACTTCCCATCACCAGACTTAACAAACATGGAGTAGTCACACAAACTTTGCACAAAACCTATACTAATCAAAACATCTACAAGTTTTTCATTCCATTTTCTAGGGGCTTGTTTAAGCCCATAGAGAGATTTGACCAACTTGCACACTTTGGTCTCATCTTTGGAATAATAACCTTCTGGCAATGTCATATAGACATCTTCAGAAATAGACCCATACAAGAAGGCATTATTTATATCAAGTTGATATAAAGGCCAGCTGTTCTGAACAGCAATACTAATGACACATCTAACAGACACCATTTTAACAACTGGAGAGAATGTTTCTCCAAAATCAAGGCCTTCCCTTTGGTTGTAACCTTTAGCAACCAATCTGGCCTTATATCTTTCAACCTCTCCATTTGACCTATATTTTACTTTATAAATCCATTTACAACCTATTGGTTTTCTGCCAATAGGAAGATCAGTTAGAGTCCATGTTTTGTTCCTATACAAAGCCTCCATCTCTGAGTTCATTGCCTCAACCCATCTGGGATCCTTGGCAGCTTCAGTATAGGAACTGGGCTCAACTGTTTTGTTTAAAACAGACACAAAAGAGAAATTTTCAGTAGTCAACTTTGAATAGTTGACTACCTTTTCAAGACCATACTTAACTTTGCCTTCAATGATATATTCATTGAAGTGCCTTGGTAAACTAGACACCCTATCAGACCTTCTAACACTTCCCTCAGACTGGGTTTGTTCCACATTAACCTGTTCCACATCCTGGTTTGCCCTACCAGGGTCCCTGCAACCTGAACTACTAGGCTGCTGACCACCAGGATCAACCCCCCTAGCAGCCCTGGGAGGTGACCCAGGTTGCAAACTAGTGGAACTGATTTGAGGAGATGTTTGGGCCCCTTCATCATTGGGAGGATTATTACTCTCACCAATTTCAGAACTAAGGTTGTTAGTTTCAACACAATCAAAAAAATTTAAGTGATTTAGACCATTGTTTTCTGAAGTATATCCCTGTTCAACAACAGATTGTTGTTTAAAGGGATATACTTCTTCGTAGAACCTTACATCTCTGGAGAAAATACTTTGTTTAGACTCTAAACACCAAAGTTTATAACCTTTTTTAACATTAGAATACCCTATTAGAACACATTTTTCAGATCTATAAGACAGTTTATCAGGTTCATTTAGTATTGTGTTGAAACATAGACACCCATAATTCTTAATATGGTTAAGAGTTGGGGGGAACCCATATACTAACTCATAGGGACTCTTTCCTAAAAGAACTGAAGATGGAATCCTGTTAATCAAGTATGTAGCAGTTAGAATACAATCACTCCAAAACCTAAGTGGCAATCCACTCTGAAATAGAAGGGCCCTAGCAGTATTCAAGAGGTGCCTATGTTTCCTTTCAGCAATGCCATTTTGCTGAGGAGTATAGGCACAAGATGTTTGGTGTACAATACCCTTTGAGTGACAAAACCTTTCCATTTGCTTATTAACAAATTCAGACCCATTATCACTTCTAAACATTTTGACAATACTTTTGAACTGTGTTTTGACAAGTTCATAAAAGACTAATAGATTTTCAAAGACCTCAGTTTTGTTTTTTAATAAGTAACACCAAACAGATCTTGAATAATCATCAACAACAGTTAGAAAGTACTTATAACCTTCCCTACTAGTGACCTTATAAGGTCCCCAAACATCAAGATGCACAAGATCACCTATCTGTTTGGACTTATGATCACTAATTGGGAAAGGAACTCTTACTTGTTTAGCCTTATGACACACATCACAAGGCTGTGAGTTCCTATGTCCAAGGTTTAAGTCCTTTCTAAGAATAGACAGGACTTGGTCAGAGGGATGCCCAAGTCTACTATGCCACAAATTGGCATCATTAACACCATTGAAACAAGAACTGTTAATACTCACACTGTTGCCAACAAAGTAAAGACCATCACTCTGTTTACCAGTCACCAGGACTCTCTTGGACTTGGAATCCTGTATATAACAGTTTGTTTCATCAAACAAAACACTTAGTTTGTTATCTCTAGACACTTTATGGACAGATAACAGATTTACACAATAGTCAGGAACCAAGAACACATCATATAGGACAACACCATCAGCCAACTTGATATCTCCTATCTTAGTTACCTTGGCACTTGTCCCATTTGGATGTTTAACCTGAATATTGTACTCAGAAACATCAACACAATTGACCATTTCTTCATCACTACTGGTCATGTGTTGATTGGCCCCTGAGTCTGTTATCCAGCCATGACTAAGAGCATACTTAACAAAACTTGAACAGTTACTAAAGTTTTCTAAGATTTTAGCTAAGTTTGATATCCTAGTCATACAGGAAAAACCATTTATAGAGACACCCTTACCTCCTGAATTGGAGTTCTGGGCCTCATTTCCCCCTTTATCACTGATCAGATTCATTATCCTTGATATCTGTTCAGGAGAGAAAGGCAAAACAGACGAGCTACTAGGCAAAGAAGTTGATGGACTTCCTTGCTTAGCATTAGACATATTAGACCTAGAGACTTGTCCCCCTGGCTTTCTTTTAAAACCAGGAGGATATCCAACCAATTCATAACATCTATCAACAGTGTGACCAATCATATTGCAATGAGTACATTTTAGATTAGGGTTAGGACCTCTATTAGTAACCTTCTTCCTGATATCAGAAGATTGATTACCCCTAGAAACAAATGCAACATTTTGTCCTTTGCCAGTTGTTCCTGAACCTCTATGAGATTCTTCTCTGGAAACAATGGCAAAGGCATTTTTAATAGAAGGCAGTGGTTCTCTAGTTAACAAATTGGTCCTAACAGGTTGATAGACCTCATCCAAACCCATAAGAAACTGCATCAACTTTATCAGACTGTTGAAGTCATTAAAGTCTTTTGATGCCTGACATGTGCAAGAGGGTAATTGCATAGTGGCATCAAACTGTTTCCACATGGTGTTCAGTTTGTGGTAGTATTCTGCAACAGTACTACCATTTTGACTTAGTGAATTAATCTTTTGGTAAAGATTAAACACAACAGACCCATCAACCTTGTCATAGGTCTCTTTTAAGTCATCCCATACTTCAGTAGCAAGTTTTGAGAAGACTTGACCTAAGTACAACTCTTCACTAACAGAATTAAGTAACCAATTTAAGACCACAGAGTTACACCTATCCCATTGTTTACTCAAAACATCATCATCAACAGGTTTAATACATGTGCCATCTATAAATCCTGCTTTGTTTTTAGTTTCTAATGCAAGTTTCATTGAACTAGCCCATACAGAATAATTCTCAGTACCTTTTAATTTCATGCTAATTATTGACAGACTAGAGGTGTCACTTGGATGTAAGTATAATGGATCACTTATATCCAATTTACTGATAAGTGTAGCATCACCACCTCCAATGTTGGCACCCCCACCGCCGGGGTTCACAACATCACCCATGACAGATCAAATAGACAAACACAAGACAGAAAACAAATAGACAAACAACACAGATTAGCAGGAGCTAACCAAGACACAAGACAAAAGACAAATGAATAACCCTAAGAGGTCGAAGCTGTGTCAGGGGTCAGATAGTGGGTTCATCACTCAAAAGGTGCCCACCCAGATCTTAACACAGGAGACCTTTAACTATATATATATGCTACAAATACGATACTAGAAGACAAAACAAGACCAGACCAGATAAAAAAAACCACACAAGACACCAAGTAGTTGGCACAATACCGGTCCACCTAACCCGGTCAGTTGCCCTAGACACAACAAGGAATAGAAAATCAGAGAAGGAACGATCTCACAATGAGGGGGAACCCAAGTTAGGGTTTCGCCAAACTCACAAGCTATACCTTCACTTAGGGTATAGACTTGTGAGAGCAATTGAAGCAATTTTCCTTCAATCCTCTCCCAGAAATCCAACAATCACAGCCAACAATAGTTGACTATGGCACAACCTGCAATGCAGACAAACAAACAACTAATACAAGATACAAGACCAGACCTATCAAGAAGATCAGATCTATAGACCTCAAGACCAGAACAAGAACTAGATCTATAAAACAGACCAGATTCTTTACACAACTTTTGTAACAAACAAGACCAGATCTATCAAGAAGATCAGATCTATTGACCTCAGAACCAGACCAAGAACCAGATCTATAAACAGATCAGATTCTTTACAACCTCTTTTAATGTGAGATCTAGACCTAGACAGCTCAGATTTGCAGCGGAAGACACCAGAATCAAAACAAGAAAATGATAACAGAGCCAGTAGCTCTGATACCATGTAAAAAAGTATGAATCTATACTAATAACCACACTCAAACACAATCATTCAAGAACCAATAACAACAGGATGATATAGCGACAAAACAGGTGACAAATATTATTATTTACCAACCCAAAAAGTACCCAGACCCAAACCCTAGATCTCTACAAATATAGAGATCTAAACAACAATACAACAGGTTAGAGATCAACTGATTGTTAAGATCAGTTGAGCTTCTAACTAAGGAAAATACAGGGAAATCTTACAAAGACAAATAATACTGAAAACCCTAGACGTATGACAAAGACGAAAGGATACAAGAGATAAAAAGAAAAAATCTGAGCTAAAACGTTGCACAGATGAAGAGGCACCCCTTATATAGAGAGCCTGGATGCTTCGAGAGAAACAAACACATCAGCCACGAACCACAACCACACGATCAATAATCACACGGATCGTCATCTCATCAACGGCCATGATTTAACTAAAACAAACACACTTGAAACAGGCCAGGCCATATCACTGGCCCACTACTCGTTCACATATCAGCCCAACAACTTACCTGCAAAGATTAAAAGCCCAATACATTGTATAATAGTTGGCCCAATAAATCAGCCCAATCTAATACATTTGATTTACATATTTTAACAGCTTTCTCCTCCGTGAAGCATCCTGGAGCGAATTTAGGTCTAGCGTTGTCTGGATCTAGGTTTTCGGTTACCGGATTGTTGTTGATGTAGTCTGGATCTGGTGAGATGTTGAAGAGCGGTGTCCACCACTTGGATGAGGAAGATGCTGCTGGTGGCTTCAACCGGTTGATCCGGTTAGTTGATTATGATGAGGAAGCTGTAGAGATGATGGTGATAGGGTGAAATACAGTGGTGAGTGAAGTAGCCATTGATGTTAAACTTGCAGGTTCAGATAGTGAGATGAAGCAGTTAAGAGAGGGATGCATAATAAAAGGTAAAAAGACCCAGAATTATCAGCTTTTTGACTGAATTAAGTTTGACTACACACGGGTTATGCATCCATCCTGTGTAGGGTGCCAAATCTGTTTAGTGGCAGATGTCGATAAATTTTTCAGGGAACGCCTGGTAAATGTCCCTCTCGCATCAGCATAGAATCGGTTAAGACAACATAGTCTGATCGTTGAAGAGGTGGTTAGGGTCTCTGTTTAAGGGGAGTGATGATCTCTGCTACTCGATAGTATAAAGTCATCGTTTAAAAAAAATACAGAAATTAGATACGTTTGGGGAAAGTTAGAGTTGCAAACGAATCGAATGAACATGAACAAGGCATTGTTTGTTTTCGTTTGTTAAGGAAATTATGTGTTCACAAACAATTCATGAACACTTACCGAACAGGATACCAAAAAGTGTTAAAAGAAAATGACATAAACACGTGTTGGTTGTTAACACACACTTTCTCGTGTTTGGCCACTTTGCCCGATATAGCATGGCCCACCATGACGGCATTACACCCAAGCTCACCAGAGGGGATCCATACATGCATGCTTCCATTCTATCCATCCAATAACCAAAATGTCAACTGGTATAAGTGTTGATCTTCCTTATAAGGATGAGCATACATGCCGAATACCGATACCGTCCCGCCCTGATCTCGTACCGAACCGAACCGAACCGAGGGTGTTTGGTATCGGTATCGGTACCCACATTTAGAGGTTTCGGTATTATCGGTATCGGTATGGTATCGGTATTTTGAGGTAAAATACCGATACGATACCATACCGGTACTGTACCAATACCGTACCGTACCGTATGTGTTCGGTATCGGTATTGGGTTTTGAGAGTTTTCGGTATCGGTTTTTTCGGGATTGGTATCGGTTGGTACCAATACCGTCCCGAGCTCATCCCTACTTCCTTCCAAGAGAAATTCGTTGATGCCTCTTTCTTAGTAGAAATCCCAACTTTGCTGAATGTCAAAAAGACATCCCTAACCAAATTGTGTCAGTACTTTAACCTTGAGAGCACTATGCAATGTACTGCATGCTCCTCAAATGAGTCTAAGTACTACGTCGTACGACAAACAGAGCATAACTCATTAACCGGAAATAGGGGAATTATGAGGCAATACTTAGAGATAGTACAATACTCTATCAAAGACAAGTAGCGTCTATTTATTTATATTTAAAGGATAAAGTGACAACATAAGACTTCAAAATTAGAAATAACAAACACATATGTATTGTATGTATGCTTCTAGTTAACAACCAGCCCCTAATTAACTTTCAAATCTTCCAACTTTGTGCCAATTTCATCACTTGTCATGGGCCCATTTGGAGCAGAGCTTTCTTTCTCCTTTGGATTCAAAGACCCTGTTTGCCATATTCTTATGGTTCCGTCTTCCGACCCAGATGCATATGATTCACCTCCAGGTGAGAACCGCACACAATGGACTGGACCGTGGTGACCCTTGTTGCAACCTACAACAATATCCACAACATGCATGTGAATGTGATTAGTTGAGGTCACATTTTCAACCTGTTTACTTATAAATGGGTCAAGCCTTTTTTCAAAAATGGCTAAAAATAAACGGACCAGATGGATCAAACATGTTCATAATGAATAGTGTTTTATCTTTAATGCATAATTGCACACGACCTTCCAAAAAGTTCTATTCCTTCAAAGATTAAGATTTTTTTGAAAGGCCAACAAATTTTATTTCATAAAACCTGACTAGCAAAACATTAATCAGGGTGAAACTTACAGACCACCAAGATTACAATCAAACCCCCAAACATGCAAGGTTAAAACTACACCAATCCGCCCAAGATTATTACTGGTTTTACATAATAATAATAATAATAATAATAATAATAATAATAATAATAATAATAATAATAATAATAATAATAATAATAATAATAATAATAATAATAATAATTTACGTGTTTATTATTTATCAAAAAAAAAAAAAAGTTTTCCCGGGTCAACCAGGTGGCCAACCTGTTTCAACATGTACTAAAATGACATGTTTCAACCCAAACCCTATTTGACCTGATAAAAAATATATGTAACAGCTGAATAATATTCACTCATTACTATACTACTAGTAACATAATTATTGTTATCATTATTATTATTACTACTACTACTATTGTGTTTTAGTACATTTGCAATATTCATACCAATTTCTTCACCGGTGTTGAAATCAAATAGGCGAATCCACATGTCTTCCCCTCCAGCAATAAACTTTTCACCGAACTTTGGTTCCAATGACGCTGATTCCACATTGCAGGGCATATCATAACTTTTCACCAATCCAAAACTATAAAACATAAATTAAAAGAAAAGATATTAGAATACATGCAGAATAAACATATGAAGTGATTAATAAGGGCTGTAAACATACTGATTTGCATCCCAGAATTTAACAGAAGATCCATCTGCTGTGGTTATGTAACGACCATCCTTGCTGACCTCAGCACTGGTCACAGATGATTTGGTTTCAAGAGTGTGAACCATTTTCCCACTTCTCACATCCCATAGCCTGTACCAATACAATAACAATACTAATCGGTAATCACATCATATTTAAACAAATCCAAGTACCAGATGATTAAAAAGAACATATTAAAACACAAATTGGTGATAAAAGACAGGGTAGTCGGGACATCGTTTGTTGGCCATTCAAAAAAAAAAAAAGATAAAAGACGGTTATTAAGCATTAAATCTTGAAACCTCAGCAGTAACATGACAAATAACCAAAAAAAACGAAACTAAAATCAAAAACAGTTATTATGACAATTCTGAATCGTTTGATGATTTTAAGAAACATCAATTTGCACGTCTGTCAACACACTGTTACACAGTAATTGATCTATTTACATACCTTACTCCCCCCGAATCAGAGCAAGAACTTAATATTGTTTGGTCACTATGAAGCCATAAAACGGTCCTGATAGAACCTGGAGAATGCTCAATTTCTCTTGGAGATGCATCTGGTCGATTTAAATCAAATATGCGAAGTTTTTTCTCAAAACCACCAGTCAACAGAAAATGTGTATCCTGTATGATTATGCAAAAGCTGCTTTATCCATTAACTATAAAGGTAAATAATAACAAAAATTAACAAGCTCATCCATATGTACAGAATTTGATTTTCATCCAGAGTCTGCAATTTGGTACTCAATACTACTATATAAATATCACATTCACAATGGAGTCCTAATCCCCTTCCCCATACCCAAATCATAAGGAAAATGTGAATTTTGTTCATTTTCACTCCTACATTGAAGTACCCATCGTTGGAAAGTGGGGTTCACTATTCATCCCCTATTCTATATTTTAACGTGGTTGTGAGTGGAAAAATGTAATATTAAATTGATTATGAATATATATGGGGAATCAGGTGTGTGGTAGTTCTAAAAAATGAACAGATTTTATAGATAAATGTGTATTTTAGTCAAATTATATGGATGGGTATTCCATTGTGAATGCTGAAAACATTCATATGTATAGGCAACAGCCAATAAAGGAACTAAAACAAAACTTTAGTAGAGAACAAGAAATCACTTGGAAACTAAACAGTAAGCCTTTAGTTATGTGTGTATACTGAAAAATAAAATTAGAATATTCCAAAATTGTCTTTTAAGAAGTCCAAATTCCAATAGAACTAAAACTTCATGTTTGCTATGATGCTATCACATCAAACTCTGAAGCTCCTGCTGCTCTTTCAGTGTGTGCTCGCTATCACTTAATCGAACATGGTTCCCTAGCTAAACTTTCATACCTTTTTTTTAAAGTTCAAGCATGGAATCCATACTTCTAAATAAACGGGATCATTTATGAAGATGATTAATTATTAATAAATCAGGAACGTCCTTTTGTTTTTGTGTAGAGAAGTTTATGGCTAACCAAACTAAAATCTTACAGCAAAACAAAGTCGAATAAAAACTCAACCAAATCACGAGTGGCCTTGTATTTTTAATGCATAAAACCTCCTTTATAATTTTTTATTCTAGGTTTAGGTCCTTGTAACGAAACTTTATTCATCCATTAATTATCAAAAAAGTGGACAACAATGTTAATCAGTCAGTCAGACCTGAATACGTGTTGACCTCTTACCCACCCCAACCCTCGACTAAATATATAGAGAAAGAGAAGCCACCTCAGAGAAGGAACATGCTCGGACAATATGTTTGTGGTCAAACGAGTGTAGCACATCCCCAGTTAATGCATCCCACAGTTTACTGAAAATTCAACAGGTGCAGAAAAAAATGATATTCTATAAACATAAATAATAATAATATGTTTGTTACACCAAAAAAAAACTACATTCACGTTGTTGTCATTGTATGTAAAAAAAATCCCCACTGTATGCAAGTATGCAACATGCTTCCATTTTGTTGCCATTGTTTGTAAGTAAGCTTGTAAAGAAGACAAACTGGTGGGTAGCAGTCAAAAAACTAGTTTTGCTGCCATATTACATACTATGGCAAAACAATTTTTTTCATACATACAATGACAGAAAGGCAAAAGACAGTTGCATTTTGGTGTAATCAAGTCAAGAATAATAATATTAACAAAACAAGGAACTCTGTTTGTGTCATTGTATGTATGAAGAAAGATCGCATTGTATGCAACACACTTTCAATCTGTTACTATTGTAGGTAAGCAGCCATCTTTATAAACTAAAATGGTGGTCTGGGACATCAAGCCGCCGATTATAGAACTTCCATATACAATTGTGAAATTTTGAAAGTAAAAAAGGGTAAAGTAAGTTACATGACCTTATATACTATAAACAAAACACAGAAGTTCTATAACAAGGATGAACAATACAGTAAACATCGACCACATACGCTGAAAAATCCGCCGACGCTGACGCAGCACGCAGAGCATTCGTATCGAGACAGCAACTCCAAACCGCACCTTTATGCCCCTCAAAGGTTCCTATCCAGTCTCCAGTCTCTCCATTTCTAAGCATAGGAGTGGAATCTAAATAAAAAATTTATGCCTATAAGTAACACTCAATGGCAGTATGATACCGAAAGGTATTATATATAATACTCTATAGGATATCTCAATATAAAATGCTTGAAACATGTCTCGAAGATCACACCAAATCAAATTGAACAAATCATACTCTAATGATATTTAATGATAAGCTAAAATGACAACAAAATTCTTGATCGGTAACAGAAGTTTCATTCGGTAAAAAAAAAATCTTGTTGATGATTTATCTTTTCTTATTCTAAACTTGGTTAATTCATTAGCTTTATAGTTTATGCCCAATAATGAGCTACAACATACAATGGCCCCTAACAGCCTAATGTATAAACTCTCCTACTATAAGTCTATAACTCGTATAATTAGCGGATACAGGCGGACGGTATTTGTATTATTAAAATGATTAGTATGAAAATACAGTATGTCTCTATAAACAACACATATATTATTATTTTATATAACTTTCAAATGATTAGAGCATGACATTTCAAACACTTAACACTTTGATAAACAGCACATTCACAATTGAACAAAATTAAACACATATATAATTAAATTAATCAATCCAAACACTGATATAAATAAATAAAAAACTGAAATAAAAAACAACAACAAACCTTTGCTAGCACTGATTAGAAAATAACCATCTGGAGTGACCGGACTATAGAACAAATCCACAACAGGCCGTGAATGACCATGACATACAAGAGGAACACCGACCTTCTTCTTATCCATCACAAAACCCTAAAATAGAACCCGATCCGTTTAATTAAACCTAGAAATCGACAATTGATTGATCCAACAAAAAACACGCACGATTGCCCTCTCTGCAATTAAATGGTAATAGATTGTATATGTAACCTAAATTGTTATTATTTGTGTGAATAATATAATAATACTAACATAATATATATATAGATATTTATATACTACTGCTCGTACAGAGGGCTAGGCGCAAGGAAGCCATTGATGCATTTTGCTTGATTTTATAGGTCGATGCTGTGTGTGTGTGTGTCTGTTTGGGATTTTCTTTCTTGATGGTGGTCCCTTGTGTTTCTTGATGTTACAGTTTTGACCCCTGAGGTTGTGGAATATTATGAAAGATGTCCTTATGGAGTTATGGGTTATAACTTCAAAATATTTCTTTTTAAGAGCCATTATTATAATAAAAGTTTTCTTCATTATTTCTCTTAATGGTTGGCACTAGGGGTGCAAACGAGCCGAACAGCTCGCGAGCTACTTGAACTCAGCTCGGTAAAAAGCTCAAAATGAGTCGAGCTTTATTGAGCCCGAGCCGAGCTTGAGCCTAAAACAAAGCTCGTTTATTAATCGAGCCTAACATGTGATGTTCGTTAGGCTCGTCAAGCTTATCGAGCCTTAGTGTAATATTAGTTTTATTAATATTTAATAATATTTGCTTATTTAAGCTTCTTTACTAAACGAGCTTGAGCCGAGCTTCATTTATCGAGCTGGCGAACCTATTATTTTTATTTAATATACTAACTAGTAGTTAGTAAACAAGCCGATCTCGGCCTTAAGAAATTTTCAATGAGGCGAGCTCGATCTTTGAAAACATAACTTCAAACATTGAACATTTATACATTGCACTATTGAACAATTGCACATTGCAGCCAAGACTCAATAGTAGGCCCAAGACAGTCAAACAGAAAAAATATATATATTGTAGCCCAAATAGTTACAGCCCACTTTGGAAAACTATACTGGCCCAAACCGAATTATAGACACTGTGCAGACCAACCAACGTGACGTCCAACTGGACCAAACAAGACCGTCAATCTCTTGTCTAGTTTCTGCCCTCAACCCGGTTTCCATACTCAATTGTTTGTTTTGTTTTTATTATTACGAAGGGTAGGGATTTCAGCTAAGAAAGAAGCCATGGTTAACTTTTTAACGGACCCACTTGAAGGGCGGTCCACACTAAAGCCAGCGGATGTCTTCGTGTTCAGGTGGGCCCAAGGCAAACTTGTGTGCGTTGATCTTAGTGGGGTGTCTCCGCCGGTAGGACTTCTGGATTCTGGGTTTGTGGCAGGGTAAGCGGTCTTGAAAGCTGAAGCTGCATGTCTCGAAAACCAACATGTCTTTGTGCCTTTTGCATTTGATACATTTGGAGGCCTTACCCCCAAAGCGATCCGGTTTCTAGATCGGGTGCAAAAAGTGGTGTAGAGTAACTCCGTCGGCCATAGAGTAGGTTTTCCTATTCAGAAGGGGGTAGCGGCATGGTTTGTCACCCGTTTACCCGCCACCAACTTATAAATTCTTGATGGTTTTTAATGAAATGTAACCAATCAGTTGTCGTGGAAGGTGACGTTGGAGAGAGAGGGGACGAAGCAGTGAAGACTGATGGGCAATCCCGATGATGGTTTTAGACCGTGGCAGATCTAGAGGGAGTTTCGGGAGTTCCTAGGAACCCTCTCGATTTGGAAAAAAAAATGAAAAAGTTAAAAAATTAGTAAAAATCAGTGAAAATCTACGAAAGAAACCCCCTGGATATTATTTTTAGATTCGCCACTTGTTTTAGAAAAGCCTAAGGTGTTGTCACAGTGGTCGGCGAACAAAGATGAAGATCAACAGGAGGGGTAAAACACAAACACTATTTGATTGCATACTTAAATAAAATTATACATGTATCATCTTGAGACAACTTTTGGTAATAGGATATTCCGGCAACGACTATTCATACAATTGTAATTACCAACATTTTTTACAAGTGGATGGCTAGTAAACAGGCAATAAATTGCATCACTACCCCCTTTTAAATAGCAAAACATACTCTATTAAAAATAAAATATTTGTCCTCGGCCGTCAGAGAGTTACTATGTATCACCTGTCGCACTAGATCTAAAAACCGGATTGCTTCGAAAGCAAGGTTTCCAAAAGTATCAAATGCAAAAGTCGAAGGTTTTCAAAAGGATCAAATACAAAAGAGACAAAAAGAATAAATTTCGATAAATGTTAAAATAAAAGAATTATACGACAAAATGGGGATGGTCTACATTAAAACAAAATGGTGAGAGTACAAAAAGATGTGTGTGGTGGGTTAAGAAAGACAACAATGTGAAATCATTCCTCTGAATATGGTGCCGATGCGATGACAGCCTTCTCGTTATCTCCTTTGTCAATCTTATACCAAACACACACTAAGTTTTTCAACTTATTTATAAATCACTAGATTAATATAATTTTAAGACTACTCTTCGAGAACTTTTTGAGATAGATAAATCTAATATAAAATAACAACTTTTTGGGATAGATAAATCTAATATAAAATAACAAAATGTATGCACATAAAAAGAATATGCCAATTTTTAGAATTTTTTTAAAACATCAACACTCGATAACTTATATAACCTACTTCTAATTCTATGGGTGCACATCTTGCTCGAATGAAGTCTCTATACCACTTTGTCACTTCCTCAAGACACTCTAAAGCTGCTATGTGAACCTGGAAAAAAAAAACAACCAAATTGGTATTAAATGATATGCCATGATGATTATAGGCGATTCTGAAGTGTAAAATGAACATATGTGAAATAATGTTCAATGTTTATTATGAATATACAATCTATCACATTAGGTGTCACTGAAATAAAATAATCAAAATGTAAGTAATGAAGATCTATTTTGAAGATAAATAAAAATGATCTAACTACTATCGACGATAAAGATTGTATGATGGTAATGTTTCATATCTCCCAACTATTTTCTCTAGTCATACATATTTTAAGTATCTATTTTAATAAGGAATAATGGAAATAAATAATCCCAACTATTGACTATTGGCCAATAACAGTCCCAACTACGAAAATTACCAATAGTGGTCCCAACTTTCGACATATTGGAATATAATGGACCCAAACTAACGGAGGTATAACTTCGTTAGTGAGATGCTGACGTGGCATACTAGGTGGCAAAATGATCCTACGTGGCATCCGACGTGGCATTCTACGTGGCATGCCACATCAGCACCACACTAACGAAGTTAGATCTCCGTTAGTCTGGGTCCATTATATTCCAATATGTCGAAAGTTGGGACCACTATTGGTAATTTTCGTAGTTGGGACTGTTATTGGCCAATAGTCAATAGTTGGGATTATTTATTTCCATTATTCCTTTTAATAATCACCATATGTTAGTCGATTTTAAAGTACATACGTAAAAAATGATCTAAGATGCGTGCATGGTGGGCTAATTAATTATCACTTATCAGTTAGAGATTTACCTAGGTGGTGTTTGTTTTTCTCCCAGAAGCACTTCTGACCTCTTTTGTCTGCGTCGCGCAGACGCGGGCAGACGTTTGGGCGGGCAAACTGTTTGTTTTTCGGAAGACATTTCACTCCAAAAGCTCTTCCTGACCTCTTCTTGGTGCAGACTTGGACCAAAGTCTTCTAAGGTCTTCAAAGGTCTTCTCCTCTTCTCTTTTCCTCACCCACCACCACCACCACCCACTACCACCACCACCACCACCACCCACCACCACCACCACGGTCCACCACCACCACCACCGTCCACCCACCACCACTACCACCACCCACCACCGTCCACCACTACTACCACCACCTACCACCTACCACCACCATCACCTACCACCACCACGGTCCACCACCACCCACCACCACCACGGTCCACCACGGTCCATCACCACCACCACCCACCACCGTCCACCCACCACCACCACCACCACCACCGTCCACCACCACCCACCACCACCGTCCACCACCACCCACCACCACCCACCACCACCACCACGGTCCACCACCACCACCACTACCTACCACCGTCCACCACCACCACCACCTACCACCGTCCACCCACCACCACCCACCACCACTACCACCGCCACCGTCCACCACCACCCACCACCACCACCACCCACCACCACCTACCACCGTCCACCCACCACCGTCCACCACCACCACCCACCACCATGGTCCACACCACCACGGTCCACCCACCACCACCACTATCTACCAACAGACTGTTGTAAAAACTCAGTTTGTTTAAATTTAAGTTTATTTCAGCAGCCTGCAGACGTTAACAAACAAACAGTCTTCTTCTTGCAGACTGCAGACCTTTGGTCCACCTCTTCTTCTGCAGATGTCTGCAGATGTGGTCCGCAGACTGCAGACCTTTTCCTGCAGAAAAAACAAACAGCACCCTAGTGTCTAAGAATCACAGGCTACATCTAACCGGCTTACCAACCTTTGTAACCAATGTTCCTAGCAACACTAATCAAAATACAAAAAAAAAAAATACATAGATTATTACCAAACTGACTACATATGTGAATATATACGTAGTTAGCAGGTTCTCATACGTAATAGTAGGTTCAAAATTATATATAATATCTTAAAATAATTACTGACTTGCCTAGACATGATTAATGAATTACCTGAATACGTTGTGTTTTTTTCCTGTATCAATAAAACCCATTAAAAAGGTCGTTTTATATTTTGTTTTGGTATAGCACTATGGTACTCGTTGGAAATATAATAAAACGCTCGTTAACTTGGTGTAATTTAAAAAAAATGTTGTATATAATAGTTATTAACGTTTAAAAATCGGAGTCCATAAGCAAGAACGAGCCAAAACGGAGCAGTTGGTATGCGGTATTGGGCTTGAAGCCCAGCCCAAAATCCCACCTATAAAAGGCCACAACACCCCCAAAATCCTCATTTCCCACTTCACTTTCTCTCTTTACACTTAAGTTCTCTCTAATCTCTCTCTAGAGTCTGGTCGGAATCCGGTGACTGTCCAACGGCGGCCCGGCGAACTTCCGGCAATTTTCCGGCGAACTTCCGGCAAAGTATCCGGCGTGTGATACCCTACCCTATACCGGTATGCGTACCCATACCGATTTTAGGTACTCGGTATAGGTATCGGTACGCACTTTCATTGATTTCGGTATTCTATACAAGTATGGGTAGGAGTAAAAATGGTATAGGTACCAAATTCTATATACTAATGAATTTGATAAATGTTTTACTTTGTATTATGGTATTCGTATCAATTTTACCTACTTGGTACTTGTACCATATTGGTACTCGTGCCAATTTTATCAATTGGATACTCGTATAGTACTGATACTCGTAATGGTTTACCTACTGTAACACCCCAACCGATGGCGGAAACATCGGGATGTCACGTATTGATGATTGTTCAGTGGCTCATGGTAAATAATAAGTTTTAATAAATGATTTAAATAAATTACATACAATTGTTCTAAGAATTTGTACATCAAAATAAAAATACTAGCTACGCATCTTCAGGCATTAACTCTAATCTTCGAGCAAGCTATAACCTGAAACATGTTAAGTTTGAAAATATTTTGGGTCAACAAAAGTTGGTGAGAATTACATAGGTTTTGATAATTGAATAAAAACTTGTACAATTTGAGTGTCATGGCAAGTCTAGTCCATATGTGAAAACAAAACCATCGGGTAAATCGAGTGCATAATCAAACCTTGTGACTAGAATATTGTGGTCCATCCCATACGCATATGGTTCACTCGATTTTGTTATAAATTCGATAACAATCACCCACGCTACCTATGTAGGAGGTACACGTATCCGGCTGGGATTGTCAGTCCAATAGATCTATCATTGTATACCGTCGGCTGATCAATGTTAATGATTATGCTAGAATAATGTGCTTACCCTAGTAATGTTTAAGACATAATGCATATTAACTAAAAGTAGTTGAATTATAATGTAATGAATGTGAAAATAATTTTTATAAAATTATTTTCTAAATTAATGAATATATATATATATATATATATATATATTAATACTTATTTGACAAAATATAGACTTAATATTTAAAAATATTAAAATTTATAAATTTCGAATAAAAAAAAATTATATTTCTGATCTAATTGATTAATAATAATTTATGTGAAATTTTGATGTAAAAATAATGAAGAATGAATTTATTATGATTTATTTTTTATTAAAATAACAAAAATCGATTAAAAATATTAAATAAATAATTTTTCTGAAATAAAATTTATTTCAGAAAGGTTTATTGATTTATAAGTTAGAATAATTTTTGTGAAATTTTATAAAGTCGTTTTGATTTTTTTTATAGAATTTTGAAGTTATAAATGAATAAACTTGTAATATTTATAATATATAATAAATAAATAATTTTTGAAAAACTAAAAGTTGGATAATAAACTTTATCATCAAAATGACTTAGAATAATTTTTGTAGGATTTATAAACCATGTTTAGTATTTTGAATCTATTTTTTAAAAATAAAATAAAATAAAGAGTTTAAAAAGAAAAGCTCAAAAAAAATAGTTGTCCATGCCAGGACTCGAACCCGAGTCTGGCCAATTTCAGAGTCTTAATCACAAGTCCAAACCAGTTGGTCTGGACCCTGAGAATATGTTTTATTCATATTCAAATGTTTATATGGTGTGCTTGAATGATAATATGATTCCATATAAATAAGAAAAACAAAACGCTGGACCTAAGTATCGAACCCAGGACCAGCTGTTTCAACAACACACAACGCAACCATCTGATCTAGATCAGATGTTTGTTTTGATTTCGTTTCTGTAATCATTTAAATTGACACACGCAGGTATCATCTTTCCCAAATGTAAACTAAGAACCCTAGTTTTCTAATAATCGCTAATAACAGATAATAGCTTCTGATTTGTTGGGGCTATTATCTGTTTATAGCCGATAAACATAACCAAAGTACGAATTATTACCTATGTCGCGTAAATGATGATGAACGAGTGGTCAAAGAAAAAGTCAAACCAAAGCAATTTGCAAATTAGAAGATGTTTTAAAATGAATTCGTTGTGGGGGTTTGTTAATCGGCGATTTGAGCTTGTGTAGAAGGCATCAATTTATACTAATACATACAGGTTCATAAATTTGGAAGTTTTGACCCATACTTAATTAAAAACGCGTGAATCGCTTATAATAGGAATGATTTAATCAATTTCTTGGCGTGGTAATGAAGCACATGGACTGCTGATTGATTCATTACCATAAGAGGAGTCAAATCACGAGATTAATGAGCGAATTGGATGGGCCGATTGAGGTTGACTCTTCGTCGTTGACTAGGACAATCAAGGGGACGGTTAATTTTTTTTGTGTTAGGATATTATCACAAACAGATCCCACAGATCAGTTGGTAGAGATGCTTGGTGATTACCCAGAAGACCCGGGTTCGAGTCCCTGGTCTGAGTTCTTTTTTTTTTTTTAAAAAAAAACAGAGTTGGGCTCATGTAGAACTGGGCTGGGTTTGGATTTGATTCTGGGCCAGTAACAACAATAATATTGGGCTTAGGGATTAGTAGTCTTAGTAGGACTTGGGTTATGGTTTTGAGTATTATGGTTTGGGTTATTGTATAAAACAAATTTTTTTATAAACTTAATAAAATCTGAAAATTTACTCATACATATTATTATTATTATTATAATTATAATTATTATTATTATTATTATTATTATTATTATTATTATTATTATAACATAAATGTATGAATAAATAAAGGTGTTAAAATATCTAGTTTATATGAGAAAAGATGTATTCGTAAGAAATTTGTAGGTTCGACATGTTTAAAGAGAATATATTTTTTTTATTAGATAATTATGAACTAAACGTAAAAGGATAGAAACTGGGAATTTTTATTTATTAAAAATTGTGGAAAAATTACACAATGTTACACCTACTTGGTACTCGTACGAGTACTCAAAAAAGAAAAATAACAAAGTGGTACCAAAATGAGTACAGTACCGAAATATCGGTACCGATACCCGTACTGTACCTATATATTCGGTACCGGTATTTTTTTGTACAAGTACGGGTACAGTACCGATCTCATCCCTACCCTACCCCCACGTTTCTCGACGTTCTCATCGTAATTAAAATCACATCAGACATTGACCGAAATTTACCGGTTGTCACATAAAAATAGAAGCTGCTATTCTAACCTGGATTTCCTGGGACCTGCTTTTCATATAACCATGGGTGTATTAGTTTAGTCTCAGAGTTCCACAACCCTGCTTTTCTATCTTTAGCTGCTTTTTGTAGCTGATATCAAACAAGAACGTGTTTTGAAAACAATATAAATTTTTTTATCTTGTTGGCACTTAAACACGTACCATCTTGAACCATGTGCGTTTATCTTCAGCTGTATACTCCATGCAGAACCGCTACTTAACAGGGTTTCCTGAATATTAGTGCCTTCCAAATATGCATCTACCATGTAATACATATCCGAGTCGACATACAAGACAACAATCTTTAACCTCTTATCGTTGATTAAGCTATGAAAACTCTTTTTCGCGCCGTAGCCATACTCATGTCCAAGTCTAGGGGCCGTTATTCCTCTGTTTCCATTGTAATGGCTTTAGCAAATTTGTAATTTTATATCACGGTGATATATAGGTCCAATAACCGATATACCTTAGCCTGATTCTGTAACGTTGTACCCATGTTTGCCTGTTGTTGACAGTTGCAATCCTATGTCAGCAGATTAATTTACTGAAATGCGGCATATCACTTCACAAATTACTAAAACAGAAACAAGGACATAGTAAATACCCATATGAAAGACCCTTCAATTTGAGTAGCAGTTCTGAACACGCAGTGTGATTAATGCTATCTTGTTTGTGTAGTTTTTTCCTAATCACCCATCATAAGTAATACATTTTCTGGTATTGGCTGAAAAATCTTTTATCACGGAAGATACCGTCAAGCTATCACCATCATGAACGAAGCACATCTTTTATAACAAAATTTTTTAAAAGTTACAAGAAATTAGGTTTACCAAAAGGGCGAGTGTTGTATAAGTTACTACTAACCTCCAATGTCAACATTTCAAACATAGATGCATCTGAGATCTGGAAGAGTAACTCTAGTGGATCACTAAGAGATGTTGGCTCTGGAAGACTATAGCTGTAATGGAGATTCTTTGAATTGAATGACGACCGTAAAATGAGCCGCTAAATGAATGCTTTCTCAGCATGAGGGCAAGTAAAGTTATTTAAGTGCTTTGAAAACCTAACCGCAAGGGTTGGTGTTGTACAAACCTTGATCTCAGATATTATATTATCAGTTGTTTATTTATATTTGCTTGTTTGTTTATATTATATTATCACTTGTTTATTTGTATTTGTTTGTTTATATAAACGTTTGTGTTGACGTTGACATGCTTATCGAGACGACAACGGTAACAAAAAAAATAACATTTTATACAAATAACCAAAATTTGAAATTAACAAATATAACATAACAACATATTTAGTATAAAAACATTTTATAAGAAACACGTTTATCGAGACAAATATAAAACAAGTTTTCTAATTGTAGTTACATAGAAAACAACATTTAAAAAAATTGCATTAAAAAAAAACATTGCATAATTTTTTTTTATAAAAAAAAAAACATTTTATCCAACACATCCCACACCCATCCAACCCATCCATCCCACCCAAAAATGTCAAAATAATCAGAGGACATATATGGGTCGTAAAGGCCTATACGGCCCCCGTATATGTCTAGCCAATGATTAGATGTCAGTCTGCCTTGCAACTGTATATCGTACTTATATACGGCCTGTAAAGGTCTTTACGACCTATATATAAGCCTTTACGGGCCGTAAAGGTCTATACGATCCGTATAAGGTTGTACAGATAAAATTCAAAGTTGTGTAAATAATCGAAACTGTACAAACCATAGCCTAACAAGGTAGACTGCTGGTAATTAACCAAAAATACCAACATCACATCAGCCAATAACATCTATTAACAAAAAAAAATGTGAAAAACAAAGTAAATTATTAATTATATGAACAACTTACCTTGTTTCTAATTGTATACAACCTCTTAAAATCACCTTAGTAAAAGATTTAGATTTGTTCACATGAAATATTAGCAGTTTGTGTGAACAATAAGAATATAATATGAACAATAGGAATGGGCAAAATGGAATTTATTAATCTCACATTTTTGCAGTTTGCCAATAATAATCTCACCTGAGTTTATTCTCCCCACCAGTCCCACCCTTCACACATTTTGCTCTCAAATGCACCCCCCGTGAACTCACACTAACGCCGTTAGTTGAAACTCACAATTCTAGGCTTTTATTCACTGGATTTGAAAAAGGGAATCGAGACGAATATATTGGTATGTTTAATTATAGAAGTAAGCATGGTTCGCCGGTTGTAGGTTGATGTTCTCCTCGGATGGGATGACCGGAACCGACGATTAAACCATTGAACCATGCTTATTTCTGCAATTAAACATACCAATATCTTCGTCTCGATTCCCTCTTTTTAAATCTGGTGAATAATCGCCTAGAATTGTGAGTTTCAGCTAACACGGTAACAAGTAATATGAATAACAAACCCTAGCATTAGCGTTTTTACATTTTTAAACCAGTAATAAAACAAAAAAAGAACTATAACTCCAAGAGCATAAGTACAAACAATTGAGAAATCAAGAATAAAACGGTACAATTACTTCAATCGATGAAATCAAACTAAAGGAATTAAAAAACACTATCAACATCTTTTAAATCGCTTTTTAACCTAACTTAAATGGAAAAGTAACTATGTCAATGTCTAATAGATACTTGATTGGTTCATGTATATTCTGATCAAGACAATCAGAATTCCGAATGGTTTTTTTTCGGTTGGTGGATTTAGAAAGTATTAATTCCAACACACTTCTTAACCAACCAAATCATAACTACGTCAATATCTTTGATTGGTTCATGTATGTTCTGCTCACACCGCTTTCCGAAAAAACAATTTATAAGGCTATGGGGTATGGGGTCGGGGAAGGGGTTCGGCAGCTGAGTTGGCTGCTTTTGCCGAAGGGGAACACCGCCCCCCGACCTACCGACGGCAAACACGGGGAAAAAGCACCGATGATACCGACGCGAATTCCAAGGCTTGGTGTGGTGTGTGTGGCTGAAGATGGAGGATAAGTTTTTGGTTTTTTTTTTTTTTTTTCACTTAAAATAATGGAAGGGGGAAGGGGGAACCATTTCCCCTAGAAGGGGAAGGGGAAGAGGGAAATGACGTGGCGCTGACGTGGACAAGGGGGAAGGAAGGGGGAAGGGTGACCACACCCCATAGCCTTAGGCTATGGGGTGTGGTCACCCTTCCCCCTTGTCCACGTCAGCGCCACGTCATTTCCCCTTCCCCTCCCCCTTCTAGGGGAAATGGTTCCCCCTTCCCCCTTCCCTTTTTTTATTGTTTTTTTCTTCCAAAAAGTAGCCCCAACATTCAAAAGAACATTGGAAAATGGGACGGTGAGGTCGGGGAAAAAGCCCCGTTTTTGCCGAAGTTCAATCGGGAGGGGCGGTGTTCCCCTTCGGCACCCACGTCCACCTCATCCACCGATCCCCTTCCCCGAACCCATACCCCTCAGCCTAATTTTCTAAATACACCCCTTTAATAAACTTTAATACCTCCCTCCCGATCATCACCATTGCCGTATTCCAATACGGCCCGTCATCCCCATCCCCGTCTCTAAATATCGTCGATCATTCCTTTCAAATTCCGCAAGTCATCCCACTAGCAGAAGGAAATCTCATACACTTCTCTCTATTCTCGTATCTATTTTTTTTTATCGGCGAACAACTGTGTGGCAACCACCCTTGCGGGGCGCCGTGCCCAAGAATCGACTACTCGACCTCCAGCAGCCCCCGCCTTCTCCCGATGCGCGGAAACCCGAGCCCCACCCGCCCGAAATTCTCGTATCTATTAGCTTTTTTTTTTCACAGCATCAATTCACTTCTATAAAATCGATCCCAACGTTTTCTTTGAATTTTTATACGTAAAACAAAGAAGATAAATGAACTAACCTTAAATCGCTGAGGAACCAAACACGTTAATCTTAGTCCGTTATCCCCATTTTCCTTCGGCTGATATGCTCCAACATGCTTCAAGTTCTTAATACTTCTGAATAATCCAAGATACCTTATATCTTCTACATGCACAACTCTTGTAGTAAGAGTGTAACTACATGATGCACTTCAATCTTAGCTGGGATTATGTTTTCTTTTAATCCTAGTATTTGGACCCGTTGTGGTCACAAGTCTAGTACTAATGCAATTTTTAAAAACCTATAAATGTAAGGTTTAAGTGCATTTAGTTAAAAAGTTTAAACAACAGAATATAACCAGTTACAAAACTAGTGAATTTAATAACACCCCTTTTTTCTAATTTCAAGAACCAAACAAGTTCATACTTTTATGGGTAAATCCCACTATAACAAGTATCATCCTAAATCTTCATATTGAGGGACACGGTTTGTAAATTGCATTATTGCAAGACAAAGGGCATAATGGTATACATCCAAATATCCAATAATATCGTAAATCATTTAAAGTGTAAAAAAAAAAACAAGACAGTATACATAAAAAAAAAGTTAATAATATCTGACAATCTAATAATATCATTAAATATTCACAAAAAGGCTTATTTCTTAAAGAATGCAACATGTGGTCTATGTTCATTTCTATCCAATGTGACATATATGTCACATACCATGTAAAATGACATAACATGGTCACCAACTCACCATATCACTCCACCAGTCCACCACTACCACACTACAATGAACCACCACCCACCATCACACAACCTAAATCGCATCCGAAGTGTTTCAAGCACCTCCTGATCCGATTGATCTACCTATGTTTGACCGTTGTGGGGTTCGCGATCCAGAGAACTATACGGTCCAAGATTTTGAGGAAGAAGATGATGATGAATACGAAGAAAAGGTTGAGGAAGAGGAAGAAGAAGAAGAGATACCGGTGCAAGAGGAAGAGGAAGAAGAGGAGGAGATACCGGGCCAAAAGAAAGAATTCCCTTGTCGCAAGAAGAAGTGGCATTGACCAAGTCGTTTTTACATATTTCCGAAGACAAACGCGTCGGAAATCAACAAAAAAATGACACCTTTTGGCTGCGAGTGAAAGCCCACTTTGAACAACTTACCGGTATGACGAGAAGGCGGATGGATCAAATAACCGGTAAATGGAGCGATTTACAGAAAAAAATGAGTAGATTCAACTCCCTCTACGTCACACAGGTATATGATGTTATTTTTTATAAATCGTTTACTTTATATTTTTTTTATAAAAATTGTTAACTATATATTTATTTTATAAATTATAGAAACGTCTTTGGCCAAGTGGATCGTCAGACGTGGACATCATACGTGCGGCCCTCAACGATTATCAGCGGGCGTACGTTAGGAATGGTTTTACTTCGTTGGACTCTTGGGAAGTTGCAAGAGTTAATTCGAAGTGGGTTCCCCTTTATATTCCGGAGTTAACTCCACTTGGGCCGACCGGCCCTCATGGAGGAAGGGGACGGGGAAGGGGAAGGGGAAGGAGTAGTCGTTCTCAAAAACGATCTAAAACCTCCGACTCGGGAAATTGTACACCTTCAACGGGCGGCTTGCCTACCAACATGCCAGAGCTTAATTTGCATGATGAATTTCCCGACCCCGAAGACGACACTACCCCCACAAGAACCACGGCTCGAAGGAAGAGTGTCGAGTCGTCAAGTGGCAAAGGCAAAGAGCCTTGGGTGGAGGCGATGATCGAATACAAGTCGGCAAAGATGGTGGAAATTGACGAGAATCGGGAAAGGCGTAAACATTTGGCGGATTTGAAAATACAAAGAGAGAACACCTACATGAAACACTTGTCCGAAATTGAAAAAAATAAAGATTTGAAGGTGTTGAGGGAATCGCACGAGGACGCCGAAGAACCATACAAGTCGATTCTCATCGAACGAAAACGAGAAATTTGCCACAAGTGGGTTGGCCTTATAACTTTTAGGTTTATTTTTTTTTCGATTTTTTAGGTTTTTAATGTTTATTTTTCTGTTTTTTTTCTGTTTTTTAGGTTATTTTTATGATTTTATTTAATATAATGTTTTTTTAGTTTAATTTAATGGTTTTTTATTTAACATAATGTTTTTTATTTAATATAATATGTTTTTAGTTTATTTAAAAAAAAGTTTAGTGATGAAATGTGATATAATGTGAACACCGCCGCATGGGTTTAGTGATGAAATGTGATAGAATGTGATAAAATGAGGTGTCGGAATCTGATTGGGTATGATAGTATGATGAATATGTGATAAAGTTTATACCACCCCTTGTGGCCTAAGGAACCAATCTCATTAATTTTAGTCAGTTATCCCCATTTTCCTTTAGCTAATATGCTCCAACATGCTTCAAGTTCTTAATCTTCTTAATAATCCAAGATAACTTGTATATTCTACATGCACAACTCTTGTAGTAAGAGTGTAACTACATGATGCACTTCAATCTTGGCTGGGATTATGTTTTCTTTTAATCCCAGCATTTGGACCGGTTGTGGTCACAAGTCTAGTACTAATGCAATTTTTAAAAACCTATAAATGTAAAGTTTAATTGTATTTAGTTAAAAAGTTTAAACAAGAGAGTATAACCGGTTAAAAAAATAGTGAATTTAATAACACCCCTTTTTTCTAATTTCAAGAACCAAACAAGCTCATACTTTTATGGATAAATCCCACTATAACAAGTATCATCCTAAATCTTCATATTGAGGGACACGGTTTGTAAATTGCATTATTGCAAGACAAACTGACAAAGGGCATAATGGTATACATCCAATAAAATCAATTAAAGTGTAAAAAAAAAAAAAAAAAAAACAAGACAGTATACATAAAAAAAACGTTAATAATATCTGACAATCTAATAATATCATTAAATATTCACAAAAAGGTTTATTTCTTAAAGTATGCAACATGTGGTCTATGTTCATTTCTATCCAATGTGACATATATGTCACATACCATGTAAAATGACATAACATGGTCACCAACTCACCATATCACTCCACCATTCCACCACTACCACACTACAATGAACCACCACCCACCATCACACAACTCCTCAGTCGACCGACCTCCACCAGTCTCCGCCAAATCCTGGCTAGACGACGCGTGCATTACCGAAATCGACCATTTCGTCAAAACGCTATCCGACATCCAAACGAAAGGCGTCCGCCCCGACCTTATCGGGTCCATCATCACACATTACGCGTGCAAATGGATCCCCGAACTCTCGGGCGACCCCGCGTCCCCCGCCACCACCACCGACCACCGCTCACCACCCGAAAGCGCCACCGTGTCATGGCTAAAAAAAAGATTCTTCACCGAAACAATAATATCCCTTCTCCCACCAGAAAAAGAATCCATTCCATGCAGCTTTCTTCTCCGGCTACTAAAAACCGCTAACATGGTGGGTACCGATTTAAACTACCGTGAAGAGGTTGAAACACGTGTGGCATGGCGGTTGGATCAGGCGACAATGAAGGAGTTGATGATACCATGTTTTAGTCATGTGACTGGCACGTTACTTGATGTTGAACTTATGGTTAGGTTGGTGAAGAGGTATGTGGATAATAATATTAATGTTGAAGGTCTTAGAAGTGGTGCTGGATTGTTTAAGGTTGCAAAGCTTGTGGATGCTTATCTTGCTGAAGCTGCTGTTGATTCGGAGCTTGGGTTGCCGGTGTTTATGGAGCTCGCCGGAGCTGTTCCGGCGCAGGCACGTGCTACCGATGATGGGTTGTACCGTGCTATTGATACTTATTTAAAGGTAAGTTTTTTTTTTTATTATTATTTTTTTATAATGTAGTTAAATTAAATAATAATGAGCTGATTACAAATTTTTAATTTACGAAAGAAAAAATATATATGAATAACTTTTTTTTTTTTAATTTTGAAAACATTATTAATTTTTTTTTGGCTTTAAAAGGTGATTAAATATTAATTAAACAAAGACTTTTGGTTAATGGTTTAAATAAATTAGTTTTAGCTTATGGATGCTTATTACTTGATGTTAATAAAAATAATTTTAATTCGTGAATATTTTTGTTATTTCTTACAAGATATTTTTGGAATGTTTATATAGAATTCAAAATGCTTGTTTTCTCACTTTTCCTCCACCAATTATTTTGAAACCAATCTAATTGTCGGACCGGCTGGTTAGACTGGAAACCGAACCAGAACCATGTAGTTGGAATAGTTTGAACTGGCATTGGTTGGACGGGCCGGTTTATCACGAGTGACGGTTTAACCAGTTCAATAGACCTCTTTTTATTTTAAGTATTCTATTTTTATTTTAATGGTTTTAGAGTACAAGAATTGTTGTTGTTTTGAATTTTGATACATATATTTATTTAAGTGTTCACCAACTAATTCAAAAAATTATGTGTTATAATACTTTTGTTTGGCTAGTTGAATTAAAAAAAATTATTTCGTTATTTTGTTTTTCTCTTTTTAGCCAATAAATTATTTTGTGTTTCTAAAAATAACCTAACAAATATATTATTAGAATCTTGTATAGCATTGAACTATTTTTTTAAACTGGTGTAATAACGAGTAAACAAATGAGTATAATCTCAAAAAAAAAAAAAAAAAAGAGAGAAAAAAAAGTAAACAAAATAGTATGATTGGGTAGATTCATTTCTCGATTGTCGCCAAAAACCAAATGATTTAAGGTAAAAGGTTGAAAGCGGTGGCACATTGGAATTACAACTTGGCCTTTTCTATAGACTCCCGTGATGAATGTGACTACTTGGTCTTATTATTTTTTTTTTGAACGGCCAACGAATCAATTCCGAGCACTATCGGGCACCCTTTTGGCGAATCAGGTACTCGAGAGTACCCGGGCCACCAATTGCCACCAATTCCCGGGAAAACCCGACCACTCACCCGCCCGAAGGCACGACGGTGAAATAGTCGGTAAAACCGGTCGGGATCAGAACTCGAACCCAAGCCAATGGCCGGGTCATCCTTCATTTCCCATCCACCAATGTCCTCCAAATGTAGCTAGTGGGAATTGAACCCAAGCCTCTCATAGGAAACTTTAGGTCCTCAACCAACTAGGCTACAAGTGTTGGACAGAACTTGGTCTTATTTATTTCGATTTTCAAAGTCCATGTTATATATATATTTTTTTAATTTAATTTATTTATTTCGATTGATGGAATGAATTCTTATTGTCTCTTCACATTGATACAATCATATATATAATATACAAATCAAATCTCCTAATAATGAGGAGAGATATACTACAAAAATAGTTACAATCATTCCTTAATTATAATAAGTCTATTACACCCCCGCAGTCGAAGCGAAGGGTGGCCGAAGACTGAGACTGGATCGGAAATCATCAAACAGGACTCGCGGCAACCCTTTGGTAAATATGTCCGCGATCTGATGTCTAGAAGATACGTGTAGAATTCGAACATTGCCGCGTTGTACCTGTTCACGAACAAAATGGATGTCCAGTTCAATGTGTTTGGTGCGCTGGTGTTGAACTGGATTGCCAGATAGGTAAATGGCACTCACATTATCACAGTAGACAATAGTGGCCTGAGTTAGGGGATGATGAAGTTCAAGTAGTAGATTGCGAAGCCAACAAATTTCAGCAACTACATTTGCGACCCCGCGATACTCAGCCTCTGCACTGGAGCGAGAAACAGTGGACTGTCGCTTAGAAGACCAAGAAATAAGATTGTCACCAAGGTAGACACAGTATCCAGATGTAGAGCGTCTGGTATCCGGGCAGCCTGCCCAGTCAGAGTCAGTGTAGGCGCGAAGAGAAATAGAGGAGGCGGGTGATAGATGAAGACCGAGATCAAGAGTGCCTTTTATGTAACGGAGAATTCGCTTTAAGGCGTTCCAATGGGCTTCTCTAGGAGCGTGCATGTGCATGCAGATCTGTTGCACAGCATAAGAGATGTCAGGGCGAGTGAAAGTTAAGTACTGAAGAGCTCCTGCCAGACTCCTGTAGGTAGAGGGATCTGTGTGTAATGGTCCTGTGTCTGCACTGAGCTTAGACTGGGTGTCAACTGGGGTTGCAACGGATTTGCACGAATCCATGGATGCGCGATGTATAATATCTTTAGCATAAGCTGACTGAGAAAGAAACATATTATTGTCTTGTCGCTGCACCTGAATGCCTAGAAAATAAGATAGTGGTCCCAAATCTTTCATTGCAAATTCGCCTGCTAAAATACCCATCAGTTTCTGTCGCAACGGCTCATTTGATGTGGTTAAGATGATGTCATCAACATATATAAGTAGATAGGCAATGTCGTGACCGCTTTTGAACACAAAAAGCGAATTATCGGACTTACTTTGACAAAACCCATGTGACGTGATGAAATCTGTGAACCGTTGATACCAAGCCCGAGGGGCCTGCTTGAGGCCATAAAGAGACCGCTTGAGTTTGCAAACATGGTCTGGAAAGTCTTTGTGGCGAAACCCAAATGGTTGGTACATGTAAACTGTTTCGTTGAGATTTCCATGTAGGAAGGCATTGGTGACGTCAAGTTGATTGATTTGCCAAGATTGTGCCAATGCGAGTGATAAAACTGTACGAATGGTTGCTGGTTTAACCACAGGGCTAAATGTCTCTCCACAGTCAATACCTGGTTGTTGCCGTCGCCCATCACAAACAAGTCTAGCTTTGTACCTTTCCAACGAACCATCTGACCTGAATTTATGTTTAAAAAGCCACATGCTACGTATAATATTCATATTAGGAGTACGTGGTACTAACTCCCAGGTCTTATTTTTAAGAAGTGCACTAAATTCGTTGTGCATGGCAGTGTACCATTCCGGTATGGATAAAGCAACCTGTGGGTTTTTGGGTATGGGAGAGATGGTTGTGGTGTTAAGGTTGAAAAGTTGTTTCGGTTTTACAATCCCGCTCATGGAGCGTGTATGAATTGTACGGGTGTGGGCTTGAGTTTGGGCAGGTTGTGGTTGAGTAGTGGGGTTTGGGCTTGGGATGGTGGGCGGAGACATATTTGGGCCGGTTGTGGGCTGGCTGGGAAGGGGGGTGGGTTGGGCCGGTATTGGATTGAGGTTAGCGTTGGGTATGGAAGGAGAGGTGTGAGTGGTCTGTTGAGGAGATGGGATTTGGGCCGGCGAGTGTTGGTTGGGTTGAGCTGTGGTATTTGATGTTGGTGGAGTGGGGTCGTGTGGGTGAGGAGAAGGTTGGGGGCCGAGAGGTGTAGGTGGGTTGGGGTGGTGGGTTTGGGAATTTCCAGGAGACATTTGGTTCCATAGAATGGGATTAATCGGTGGTGTGAGGAAGTCGTAATTAGGTGGTGTTGTGGTTGATTGGATTTGATACGGGAAGATGGACTCCTCAAAATGCACATGACGTGAAATAATGACTCGATGAGTTTGTAAGTCAAGGCATTTATAACCACGATGGTTGGTGGGATATCCAAGAAAAACACAAGGTTGTGAGCGATTGATTAATTTGTTGATAGTGGTAGATGGAGTGAGGGGAAAACACAAACACCCGAAAACGCGAAGGTGTTCGTACTCGGGTAAACAGTGGTATAGAAGGTAGGTGGGTGAGAAAAAATTGTGTTGTTTGCTAGGAAGGATATTAAGTAGGTAAGTTGCGGCTTCAAGGGCATGATGCCACAGGTTTGGTGGTAGGGAGGCTTGGGCAAGAAGGGTGCGAAGCATGTTATTAATGGTGCGGATTTTGCGTTCCGCCTTTCCGTTTTGGGAGGAGGTGTGTGGGCAAGAAAATCGAAATTGCATGCCGGTTTGCTTACAAAAATCGAAGAATTGGTTATTTGCGTATTCTTTACCGTTGTCACATTGAAATTGTTTAATTTTACGTTCAAATTGGGTGTTGATAAAATTATGAAATGCCGTAAAAGTGGTAAAAACTTGTGACTTGTGGCTAAGAGGAAAGGTCCACAAAAAATTGGTAAAGTCATCAAGAAACAACACATAATAGCGATGACCGGCCGTGCTAAGCACGGGTGAGGTCCAAAGGTCACTGTGAATGATGTCAAATGGCAAACAAGTAGAATTAATAGAATCTGAAAATGGCAATTTAATACTCTTTCCAAACACACATGACTGACAAAGTTTGTCATTTATTCTACCATAATTAATAAAAGATGATTGTTTCAAAGAATGTAAAAGGTTGTTGCCGGGGTGTCCTAGGCGTTGATGCCAACGTTCTTGAGACACAGCAGCAAGAGCAGTAGGTTTGGTGAAGGTGGTTGAGAATTGTTGTGTGAGAGGATAGAGATCGCCTGTGCTGTTACACCTGAGGATAGGAGCCTTGGTTTTGAGATCCTTCACAAGAAAACCAAATGGGTCAAATTCAATGGAAACTAAATTGTCAGTGGTAAGGCGTCTGACAGATATTAGGTTTTTGATGATATTTGGTGCAAATAGGACGTTATTTAATTTTAGGGGTGGAAAGGGTGGTGGTAAGACTTGGTTACCTTGGGCCAAAACCGGAATAGACATGCCATTACCAACTATTATGTTTTTATTAGTGCAAATATTAAAATTAGACGGGGAGTAAATACCTTGCTCGTTGGCCGAGTGTGCAGATGCACCGGTGTCCATAACGCCATGATCAGGTGGGTTTAGGGCCATTGTATATAGAGCCTGCTCAATGTCCGTAGGTGTGTAGCCTGTGTGATAAGCAGTGTCGGGCCTCGGGCCCAACAGACCCTGACCGGATGTTGATGGGCTTGGCTTCGAAGGGTACGGACATGGTGGCACTTGATTTGGACTTTGCTGGCTTCGGGCTTGAAGAAGGCTGGCCCACTGGGATGCGGCCCAACTTTGTGGAAAGACAATATATGGATTGCCACTGTATCCATTCGAGACATTATTTCCACCACTGTATCCATTTGAAACATTACTTCCATGAACATTATACCCAGGAGCCGATCTACGATTATTAACACCACGGCCACGACCCCTTCCGCGGCCACGACCACGACCTCCCCGATTCCGGTCATCTGTAGAAGCGGAAGATGAGACCGAAGCCGAAAGGGCAGTGGCCGAAGCTTGGGCGGCAGTCGCGGCGTAGCGTTTTTTCTTCTTTTCTTCCATGTTGAGGCGAGAGCGGACCTCGGCGAAGTCCGGTAATGGTTTTTGGTTTCCAAGAACTGTGGAGATCCCGTCAAACTGCTCGGTAAGGCCGGCTAAGCATTGGAGTACCAGCCGATCGTTATCCACCGGTGCACCAACCCCGGCTAATTGATCTGCAAGAAGCTTGACATGTTGACAGTAAGCGGCCATAGACGGAAAATTTGCGAGATTCAGATTGGCAAATTCTTGTGTCAAAAAGATAGATCGAGTACTATTATTATCATTAAAATGGTGTTGTAAAGCAATCCACGCATCATAAGCGGTTTGACCCGGTGTCATGATGGTGTGAACAAGGCCTTGAGAAATAGTCCCGTAGATCCACTGAAGAACTATGGCGTCGAGACGAGACCATAGGGCTTCAGCCGATGTCGGGGTTGCTTGGTTTCCCTCAGCAGTCGAAGATGAAGGAGTGGCAGCGGGTTGTTGAGGTTGAAGGTGATCGAAAACGTCGTACGCACGACAATGAATCTGAAACAATTCAGACCAGGTTATGTAGTGCGAGTTTTCGTCTTCAAGAGTGATGGGAATGAAGTTCCGTATGTTTGATACGGTCATCGCCGGGTGTAGTTTGGAATCCATGGAGGATATATGTTTGTTTAGAGAGAAGAGGGACGATGTGAAGAGGACAGAAAAAAAGGAGCAGAATTGTCGAAGAAGCAATTCAGACGTAAAGGCGGCGATGAATCAAGAAGAAAAGAATAGGGTTGGATCTATAGGTAGGATGATACCATGATGGAATGAATTCTTATTGTCTCTTCACATTGATACAATCATATATATAATATACAAATCAAATCTCCTAATAATGAGGAGAGATATACTACAAAAATAGTTACAATCATTCCTTAATTATAATAAGTCTATTATCGATTTTCAAACTCTTTTCACACACCTTCACACTACTGTGCTACACGCCCTATGGTATATCATTTGTTTTTATCTATGTATATGTATGTAGTCTCACAATCAAAATATTAACCTCATACAGACACATGTGAACGTTACAAAAGAAGAAAGAAAGAGCTTATGCAAATTAATCGACAGTCAAAAGTTATCAATCGAGGCATCTCTTCATGCTGCCCAAAACGAACGGTTACCGGTCAGATCAGTCATCCAAGTGCTTTTCTCGGAACAAGCCAAGCTCCATTCTCATATCACCCCTAGTCGATCAATCACCAATACCAAAAGCCCGAACAAATTAGCATTGGACCAACCCGACCGTTGCCATTCATCGCGAGATATGATGACTCTTCAACAAATGGAAATAAAGCGGCTAAAAGAAAACGTGACTAAGCTCGAGAGGCAGTGTCAAATGATGCAATCGCAAATCGACAAGTTGCTAGAAAAGAAAAAAGGGTTCTTTAGTTGGAGGAAGTTGGCCACGTCAACGACTCTTGGGGCTATGAGCGTTGAAGTGGCCAACGAGAAACTTGAAGCAAAAGGATACGATTCAGGTAGTATCGAAAAGCAAACTCCTATTAAGGGGAAGCAAGGAAGAAGCAGGACTCCAAAACCATGGAGGGATTCGACATCTTAACATGTAACATTAGATTTCGTTATTTTTGGTCTTCTCATTTGTATAATATATATAAGTAGCAATACTTTTACAATAAGTATTTGTATACCTTTTGGTGATTGTTCAATACTTGGGTTGTAGTTAATTATGTATACACATTTATATTTAGCATTTTTCCATTGTAGATATGGTTTGTTGTCACTCAGCGTTTGTTTCACGGGAATGGATTGGAAATCAAATGGAATTGGAATGTGCATTCACCTTCTTATGTTGTTCGTTACAACAAACGAATGAATTGTAATCGAACAACAACATATGGAAGGGAATCCACATTTCAACCCATCGAAATTTTATTCTATTTTATGAAACAAACACATCAAAATTCCAAATCGAACTACGATTCTCGCGCGAATTCCAATTTCAATTCCTTTGCAATCCATGAAACGAACGCTACCTTAGAATATTTCTGGCTCCCCATACAAATCCCTAGTGTTAAAAGGCTATTAGTGAATCGGTCGTAGGTAGAGTGCATTTAGTTCACTTAAAAGACATATCTTAATGATTCATTAAGCCTCTTAATGAGTAGGTTTTAAAAACATGCTAACATATCCAGAGGCTACCTCCTAATCGGTCAGACCTCTTAACGGTCCCTAACGGCCTAAAGTAACATGAATGATAATGTTGGGCCTTAGGGTTTGGACCTCATCCGCAAAGGAATTATTGCCCTTATTGTTCTGTTTTGGGCTTTTTATTGTTCAAACTTTGGACTTCAAGTTTGGGTCCAATCCAAGAAACCCCATCCAAAAATACATTTCGCAGTAGGTACGCATGCTTTGTTTATATAATTTCTTGGACCCTTTTGTTTTGTTTTTTTATTATAGAAGTCGATCGGTTCTGCATTTGGGTTTCAAAAAGTTGTTATTGATCGATAAATTTCAGGTCTCCAACTTTCCATTCCTGTGATTTTGATCCATGTAGCAACATAGTGCTTAAGGAAACATTACATAAATATATAGGATTAAAATTAAAATGCACAAGTTGATATGAGTAGTTAACTGATTTACAACAATAAAAGAATGATTAGTGGCGGATATAGAAATCTTTTTCAGTAAGGTTTTTCATTTTTTTCATTTTAGTAGCAACGTTTTCCAAATTTCGTAAAAAAAAAAACAAATTTTCCACTATGCGCGCGAAGTTGAGCCGCAACGTCCGCGGCACCTAGTCCCATACTAGGTCCGCCCTTGAGAATGATACTTGTCAATACAACATGATGCGATGCATCATGCATATATGCCTCAGTTTTGTATAATGACGCATCGGTTTCCTGTTATTACGCATCATGTTTCTATTGATTCATTAGTTTTGTACTCGGTTGCATGTGGTATGGGCATCAGTTTATTAGCATATGTAGATCCTCAAAAACACAATAAACATACTATAGTTATAAACATAGTCTTGTATAACATGGTAGGTAATCTTTAGTAGGATCTTCGCGAATCGCGAACATAGAGTCTTGTATAAAATCATAATCTTCTCGAATCACTATCTGATTTGATCTTTCTTGAATTGAACTAGTAGATTTTTTTTTTTTTTTTTTAAAACACATATACTATAGCTTCGTCAAAATAAAATAAATCAAATTGATTAATAATCCTAGTGACATATTAGACAACATTTATGATTCATAGACTAAACAAGTCAACATTCAAGACAACATTTAAATATTCAGACAAACTTGATTTTATATGAACTATAGCATAATTCTTTCAGTACACGATTTATGATTCAGGTCCTTCAGGATATTAATTCACATGTAACATCAGAATATTAATTACGTATTGATTTAATGCACGTTATAACATGAAATAACCACACAAAATATATAAGATAAGGTAGAATTTCTTATGCTTACCTAATTTACATTTATGTCCTTCCTTGCCCTTATCATTTTGTGACAAGATGAAAGCAAACCAAACCAAACCATAATCCGTCTCTTGATGCAATCCAAGAGCTGTTTTCTGTTTTACTCATTTTATAGTCTTTAATTTCTATTCCACGTTTCCACCCCTTCACCTTTATCACCCAAGCAAAAGTGACCCCCTAACTTTTATCGATTCTTTCATGATTGTCAAAACTCAAAACTAAGGTCTTGTTTCTTAACATTCCAAATGGATTCAATTTCTTTGTTTGTAGCATTCTCTTTGTAACGAAATAGATAATAACAATCAAAATTAAGGTTGTTTAGACCATCATTTACGTGACTGTCACGACTTAAAATCATATCAGACTTCTACCCCGCAAGTCCGCAACACTACAAAACATTATTTGTTTCATGTTACGAGCGAGATATCCATCTCCCCCACATCGCTCCCCCTCACCAGGGAAGTGGTGTTATCCCTGATCCCCCACTTCAAGACTAGCCCGACACTATATTACACATATAACACACAACCAAGCAGGCCCAGGTTTATGGCAGGGCAAGCCGAGTGACATCCCGAGGCCCAAATCTCCTGGGTCCCCGAAATTTTCTAAAATATGTATGTTTAACATATACATCCCTTTATTATAAATAAAAACATTGTTAGTGAAGTTGGAAGAACCATCATAAAGTAATGAAAAATCTAAAGTTTAAGACCTTACTATAGCACCAAGCTTTGTTTTTTTTTTTTTTAATTCATTCCCCATTTATTATTAAGGTATTGAGCTACTTTACAACAATCAGTATAACAAATTTAACCATTAACATCGGGAGCCAATGTTTTTATCTCGCTTAAAGCCTAGTTTATTTTATGATTCTCGGGGACGGCCAAGGGCATCCAAAGTGATTTCAAAACTAAAGAAAGTAGAAGTACTTAAATTGTAACTTATGGAATATTCCAAGGATCAATAACATCAATAAAAAGGAACAAAACCCAACACCATCACTTCCCCAGCATCCTACCTACCCGATTAACCGTCACCGGAAATTACCATGGACGAAGAATCACCACCAACCACCACAACCACCACCCCACTCCTTAACCACCACCACCACCACCGTCCAACCTGGTGGCGCCAAATCCCAACCAACACCATCACCTCCCTAACCTTCCACAAAACCACCTTATGGTCCGAACTAGGCGGCTCAGTAGGCGACCTCGGCACCTACATCCCAATCGTCCTAGCCTTAACCCTAGTCTCAAAACTCGACCTTGGCACAACCCTAATCTTCACCGCCTTATACAACATCATCACCGGCCTTCTTTTCGGTATCCCTATGCCTGTCCAACCCATGAAATCAATCGCCTCAGTAGCCATATCCGAAACCCCTCTCCTAACCCTCTCCCAAATCGCTTCAGCTGGTATCGGTACCGGTTCCGTTCTCCTCTTCCTCGGTGCAACGGGTCTCATGTCGTTTTTATATAAATATATCCCGCTCCCCGTTGTTCGCGGCGTGCAGCTCTCGCAAGGACTCTCGTTCGCCTTCACCGCGATTAAGTATGTCCGGTATGAGCAAGATTTCGCCGCGAACACACAGGGCGGGGCCCGTCCTGTGCTTGGACTTGACGGGCTAATTGTAGCGGTGTCCGCTATTGTTTTTTTAATTATTACTACCGGCTCTGGTGAAACTTATGATAATGTTGCTGTTTCACCTCGAGCCGGTAGAGAACGTGTCTTTAAGAGGGTACGGATGCTTTCATCCGTACCCGGGGCACTTATTGTGTTTTTATTGGGAATAATATTATGTTTTGTTATAGATCCTTCTATTTTTAGTGATTTGCAATTAGGTCCCTCGAAGTTTCATGTTTTGAAAATTACTTGGGATGATTTTAAAACCGGGTTTATCCGGGGATCGGTGCCGCAGATCCCGCTTTCGATATTGAATTCCGTGATTGCGGTTTGTAAATTGTCCGATGACTTGTTTCCAGACCATGAAGCGTCGGTGACTGCAGTGTCCGTAAGTGTGGGGTTAATGAATCTGGTGGGGTGTTGGTTTGGGGCTATGCCGGTTTGTCATGGTGCGGGTGGGTTAGCGGGTCAGTATCGGTTTGGTGGGCGAACCGGGGCTTCGGTTTTGCTGTTGGGGGTTGGGAAATTGGCGTTGGGGCTATTGTTTGGGAACTCGTTTGTGAGGATTTTGAATCAGTTTCCGGTGGGGATTTTGGGGGCGTTGCTTTTGTTTGCGGGGATAGAGTTAGCTATGGCGTCAAAGGATATGAACACGAAAGAGGAGTCGTTTGTGATGTTGGTTTGTGCAGCTGTATCGCTCACTGGGTCGAGTGCTGCTTTAGGATTTGTGTGCGGGATTGTGTTGTTTTTGTTGTTGAAATTGAGGGAGGTCGATTGTGGTCCGGACGATGAAGATGAATAAACGGTTAGTACTTTGCCTGGGTACATGTTACATTCAGTGCATTGAGTATGTTTAACCACCACATTTACTATATGTTACATTATATATATTGTTTAGGTTTATAAGAGAGGTTGTATTGTATATTAAATAAACTTAATCTACATGTTAGTTATTTTAATTAACTTCATTAGAACATCCTAGCCGTTTAGTTTATGTAGTCATGTGTGATTTTTTACCTGGTTACGCTTCTATCTTAACGATTGTTAACGAATTTATGTTGCTCAAGTAGCAAGTTACTGGTTTATGATCTTGTATCGTTATAAATTTTATCATTTGTAGATAGCAATTGCAGCATTTGATCCATAAGCAGGTGTTGTGGAAATGAGCCTTGAGATATGGTGGTAGTTAACGGTTAATGGTTCGTGAATTGCGTGTAGTCATCTATATATCTATACATGCGGTCGAGTTCACTTTTTTTAGCGCTTGCGAAATATCATATCATTAAAAAAGTACATCAGAGACCAGCCAGGAGCTAGGACAGAAAGCACTCCAAACATACATCAAATGTACAAGTCAGGCGACCATTACAGGCTTTACAAATTAAACTGCATCATCTAACAAGAGATCACGAGCTGAGAGGAGAGGATGCTTCCAATCCCGTTGCCATGAAGTCGGGGTGCTGAGTAGCGGTCCAGCACAATTAGTGACTCCCTTACAATACTCCAATTGAACTAGGGTCGAAATAGATCTTATTCACATATATATCCACCAATAAACTTATAAATACATGGCTGATTACATCAGTTGAAGGGCTGAGGGCATATATATTGCGAGATTGCAATGACATGGTACGCTGTCCGTTATCCGGCCCAAATGTTCTTACTTGGTTGTTCACAGATTGTTCACCTGTTATTTGTGCTCCCCGGTTCGTTATGAGCACTAATTCCTTGTACCCTATCTTAACCATCCTGGGAGTGTATCATCGGCCGTAACAGATTATCCGCATTCCGAAACAAAGCTATATTCTATTGGCCATAATTGGATCTCTTGAAAAGTACCTTTTGAACTAATCAAAAAAATGGTAGCGACCCAGCTTGTGGCCCGTTTACCTGCGTGTCACTTGTAATTGACTGTTTTTTTCAAATGAATTTCCTTTAATTCCATCTAAACCTAATCGCATCGGGTCTACTCGTTGGGGGTACCGGGGTAGCCCTTGCACTGTGGATCCGACCCGAAATGAAGCTAGATCACAAAATCAATAAAATTACAATTATCATCATGCATTTTTATCCATATTTCTTTAAAAATATCTACCAACTACGAATGCCTATTCGATGATCATTCACAATGGGTAAATAGTAAAAATATATTACCAAATCACATGACTCAAAACAAATCTGATAAATTTAAAACTGGTCCATTTGGGTTGGGCAATGTATAGACTGTAGACCCAAAAGGTCAATCCATATTATTCCATAACTAACTATATTCTGGTCCATTTTTTCATAAATCGAACCGGCCCAGTTAGCTTTCACCTATAATGATTACTAAACCGGCCCACGCAAGTATGAACCGGATGTAACTCGATCAATCATAACTGAGATTTCTGCTCTGCAATGGAATCAACCGATGAAATAAAAACCCTAGAAGACGACGGAATCAGTTGGAGAACTCGTGTTCTTTATCCTACTCTCCTCGGAGGTTAATCTCAAATTTATTAGTTATTACTTTTTTTTTTTATAAATTTATTGAAAAAATGTAAAGGTAGTGTAATTAGGGTTGATTGGAGTTTATGTTTCTGGAAGCATTAAGACTTTAACTATGTTTTGAATATTTGATTATTATTGTTTAGGGATTGTTGGTGGAGGAATTGGACGGACGATTTATGGGCGTCAACTAATGTCTACTTATGCTACTAATCTTGCTATAGTTACTGGTTGCTATTGTGGTTAGTTATCATCTTCTTTTTTTTTTTATGTTTTATTGTATCCAGTTGTTTTGAAACTGTATTGGTTCATGAAAACTGTATGAATCATAGCTGGCAGATTGATAGTTTACCATGAATGTTCGTGTTATTTCTTCTCGGTTTTAAAAAGCGCGAGGCGTTTTGGTCTCGAAAGTCGAGGCACATTGCATCGTTCTATGTGCTACCAAATAAGATATTTGGACTGTCAAAAGTTGCATATAAGGCATAAGCTTTTCGTTCTTTTGGTCATTTTACATATTAGCCTTCTCTAGATTGTATATTTGACAATTTTTTTACGAACTGTACATGAAGCGCTGCCTCAAGGCCCTTAGGCGTTTATTCGATAGCCTCATGCTGAAGTCTTTTGGTACCTTACAGGCTGTTATGGATGTATGTTGTAGTAAGACACTAAGACTATGTATAGTAACATTTTTTTGGAGAATACCATTGTTTAAAAAAACGGCTAAGGCATGCGCCTTGAGGCGGGCGGCCAGAAAACGAGTATGAGGCGGCGTCTCAAGGGTTATTTTTGTATGTGCGCCTCGTAGGGCTGAGGCGCTTAGAAAAGCTGCGCCTCAGGGTTTTTTGTTGTGTGTTTTTGATGTTTTAGACTTTTTGTGTCAGTTTCAAACATTCCTTGTCTCTTTGATGTGTGTTTTTGATGAATCTGGTGATGAAATTAGTTGGTATTTTATTTTTTATCAGATATATAATGTTTATATTTATTTTTTAACTCCGCATTGGGCCTACACCTTGGTTCGCCTCGAGGCTTAGACGAAGGGAAACGCCTCGAGGCTTAGGCGAAGGGAAAACGCCTCGAGGCTTGATTCAGTTTTTTTAAACTTTGGAGAAGACATGTCTATATTTGATGACAATGCTTCTTAGAGAAAACTAGTACATTATGTTTTTGCTTTTTAATATTCTGCTTTGTGAGTCCTGTTATACAGCTTGAGAACAGTGGCGAAGCTTGACCCGAAGGTTCGGGGGGTCGGAAGTCACCGGGGGGTCGGAAGTCAATAGTTTCGGGGGGTCGAAAACCAGTTTCGGGGGGTCAAAACCCTATATTTCCAAAATTTTCTATACGAATACTATATAATCGGCACTTCTACGCGAAAATTCGGGGGGGTCGGCCGCCCCCGCCGGCCCCAACTAAGCTTCGCCAGTGCTTGAGAAGAAAGTTGAATCTGATTTTGGATTCAATTTACTTTGTGCAAAAGTAATGATGAAAATGATGTAAAAAAAATGGAGCCTTGAGTTTCTTTATGTTTTTCCTTTGATGACAGGTGCCCGAGAGTTTGTAAGAGTTAGCAGGCATTCTGAGCCTGATAATCTAGTTGACTCAGCAATTGCTGGATTTGGCACTGGTGCTATTCTAGGCAGATTGCAAGGTTAGTTACTAATGCTCTATGTGTTTTAGGGTAACAAGCATGGATTACCCTTTCAGTATAATTAATATAATGTCTCTATATAGTGAATGCTCATTTGTTATTGTCACTATTAGGTGAATCATCAACCATGCAAATCTTAGTGTATGGTCCTTTGTGATTGTTTGTCTTTTGTTTGCATTTTGACTGCGGCAATGCTAAACATCATGGGCCAATTGCTTCTTGTATTATGATATATCTAAATCTAGTAAGGTTAAACATATAAGAACCATAGGGAAAAACTAAAGCATAACATTATCAACGATCTGTGTGTTTAGGCTGTATATGAGCATGCACATAATACCCTTCCTTTTTGTCTGTTTGCCATTATTCTGTTTTCAAAGTTCAAAAATTGCTTAACTTACAAGATAATTGATTAAGAATGGAATAAGAATATAACAGTTACGGGTTTTATGTAATAGTTATTACATTCCAAACATTTTGGACAAAATTTCCTAAGTTAAATATTGACTCTTTTCCATTGCTTGTTGTTGTAGTGTTCACTGATTGGCATGTAACTAGAATAAACAATTGGTTATACATTAGAATGCATAATAATACAAACAATAGCAATTGCTTGCATCTATTATTGTTGCTGGGATTCATATCATCTTTCATGAATTCATATTACATTTCATAAATAGTTGCTAATTTGCTGTTCTTAATCATATGTTTTCATTTAAAAAACTAAAAGCCTTGTGACAAAAAGCGTATGAATCAGATGGATGGAAACTATATGATTGATATGGTTACATTCTATGAGATTGATAAATATATTTGTTAAGAGGTATACAAGTTAAACGCATAAAGGTTCAACAATCACTTGATCCATTTTGTCTAAATCGCTTACATTTTATAAAATTTATAAGCCAATGAAGATAAATTTGTCATCAAATGTTGATATCAGGTGGTCCTGTTGGTGCGATTCGTTACTCCATTGGGATTGCCATAGTGGGAACTGGGATCGATTTTGCTGCTATCAAATTAAGGCCCGTTTTCAAGAACATGTATGAGTCAGTGGTAGCAGTGGGTGACGAGAAGAAAAAGGGTGGGTTCAAGTGGCCTGAATGGTTACCTATCCAGGTTCTTGATGAGGAAGCTCTTGCTGCAAAGCGTGCACGAGAGGAAGCGTTGCGGGCTCGGATCCGTGATCTGACTAAAGAAGAGTCATAGGTTTTGTTGTTGCATTGTTGTATTGTTCAGTGTTACCATTACCTACTAAAAACAAAAGGCAGAAAACATTTGGTGGTGGTTATAGATTTGAATAAACCATTTCTTTTGTAGTTATTTACACTTGGCTAAACATAAAATTCACCTATCAAGAAAACCAAAAAACATTGTCACATTATCATCACTTTTTTTATATTTAACCAAACCAATCACTAATCTCTCTCTACATATTTTATGCCAAAAAAGTATGTGTAGCACACAACTATCAGTTTTTTTTTGTTCTTAGCTAAAACTTACCCCTCAAACACAGGAATAGAAAACAGACTCCCCAATGTTAAAAACGGGTGATTTGGGTGTTTTCAGGGACTAAAAACTTTAAAAGATAATCCTAAACCCATATTTTATGGTTTTCCTTTAAACTGGTCAATTGTTTTTTATAGGACTGAGGTAGGGTCGTCTCAAATTTCTTAGGGCACATAACCATATAATAAAATTGAGATGTTTTTAATGCTATAGTTCATATATCATCTATGTTTGTATGCATATTAAAGACCACAAACCGTGTCACACCACCACAAACTATCCTAAAACTCAAATTACCTACGTATAGTTTGTGTTTTTAGAACTTGAAGGCACTAAAATAGTAGGACCTAAAATCCTTGCTTTATTTTACTTTATTCGGCTTCTCAGCCGAGCCACCCCTGACTTCATGGATTGATTGAGATAACTTGTTTATTTTTATTTCTAAAAGAGTAAAAATAAGGCCAGGATAAACTACAGATTTGGTTATTGTAATACCACCTGTAGTGGTGGGGTGAAATGGGCGTGGATTGCCCCAAAAACGTCCCACAACGCCCCCTGGGCGCAGGGGCGGACATACTCAAGAAGCAGTGGTCGCGGACGTTGCAGCTCAACTTCGCGCGCGTAGTGGAAAATTAGTGGAAAATTTGGTTTTTTTTTTTTTTTTTTTTTTTTTTTACGAAATTTGGAAAACGTTGCTACTAAAATGAAAAAAAAATGTAAAACGTTACTACTGATTTTGTGGCCTAGATCCGCCACTGCCTGGGCGTTTTGGGTCATTTTTTTTTGTCTTGGGTGTGATATTTAAAACGCTCAACATGGATGTTTTTGTGGTACCAGATGTTTGAGCCAATCATATTGGAGAAGGGGCGTGAAATTCTACCCTTAGCATTCACAATAGCTCCCTCAATTTTATGTGAGAGTAGCCCCTAAATTATATGGGGGTTTTTGAGGGAAGAAAAATAGGGAATCTACTGTTGATCGGTATATTTGGGTTTATTTGTGAATGTTTTGGTGAAAACTGGAAATTGTAGTTATTTTTTAATATTTGTTTGGTTGTGAGTGGAGGAGAGAGAAACTGTAATAATTTTTAATGTAATATGTGGTTGTGATTGGTTGTGAGTAAATGGGGGATGTGGAAGCTACCGTGAATGCTTTACTATACATGGTCTTTTATTACTACAGGTTTAATTCCTAAATTTTCAGGACATTTCGGTAAATTTTCATCTCTCTCTCGTCCCCACCGTTAATATTATCTTAGCTTCAACGATGACTGAATTGTTAGTCATATTTATTTAGCTTCAACAACACAATCTTTGAAGCTCAAAATTCAGAGTTATTATTAGGTTTTCCATATTACTCATACTTTGCTCTCCATCCATAACTTATAATATCTTTTTAATTTACTCCATACAATAACAGCTTCATGCAACTCCAAGCTCACAAATGGCGGTCTCTACTAAAACCCACACAACACTCGCTTCATTCCACTCAGACCTCATAACCTCTCTTCACCATAACCACATCTCCAAACCCCATAACTTCTCCATCCCATCACGACCCAATAAACTTTCATTAACAAAAAAACACGAAATATCCGTACACACCACTAATTCCTTCGACACCACAGATCCAAACACCCTCATATGCAACCTATGCCTTCAGGGCAACCTACAACAAGCTTTAACCCTCTTAAAAGCAATGAAAACACTCCAAATATGCGTCGAAGAAGAAACTTATGTAATGTTGATAGATCTCTGTGAGAGAAAACGAGCAGAGATTGAAGGGTGTGAAGTGTATAATATGATAAAGGGTTCGAAATCCCAACTGGGTATTGGAATTGGGAACCAGTTGTTGAGTATGTTTGTTAGGTTGGGGAATTTGGTTGATGCATGGTATGTGTTCGGTAAAATGTCTGAGAGAAATGTGTTCACTTGGAATGTTTTGATTGGTGGGTATGCTAAATCTGGGTGTTTTGATGAGGCTTTGGAGTTGTATAGTCGAATGTTGTGGGCGGGTGTTCGGCCGGATGTTTATACTTTTCCTAGTGTGTTAAGAACTTGTGGGGCGGTTCCGGATTTGGTTAGGGGGAGAGAGGTGCATGTTCATGTGTTGAGGTTCGGGTTTTGGTCGAATGTTGATGTGAATAATGCTTTGGTTACTATGTATGTGAAATGTGGGAGTGTATATATTGCACGCTTAGTGTTTGATAAAATGCCTCAAAAAGATAGGATATCATGGAACGCGATGATTTCAGGGTATTTTGAGAACGAGGAGTGTTTGGAAGGGTTAAAGTTGTTTCTTGACATGCTTGATCGCTTTGTTGTTCCGGATTTGATGACTATAACTAGTGTGATATCCGCTTGTGAGTTTGTTGGTGATGAAAGATTAGGGAAAAACGTTCACGGGTATGCCATAAAACACGCTTTTGGGAAAGATGTATCTGTTGATAACTCGTTAATACAGTTTTACTCGAGCATTGGAGCTTCAGAAGAAGCTGAAAAGGTTTTTAATAAAATTAGATCAAAAGATGTAGTATCATGGACATCGATGATTTCAGGTTATGAAAATAACGGTCTGTCTGAAAAAGCTGTGGAAATTTACAAGAAGATGAAGATAGAAAACGTTGAACCTGATGAAATCGCTATTGCTAGTGTCATCTCCGCTTGTGCTTCTTTAAATCTCTTAGAATTGGGTATCGAGCTACACGAATATGCTAAAACGACTCGACTTATATCATATGTCATTGTTGCCAATGCATTGATAGATCTTTATTCCAAATGTAAACGTATAGATAAAGCGTTGGAAGTCTTTAAACTCATTCCCAACAAGAACATCATATCGTGGACTTCAATCATCCATGGTTTAGTGATCAATAACCGAAATCTTGAAGCTCTTATTTTCTTTAGAAGAATGAAACTTACCTTACTCCCGAATTCAGTTACTTTAATCACCGTTCTGTCAGCATGTGCTAAAATTGGAGCTTTGGTGACTGGAAAAGAGATACACGCATATGCGTTAAGAATGGGGCTAGCGTTTGACGGATATGTACCAAACGCGCTTTTGGACATGTATGTAAAGTGTGGGAATATGAAAACCGCGTGGAACCAATTCAATTCAGTTGAAAAAGACATTACTTCTTGGAATACAATGTTGACCGGCTATGCTCAACGAGGACAAGGTCAACAAGCCATTGACTTTTTTACTAAAATGGTCAAATCAGATGTAGAACCCGACAGGATTACATTTATTTCTTTATTATGTGCATTTGCTAGATCCGGTATGGTAGAACAGGGATTAGAGTATTTCAAGATTATGACAGAGGATTATGGTATCGTTCCTAACCTCAAACATTATGCTTGCGTAGTTGATTTACTTGCGCGTGCAGGGAAACTTGAAGAAGCTTACAGGTTTATTATAAAAATGCCTATAAAACCAGATGCAGCAATATGGGGAGCTTTGCTAAATGCATGTAGGATTTACCGAAATTTTGAGTTGGGGCAAGTTGCAGCCCGACATATATTTGATCTAAACGAATGGATAAAAGTCGGGTATTATACACTTTTGTGTAACTTTTACGCTGATAATGGTAAATGGGATGAAGTTGCAGAGTTGAAAAGGTTAATGAGAGAAAAAGGGGTTATCGTTGATCCAGGGTGCAGTTGGGTGGAAGTGAAGGGGAACATTCATGCGTTTCTTACTGGCGATAAGAACCATCCTCAAGGAAAACAAATAGATTCAATTTTGAATGGTTTTTATAAAATGATGGAAGAAATCATGGAATTTGATGATTCAAAAGCGGATGTTTTGTGCGGACATAGTGAAAGATTGGCCGTTGGATTTGGGCTTATAAATACAGCTCCAGGCGTGCCAATACGGGTAACAAAAAATCTTTATATGTGTCAAAGTTGTCATCATTTGTTGAAGTTTATATCTAAAGTAGTTAGGAGAGAAATTAGCGTTAGGGATACCGAATGTTTTCATCATTTTAAAGATGGTGTGTGCTCTTGTGGGGATTCCGGTTATAAGCCAACAAATTCACCATGAAAGGAACAATTTTTTGTATTATAATCTGTTGTCCATATATGTATACGATTATGATGAAATTGATAAACAGATGCTTGGAATTATTCCGGAGCTCACCAAATGTGTAGTGTTTTTTTCCTTCTTTTCGGCGACCGTGAGAACGCTCACAAGTCCCACCAATACCCTGCTAACCAATAAGATAAGAGAAAATGCATCATGAAATGTGTAGGTGGCCTTTAAGGGATTCGCAGAAAACAAGCGTAAGTTGTATTGAAACCTTGGACCTCTATTAGAGGGACTCAAGCACTCACCACTAGCGCCGCCTGTTGGAGGTTTTGGGTAAGGATGGTTCTGTTAAAACTTTATTTTTGCTGCACAGGTTCGGTACCATACACTTCACTTATATAGTTATTCTTTATGTACTATGCATTGTTCTAATACTATAGAAGGATTTTGACTTTTTTTAGTGATGGAATCTATACTGATATTAACTAGGATTTAGAAGGATAACTTTTGAACCAAGTAGACTGGCATGAATCAATGAAACATCACTTAAGGATTAAAATTATAAAACAAATAAAAATACGCAGTAAAATCCCACTGGTATGGTATTTATTTGCTCGAATGAATAGATCGATTTTGCCGTATCCAAACTAGGGAAGGATTAAAATCATAATTTTCTATTATGACTTTCTATCAAGAACGCTTGTAAAACAACCATTTCTTGATTTCAGTTTCATTCAGACCATGTAGTTTTTTTTCATTAGTTAGTTTTTATATTTATTTTTTTTGTTTTGTTTTTGTTCTTATGGTTATGTCCTGCTTATGTGAATTCATTTATTTTCTAATTTTTTTAAACATATTCTCATCTCATGGTGTGTGCGCGTGCACGTGCGTATGTGTGTTTCATGTGTTCTCTCTAATTTTTATGGAGTTTGCCTTCAGTCATACCTAAATTATGCAGGTATCTCTATTTTACAGTCTTGCTAATGATAATGATTTCTTTTTTAGTAAACTGCACGGATGGTCCCTGTGATTTGCCCAAATTTAAACTCTGCTCCCCAGTCTTTCGAAATTACACGTATGGGATTTGTGGTTTGGGTTTTATTGCATCGATGGCCCCTGACTTAGATGGAGGTTAAGTTTTCCAGTTAAGTCAATGTGAAATTACTAAATTACCCCTCTTTAAATAAAAAATGTACAATTAATTAATAATTCTTATACTTAATTTATTATAGAATTTTAGTGGGGCCCACCATTTTCATCATCTTCCCCACCCACAAACCGCCATATTCCCCCAATCACCACTACCATCTTCCCCTTTTCGAACCAGCCCCACCATTGTTATGTCAGCAACAGTATCAGCAGCAAGTGCCTGCAAGGCTCTTTGAGCTTCAGCCAACTTAATCCCAGCTTTACTTGCCACGTCACCAACCGTGACTCTCCGTCCACACTTATCCACAGCCTCCATCGTCCTCTTCCTCACATCTACCGGTAACTTATCGCTTTCAATTATTCTCCCTGGTCTAACCCTAGCCGTCGATTCCACTGACGGAGCATCAAATTTATCCCTAATTTCCAACACAAAGCTTCTATTTCTGCTGCTACCATTTGTTGTAGTACCTAATTTTAATAAATTGTTATGGGAAATGTGATTGTGTGACCCAACAGAGTATTTGAAGGTTTTTGAGTGGAATTTGGGTGTTATTGTGAAGCATGTCGATATGGAGGCCATTGATTTGATTAATAATGTTTTTTAATTCAACATATTCCTTGCAATAAATCAATAATTTAAAATAAGGTTGATGATGTTTGAGGTATTATTATTATTATTATTATAAACAACAGCAGCATCAGGCTGATTGTGTTGCAGCAGAAATTTAGTGGTGGTGGTGATTGTTTGAGAGAGGTGTTGGTGGTTGGAGGAGGAGGAGGAGGAGAGGGTTGTTGGTTGTTTGGGGAGGTGGTGGTGGTGGTTCAAGGTTATATATATAAGATTAAATTGCCTGGATGGTCATGTGGGTAGTTTGGTCATTTTACATGACTTAACTGAAAAATTTTAACGAAGTTAGCTGGTAGGGACCAAAATGTTATAAAATGCCAACGTTGGGGATCATTGAAAATATATGGGGGCATATGTGCAATTCGTGCAAACCACAGGGACCATCCGTACAGCTTAAAATGGACTGGTTCAGCTTAAAATGAGTAATATTTAATCAAAGTTTAAACATGTTGAATTGGGTTGGGTTGACCCACCAAAAACTTGTATTAATATATTAAAAATATCATAAAAACTATTACTAATTAATGACATAAAAGGTTGCTATGGAGTCCATAATTAATGACCTAGCCCTGTTGGTGGATTCTCCGCTTGGACCGACACAACCCTTTTTTTAATTGACCCGTTTTAACCGGAACTCATTTTGACTCGTGATCCATCTCGACCCGACCCGGCCCGAACTGTTTGCCAGTTATACTATGGACTTATGGTCATCCGGTAAATGGCTAGGTGCCACAGATCCGAGCGGAGAATCCACCAACAGGGCCGCATACCTAGCGTGTTACTCCTCACTGCATCGTTCTTCCACATCAGCCACCCCGCAACACATGCCCTTATGAATTATAACTTTTTAAACCATTTGATCAGTTTCATTTCAGCATAAATAAAGGCTCGGTCTATTCCCACCCCTCCTTCTATTTTCACCCCCCCAAGCGTCTCGCTTAGGCCTAAGCGAGGCGCTTGGGAGCTGAATTCGAGGAGGTCAGTACGAGGGGCAGAAAAAGCTGATTCTTAGGCCTAAGCGTCTCGCTTAGGCCTAAGCGAGGCGCTTGGGATCAATTTTTATTTATTTATTTTTTTTTGGTCTTTTTAGTTAGTTTTTTGTTTTTTTTTTAATATAATTATTATAAAAAATGTTTTTATAATAATGACTTGCATGAAAAGTAAGTGTGAAGATCAAGATCAAGAAGAACAGTACGGTCAAACTCCGGGGGTTGTGTTGTATGTATAAAATAGTGAATAATTGTAGTGTGTTCGGTGAATTTTGACTTGCTTGCATAGGAATCTTGACTGCTACAACATAACTTGCACCGGCTTGAGATATGAGTTTAATTAGCTTAAATCTCTCTGATCCATGATATGAGAGCAATATAAAAAAATGTTTTTTTGACTTGACTTGCTTGCATGAAAAGGCAACATGGAATGAGATGATCTCGATTTTCATACAAAGTAAAAGTCAGTTGTTATCGGAGAGATAGCTGTCAACGATCAAGGCAACATACTTGAAATCAATGGGAAGGTTAACAATTCCTGCTCATCTTGATGATATCTTCATCAATCTCCTTGATCTACGCATAAGTGTTAAAAGTATCAAGACTATGAAATTAGTAAAACAACTTTTCAATCTTTCCTTGGTTCATCAATCTCCTTGATTAACAGTCCAAATAACTGTAGCATCCTTGATCAGGAACATTCCAAATAACCGTCCAATTTCAGCTTTTGTTTAACTCATGATATATCCACCAAATCATTTCTTCAAGTTCATTTCACCAAAAAAAGGCATAACTGTAATGATCAGAAACATTCCAAATAACTGTTCAATTTCAGCTTTTCAGTTGTTATCCGAGAGATAGCGGTCAACGATGAAGACAACCTGAAAACAATCGGAGTTAGTGGATCAGAGAGATTCAAGCTAATTAAACTCATATCTCAAGCCGGTGCAAGTTATGTTGTAGCTCATATGTTATTATCTCTTCTCTTATTCTCTCTTTCTCAAGTTCTCGATGGATTATTGCTCTCATATCATGGATCAGAGAGATTTAAGCTAATTAAACTCATATCTCACTGTAATGATCAAGAATATTCCAAATAACTGTTCAATTTCAGCTTTAGTGGATACCATGGATCAGAGAGATTCAAGCTAATCAAACTCCGGGCAACCCTTGTTTGATTATACTCGTGTACACCCTTTATCTCTTTATGTATGAATAGTGACCCTCTGACAATGATCAGAAACATTCCAAAATAACTGTAATGATCGCTATTGTTGATTGGTATATAGAGAGCAAACCGACGATCATTCAAAATTTAAAGTTACCGCTAACCTCTGCGCCATCATCGTTGACAACTTTTCAGTTGTTATCCGAGAGATAGCGGTCAACGATGAAGACAACCTGAAAACAACCGGATACCATGGATCAGAGAGATTCAAGCTAATTAAACTCATATCTCAAGGTGGACTTAAGCACCTGAACGGGTGAATACATCTTGCTTTTGACAAATCCATTGTTGTTTCCATAGACATGAAAGGAGGCAAATCGTTTGAAATGGTGAATACATCTTCTTTTGACAGAATTGGGATGATTTGCATGGAGGGTTATGTGCATCACGTATTTTCATTCTTTCCTTGATCTGCAAATATTTGAAAATTATCATTTCTTGACATGCTTGGTAACACCTTGATCTGCAATATTTGAAAATTATCATTTCTTGACATGCTTGGTAACACCTTGAAGACAACCTGAAAGTGGATACCATGGATCAGAGAGATTCAAGCTAATTAAACTCATATCTCAAGCTAATTAAACGAAGCGAAACGGGGAGATGATAGCTTCCATCGATGACAATTATCTCTCTGAGATGATAGCTTCTCTTCAGAGTCTGATTGCACCGGTAGAATTGGAATTGGAATTGGAATTAATGAGACAACTTTTCAGTTGTTATCCGAGAGATAGCGGTCAACGATGAAGACAATCTGAAAGTGGATACCATGGATCAGAGAGATTCAAGTTAATTAAACTCATATCTCAAGCCGGTGCAAGAGGGTCACTATTCGTATATAAAGAACATTAATTTATTCTGTTTCATCTTTGTTATTTTGATAATTATCGTATTTGCAACTTAGTTCCTTTGATTCATCATTGTTGTACAAAGCTGGATGTTCGTACGGGAAAACCAAAACGAGCAATAAACGAAGCGAAACGGGGAGATATAATTTTCTTGGCTTGAAACAACTTAAAAGAACCAAAAATGAATTAAAATTATTTTTTGGTGATTAACAGATAATTTTAAAGAATTAAAAGAAATTCAGTTTTTTTTAAAAAAAAGTCCAAACGCCTCGCTTTGGTCAAAGCGAGGCGTTTGCCTGCCTCGCTTAGGCCTAAGCTAGGCACAAACAGCCTAGCTTTGGCCAAAGCGAGGCAAGCAAACGCCTCGCTTTGACCAAAGCGAGGCGTTTGGACTTTTTTTAAAAAAAAATTGAATTTCTTTTAATTCTTTAAAATTATCTGTTAATCACCAAAAAATAATTTTAATTCATTTTTGGTTCTTTTACGTTATTTCCAAGCCAAGAAAATTATATCTCCCCGTTTCGCTTCGTTTATTGCTCGTTTTGGTTTTCCCGTACGAACATCCAGCTTTGTACAACTTTGATGAATCATTGTACGTGGTCCTCCGAGTAAACCTAACTCGCAACAATTGTTTTTAATTCATTTTTAAGTGTTTTTAATTACTTTTCGAGAAATGATAATTTTCAGATATTACAGATCAAGGTGTTACCAAGCATGTCTAGAAATGATAATTTTCAAATATTGTAGATCAAGGTGTTACCAAGCATGTCAAGAAATGATAATTTTCAAATATTGCAGATCAAGGAAAGAATGAAAATACGTGATGCACATACCGTGAGTGTAGTCCATTGATGTATTAATATATTATTAATCGCAAGTTTCAATACTAGATGATGCACGTAACTCCCTAGGAGTCTTGAAGACGAAATGAATTTTACAAGATACTTGAAACAAGGTATGGATACCATGTGTAACATCGCAAAAATTTTCAAAGTTTAATACGTATATTATTCCCGACCACACAACTTATATATACATATATATATATATATAATAATAATAATATTAACAATAATAAAACTAGTTGGTTAAACATTAACCCAACTAACAAACTCAGCCCAAACCCCCCTTGTTTCTTTACCCTTTTCTGAAGCCCAACAGCTCAGCCCAACCAGCATGGCCCAAACCCGGCCCAAACACTCTCCTTTCCACCCGGTTTAATCAAAAAGAAAAATGTTGTTCCCGCCGTGATTCGAACCCGGACCAACTCAACACACACACACGCGTTTCACCACCTGAGCCACATTGTTTATCTGTTTTAAATCCTACTGAATATTTATTTAACACCATTTATTTTCGCTGTCTGCTACTCTGCTCGCTGCTGCGAAGAAAAGCCACACCAAAATTCTTTATTTTGGCAAATTGACACACAATCATGGTATGTAATACATGATTAGCAATTTGGTTGATTTATCCTCGTCAAACACACGCTTATTTCTCATAAAATCATACCAATTATAATTATTATACGCGTCAATATTGAATTCAGGGTCAACAATTACCATTTCGAACACCAAGCCCTTTCCCTATAAATTGAAGGTTGCTGGACCTTCTAATCTCGCCGAACATCATCTCTCAACCTCTAATTCTTACTTAAAATCCTTCTGTGTTGGTTAATTGAGCACGTTTTGACTTTTAAGCTTGACCAAGCAATCGAACACGATACAACACTGTAAGCTTAATGTTTTTATGTGGGTTTTGTTCATCGGCATTCACACATCAAAAACCCTAAGATTAATCAGGTTATTGATGTGTGAATCGCTTGATTGGATAATCTAGGGCTTGTAAAATCTGATTTGGGGATAATGGGATCTGCTACAATGTGTATTTAATTATTTCAAAACAACATTCAACACCAACTGATCAACAGATCAGTTGGTTGGCCTCCTTTCACAAAGACATGAACCGGCCAGATGGCCAGGTTCGAGTCCCACAAGCACCATCTTTTTTTTAAAGAGCTTAACTTATATATATATCCATTTATATATTTAAAATTCATTTTAAAATACCAAAACCCTTTTATAAATTCTACAAAAATTTTATTATGTTGATCTGATGAAAAAGTTCAACACCCAATTTTTAGTTTTCAAAAATTTATTTATTTAATATTTATAATAATTAAATCAAGTTTATTCTATTTTATTTATAAAAATCTATAAAAATATCAAAACGATCTTATAAATTTCCACAAAAATTATCCTAAGTTTTTATAACATTAAACTTTTCAGAAATGATTTTTATTTCTGAAAAATCATTTATTTAGTATTTTTAATCAATTTTTGTGAGATTTAATCATAATTAAATCATAATAAATTCAATCTTCATTATTTTTGCACCAAAATTTTATACAATTTATTTTTAAATATTTAGAACAGAAATATGATTTTTAAAATAATAATTCTTTAATTTTAGTATTTTTGAATATTAAAGTTAAGTTTTGGTAATTTGTAATAAATAGGTTTAAAAATCTATTTTAAAGGAAATAATTTTGCAAAAATTATTTTTATACTTTAAACACATTATTGTGATCATCCTAAATTTAAATTTCATAAAAAGATTTTTTTTGGTTATTTATTTACTAATATTCTCTCATTTATTAAACAATTTTCACATTCATCAAACAAGCATTTATCCCCGATTCGAAGCCCTAGAAACTTATACATTTTTAGGATTGATAGACTTAGACATATTTATTACTTTATTATAGAGTGATACTTGATACATTTGGTCAACACAATTATCCAAATTTCTCAACAGATATAACATTTTACCAAGGTGAGTTTTACATAGCCCCTTTTCTATTTATCACCATTTTTGGGGTGAAACATGTTTATAACATCATCATTGCAATTCAATCATCAATGTGTCTATGTGTTTTCTATGTTGCATTATGTCTTGAGCATGATTAGAGTAAGCACCATTCTAGTATAATCATTAACATTGATCAAGCCGGCGGTATACATTGATAGATCTATTGGACTGACAATCCCACCCGGATACGTACCTCCTACAAAGGTAGCGTGGGTGTTTGTTATCGTATAACATATTCAAGTGGACCATGAGCGTATGGTATGTATCATATTATAACAGTCATCAGGGTTGATTATGCACTCGATTTATTTCTAGTATGTTCTCACATATGGGCTAGATTGACATGACACATGAATTGCACAACATTTTTATTCAACTATCAAAAACCTATGTAATTCTCACCAACTTTTGTTGACCCAAAACATTTTCAACTTAACATGTTTCAGGTTCTATTTGCTTGAAGATTTGAATTGATGCTTGAAGATATGTGTATAGTTTTATTCAATTTGATGTACAAATTCTAGAACAATTGTATGTAACTCATTTAAATTATTTAATGAAATTTATTATTCACCATGAGCTACTGAACAATCATCAATACGTGACATCCCGATGTTTCCGCCATCGGTTGGGGTGTTACACCATGGATCAGAGAGATTCAAGCTAATTAAACTCATATCTCAAGCCGGTTGATATAGAGTATATCAGAGAAAGATTTAGTTGAAAGTGGATATAACTGGACAGTGAGATTGATAACTTCTCTATGGAAGTTGCTACAATAGTTAAACAAAAGCTGAAATTGAACAGTTATTTGGCATGTTTCTGATCATTACAGTTATGCCTTTTTTGGTGAAATGAACTTGAAGAAATGATTTGGTGGATATATCATGAGTTAAACAAAAGCTGAAATTGGACGGTTATTTGGAATGTTCCTGATCATTACTTTTCATGCAAGCAAATAAAATTCAGATCATTACTTTTCATGCAAGCAAGTAAAATTCAGTTGTTGGACAGTGAGATTGATAACTGGACAGGTTAGCCAGACGTTTGTCAAAAGAACATTTTTTATAATAATTATATTAAAATTTCAAAATTTTAACTTCCCGTTCAGGTGCTTAAGTCCACCTTGAAGACTGAATGTGACTACGCCATGTTTCACGTCATGCTTTCATCCTTCATTCCCGTTCAGGTGCTTAAGTCCACCTTGCTTGCATGAAAAGTAATGATCAGGTTGCCTTCATCGTTGACCGATATCTCTCCGATAACAGTCAATCTCACTGTAATGATCAAGAATATTCCAAATAACTGTATAATTTCAGCTTTTGTTTAACTATTTTAGCAATAGTCCAAATAACTCGTGTACAGCCTTTATCAGGTTCTTTTGGCCACAGGTACAGAAAGGTTATAAATGTTCATGTCGTTTCAGGTTGCCTTCATCGTTGACCGATATCTCTCCGATAACAACTGAATTTTACTTTGTTATAGAGAGAAATGAACAGTCGGATCGACTGTTGGTTGGTATATTGAGAGCAAACCGACGATCATTCAAAATTTAAAGTTACCGCTAACCTCTGCGCCATCATCGACTACAGCAAACCGACGATCTTCCTCCACGACACTCCTAATGGGCCTCTCTTTATTTCACGGTACGATTTGTGTTTTTGTTGCTTTATAAATAATAAGTTTTGTGTTTATCAAACCCTAACGTCTGAGCAATGATTTATTAAATCGTTTTACTAATTTCCGATTCTTGATACTTTCATAAATCGTTTTACTAATTTCCGATTCTTGATAATAATAAATTATTATAATAATAAAACAAAGGAACTAAATTACAAATATAATAAAATAATAATAATAATAATAATAATAATAATAATAATAATGTTTATTGAGCAATATCTTCGACCTCTCTTATAATCAGGTAAATATGGATATTGTCTTTCACATCCGGATGGGTCAAACACAAAAAAGTCAAACACCATGTCTCCTTTGTGACTCATAGGAGTCTTGAAGACGAAATGAATTTTACAAGATACTTGAAACAAGGTATGGATATGGAGAATAAATATTTGACTATACGTGGTTGATGATGTCAAGTTTAAGTCGTTGATTCATTTGGAAATCGAAAACGCCTATCGTCACTCTGTATAGAGAAGAAAAACAACAACCGAATATTTAGTTCTCTCCGAACTTCAGCTTCCAAAATACGACGTCGTTGTAGCTCATATGTTATTATCTCTTCTCTTATTCTCTGTTTCTCTAGTTCTCGATGGATTATTGCTCTCATATCGACTCTCACAATTATTCACAATTTTATACATACAACACACCTTCATCGTTGACCGATATCTCTCCGATAACAACTGAATTCATCTTCCTTGTCTTAAAACCCTTGACATCGCTGTTTGATTATACTCGTGTTCAGCCTTTATCAGGTTGCCTTCATCGTTGACCGATATCTCTCCGATAACAACCCTTGTTTGATTATACTCTTTATGTATAAATAGTGACCCTCTGGCAAACCTACCTCTGTTTTGAATTTGTTGCTTCCATAGAGAAGTTATCAATCTCACTGTAATGATCAGGAACATTCCAAATAAATGTATAATTTCGTTCAAGATTCCTATGAGTTTGATTAGCTTGAATCTCTTTGATCCATGGTATCCAGTCTTCAAGGTGGACTTAAGCACCTGAACGGGAAGTTGAAATTTTGAATGATGTTCGTCGACTGCACCGAACACACTACAATTATTCACAATTTTATACATACAACACACCTTCATCGTTGACCGTACTGTTCTTCTTGATCTTGATCTTCACACTTGCTTTTGACAAAGGTCTGGCTGACCTGAAGTTCCTTTGCAACCAGGTAAAAAGGAACTAAGTTGCAGATATAAAAATCCATCACATCACGATTATACTCTTTATGTATGAATAGTGACCCTCTAAGTGTGGTATGCTCAAAGATTTAAGTTAAAAATATTTTGTAAGGATTTATTTATAGATTAATGAAACAACTTTTCAGTTGTTATCCGAGAGATAGCGGTCAACGATGAAGACAACCTGAAAGTGGATACCATGGATCAGAGAGATTCAAGCTAATTAAACTCATATCTCAAGCCGGTGCAAGTTATGTTGAAGCATCTTTGATCATCTTCTTGTAATTACTTGACAGATATCTCTCTGAGATGATAGCTTCTCTTCAGATTCTGAAAGTGGATACCATGGATCAGAGAGATTCAAGCTAATTAAACTCATATCTCAAGCCGGTGCAAGTTATGTTGAAGCATCTTTGATCATCTTCTTGTAATTACTTGACAGATATCTCTCTGAGATGATAGCTTCTCTTCAGATTCTGAAAGTGGATACCATGGATCAGAGAGATTCAAGCTAATTAAACTCATATCTCAAGCCGGTGCAAGTTATGTTGAAGCATCTTTGATCATCTTCTTGTAATTACTTGACAGATATCTCTCTGAGATGATAGCTTCTCTTCAGATTCTGAAAGTGGATACCATGGATCAGAGAGATTCAAGCTAATTAAACTCATAGGTAAGAACATTGTGGATGAGTAACCTAGTAACCTCTACAATGATGTGATTTGTTTTTAAATAAGGAGGTATATGTACAATGAACTTTTTACGCTAAATAATGGCAGGTTTGCTAGAGGGTCACTATTCATACACACAACTTTTTGCTCTAGTGGTGTGCTCTACCTTTTTGACAAACACCTGGCTAACCTGTCCAGTTATCAATCTCATTGGCAATCATCCGGTGCAAGTTATGTTGAAGCTCATATGTTATTATCTCTTCTCTTATGCTCTCATATCATGGATCAGAGAGATTTAAGCTATCTCTCTGAGATGATAGCTTCTCTTCAGATTCTGATTGCACCGGTGGAATTGGAATTGGAATTGGAATTAATGAGACAACTTTTCAGTTGTTATCCGAGAGATAGCGGTCAACGATGAAGACAACCTGAAAACAACCGGATACCATGGATCAGAGAGATTCAAGCTAACTAAACTCATATCTCAAGCCGGTGCAAGTTATGTTGTAGCATCTTTGATCATCTTCTTTGTAATTACTTTTTATTGTTTTGGGTTCCCTTCCATCGTTTGACAGATATCTCTCTGAGATGATAAAGGTAGATCATGGAAAGTTGAACTCAATAAAACAAAGATGAAACCGATTAATGTTCTTTATATATGAATAGTGACCCTCTTGCAATATTTGTAATTACTTTCTATTGTTTAGCGCCGATCCGATTGTTTAAAAGTATCAAGACTATGAAATTAGTAAAACAACTGAATTTTACTTGCTTGCATGAAAAGTTCAATTTCAGTTCAAACTTTTCAAACACCTGCAACATCTCAAGAGTCGAGGTCCTCTGAAAAAGACATCGTACAATGAACTTTTCATGCAAGCAAGTAAAATTCAGTTGGTATTAATGGCAAGATATGTGGCTTTAGTCCTTTACGCAGGATATTCATGTGAGAATGATTTCGTTACAACATAACTTGCACCGGCTTGAGATATGAGTTTAATTAGCTTAAATCTCTCTGATCCATGATATCCGGTTGTTTTCAGGTTGTCTTCATCGTTGACCGCTATCTCTCGGATAACAACTGACATTTAATTTTTTTTAACTTTTTATAATTATTAAATTAAAAAAAAAAACAACTCAAAACACCAAAAAACTACCAAAATAAAACACCCCCCAGAAGCGCCTCGCTTAGGCCTAAGCGAGGCGCCTGGGTGCTGCAGTCGAGGAGGTCAGTACGAGGTCAGACCTCCTCGACTTCAGCACCCAGGCGCCTCGCATAGGCCTAAGCGAGGCGCTTCTGGGGGGTGAAAATAGAAGCTGGGGGGTTTAAATATCACCACCCTAAATAAAAAAAGGGTATGTGGAGGAGACCCTCTGGCCCCTGGTATCCATATTGGATACTGATCATCCCACCCCACAAGGGTTATGATCCCGGCAAAATACCTCAAAGCGTTGCCCACAAGATTCGAACTTGTCTCCTCTCATGCCCAACACTTATCCTTGATAGTGGGTACCATTAAGCTATAAGCCCATTGGTTCAGCATAAATAAGAGTTGCTCTAAAACTGAAAAGTTCTAGCCCAAAAAGGTAATTTTCATTTTGTTAACCATTTGGCCCATCAAATTTATTAACTATGGCCTACGGGTATTCAATGGAATCGCTTGTTAACAGCAAAATTGCATTTTTAAGAATAGTTTTGCATTGATATGACATCCAAAATCTATACTACTATATAGTGTACTAGCTGATTACCTTGAGAGTGTCACAGGGTTGAAAAATCTAATATTACTTAATAAAAAAAGGATAAAAGAAGTAAACAGTCTCAACCTCTTTTAATGTTAAAGAAAGTTGTTCTAATGTTTATACTATCAAAAGGGGTTCTCATGATGCGTTCCCAGCAGATTAAAAAATCTCAACCTCTTTTAATGCTAAGCATATCGTTATAGCACATGAACATGGGCAATTCATATATGTAATAGTAGGTTTAAAAACATATATACTATTATAACATGATTAGTGACTTGCTTATATATGATTAAGAAATTACATAAATACATTGTGTTTTTTTCTGCATGAACAAAAACTCACTAAAAAAACATTTTTTTTTTTCGTTTTTGTATAACACTATATATGGTGCTCGTTGAAAAGATAATAAAGCGATCGTTAATTTGGTGTAATTTTTTTTTCAAAAAAATGTCATACATAAAAGTTACTAACGTTTAAAAATTGCGAGCGGAAATAAGAAAAAATTAAAGATAAAAATATTAATTAACATATTTGAAATTTTAAAATAAATAATAGTTCACTAACATTTAAAAAATGTGAGAGGAAAATAAGAAAAAGATATTAATTAACATATTTGAAATTTTAAGATAATATAGATATAGATTTTATTTAAAAATACAAAATAAATAAATTTAAAAGAAAGCTTCACATGATGCCACATGACACATTCAATGTGGGGTTGAGGCCTCCATTGAATGTCACCTCATACAAACTCAATTCTTTTATTATAAGTTATAGATTCTTGATGGGTAACATCGTCATTTAATATTTATTTATATGGGTAATAATGTAATTTCATTATATTGGTAAGACAAATTTAATACGAGAATTTAATACAAATCAAGTTTCATTTATAATCTCTTTTTTTATTAATTTTGTTTTTTTTATATTTATCACTAGTTTTTATCCCGGGAGCGTCCCGGGTTAAAATATCTAATATGACATAATAAAATATATTATTATTATTTTAAACAAATCTCTGCCATAAGTTATCATATTCAAATATTAAAAAAAAAACGAATATCTGCGCCGAGGTATAAATCTAGTGCCATTACAAATGAATTCGGAAGTTTGTAATCGATCATTCTAAAAAGAACTAACATGAAATAAGAAAAAAAAAGTTAATTATTGAAATATCGAACGCATTAGTCTAAGAGTTATGTGATTCGTTAAAAAATTCATTGGTATATGATCGGGTATATAGTTCGGGTATTTGGGTATGTTGTTTCGGGTAATCGGGTCGGGTATCACCTAATCCCAGACCCGACCCAAACCCACAATTTTTTTAAATTAATCCCAAACCCGACACAATACCTGTCGGGTTACAAAAAATAGTCATTTTTTTCTCCGTTTTTATATAGCACTATGGTACTCGTTGGAAAGATAATAAAACGCTCGTTAATTTGGTGTAATTTTTTTCTTTAAAAAATCTCGTATATAAAAGATATTAACGTTTAAAAGTTATGGGATGAAACATGAGAGAAAAAATAATAAAGTTTTAATATTTAGATTTAGTAGATTAGGTATTTAATAGATTAGGTTAAAGATTATAATAGATTAGGTTAAATCATATTTATTTCTTTTTTTTAATTGGTTTACACTTGCCACATCACATCCTATGTGGCATCTCTCAAAGGAGAAATTGCATAAGAGTATGACATGTAGGATTAATCCCTTTGCAATATATATATATATATATATATATATATATATATATATATATATATATATATAGATTGATGCATTTTTAAGACCGATTGTTTTTTTAATTTGACAAAATTACAAAAGTCGTCCTTTATGTTTATAGTGAATTGCAAACCATGTCCTTTAGAAACACAAATTACAGAAAACGTACTTTATGTTTACAAATCTTTACACGTTATGTCCTTTGACACTAACTCAGTTAACTTTTCTTGTCTTTCCCACATTCTTTGCCAACCAACACTATCACCTACCACCACTATACCCTCACATGAGGTCCCATTGTTCATATTTTAATGAGAAAAAAATAACTGGGTTAGAGTAAATACAAAATACGTTTTCTGTAATTTATGTTTTTAAAGGACATGATTTTCAACCACCTATAAACATAAATGATGATTTTTGTAATTTACTCTTAATTTTTAAGACGCTCATTAACTATGTATATACACATATCTATGTCGGTTCACCTCCTTTCCAATGCCTCCTCATTACAGAAACTACTACTCACCTCATTTCCATCAACACACCCTTTAAAACACATCTTTAATACAAGTCAAGTTTCATTTATAATCTCCTTTTTTATTAATTTTGTTTTTGTTTTTGATATTTATCATTGATGCATTTTACGATTGTTTTTTTTTAATTTGACAAAATAACAAAAGTCGTCCTTTATGTTTATAGTGAATTGCAAACCATGTCCTTTAGAAACACAAATTACAGAAAACGTACTTTATGTTTACAAATCTTTACACGTTATGTCCTTTGACACTAATTCAATTAACTTTTCTTGTTAAATATGGCCAAGTGGATCCCATGTGAGGGTAGATTAGTCTTCTTACCCATTTATTATAAAAATAATCATTTAATACATAAAACTATATACACACACAACTCTCCCTTTTCTCAACTTTAAGTTTAATCTTTCTCACATTCTTTGCCAACCAACACTATCACCTACCACCACTATACCCTCACATGAGGTCCCCTTGGTCATATTTTAATGAGAAAAAATAACTGGGTTAGGGTAAAAGGATGTAACATGTAAGGGTTTGTAAATACAAAGTACGTTTTCTGTAATTTATATTTTTAAAGGACATGATTTTCAACCACCTATAAACATGAAGGATGATTTTTGTAATTTACTCTTAATTTTTAAGACGCTCATTAACTATCTATATACACACATCTATGTCGGTTCACATCCTTTCTAGTGCCTCCTAATTGCAGAAACTTCTAATCACATCCTTTTCATCAACACACCCTTTAAAACACCATTGGGTGCGACTGATCACATCTTCAATCACTATGCTTCTTTCGATATCCCTAATCGGTTTTAACCGGAATTTATTTTTCCCTTCCATTTACCAATTGAATCCTACTTTATACTCTTCGCAATAGCATCATGGTTTCTATATGGACGGAGTTGAGAAGAAGACAAGCCGAATCACAGGTGATGTTCATGTGTCCACAACCGGTGGTTGAATTTGTAGGTCCTAAGAGTGCAATAAGAACACATTAACCGTGCGGTAATTACTTTGATTTAGCTACTGTTTTTATGAAATCTTCTCTGTTTAGAAGTTTGTTTCTTTGTTACAACACATATAACATATACTTTTTTTTAAACAAAAAAAAAAGTAATGGACAAGATATGGAGCAAAATATTGATTGTAAGTTTCTTAGTTAATTTATATCAAATGTTTTGTTATTGTTAGTTATTGATGTTAGCAACCATTTATATTATTGGGAAATTAACAGTTGAGTTTGCTTAGTTAGAGGAATCAAATCTGAAATCTTTGTTTAACACATCATAAAACATGTTTAAAACTAAACGGAATTGTTTAAATTCAGATACATAGCTTAAGTGAAGATGTTCCTTCGGTGATTACTAATTTAAAGCTAGGCAAATTCTTGATAGTAGAGGAATTCCTACTGTTGAAGTTGATTTGTATACTAATAAAGGAATTTTTAGAGCTTCTGCTACAAGTGGTGCTCCTTTGGAATGTATGTTACCTTATGTTTTGTGATTTAAAATAGTTAATTATGTCTGTTAGTAGTGGTTGGAGTGATGTTTTCGAGTTATACACGTTAGCAAACTTGGTTAAAAATTAAGAATTAGTAACTTCCGTTGAAATATAAGATGATGATGGTGCTTTTATTATTTACTTAATTACTTGCAACATATAAGGAGTCGCTCTGATAAACCAGTGGCCATAGATTTGACCGGATGTCTGACCATGTTAAAAAACATAAGGTGATTTTTATTACATTTTCTTTGATACTAGAGTTTATCTCCTCCCAAAAATAGCTAGAGTGTGAACTTCAAATAGATAGAATTAGAATTAGAGTAATTTTTGTTGTCTAACTTTTGTACATTGACAATTAGTTAATGAAATTTGATTGTTTAACAAGTAAGGAATACGTTTATATTACGATCACCAAAAGAGGATCGGCAACACCCGCTGCTGTAAATTATAAATTGTCGATACCACTGCAATGTGCGAGCTCACAATACAATATCCCGCCCGTATAAACAAATTTTGTATCATAAACACACATAGGGGCTCGAATGTAACATATTATTACTTAGGTGGTTTAACTAACCGGCATAGATTGTCACCTCACTGTTTAGACGGCGCTTCAAATCAAGCAGAAAACAAACAGCGAGCCGATTAACCAAACAACATGCAGTCCCACTGCAACGCGCGGGCTCCTGCTAGTATCTATAACGCATTTCAACATAGTGAGAGAGGCTAACGTACAAAGTTTCTTAACGTACAAAGTGTAAGAAACATTATGAGCTATTAGATTTAGGTGGTGGCAAGATGGTAATTAACAATCCTAATCATATTTGGGTTAATCTAACCAAGGGTAAATTAGGAAAAACATGTTTAAATTTCTGTGAAATCATAACAACAGACATAATCGATGCAAAAATTTTCAACGATTGAACCTGATTTTTCATCGTTTTGAACTCGATTAAACGTTCAGAATGATTAAACAATCAAAAACATTTGATTACAAACAAAATCAAAACGTATTTGCAAAAATAGAAAAAAACAGAGTATGATAATCCAATCGATAAAATTAGTCGAATCATATTCAAAAATCACTATCAACGCATGTATTATTCACAGAAACGAACGATGTTGATAATAGAAGAAGAATTAAAGAAAAAAATGGCTTTCAAAAAAGTTTCAGACGATGAAGATCAAAACTGTTAAACAGAAAATCATAAAACGCACTTGGTTTTTTTATAAAACGCATTTGGTTTTTTAAACACCATTTAAACTGGTTTTTACAAAACACACTTGGTTTTTTATAAAACGCACTTGGTTTTTGTAAAACGCACTTGGTTTTTGTAAAACGCATTTGGTTTTTTTATAAAACGCATTTGGTTTTTTAAACACTATTTAAACTGGTTTTTACAAAACACACTTGGTTTTTTATAAAATGTACTTGGTTTTTGTAAAACGCACTTGTTGTTTTGTAAAACGCACTTGGTTTTGTAAAACACATTTAGTATAATTAAAACTCACCTTTTCCTCACTCTTTTCCTCGGTTTTCCTCCAACAAACAAACAACTATATTCACACACAGTTGATGTAAGGTATTTATGGATTGGTTGTTCTTTTTTTCTTCTTTTTCCTTTGTTTTGTGATTAGCTAGAGATACAGATATGTTGGTTTGGTTGTCTTCTCTGAAGATAGAAGGAAGTGACTAGATCTGAGCCACTATTGAGGTTGGGTTGAAGTCAAACAACGTGAACGGTTTTGAAGGCGTTGGAGGTTAGAGGAGAGAGGGAGCGGTGAGGCTTTGGTCCGGCGGTTGGGTCAGGCGGTGGTGATGGTGGTTGTGGTGATGGTGGTTAATGAACGATTTGAAGGAACATTACCTTTTAGGCTTTTACCCCCTTTTAAATCAACCATGATTGGGTTAGTTAGAGTTAACTAGGGTTTACACGTGTCAAGATGTGGTGGCTTCTTACACTTTGTAGGTTAAGGATACTTTGTATCCTATACTTTCTCTCAACATAGTTGTAAAGATAACGTGAACTGGGCATTGATTACTGGAAAGTCAAGGTAGGGTATGGTGCTTAGTTCATGTGTAGTGGTGGGGGGTTATGGGGCTTTATGGGTATTAAAATATTAAAAAGTAATAGAAGAGGGGTTATGAGGCTTTATGAAAAAAGAGAGTGTAGTGGGAAGGGGGATTATGGGGCTTTATAAATGATTGGGTAATAATTGGTTAATTATTTATTTTCTTATTTAAATAATAATATTTAATTAAAATAAATAAAAATTACAAATACTAAAAAAAAATACAACTACTAAAAAAAATTACAAAATACTTAAAAAAAAACACAAATACTAAAAAAAATACAAATACTCATAGGTTGTATTTTTTTCTCGATTTTGGCCTTTTGATTCAAACACATTTCCAAGGCCTTGCCTTCTAGGTGGTCGTGCGGCTGCGTGTAAAATGCAAAGTCGCGCTCAAATTGTCGATCCCTCATAAGCGCAACCGCCTCTTGGTTTTCTTGGATACACTGTGCCCCGATGTCGCGTATGTCTTGGAGCCGCTGGTTCATCTCAGCAAACGTCGGGATTAACTAGTTCATCCCCGACGACGAAGAGTCCGCCCGTGCGGCTCGAGCAGCCCGTCGACCGGGCGGACGAGGTATCTCCTCCGCCCCCTCCCTCGCAAAATAGGGATTTTCTTCGGGTGAGTTGAAGTCGACGAAACGCGCATCAGATGTAGGGGTTTCGGGATCAACCGACTCAGAGGTCCTCGACTTCTTTGAAGGCCTCGTATTTTTGGCCTTAGATGAAGAAGTTCCAACCGTTGGGCAGAGGGTGTGCCATTTGGAGCAGTCTTTCAGCAGGCGCCAAACCCTCATGTACGGAAAATTCCCGTATTCTTGTCTGTATTTTTCCAAAGCCGCCTCCAAAATCTGCTCGTCGCTTTGGCCAGTTTTCCACCCGTGCCGGGTGCGTTGATAAATACCTTGAAAGTTTGTGCATTTAAAGTTGATATCAGTCCACTTGCCCGATATCGAATCGTTCTCCTGGTAGTTCTCTCCCTTACTAGCTAGTTCAAAAAATATTGCTCGGACTCTTCTCCAAAAATCTCCTTTGGATTGATAGTTCGCTAAAAAAACAAACCAAAAATATATATAATTACCCGTTTAAAACTATATGTAAAAAAAATATAACAAAACAAAAAATATATATCTTACCAACAATAGGATCCTCTGACACGTCAACCCACGCTCGGGTTAACGCGAATAGCTCGTCGTCATCCCATGGTTGTACGTTTTTTGGCACGACCTTTCGTGTCTTTCTTTCTGTGATTGCATCTTCCTCGCCCGCTTGTCTTGCCTCGCACGGGCTCTTCCTCTTCGACCAGATCCTGTGTCTCCGGAACCGACTGTGTTTCTTGCCAAGCATTTGAGGACCCGAACATTTGAGATGTCCCAAACACTTGTGTTGAGTTAAACCCACCTCCCATGGGTAGCCCAAAACACCCTCCCATGTTAATGTTATACATGTTCGGGTCCCAATTCATGGGTTGGTTTAACAGGTTGATAAAACTTTGTGGGTTTGAACCTGAACCCGGAGCTATGGGTCGGGTGTTGTCGCTAGTAGTTTGGGAACCGAACCCGAAACCACCTCTACCAAATGGATTCATCTCTTCTCTTGTAGTAGAAACTAGAAATTGTATGTGTGTGTTGGTTTGTATATGGATATGGATGAGAATGTATGTTTGTATGTGGATGTGTATGTATATATATAAGCTCCCACGATTTTTTTAAAGCTTAGTGACCGTTCAACGGTCAAAATGAAGATTCTCACGTAAACCAAAGCCACAACGCCCGTTATAATTAAAACGCTCATAGACCAAAACACCCTATAGTGCCTGGAGGGCGGTGTTCCCCGGCGCTATAGGGTCCAAAACGCCCTAAAACGAAACCACTACATATGCCCTTAGAAAGCAAATAACAAAAATCAGCTTGATGGGACCTAGTTCTATGATGTATTTTTTTTGTTTTGTTTTATATACATTTTTTTAATGCAACTCCTAGATCTTCTTAAATAAATACATCACAATTAGCAAATTACCGGATTTTAACACCCCACCTCTTAGACTATCCGTTGTCGGTTGCGAGTGAGCAGGCGTGAGCCACAAATTTTAATCTCAAGTAACCCGGTCACGTGACCCCGTTGTGGCTGGGGGTGAGCACCGACGCAACCAAAGCACCCCTCTCTCCCATTAACGCACGCGACCACCGTCGCCCGTGCTCGCACCGCCACTGTTCGCGTGGGGCTGTTGTGGCTGGGGGTGAGCACCGGGATGAAACTTCCCTCACGCCGGAGCTCGCTCGCGGTCCACAACGGACAATATTAGATAGAGGAAAGACACCTTATCACTACACCATGTCCTTTTGAGTACTATAAGATTGTTTTTAATGTATTAATTAACTTTAGTTCCTATTAATCATAATCTTTCGTTTTTCTTCGGTAACTGAGAAAACATATGTAGAGGTATGGTGCTTGACCCGACACGATATGTCGGGTCAGGCACCATACCTCTATAACATATTATCGTAAAATTAAAGGGACCACACCAATATATTTTTAACTAGAAGGGTATCAAATAAAGCGCAGTTTCACTATGCAGACTATTAGAGATGCACCAAATTCTCCATATTATTAATTGTATATTTTGAATATGTATTTCAAGTCAAAGTCCAAGTCATAGTCATAGTCATAGTCAAAGTGTTTTATTACTTTTAATTATAGGCTAGATTATGTATTTTCTTCATTGTATATATATCTTGTATGAATTAGGAATAAAATGTGGTTGATCATTCTCTCATATGGTATTAGAGCATTATCTCCAACGAGAAAACTCTTGATCCTATCAACATGGGAAGCATCGCCCAGACGCCCATCACCCCTAAATTTCTTTTCAGGCTACTGCAATCCCCACGTCTACCTAAAGCTCTCTTTCTTCAACTATTCTGTGATCACCACCACTCTAAATTTCTTTAAAATATCCCCTACTATTAATTTTTTTATCATCACTCCAACATCTCCAAAACTCACATCTACCAACATCTATAAAACTCTAATCTCATCCCCTCAACAATATCAACCCACATCACTATTACACTTTGTTACTCCTTCAAAGTTCAAACATAACTCATTCTCCTTCTACCTGGTTTTGCAAAACCTAAAATCTTTTTTTCTTGTGCCACAACCATTGTGTTCCGGACAAATGGTATCTCTAATTTTCTATCACCTATTTCGTTTACCCTCTGATCATTCATCTCTATTTCTCTTTTATGGCTAACCATCTCCATTTCAACCATATAAGAGATGCACCAAATTCTCAATGATTCATGTTCTTCACCTGCAATATTAAAAAAAAAAAAAACACAAATGTATTTTCTCTTGATTCATCTGCTTAATCAACTTCATCTTTCCTTACATCTTCAACTTCATCAACTTCTTCTCTTGCTCAAACAACGACATCATCTACTTCTATACAAGATTGGACTTATTCCAATGTCGTCCATCTTGCGGGGGCATATTAGAGATGCACCAAATTCTCCATATTATTAATTGTATATTTTGAATATGTATTTCAAGTCAAAGTCCAAGTCATAGTCATAGTCATAGTCAAAGTGTTTTATTACTTTTAATTATAGGCTAGATTATGTATTTTCTTCATTGTATATATATCTTGTATGAATTAGGAATAAAATGTGATTGATCATTCTCTCATACAGACGACCTTTGATCGAGTATAATACGGAAAATTCAATTCAAACACGAGATCTCAGCTAGAGGGACTTAATCTGTGATGTAACTTGGCTGTTAGATAATTATGATTAGACAAGTGAGTTTAACAAGTAACAATCAACCACCTCATGGTTGATAAAACAATTTAAAATATAGATCCGAACTTGGTTGATTCTTTTGTATTTATAGATGTGGTATTTTGTGTTAGTTATAGATAAACGGTTCGATTTAAGTCTAAGTTGTATATTACTTTTAATGAGTAAAATTAAAAAAAAAACGTATTTAGAGTTAGCTATTCAATGTGATACTTCAGAACTAATATATTTGATTCTTTTTCACTAAGATATGTGAGATAGTAGATTGAGAATGACTATTTTCTTATCAACCATAAAAAACTAATTAAGATTTTTAGAAAAAGAAATCGGCTAAATAATAGCTATTTTTTCATTAAGAAAAAGCACTTGTTATCTATAGGTGTGCTTGTGGTAGACCAAATGCATTTGATTTGATGATATTCAACGTAGCGAGGGACTGAAAACCCTGATCGCCCTCCACTTTGATTAAATATTCTCTCTTAGGTGCTGTTTGTTTTTTCTACAAGAAAAAGTCTGCAGTCTGCGGATCACATCTGCAGACATCTGCAGGAGAAGAGGTAGACCAAAGGTCTGCAGTCTGCAAAAAGAAGACTGTTTGTTTGTTAATGTCTGCAGGCTGTTGAAATAAACTGAAATTTAAGTAAACTGATTTTTTACAGTAGTCTGGTGGTAGACGATGGTGGTGGTGGACGGTGGTGGTGGTGGGTGGTGGTGGACGGTTATGGTGGACGGTGGTGGTGGACGGTGGTGGTGGTGGTGGTGGTGGGTGGTGGTGGACGGTGGTGGTGGTGGTGGTGGGTGGTGGTGGACGGTGGTGGTAGCGGACGGTGGTGGTGGTGGACCGTGGTTGGTGGTAGTGGTGGTGGACCGTGGTGGTGGTTGACCGTGGTAGTGGTGGACCGTGGTGGTGGTGGTGGTGGTGGTGGACGGTGGTGGTGGTGGACGGTGGTTGTAACACCCCAACCGATGGCGGAAACATCGAGGTGTCACGTAAGAATGAGTATAAAGTAGCACATGGTATTCAAGTTTTAATTGAAATTTATTTAAAGTAAGATATCCAAAATTTGAAAATACATAACAAGTCTTGAATGAAATTCTAATACATCAAAAAGCCAAACAAAGCATAAACTTCAAATTGTCTTCTCATGCTAGCTCTAGACTTCAAGCATCATTATTTCCTGTTGAGTTTGTAAAAATGGGGGGGGGGGGGGTCAACTAGAAGTTGGTGAGAATACATAAGCCATGTCAAGCAATTAAGTTTAAGAATAATAAAAGTTTAGCAATTCATATGTCTATCGTAAGTTTAAGTCTACATGAATAAACATGAAGTATAGTATGCACATAATCAAACCTCCGACAAGTTTAGGTCCATTCCGTCATCCACGGTTCACCTTAATATCACGTTGGAACGATAACAATTACCCGCGCTCCCCATAAAAGATGGTCAACGAATCTAGGTGGGATTGTCAATCCAATAGATCTATTATTGAGTATCGCCGGCTTGGCCATAGCTAATGATTATGTAAGTTGAAGTTTAAGTCTAACAATAGTTGTCCAAGTCATGAGGCATTAAAGTTTACAACTAGACATGTATGTAGAATTGCTTAAGTAAAAAGTTTCAAGTATAAAGAATTGCATAAACATGGTTACGTAAACTCACCTTAGCAAAGTATTAAGTCTCGAGAAATAGAATATGTGTAGCCCAAAGTTGCCAAGTATTACCCTATGTATAAGGTAACAAATAAGTCTAAGTCTTTCTAGTCTACAAGTAGTTTCTAGGGTTTCGAATTTGGGGACAAGTATTCGTTTGATTATTAATTGAATTGTTTAATAAATAAAAGAAATTCGATAAATAAATAAACAAAAGTCTTTTTGTAAACTTTAGATTAAAGATGGTCACATTATAAGGTTTTAAGTATGAAAATAATTTTTATAAAATTATTTTCTTAAAAATAGAATATTTAAACTATTTATTTCTATTTTGTTAAAATACAACTTTAATATCTAAAAATATCAAAATTAAAGAATTTTTAAATTAAAATTTGTATTTCTGTTCTAAATAGACAGAAATAATTTATATAAAATTTTGGTGCAAAAATATTAAAAAATGAATTTATTATGATTTATTTATGATTAAAAATAACAAAAATTGATTAAAAATATTAAATAAATGATTTTTCAGAAATAAAAATCATTTCAGAAATGTTTAATGTTTTATAAACTCAGAATAATTTTTGTGGAAATTTATATAATCTTTTTGATATTTTTATAGAATTTTATAATTATAATGGAATAAACTTGAAATATTTATTATATATAACAAATAAATAATTTATGGAAAAATAAAAATTGTATGTTAAACTTTTCTATTAGAATAACATAAAATAATTTTTGTAGGATTTATAAAGAAGTTTTAGTATTTTAAAACCATTTTTAAAATATTAGAGAATATATAATTAATAAAGGTTTTTGAAAAAAAAGAGTTTGTGTATGCCAAGGCTCGAACCCGGGTCTGAGACCGGGTGGGGTTTTATCACAAGCCCAGCCACTAACTGGGCTGGACCCTGAGAACAAATATTCTAGGTTTGAAATAATTATATTATTATACTTGAATCAGTTTTATACCCTTTTTAAAAGAAAAGAATAAAAACCGTGTATTGTGGGACTCGAACCCGCGTTCCCTGGTTTACAAACAGATAGACACAACCACTTGATCTAGATCAGTGGTTGTGTTTGTCTTGTCTCTGTATTAATTAAGTAACAATGTCTGCAGAAGGTTTCTTCCCCAAATCAAATCGTTCGAACCCTAGATTTAACAATAATCAGATTTAGCGAACAATAACCCGATTAAACATAGGGTTATTGTTGGTAGAGGGCCGATGAACAAAACCTAACAAAAAAATTAAAACTTACAAATCGTTTTCGTGATTTATGAGCGGTCAACCAGAAAGTCAACACACGAGCAAATGAAGCTTGAAAGGTGTTTTTTAGCAGAAATTGAAGGTAAGGAAAGAGTTATCGGCGAGTGTAGGAAGATGTGAAGGTCTCAATTTATAGTGAAGGGTTCGGGTGATGCGAATTGGTAAGTTGACCCTATTAAAAACGATGACGCGATAATTGAACAAAATTTTGGAATTTTTGATGTTAATTGATCGTGCATAAGACGCGTTTAGTCAATAATTTACATAATTTACCATATAGAGACTCAAAAACGCGGCATTTGGGTTTGAATTTGAAGTGTGTTCGTCGCAGTTGACTTCTCACAAGTCAACTGCACCTTTAAACTTATTATATATATAATATAAATCAGGATTATTCCAATTAGAAGCTGTAGACCAGATGGTGGGCTGTTTTGTGCAAGAGAATGAACCGGCCATGGGCTTGGGTTCGAACCCCGGCCCATGCCATAATTTTTTTGATAATTAAAACAATAGTTTAATGATATTATATGTATATAGTATGGTACTAGGGGTCCAAATGCGTCACCAAATATTTTTAAAGGGACGATAAAGATAAAATTCGACGTTTTATTTAATAATCAACGTAACGTACAAGGAATTTAATGCGAAATGTTACAGTGGTGGTGGTGGTGGATGGTGGACGGTGGTGGTGGATGGTGGTGGTGGACGGTGGACGGTGGTGGTGGATGGTGGTAGTGGACGGTGGTGGTGGACCGTGGTTGGTGGTGGTGGTGGACCGTGGTAGTGGTGGTGGTGGGTGGTGGTGGACGGTGGTGGTGGTGGACCATGGTGGTGGTGGTGGACGGTGGTGGTGGTGGTGGACGGTGGTAGGTTGTGGTGGACCGTGGTTGGTGGTGGTGGTGGTGGGTGAGAAGAAGAGAAGTGGAGAAGACCTTAGAAGACTTTGGAACAAGTCTGCACCAAGAAGAGGTCAGGAAGACCTTTTTAAGTGAAATGTCTTCCAAAAAACAAACAATCTGCAGACCCCAAACGTCTGCGAGTGTCTGTGTGGTGCAGACAAAAGAGGTCAGAAGTGCTTCTGAGGAAAAAACAAACAACACCTTATTCTCTTCACGGATGACACACTCTCTCTCCTCCTCGCTCACAAAACCTGCTCAAGCTTGTCTTTGTGGAAGGATTTTACCTTCATAGCACTTTTCCAAACAAGCAACTCCACATCACTATATGAGCGCCACGTTGAATATCTATACTATCTTATAAAGCATTTCACAAGAACCTCTTAATTTTTAAGTAATACAATTATAAATGCTTAAAGTACAACACATAATGCATGTAGTAACTAATTTTTAAGGGTATTTATGTCTTTTCAAACATAACTTGCACATACACCCTTATTAGTTACAGTTCCTCCCCCTTTATGTATCTATACTATATTATAATTTTATACTATACTTACATATTTGCCCCATCAACTTTACTTAATTTTTGTTTATTTAAATAGTAATTACACTTTTGCATCTTTATTTTAACCAACTACCCTCACAATTTTTAAACGTTCATAACTTTTTCAGACGATTATATTTTCCTAATATTATTATACCATATAAAAGAGCATTTTATTCTCTTTAATTTGAGTATAGTATTGCTATAGTTTTTTATTTTAAAAAAAAATATATGTTAGGGTTAAACAATAACCAAAACAAAAACAAAAGAAAGAAACAAAAATGAACTGAAATCATCTAAACTTTATTAATACATTTCCCATTGATGTCTTAAATTCAAGTTGTACATGTATAATTGCTTAGAGTACAACACACAATGCACATGTTAACTACTTACATAATACTTACACATTTATCCCATCAACTATACTCGATTCCTTTTATTTAAATAATAATTACACTTTTCACCCTTATTTTAACCAACTACCCCACGATTTTTAAATGTCCATAACTTTTTCACATGTTAATATTTTCTTAATATTATTACATTGTATAAACGAGCATTTTTTTCTTTTTAATTTGAGTATAGTATTCCTATAGCTTTTTTTTTAAATTTAAAAAATAATACGTTGGGGTTAAGTAATAACCAATCTATACTATCTATATTATATTATAATACATTTCTCAATGACCTCTTAATATTTAAGTTTTACAATTATAATTGCTTAGAGTACAACACACCATATGTCTTTTATACAATATTTACACATTTTCCTCTCAACTGTACTTAAATTTTATTTATTTAAATAGTAATTACATTTTCGCACCCTTATTTTAACCAACTACCCCACGATTTTTAAACGTCCATAATTTTTTCATTGTTAATATTTTCTTAGTATTATTACACCATATAAACGAGCATTGCAGTCTCTTTAATTTGAATATAGTATTGTTATAGTGTTTTCAATTAAAAAAATATATTAGGGTTAAGTAATAACTGAAACGAAAAAGACCTAAAATCAAGTAATATATGTCCTTTATAAACGTTGAATTAACATTGTTTCACAATTCCAGGTTAGATTATGTATTTCCGAACAATCACCAATGTGTTTACAAGTAGGGTTTTTGGTTATGTGTGTAACTTCCCAGTTCCTCATGATCACCCTAATTTTTTGCTTAGCGTTTCTCACAATTATTGCTATGTATATATTCATGTGCTTGCACGTCCTCTAGCACATAGGATTCGAATGTTTCGATTGTGGTTAATGCAGTTCACTCTCCGCTAATGATTATGCATCACACCAAAACAAATATTTTGGTTAATTGATTATGGCTTAACGGAAACATTATAAATGTTGTTTCTCGCCGCAACGCGCGAGCACCCCACTAGTATCTTATAACAAATAAGGCAATTGAGACTGATACGTGTTGCCTTGGTCAACACCATGATACCCATGTTCACCATCCATTCTTAGTTAGTGGGTAGTTATTTTGCATGATGTCCATGCATTTTGTTATGTTGCTTCATGTTTGTACCTAAGCCTATTTAAAGTCCTTTGGTTTATGAATTAAAGGCATGAAGAAAATTGTTGCAATTGCAAAGTCTTGTCTTTCTCTATAATTTCTCAGGAGTGTTTGCCTACTAGAAAGGGCTATTTATCTTGGGAGATTGACCATCTCGAATCGGTCTCTATCAAAAGGTTTATAAGAACCCTAATTTTCTTCTTATTCAGTGGACGACTTCTTAACTGGGTACCAAGGGTCTCTTTACAAATCCTGCTCCTTGGCACACCATCCTCTGCATTAAATTTTGAAAGATTAAATGTTAAATTATTTGATGAATGCTGTATCTGTTGGTGTTTGCGATCACTCTCTCTTGGTATTCGTTTCTTTTTATGGTATGTTTTTAAAGTTCTAATTTTTGTTGTTAATTTGTGTTTGTTTTGATACTGGTTGACTTTTTTTAAGGATTAAATTTAGTGATTTGTATTTTATTTTTTTAGATATAAGAAGAAAATAAGGTTGAAAAAGAGTAATTGAAGATGTATAAGTTTGTTTAGATATAATTTATAGAATGTTTATACAAGATTAGAATGCCTCAACAACTCTCATATTTATGAAAAAAAAAACAGGGCTTATATTTATGTCAGTGTTAAGGATAATGAGTATGTAAAGGTTGTAAATAGGGTGTGATCAAGTTGTTAGCATGTTGAATTAGTCATGGGTTGTTAGGTTGTATTTATGTCAGTGTTTTGATAAAGAAATTTTATTAAACAAATGATATTTTCCATTGTAATACATGTTCATAAAAAAGTGAGGATGTCAGACTTGCATATGATCCTATGATTGATTTTTTATCACTTGTGTATTTGCATGCATATATCTCTTCCAGCTAATTTCACATTTCTTTTGCAGGCCAAGGTCATACACATCAGCCCTGCTGTTGAAACTAATGAAGTGCTGAATGTGGTTAAAAGAATAGGTAGTCAAATTTTTCTATACCTTAAGCTGGTACAAAGATTCACATGTTTAGAAATTTTGAAATAGCTATTACAAAATTCAACTCGTTCGCCTTTTTATCTTGTATTTTTCATGCTTAACAAGATGTCATACTGGTGTATTTATTCCATCATGTATCAACAATGTTCTACATTTCAGTAAACACATGCTTTATGCTTAAATAGTAATGTTGGACTAATATTTGTAGCTTCTAGCTTGCAGGTTGTTTGGGACTGGAGGATGCTTCTTTTGAAGATTGGCATTGTCCGTATTGTATAGTGTTGGTCCTGTAGAAAAGCTGATGTGGAGTCCAGACCGCTTGTTATCCGACTGACCTGGGTTGTTAAAGCCTAAGAAATACAAAACTGGTGGCTGCGTTATTTGCAGGTTTGTGGAAATATCTATCCTTTTAGGCATATTTTTGTTTATCTTACTCTGTTAATATAATGTATTAATGTATCTCTTCTCTTTCATTGCTGTCATTTAATTCGTAGAATTAACAGTCCAGGGATGCTTTTTTCCCTTTAATGTCTAAAATATGTGAATGAAAGAACAAAAGATTGCATGGATAATCATCAAATTAAGATAAATAGATTCTTGGTAAGCACGTGATTCTTCTCTAGCAGAGGTCTCAGGTTCGAATCTTACTTCCACTGGTTTCATTTCATGTCATAACTTCTTGAATGTCACCTGCCCACCGCTTGTAATTTACCCGAGCCTATTGTTTAGTAGTGTCTACAGTTGCTGTTAGGTTCCCAATAACGGGTTCTTATGGTTACCAAAAAAAAAAAAAAAAAAGATCTTCATCTTTATCTTTGAATTTTCTTTTTCATCTTTGGCATAATTTTTTTATGGTATCAACACTCTTTGGTAGGATCATCTTTCATAGAAAGTTGTCTTTGTCACTTCTACAACACCGGCCATTTGTGCATTTCCTAACATATATATTGAATTTTTCAAGCCAAATATGTTGTTAATAATATGTATGTTTTGGTATCCAGATTGTTTTTCACATTAAAGGTACACCTAAAGAGGATGTTGCTTCTACAAAATATATAGAACTAGACACACGCTTGGTAGAACGGCTTTGCTGTTAACTGGTGGTGTGTCACTTGGGGCGTTTCACATGGGTGTAGTGAAAACTTTATTAGAACATAAGCTAATGCCAAGGATAGTCACAGGTTCGAGTGTGGGGTCCATTATGTGTTCGGTTGTGGCTACTAAATCATGGCCTGAACTTCAAAATTTCTCTGAGGATTTGTGGCATTCGTTGCAGTTCTTTGATCAGATGGGAGGGATTTTCAATGTTTTTAAAAAGGGTTATGACACAAGGCGCGCTTCATGACATTCGACATTTACAAGTTCTGTTAAGAAACTTAAGGAATAATCTTACATTTCAAGAAGCTTATGATATGACAGGTCATGTTCTTGGGATAACTATATGCTACCCAAGAAAACACGAGCCGCCAAGATGTTTGAACTACTTGACATCACCTCACGTGGTTATATGGAGGACAATTACTGCTTCTTTTGCGTTCTCGGGCCGTTATGAAGCGCAAGAGCTTATGGCCAAGGATAGAAGTGGTGAGATTGTACCGTATAACCCCACCGTTCCATTGGGGCCCCGAAGAGGCCAATGACACGTCAGGTAGGCGGTGGTGTGATGGTAGTTTGGAGATTGATTTACCGATGATTCAATTGTTAGTCAAGCAAATCTTCATATCGCGCCGTTAATCAGATTTAAAGAGCTTATGGAGGCAATTTTGCTACAAAGGTATACTTCCTACTTGAATACTTGGTGTAATTGGAATTAGTAATTATATTGGGTCACTTGCACAGTATACTTTACTGGTAAGCTGGGTATTGGTGGGGTCTGTGAGTTTTCTGGTAACGGGTCAAAAGGGTTTTTCTGAATGGGTCGGGTCTGCACAGTATACTTTAGCTCAGGTGGGTTTTTATTATGTTTACATTCAGTTTGGTTTTAGATGTTTGCTATGAACGTATTAATAAGCTCGAATATTTTGTTTCTGTTACCAGTACTCGAAAATCATACAAAATCCATCTCATTTGGAGCTACAAAAAGCCGCGAATCAAGGGAGAAGATGCACATGGGAGAAGCTTTCAGCTATAAAAGCGAACTGTGGGATTGAGCTTGCACTCGACGAATGTGGGGTGATTCTAAATCATATGCGTAGACTGAAACGGAGTGCACAACGAGCAGCTGCAGCTTCTCCTGGACTCCTAGTGCTCAAACACAATACGGTTTAACGCCTCAAAACGAATTCCGTCATGGAACTATATGGCACGCAAGAATTCATCGGGTTCTCTGGATGAAGAGCTAGCAGACTCTGTCCACCTTAGAAATAAAGTATTAGAATTAGTTATTATTATTCTGAATTGCACTTTTATACCCTTTTGAGCCACTGAGAATGAAATATGCAACAAAAATTTGGCATGGATATAGTATTTGATTAATTTGCCATTTGTAATTGTGTAGAAAGATCTCGGTGTTCTTTTAGGAGCAGGAGAGATATCTTCCAATTTAAGAATCAGGCCACAAACTTTATAGAATGAAAGATAAACTTAATAGAATTCATTCTATATATCCATCTATAGTGGTGGAGTGACTTTTGTTTCACCTATGTGATCAAAGGTTCAATTCCCACTCCCATCATTTATGGTTTGGTATCCGGGTGAAGATCGAATACGGGTGGCGCCGGTTCGAATCTGATGGGCGGCGAGGTTTTACCGAGTTCTATAACACTGTCGTGCCTTCGGGCGGGTGTGGCTCGGGTTTCCGCGCATCGGGAGAAGGCGGGGGCTGCTGGAGGCCGAGTAGTCGATTCTTGGGCACGGCGCCCCGCAAAGGTGGTTGCTACACAGTTGTTCGCCGATAAAAAAAAAGAATTCATTCTATACGTTGAAGATTTTCGACGGCAAGTTTATTTCGATTAATAATTCGGTCCAACTTATTAAAGAAGACGTCTATCTCTGGTTATCTCATCGTTCGAAGGTTCCGGTTCCAAGTTGGGATAGATGGTTAGATTTTGATATTCAGGGGTGTCTGTAATTTTTTTTGTTGTGTTGTGGGGTCTGTACGTTTTTTGTACTTTGGTGTTTTCAGCCTCTTGCTGACTCTTTATATATATATATATATATATATATATATATATATATATATATATAAAGTGATTGCCGTTCGAAAAAAAAAATTAATAATGTATTTATTTATGCTAATTTCCCAAAACTTAAATAACTTTTCTGAATTTGATGTCTTTTATGCACACCATTCTTAACTCATAATTATATCATCTTAACTCATAATTATATCACTGATTTCTTACATTTTGGCACCAATTCTATAAAATAACGTTTACAATTGTGAACAGTGTTAAATGTTTATTGGTCTAACTAAATTTAACTACTATAATATTCTTCCTCTTCTTTTTTTCCTTTAATTACACAAATTTATGTATTGTTTCTTTACTCTAATTAATTTGAATTTCTTACCTTGAATTTTAATAAAGTACTAGATTATACCCTGGGAGCGTCCCGGGTTGAGAAATTTAATATGATACATCAATTTTACATATGAAATAGACTGATGTATAACTCTAATATTAATATCTAACCTAAAACAAATTAACAATGTACAACTCCAATGCTAACACCTAACCTAAAAGAATGTAGAACTTTAATGTAACTCTAATATTAACACCTATCCTAAAGACTAAACAAACGTACAACTCTAACATACTAATATTGATACCTAACTTAAAACAACGTATAACTCTATTAACCTATTCGGCTCTGGTTGAAAAAAAAAATCATATTTACTGATTTAAACATAATTAGTGACTTGTCTATACATGATTAATGATTTACTTGAACGTTTTGTGTTTTTTTTCCTGTATGAACAAAACCCCCAAAAAAATTTCTCCGTTTTTTATATAGCACTATGGTACTCGTTGGAAAGATAATAAAACGCTCGTTAATTTGGTGTAATTTTTTTCTTTAAAAAATCTCATATATTAAAGATATTAACGTTTGAAAATTATGGGAGAAAACATGAGGGTGAAAAATCCAATTTTGTTTTTAAATTATTTTTTTTCCTAAAATATCTCAATGCCACATGGGATGACACATGGCACACTTAAGTAAGAGAATGCCTCTTTGAGTGCCATGTCATTAAAATGGCTTTGGTTTATTGTATGTATAGATAGATAGATAGATATATAGATAGATAGATAGATAGATAGATAGATAGATATTAGAGTTATTATACATTCCTTGAATTCTAATAATTCTTTTGTTATAAATGAATTACGTTGATACCCATAAACTTTTATAGATTTATCACATGGAAGTTTAATAGTATTTTTTTTCTCTAAACACTTTGCGTTTCGACCCCCGAACTTTAATAGAGTTATCATACGGCCCTTGAAGTTAAATAAAGTTATTTTTTTTAATAAATATTTTGTTCTTTTATCATTTTATAAGTTTAATTCCATTTTTTACTTACTATAATTAATGCTAATTTTCAACTCTAGACATGTTTACTTAATTATATTGTTTGCTTATTTTTACTGTCGTTTAGATTAAAGCCTACATCGTTTGTATTAATCCTTCAATATACCAGGTAGCAAATCTAAAATGTAACAAATACATCATCGCCAACACCCTTCTACGAACCCGCCGCAAAACGCGGGCTCTGATACTAGTAAACATAAAAGCTTATCCAAACATAGACACTAACATAATCCACTCAAAACTAAATATGCTTAAAATTCTATTTCAAATTAATTAATCATATATAATACATATTAGTAGCTTGCGCGCCTATCATATAATATAAGTCGTGTTCAAGAGACATTCCGGTGATAAGATGTCTCCTCTCCATCGTGATGATAAGGTGTCTTCCCTCCATCTAAGATGTGAACGATTCAAATATTGCAAAATGCATGTATTGACGCTTAATAAGGGTAAATGAAGATTACGAGCTTCCTCCCCCTCCCCCCCCCCCCCCCCCCCCTAAAAAAAAATAAATAAAATAAAATAAAAAAATCTAAGCCTATTTAGGGTATGTTTGGCAAAACTAGCTAGCTGGTGGCCGGTAGCTGGAAGTTTTTTAAATATATTTTGGTGTTTGGCAGAGTAGCTGAAGTTTTTAATAAAATGTATAAAATGACTAAAATGGACATAATTAAAAGCTTGTAAAGAGGTTTTTATTTTATTTTTAAAATAGAATGGGTATTTGTGTCATTTACTAATTAAAAGCTTGTAGCTAGTAGAGTTTTTTCTTAAACGCTAGTACTAGTAGCTTTTCACTATAGAGTTTTTTCTTTTAACCTAAAAGCTTTCAGCTCATTTAACCAAACAAGGCTTTTTATTGAGTATAAGTTTTTTTTTTTTTTTTTTTTTTAAAGCTTAAAGGTTAAAACTCTTAAAATTTCTTAAAAGCTTATTGCAAACGTACCATTATAAAAACTTGAATTCGAAGTCAAGAGAACATAGACTATATATGGCCATAAATAAATATATCTATGACGCATTGCATGATTGAACACCTTCGTTTACCATTTATCAGCATGCCAATAAGATCACATTGTCTTCACTCTCCACTTGATTCAGATTTTATGCCAATAAGATAAAATTTCTAAAGGCATAATTTTAATATATATAATAAAAACAATAATTATCTTTAAAAAATAAAATAACAATAATTGTGTCTTTAGTGGCGGCTAGATAGTTGATGATGGCTTCAATAATCAATATGTCCAATTGTACACATATATAATAATAATAATAATTTTACTGTCATTTAAATAATTCTTAAAATAAGTAACAAATTCTAAAAACAAACATAACAAAAGAACTTTATATAATTAAATAGTATCTTCCTAAATATAATATCATTTTTATTATTTTTTTGAACGACGACTTTCATATGAGTAACACAATGTTACACTGTCTAATCGGCAGCTCTAGCCAATGTTTGCTCCAAACTACGTTGTTTTAACCAGACCCGCACTGGTGTATCAGACTTTGATTATGACGTTCCCCGAAAACCATACTGCCACCACACGAGTTTCCTTGTTTAAGTAACAGCCGGTTGGAAAAAAAAATATTCATATACCTTTTTTTTACCTTCCATTATAGGATAGGTTATCAAAGTATTTATAAGCGTTCACTAAGGTCCTTTAAAGATATAAAATAACTTAAGTGCACCGATATAGTAGCTTGGTTTAGTTTAGGATTCTGCCAAATTATTTATTATAAGTTTATGAAAATTCTCCTAGATTTATAAGTTGTTTTTCCTTGGAATAATGGAAATAAATAATTCTAACTATTGACTATTGGCCAATAACAGTCCCAACTACGAAAATTACCAATAGTGGTCCTAACTTTCAACATATTGGAATATAATGGACCCAAACTAACGGCGTTAGTGTGGTGCTGACGTGGCACGCCACGTAGGATGCCACATAGGATGCCATGTAGGATCATTTTGCCACCTAGGATGCCACGTCGGATGCCACGTAGGATCATTTTGCTACCTAGGATGTCACGTCCGTTAGTTTGGGTCCATTATATTCCAATATGTCGAAAGTTGAGACCACTATTGGTAATTTTCCTAGTTGGGACTGTTATTGGTCAATTGTCAATAGTTGGGATTATTTATTTCCATTATTCCTTTTTCCTTCACATATAGAGTTTGTAAAATGACAAAAAAGAGACGTTAGTGAATCTACTTAAATATGTAAAAAATCTACTCTAGTTGATTTTTTTAGAGTATATTAACAAACAATATTGTTATTATATAACCTGTTGCAACAAAAGTTTTCAAACTGAAAGGTGTTTTATCATTTTATAATTCCCGGACAATTTTTAATCAGTCCAGTTAAAATAAAGGGGTATTGGATTTTAATAATCCCAAATTTCAACAGTTAGCCGATAATAATCCATACTTAAAAAATTCCCAATAATAATCCCAACTTTCGAACATTTGGCCTCTGGTAAACCTTTTTTAACTGAGCACTAACTGAGTTAGTTTGTGCTGACGTGGAATCTGACTAGGCACGATGACGTGTACAATTTAATATTACGTGGCATTTTATTAGATTTTAACAATCTAAACTTTCATCTATTGGCCGGCAATAATCCGTACTTTAAAATTTCCTAATAATCCGTACTTTAAAATGTCCAAACTTTCGGGCATTTTTCCTCTTGTGAACATTTTTTAACTGAGCACTAACTGGGTTAGTAGGTGTTGACGTGGACTATGAGTTGGCAGCTGACGTGGTAAAATTAATCTGAGGTGTCATCTAGGTGTCATTTCCTCTTATATAAACATTATAAAACAAAAGATTAGCTCAAACTTAAAACCCTCCATATCTACATAATCTTCTGCAACCCTCTCATCCATCCCTCTCTTTCTCTCTCTCTTTAAAACTCAAAACCCTTTTGCATAAGATTATGTGGATGGGGAGGGTTTTGAGTTTTAGAGAGAGGGAGAAAGAGAGAGGGAGAGAGAGAGAGAGAGAGAGACGGATTGAAGGGTTGCAGAAGATTATATAGATGGGGAGGGTTTTGAGTTTGAGTTAATCTTTTGTTTTATAATGTTTATATAAGAGGAAATGACACCTATATGAAACCTCAGATTAAATTTACCACCCCAGCTGCCAACTCATAGTCCACGTCAGCACCTGCTAACCAGTTAAAAAATGTTCACCAGAGGAAAAATGTCCGAAAGTTGGGATCATTATTATGAAATTTTAAAGTACAGATTATTGCCGGCCAATAGGTGAAAGTTTTGATTGTTAAAATCCAATAAAATGCTACGTAATATTAAATTGTACACGTCATCGTGCCTAGTCAGATTCCACGTTAGCACAAACTAACCCAGTTAATGCTCAGTTAAAAAAAGTTTACCAGAGGCAAAATGTTCGAAAGTTGGATTATTATTGGGAATTTTTTAAGTAGGGATTATTATCGACCAACGGTTGAAACTTGAGATTATTAAAATCCAATATCCCTAAAATAAACAATGCGAAACTTATACAATAGTCATGAACCACATCATGAATACTTTTTTCGCACAAATGCAGTGCAGAGCTTATGAAGGGCTGGGGTGCCCCAACCCCTACCGTTTTTTGGCTCATTAGTGTAAATTTTCATTTTTTTTGTTTAAAAATTATGTTTATATTGAGTCCGGCCTCCACTGATTTGATTTGATTTGATGTTGTGTAAATTAGGGTCTCGTGACTATCGGCCCCTACCATCTAAAAATTCAAGCTCCACTGATTTGAGTTGATTTTATTTGTTTAAGTGGAAAACAAGATGGCTTGTAAACACAGGACAAACACAACTCACTCATAATTGTATATCAAAAAATTGCTTAGATAGGCGGTTCAAAAAATGATAACCTGTTTCCTTAAGAGATATAGACATATGAAAGTTTGAGTATTTGACCCTCCGACTCAATTGAGAGCATGTTTGGCTCTCCTTATTTCTATCTCCTTATAACTTATAATTTTTTCAAAAAGTCAATAAGTTAAGAAAAGTGTTTGGTAAAAGGAAAATGACCTTTTATTTTAACTTTTTGTTTGCTTATGATAAGTTGTTTTGGAAAAGTAAGGGAGAGTGACTTTTTGAACCTTCTTATAACTTATTGATGGTTATTTACCTACATGCCCTTCTTATATCCTTATACCTACCATTCTTATACCATTTTTGGTCATTTTACCTAAATAAGTTAAACCACACTTTTTTTACAAAACAACTTATCAACTTATTATTTTTCTCAACCACATAAGCTAATCCAAACACTTTTCTAAAAACTCTTTTTTTAAAAAGTCATAAGTTAGTAAGTCATTTTAACCAAAAGTCATTTTTGACTCAAATAAGCTTATCCAAACATGCCCCGACTTGGAATAAATGAGCAAGAAATATGTATATGTATAAAGTATTATAAACACGAAGGAGCCTCTCGGCTTACTAGTTACTATTTAATCACATACCCCTCAGCTATTTTCATTATTCTGATTTTATCCCTAAATGTTTTCTAATCCTTATATATTATCTTAAATTTTCTCACTTCTTTTTGTTTGAACTTTGATGCACATGAGTGGACCAACAAGTTTTAGATGGACATATTTTTCTTCTTTTGCTAAACAAAATAAAAAAAAAAAACTTTTAAGTATTAAAATTAGTCAATACTATTGTCCACACTTTTGTTAGAACCTATTTATTCTATGCGCATAAGTCTAAGAATTTTTCAAGCGAAAAAAAAAAAAAACACGAGTATAAGGGGACCAATCTTGTTCTTTAGATCAAAAGTTAAACAAGTAAATGTCGAAGGACGATGCAAATAAAAGAAAAGGAAAAATTGATTGTATTTTCATGTTATAAATTAAATTCTCATTTGTGTTTTAATTGATTGTATAACTATGTTTTACTAGTAGTGACATACAAATGTACAATTAAAAGAGACATATGTTAAATTTAGTAAGGCTACACATGTAAGGGGACGTTATCCCCTTCATCTCAGCATTTTCATCAACAATGGCGCTCCTTCCCTATTTCTTAGGCTCCATGGGGGTGCCTGCTGCTACAACAAATAATAGCCTAACGTTAGTTATGAGTTACAGGAAGGGTTAAAGGGTTCAAGGGTTTCAATCTGCCTAACGCAGGTCGTGGTGTCCTCCTACGTTGCAAAAACGTAGAAGGAGGTTCAAGATAATATTATTTTTGAGTGTTAGAATTCTGGTTTGAGTGTGACTCAATACCAGAATTGATATTCTAAGACCCGAGTGATGTGTTCGTGTGATGGAGATATTCTCCTCACGTGAGTGTGGACCAAAAGAATAGAAGATTGAGTGTAAGAGAGAATAATCGGGGATGGATCAGATCTGTGGGATTGATCCTGATTATATAGAGAAGGTATCTTCTAATTTAGGTAGGGATATTATCTTGGAACATGATGCAACAAGAGGACAAGCCACTTTAAGCCGGTGGTGGCTTTTGACCTGCTGTCCGAACAGTGCAATGCCTATATGACAGTTGCTTTGGGCTGGCCGAGGAAAAGATGACAAGACCGGTCATCTTTTGATCTGTGTTTCTCCGCCCATTGAACCTTCGTAGGTTTCAACTGCTTGAAAGGTTCAAAGGTTTGTTGGTTTTGGGCAGTTATTTTCTCTGCATTTGAATTGTGATTTGACAGTTTGACATAACAGATGTCAGCCGTGCAGTCTCTGTATTAATTATAAGGCATCATTATCTATTTTTATTATTATAATAACTGCCTTTGTATTACCTTTTTACCATAAAATCACTTTACTCTTTTATCTTATTCTTCAACGATTCTTCTTCAATTTCTTAGGGTTTCGCTTGTGCAATCATCAGGTCAGTCCTTTCTTCTTTATTTTTCTTTGTCTTTGATCATCCTTCAAGGCGTTATGGGTGCTAAGAAGGATATGTCTATTGTAACATCACACAAATTTTCTTTATATATATACATAGAACTCCCTCGTTTATTCATCCGATTCATGTTTACAGTATCTTTACCATCCATTTTGTTAATTTTTTTTGTTTAAATAATGATGTATAATCAATATTAAATTGGATTGTATTAAAAATTCTGATTTAAAAAAAGTTAAAAAAATGTTTGCCTGTGCCAGGATTCGAACCCGAGTCCCTGGCGGGCTAAACCTTAACCACACCACACAAACCACTACACCATTTGGTGTTTTGTGATGTTAATTAAAACCAATTAAACTTAAACCCTTTCAAGGTCCCTTAGTCAAACCTGAAAAGTCAAACGTAGTCTCCTAGTCAAGTCAAGTCAAAGTGTTAGTAAATATGGTCTCCTAGTCAAGTCAAAGTGTTAGTAAATATGGTCTTCTAGTCAAGTCAAAGTTGTTCCTAAATTCTAGCCTAGTCAAAGTAGTCCCTAATTACAACTCCAAATTTTATACTATAAATACACTAGCCTACCATTCAACTCTTGGTACCATTCAATAAAAAAAACATTATTATCTCATCTCCCACATACTAAAGTTTTCATCCATCATTATATCCTCTAGCTAGTTCCGAGTTTTCCAAGGCATTATTACTAAGTGTTTGCATGCTCAATAAAACGCACGAACTCATTATGCACCTAAGGTGACTTTACATAGCCCCCTTTTTCCATTCACTATTTTTTTTGGGGTGAAACATGTTACAACATTCTATATACAATTCAATCATAAAGTGTCTATGTGTTTTTCTATGTTGCATTATGTCTTAAACATGACTAGGGTAAGCACAATATTCTAGCATAATCATTAACATTGATCAGCCGACGGTATACAATGATAGATCTATTGGACTGACAATCCCACCCGGATACGTACCTCCTACATAGGAAGCGTGGGTGATTGTTATCGCATAACATAATCGAGTGAACCATGAGCGTATGGGATGGACCACAATATTCTAGTCACAAGGGTTGATTATGCACTCGATTTACTGCTAGTATGTTTTCACATATGGACTAGACTTGCCATGACACTTGAATTGTACAAGCTTTAATTGATTATCAAAACCTATGTAATTCTCACCAACTTTTGTTGACCCAAAAACATTTTCAAAATTAACATGTTTCAGGTAACAATGAAGCTGATGCTTAGAGTATGCATGAGGAAATACTATGAAGTTTTTTTGAAGTTATTTGAAGTTATTTGCTTTATTTGATATCATGTATTTGGGATTTCTAGACATCATTTCATTTTGGATATTCATCTTATGAATAAATTATTTAAAATTTCAATATATACCATGTGCTACTGAAACAATCATCAATACGTGACATCCCGATGTTTCCGCCATCGGTTGGGGTGTTACATCTATCACCTTCTCTTCCCTTACACAAGAGGAAGTTGAAGCATTCTGCTTGGAGTGGGACATTGATCTATCCTTCAAGCCTACTGCTCCTGGTCTTACAGATCCTATTTCTCATTGTCCTGATGGTTCGATTGCGTTGTATTGCCGTCATTTCGAGTTTTCTAACGTTCGTCATCCGTTTTCTATTTTCTTGCTTAATGTTCTTGAATATTATAGGGTTTCGTTAGGTCAGATCCATCCTCATGGGGTTGGCCGTATTTTGCACTTTGAAATCTTATGTAGGGCTCTTGGTTATGACCCAACCCTTCTTATGTTTAGGCGTTTCTTTCACCTTGCCAAAAATGGCGATTGGTTTACTTTTGAAGGGTCCTCGGTTGAGACCAACTTGATTTCTTCTCATGTAACAACCGTTGGTCAATGGAAGACCAGGTTTTTCTGGGTTTTTGAATCCATTTTCCCCTTCAAGCCTGTGTGGAGGTATCCCGAGGCTGTTCTTAATGAAGCAGAACCGTTGGAGTCTGCCTTAGATGAAAATTTTCTTAAGGCTATTCGGGCATGTCCTTCAAGGCTTCGTCCCTTTGGCGAACCTTTTTTGGTTTTATCCGGTATTAGCACTCGATAGGACAAACAGGGTAGAGACCCTGTGTTGATGAAGGGTGATCAGGGTATGCTTATTTTTACCACTGCTTTTGTTTGTTTCCTTTTTCATGTTATTTACGTTTTTGTTTTCCTTATTGTTTGCTTTGTAGTTATGTCGGCCTTGGATTTCATTAAGGGTGATGATGCTTCAGAAGTTGTTTTTAAGGATGCTGAACTGCTGAGGGTAAGGATGCTTTGACTAAGTATGAGAAAGGAAGGTATGATGGTGGTAATTATGTTGCTGTTCCAAATGTAAAGAGCTTTTCTAAGCCTACTTCGACTAGGAGGTCTAGTCGTCGTTTGTTGAAGGCTGCAAAGTCTGCTGACGTTTCTGAAGTGGTGGATGTTAGTGATGACATAGAGAATTCAGAGGAAGAGAAAGATTAGGAGGTTGAAGATGTTATTGCTGAAGTTGTTGGTAAGAAAGGTAAGGGTTAGATGGTGGCTGCAAAGGTTGTGATGATGAAGAATGCTGAGGGTTCCACAAGTGTTGATGGTGAAGGGGTGTATACCCCTGATTGGAATGTGAAGCCCTCTGATACATTCAAGTCTTCCTCTGTTTGTGAGGATGTACTTGCACATCTTGCTACCCCGGGTGCCAAGGCTTGCTTGGAGGGGTTGGATGATGATGCTCTGTTGACTAAGATGATGGTTGGGACTTGCAACCTAGCTGTAATGCTTCCTGAGGGTGTGAGTAGGTTTAGGAAGATGATGGGAGAGTATAGTGATTTTGCCAAGAAGAGAAGAGAAATGAAGCAAGCTTTGGCTTCTTTGAAGAAGGATGCTTTGGAGTGGGCTGAAAAAGAAAAGACTCTTGTTGGTTTGATTGATGAGCTGAAGAGAGGTCATGAAGCGCAGGTTGCTAAACATGAGGCTGCTCGGGTAAAGCTTGAGGTTGATAGGTTAACACTTGAAGCAGAGAGGAAGGTGTTTGTAACGACCCTGCCTGACGTGGCCGGGTCGTCAGGTCGGGTGATCGGAGCTACGCAGCGGAATTCGGATAATAACAGTCTTTAGTCTTTTCAGGATCCACGTCATCATATCTGTTGGGTTACCTGAACACATGTCAAAAATAGTTTCTGTCAAGATAAAGTTGGTGAGGTCGTGTATTTTATAAAGTGAATGGCCAGTTCATTTATTGATAATTCTTTTATATAAAACATTCTTTTATAAATTCTTTTATAAACATTCTTTTATAAACATGCTTTACATTTATAATTCTGAAGGGGAAAATATATTCTATATAGCCAACTCTATTATACATCCATTCAATCATATCCCAATTCTATCATGTGCCATTCCTATTGGTACCACTCTGTTTGTGATAAATACTTGTATCGACTGGTTCCTGCCCTCTAGTTGGTGCAAGAAAGGAAATGGCGGATACCGTCCAGTACTGTCCTCGTTGTTTCTATGTCCCCGTCATACTTCTTTTAATAATCATTTTATGTAAAGCAATTCGGTTTAATAAATGACATGTATTCCCCCAAAACACTTAATAAAACAGGAAAAAGTGGGGAGTTCACGATACTCACCGATTTGCGTATAATCTTCTGCTAATCTTCTTATTACAATTATATGTTCTATATATATGGATACGTTTTACGCGTAAGACTTGTTAGATTGTAATACTTAGGATATATATCATATATACAATTTATATATATAGAGTCTGATATATATTAGATAGTCCTAAACTCGGGGTTTGGTCTTCCTAGGCAAAAAGAAATAAAGCTGGCCATTACAGCTTGGCACGTGAACCTAAAAGAACTCTAGACACTTCTATACCCGAGTTTAGTATATCGTTTTATATATCGAATCTTGTATATATAAACATATATATTTTATATATGTTTATTATTCTCTTATTATTATTATCAAGTCCGTACGTTATTCGTATTATATATATAATTCTTATAATTATAATAATCCTCGTCTAGTCCTTGGAATCGGGTTCTATTCCGGGTGTTGACCGAGTCACTGAGTCGACTCGGTAACGACTCTAATTCCTCAATACGGTTAATGGTACCTCGCAATCAACATGATTATATATTAATAACTTATCAAATTGTAAGATTATTAACCAAATAACCAAATAGAGATATTCTTACCCAAATAATAACCGGACACTCTCCGGGTTATTATCGGAATATAATCGGAGGTTAACCGGAAAGTTATATCGAACCGGGTATCGGACCCGTTTTCCGTATTTGGTACCTATAACAATTAACATAACAACATGTTAATGATTATAATTAATGGTACTTGTTCATAGCTAAAACACAATTACTTTACATAAGGAAAACCCGATCAGTTATTATACCAAATGATTGAAAGGCTTGCAATTGGTTATCAAGAACCGCTCAACCAAAGGATGGTTCGGGATCAAGCTGGAAACAAGAGGGTTATAGGATCCGGTTCATATAGTCCTCGAGTACATATGGAAACATTGGTTAAAACCCGATGATAATAACAAACGGGTTAACTACCGGGTTATCAGGATTCATAACAGAGGAAAGCTCTTCGGGTTCAAATCAGAAAATGGCCGGGTGGTTGGTTCCTTGGTGACAAGGGATTTCCGATGACAGTCACCATAACCGGTGACTGTCCGGTCTCGTTTATCAGGAACAGAGAGGAGCAGAGGTTTGATGTTCTAATTGATGTTTGATGTGCGATAACAAAACAGAAGAGGAGAGGGTTATCGGGTTGTTACCGGGTCAAGAGAGGAGAGGTTTCTGTAATGATTTGTCGCATCAGAGGAAAAGAGAAAGGGATTCTTACCGGAGAAGAAAGGGGCGGCCGGAAAAGTGACCGGAGACAGAAGACGCGGCGTTGGCAGTGATGACCGGAAAAGAAGATAGCGGCAGAGGTGATGGAAGCACGGAGGCAGCAGCGCTGCCATGGCTCTCCGGCCTCTTGCTGCTATCATGTGTGTTATAAGAAGAGGGCCGGCGGCGGTTCCGGCGGCCGGAGGTGATGATGGTCCGGCTAGAGGTTTTCTTGGTCAAAGCATAACATCCTTTTATGTGTGTATATATGTGCGCAGAGATATAGAGAGTAACGAGAGGTGAGAGGCAGAGAGAAGTTTATATAGGGATTAAAAATAGCGGGGTGTTTGGTCACGGGGATAATTACTGTAACGCGGGATGTTTGGCAACGAGTATAAAAACGTCTGACGGCGTTTTAATTAGCAGGAAAAGAGCGTTTAACAGGGATAATAATAATCCAATAATTATTATTTCTATATTCGGTTGAACCGGTTAGCCGCGAGATTCGAACTGGAATATTTTATTCCCTAATCGGGTGGTTGGGTCCGACCCGACCCGTTTAGGAGATCCGTAACACATCGGGGTGTTACAATTCTCCCCCCCTTAGGAAATTTCGTCCCCGAAATTTGAGCGATCTGGTCCTTTACATCCTTAATCTATAAGGAGGTTACAATTTAGACTTGAAACTTATCAACGAGACATGATCAGTTTTCGTGGGTTGTGGTTAACTTGATTTTATATCAATCCAAAACTATAACTTATTAGAAACGTCAATCCGTAAGACTACATCTTGATCAGATTTCTAATTTCGTTTTAACCTTTCTTGCTATAGTCATGTTATTTCAGATACATGGATTATCTGTACTATTTCGATATGACTATTAAAGGTTCTAGATATAGATTGATATTTTCTATATAAAGACTTTGAGATTTTAATCGTTTTTCTTCTGAAAGATTTATAAACTTTCAGTAAACATTTCTAGAGTCTCAAATCGATACAATATTCCTTTCGTTTAATATTCGGTTTCAATTACAATGATGGATTCTATTTAGTTCTCAGGAGATAGATACGGAAGTCCTATCATTATAATGACTTGAATAGGATCCAAGCTACTACCTCCCTTATTCGAACGTTAGAATTGTATCATCATTGTAATTCCGATTTTTAAAGAGTGGAATATTTTCTGATAACTCTTGGTTTATTAGACGTATCTTATCCGGATTTTAAAGGTACCGGAAAAGACTAATTCATAGATGATTGAGATTTCTCTTAAATCATCTATAATAATCTCACTGACTATTTCATTGATGATTGACTGCATTGTATCTAATACCTATTATTTGACTTCTCTCATCGTATTATCGTGAAAGAGGTCTTTCACAATTCTACAGTCAATATATGTAACTTTATCTTTATAATCTCGGAATCTACTGGTAACAGTCGTTGTTACGATTCTTTGATTTAAGATTCTTATGGCAATGCATCAATTGTTCTTTCTCAAAAACATGATTATCATTCAGGTTTACTACATGAATACTTATTGCGTTAAGTATTTCTGCAGTTATTTCTTCTTGATATCACTTCGAGATTTGTTGACACTCTCGATTAAATATTTTATAATTTCTTTTTATATAAAAATATTCTTTATAAATTCTAGTCGTTCTTCTTACGACTTATATTCTTTTATGTTAATTTCTGCTGGCATATCGGATGCCTTCTGATAATAATTGGCATTTCGCTTGCCTTCTCGTGTTATCTGGCATTTCCAATGCCTTATTTATTATTATTCAGACATATCGGATGTCTTTCTAGATTATAATTCTTTTCATTTCTCGGTTTATATTCTCTTATTTCCAAGCGAATACTGATAGTCATTTATAGTAGGCACTATAAATATATCATTTCGATAATATACCTTTGCTTGGAATAATTCTTTCTTATATATATAAATTCGATTAAATTCTATATTATTGGTGTCTGGGAACACGTTCCGATAGACTTATATATATAGGCAATATATCATATTTTCTCAATCCAACTTATTATAAGCAAAGCTTATTTCATTGGAATATTCATATAGATAGTTCTTGCCAGAACAGTGATATCTTAATTTATCTCTCACGACCATTAATTCGAAACAGAAAATTAGTCATTCCTTGGCCGGAGAGTTTCACTGGAAAAATGAGCATAATTCTATTCATTTTTCGTTTTTATCTTGATCATACCTTTCGAATCTCTACGCGATTCTAATTGGTATTTAATCATTTCTTGATGTATTTGATAATTCAGTGGATTCTACCGTTCCGGTTTCTGAATCCATATAAATTCATATCCGTTATATTTTAAAGATTTAATAATTCTTTCATCACTTCTTATTTATGAATTTCAATTTGGTAACACTTAACCGTTTTACCAATTTGATTGTACAACAACTCACACGAGTTTTATACAGAAGTGACCGAAAAGATTCTTTCATAGTGTCAAATATTCTCACAAAGAATTCCTGTGACTTGGCGGCAAATGTCCGGATATACCTTCTGTAAGGGTCCAGATATCATTTGCCCCGGAAATTGCACAGGGGATATACACTATCTTTGGTTGGCAATTAAAATCAATAAATTGATTCATAGAATTTAACCAATCGATGGTTTTTATTCTGCAAACAGATTCTTAGTCGTATTTCGCGAGGAAATTTCAACTATATTGCCAGTTTTGTGGTCGTATTCTCCACATACGATACGCTGATAGTTCGGATTTATATTTCTTCTTCTTATTATTTCTTATAGTTCCTTTTAATATGTTCGTGACTCAAACATATTATGATCTCGATAAATTCCTACTCGAATGTTCCTGTGCCTGTGGCATTTGTCACACCCTCAAATTCCACGTGCGGGGTTTTACCGCGAGGCACGTGACACACCAGGATCTCAGTCAACGATCACAATAAACATACAACAAACATGCATTCATAATTATATTTAAAACCAAAATATCATGCTTTGAGCTGTAAACCAGCAGCGGAAGCATTCTTGTTTACAACCAAAAGACATATCATTGTTTACAAAGACATTGTTTAATATGCTCAAAATAATAGACGCCGTGCATGAATCTGTGCGCCTAGTCCGATAACCGCTACCTCAGCGACCTGAGAAAACATGCCAAAAATGTCAACATATAATGCTGGTGAGTTCACAGGTTTTCTTTTATAAAGCGTTTTCTGTAAGTTGTAAAGATCATATCCGTTACTACCAGGTTATAAGAACGTTAGCTAGACGTTAAGTGTTTGTTTACTACTGCGGTTGGGAATCCATTACTATACGTTTATAAGTTGTTGAGACTTGCCCAGCAGTTTTGGCTATAACCGATGCCTCGGCGAGCCAGTAATAAGAGACAATATGCACCCGCCCGGCCCAGCCGTCGAGTGGGGTTTGTGAGGCCCAATAGATCTATCCACATTTCCCCCGTTGTGCATCCCCGCACATTCATGGTTTCCCCCCTGGGACTTTCCGTAAAAGCCGCATAGTATATGTAAAGTAACCATAGTATAACATGACCTTTAATAAGTAAGTAAGTAGCATGTTTCTCCCCCGTAAGTAAAACGGTAAAAGTGGGGCTGTGAAACTCACCTTGGTTTGCGTTACTTGCAAATAGTTAAGTAATTATGTTATGATAGCCCCAGATAGCGGCGACCTACCATAAGATGCGTATAAGTATTGGACTAATAACCCGCAGGCTAACTAGTCCCCGAATGTCCAGACCGTGACCATAAACGTTTGAAAACACCTTTAACTGTTAAACCGACCGTGTCAGACAAGACCCGACATCCCATTGGTGACCCGACATCCCACGTGTTAGATAAATGCAAGACATCATGCAACATATGCAATTAAACACTTAGCACGCGCAACAATTCACCTAGTCTAGCATAATGTCCAATTAACGCATAAACAGGTCCGGACACGTCTTACTAAGTCATTGGGTGTATCCCGGGGTTCCTAACATGTTCCTAGGTGTCAAATCGTGTTCCGGGATGTCAAAACGCGTTCACGACAGCAGTACATGCGATTAGGAAGGTTACACGCGAGTAGGCATCAGCCTATAGGCGATTAGGGGCCTAATCGCCTGATGTATCAGGCGAGTAGGGTCCCAATCGCCCCTAATGCTGCATAATCGCCCCCAGCTCAGGCGATTAGGATGCCTAATCGCCTGCAGCTGCTGTACAACGGGTTTTCGCGCGTTTAACCCTCCAAATCAGATCCGAAACATGCAACGACACCCAATATCAAACCTAAATCATTTACCAACCCATTTCAAGCAAAAACCCCCAACATATCACTGATCTAGCATGTTCTATGCAATTGTTTCCTAAAATGGCAAAGTACTAGGTTTCACCTACCAACCTTATCTTTCCTTAAATGGAAAGAATCAGATTTCAACCTCTACCAACATGTAAATCATCAAACCTCTGTTCTAACATCTTCCTAGCATCAATTCTAACAACTTTACATCAACAATCATAGCATAACCATCCTAAATCTTCAAGAACATACAAATGGGTCAAAATATGCATTTTCTTCAAAACACCACAATAATGGCTAAGATTCTAAGACAACCTTCCTAATAACCTCTACATAACAGAAGTACAATCATATCTTGAAAACATTCATGTTAAAATCACCAAGAAGACCAACATATGCATGTAAGCTTCACATATAACAAGCATTAAGGTGTAGACTTAGTTTAGGACTCTTTTGAAAGGTTTTTAAAGACACATGACACATTTTGGTAAAACAAGGTCTGGAACTTTGGGGGAACTCAAAATAACAACTTTACAAAGGTTAGGGATGAAGAACACACCTTGGATTTTGCTAAAGAAAGGTGTGTAAGCTTGGGGATGGTGATTCTTGTAGCAAAAAGAGTTCCAGAGGTGTTTCAAGGTGTGTGGGTGGTTTGGGAGCAGCTAGGGTTGTTCTAGAGGTGTTTGGGGAGTTAAGGGTTCTATTTATAGGCGTTTTGACCCGAGCCCTGCAGTTCACGCGAGTAGCAGTACCTTACATGCGATTGGGGGCCTAATCGCGTATAACATCAGGCGATTAGGTCCCAATCGCCTATAACCTTCCCTACTCGCATGTCTCTATAGGCGATTAGGCCCTATTCCAGGCCCTAATCGCCTGATACCTGTCAGGTTGGGTTTTCGGCGCGTTAAACGCTATTTTAACATATATAAACACGTATTCACATACCGACAAGTCACATAATGATTCCAAACATATAATGCATGATAACTAACACGTTTACATCCGTTCACCAATTCCCGGGACTCGAGACTCGTGTGTGCATTAAACCCGGTGATTCCACGAATCACCGATCCTTGTGCTCATGGTTATGGACCGACTCCCGATGACCCCGCGGATCATCATAACGACTCCCGATGATTCCCAGAATCATCATACCGACTCGACTGACCCCGTTAAGGACGTAATATGCATGACTCGCTAAGGTAGACTTACTAGTTTAGTCAACGTTACTAACCTGAGTTTGCCGGGTGTCACAGCATTCATAATTATGTTGCAATCATAATTACTATTCCACCTCACCTAACATTCCAGTATTTGTTTATTTTAATCACAATAGGTATGTGTCCTTCACACATTATTCTGATATTCTGTTCTTTATTTTCTCTTATATTCGAAATTATATATTCTGGAAAGAAACATATTGATATGAGTCTAACGAAGTAGACTGTCAATCGTTCAAGAATTTGCTCGTGTCCACGGATATTCAATATAACCATCCAATCTTCTTAATATCTTTGACTTATTCGAGTCGTAGGATTTAAAATGGTAGTTATATTTCCGTATAATCAATCGAATAGGAATTCGATTTCTTTAGATAGAGTCCAATTATTTTCGTCATATGAATTCGAAATAATAATATTTCCGTTCGAAATATTATTTAACTTTGGGAAGAATCGATGATAATACTTATCGGGAATTTTTATTTATACACAAAGATAGATTCGTATTATTACCGTGATATATAATAATCGTTGTTATATCGAGATAAAATATCAAAGAAATTATACAATCAAATATAATTACAAAATCGTGTCGAAAATACTTTTAACTTATATATATATATATATATATATATATATATATACGGATATAAATTTAATTAAGACATCTTTATGAAAATACTGTTAAATGCGATATGAAATATGTTTCGGTAAAATAATACAACCGTGGTTTTATAGGATAAAATTTCTACGGTAGACTTAAAATAAAAATACTGGTTTGAGTTTCGTAATAATATCTGTTTTCGAAAATAAATTTAACGATTCAAAAGAGTCATGATAAAAGTTTTTCATAGTATCGAAATTCTTTAAAATTTTAATAAACACTTTTCTTATTATGGATCGATAAAATGATTAGATTTCTCAAAATAATTGAGATCGAAACTTTAAACGAATAAATTTGGATAAACCGGAGATAGATTTATCATTACTAAAAAAAATAAGTTATAATATTAACGGGTTTTCTTAATTTTATAAATTAACCAAATCGTTTACTTAAAATTTGAACGGAGGGATATTTATATATTTTTACTCAAAACGGATATACTGGTTTAGTAATAAAATGGTAATAACTAAAAATAAATTCAATAAACTTCGAGTTATACTGAAAAGATTTAAAACATTTTAAATAATCGTGGAATAGATTGGATCCTTGATTAAATAAGAAAATTCTTTAAAAACACGATATTTATATGTTTCTAGTATATTAGATTTTATAAAAATTTCGGAATTTACGGGGTAAAAATAATATTTCCGAATACTCGAGCATAGGAATGTTCAAGTTGAAGCGTATATTTGTATTCTTTTTATAATTATTGGAATAACCGTGAGGTTAACGATCTGGAATGATTCAATAAGCTTATGTGAAGTTTCTTGAATCATGATGAATAATTTATGTTTAATGATCTATATATATTTTTCTATATACACATATATACTTTTTATAACTTCGTCATTTCTTATTTATATCGAGATTTATTTTCTGATTTCTATTAATATATCTGGTTTCTGTTCTGTATACATTCTCATTTCTTATAGCCTTAATATCCTGTAAGATTTCCCAGAAATTAGATGTGCATATAAATTCACAACTGTGTACAGAATTGTCAATTTACTCCACATAATCATTCTAGTAATATCCTGTAGTGGATTCGTTCTGATTTCTAATATACTGTTATGGTTCTCACCAACTTTATAATGGTTTTGACATTTTAGGTACCCAAAAGTTTAATAACCTGGTATTTTCTTTACTAATCCTAACATCCTAAATATTTCCCTACGCGACATTTCTTTTTAGAAAATATTCTGGTAGATCCCGGATGACTAAAGACTTCAAAACTGTTATTAGCGCGGCTCTGATACCACCATGTAACGACCCTGCCTGACGTGGCCGGGTCGTCGGGTCGGGTGATCGGAGCTACGCAGCGGAATTCGGATAATAACAGTCTTTAGTCTTTTCAGGATCCACGTCATCATATCTGTTGGGTTACCTGAACACATGTCAAAAATAGTTTCTGTCAACATAAAGTTGGTGAGGTCGTGTATTTTATAAAGTGAATGGCCAGTTCATTTATTGATAATTCTTTTATATAAAACATTCTTTTATAAATTCTTTTATAAACATTCTTTTATAAACATGCTTTACATTTATAATTCTGAAGGGGAAAATATATTCTATATAGCCAACTCTATTATACATCCATTCAATCATATCCCAATTCTATCATGTGCCATTCCTATTGGTACCACTCTGTTTGTGATAAATACTTGTATCGACTGGTTCCTGCCCTCTAGTTGGTGCAAGAAAGGAAATGGCGGATACCGTCCAGTACTGTCCTCGTTGTTTCTATGTCCCCGTCATACTTCTTTTAATAATCATTTTATGTAAAGCAATTCGGTTTAATAAATGACATGTATTCCCCCAAAACACTTAATAAAACAGGAAAAAGTGGGGAGTTCACGATACTCACCGATTTGCGTATAATCTTCTGCTAATCTTCTTATTACAATTATATGTTCTATATATATGGATACGTTTTACGCGTAAGACTTGTTAGATTGTAATACTTAGGATATATATCATATATACAATTTATATATATAGAGTCTGATATATATTAGATAGTCCTAAACTCGGGGTTTGGTCTTCCTAGGCAAAAAGAAATAAAGCTGGCCATTACAGCTTGGCACGTGAACCTAAAAGAACTCTAGACACTTCTATACCCGAGTTTAGTATATAGTTTTATATATCGAATCTTGTATATATAAACATATATATTTTATATATGTTTATTATTCTCTTATTATTATTATCAAGTCCGTACGTTATTCGTATTATATATATAATTCTTATAATTATAATAATCCTCGTCTAGTCCTTGGAATCGGGTTCTATTCCGGGTGTTGACCGAGTCACTGAGTCGACTCGGTAACGACTCTAATTCCTCAATACGGTTAATGGTACCTCGCAATCAACATGATTATATATTAATAACTTATCAAATTGTAAGATTATTAACCAAATAACCAAATAGAGATATTCTTACCCAAATAATAACCGGACACTCTCCGGGTTATTATCGGAATATAATCGGAGGTTAACCGGAAAGTTATATCGAACCGGGTATCGGACCCGTTTTCCGTATTTGGTACCTATAACAATTAACATAACAACATGTTAATGATTATAATTAATGGTACTTGTTCATAGCTAAAACACAATTACTTTACATAAGGAAAACCCGATCAGTTATTATACCAAATGATTGAAAGGCTTGCAATTGGTTATCAAGAACCGCTCAACCAAAGGATGGTTCGGGATCAAGCTGGAAACAAGAGGGTTATAGGATCCGGTTCATATAGTCCTCGAGTACATATGGAAACATTGGTTAAAACCCGATGATAATAACAAACGGGTTAACTACCGGGTTATCAGGATTCATAACAGAGGAAAGCTCTTCGGGTTCAAATCAGAAAATGGCCGGGTGGTTGGTTCCTTGGTGACAAGGGATTTCCGATGACAGTCACCATAACCGGTGACTGTCCGGTCTCGTTTATCAGGAACAGAGAGGAGCAGAGGTTTGATGTTCTAATTGATGTTTGATGTGCGATAACAAAACAGAAGAGGAGAGGGTTATCGGGTTGTTACCGGGTCAAGAGAGGAGAGGTTTCTGTAATGATTTGTCGCATCAGAGGAAAAGAGAAAGGGATTCTTACCGGAGAAGAAAGGGGCGGCCGGAAAAGTGACCGGAGACAGAAGACGCGGCGTTGGCAGTGATGACCGGAAAAGAAGATAGCGGCAGAGGTGATGGAAGCACGGAGGCAGCAGCGCTGCCATGGCTCTCCGGCCTCTTGCTGCTATCATGTGTGTTATAAGAAGAGGGCCGGCGGCGGTTCCGGCGGCCGGAGGTGATGATGGTCCGGCTAGAGGTTTTCTTGGTCAAAGCATAACATCCTTTTATGTGTGTATATATGTGCGCAGAGATATAGAGAGTAACGAGAGGTGAGAGGCAGAGAGAAGTTTATATAGGGATTAAAAATAGCGGGGTGTTTGGTCACGGGGATAATTACTGTAACGCGGGATGTTTGGCAACGAGTATAAAAACGTCTGACGGCGTTTTAATTAGCAGGAAAAGAGCGTTTAACAGGGATAATAATAATCCAATAATTATTATTTCTATATTCGGTTGAACCGGTTAGCCGCGAGATTCGAACTGGAATATTTTATTCCCTAATCGGGTGGTTGGGTCCGACCCGACCCGTTTAGGAGATCCGTAACACATCGGGGTGTTACAATTCTCCCCCCCTTAGGAAATTTCGTCCCCGAAATTTGAGCGATCTGGTCCTTTACATCCTTAATCTATAAGGAGGTTACAATTTAGACTTGAAACTTATCAACGAGACATGATCAGTTTTCGTGGGTTGTGGTTAACTTGATTTTATATCAATCCAAAACTATAACTTATTAGAAACGTCAATCCGTAAGACTACATCTTGATCAGATTTCTAATTTCGTTTTAACCTTTCTTGCTATAGTCATGTTATTTCAGATACATGGATTATCTGTACTATTTCGATATGACTATTAAAGGTTCTAGATATAGATTGATATTTTCTATATAAAGACTTTGAGATTTTAATCGTTTTTCTTCTGAAAGATTTATAAACTTTCAGTAAACATTTCTAGAGTCTCAAATCGATACAATATTCCTTTCGTTTAATATTCGGTTTCAATTACAATGATGGATTCTATTTAGTTCTCAGGAGATAGATACGGAAGTCCTATCATTATAATGACTTGAATAGGATCCGAGCTACTACCTCCCTTATTCGAACGTTAGAATTGTATCATCATTGTAATTCCGATTTTTAAAGAGTGGAATATTTTCTGATAACTCTTGGTTTATTAGACGTATCTTATCCGGATTTTAAAGGTACCGGAAAAGACTAATTCATAGATGATTGAGATTTCTCTTAAATCATCTATAATAATCTCACTGACTATTTCATTGATGATTGACTGCATTGTATCTAATACCTATTATTTGACTTCTCTCATCGTATTATCGTGAAAGAGGTCTTTCACAATTCTACAGTCAATATATGTAACTTTATCTTTATAATCTCGGAATCTACTGGTAACAGTCGTTGTTACGATTCTTTGATTTAAGATTCTTATGGCAATGCATCAATTGTTCTTTCTCAAAAACATGATTATCATTCAGGTTTACTACATGAATACTTATTGCGTTAAGTATTTCTGCAGTTATTTCTTCTTGATATCACTTCGAGATTTGTTGACACTCTCGATTAAATATTTTATAATTTCTTTTTATATAAAAATATTCTTTATAAATTCTAGTCGTTCTTCTTACGACTTATATTCTTTTATGTTAATTTCTGCTGGCATATCGGATGCCTTCTGATAATAATTGGCATTTCGCTTGCCTTCTCGTGTTATCTGGCATTTCCAATGCCTTATTTATTATTATTCAGACATATCGGATGTCTTTCTAGATTATAATTCTTTTCATTTCTCGGTTTATATTCTCTTATTTCCAAGCGAATACTGATAGTCATTTATAGTAGGCACTATAAATATATCATTTCGATAATATACCTTTGCTTGGAATAATTCTTTCTTATATATATAAATTCGATTAAATTCTATATTATTGGTGTCTGGGAACACGTTCCGATAGACTTATATATATAGGCAATATATCATATTTTCTCAATCCAACTTATTATAAGCAAAGCTTATTTCATTGGAATATTCATATAGATAGTTCTTGCCAGAACAGTGATATCTTAATTTATCTCTCACGACCATTAATTCGAAACAGAAAATTAGTCATTCCTTGGCCGGAGAGTTTCACTGGAAAAATGAGCATAATTCTATTCATTTTTCGTTTTTATCTTGATCATACCTTTCGAATCTCTACGCGATTCTAATTGGTATTTAATCATTTCTTGATGTATTTGATAATTCAGTGGATTCTACCGTTCCGGTTTCTGAATCCATATAAATTCATATCCGTTATATTTTAAAGATTTAATAATTCTTTCATCACTTCTTATTTATGAATTTCAATTTGGTAACACTTAACCGTTTTACCAATTTGATTGTACAACAACTCACACGAGTTTTATACAGAAGTGACCGAAAAGATTCTTTCATAGTGTCAAATATTCTCACAAAGAATTCCTGTGACTTGGCGGCAAATGTCCGGATATACCTTCTGTAAGGGTCCAGATATCATTTGCCCCGGAAATTGCACAGGGGATATACACTATCTTTGGTTGGCAATTAAAATCAATAAATTGATTCATAGAATTTAACCAATCGATGGTTTTTATTCTGCAAACAGATTCTTAGTCGTATTTCGCGAGGAAATTTCAACTATATTGCCAGTTTTGTGGTCGTATTCTCCACATACGATACGCTGATAGTTCGGATTTATATTTCTTCTTCTTATTATTTCTTATAGTTCCTTTTAATATGTTCGTGACTCAAACATATTATGATCTCGATAAATTCCTACTCGAATGTTCCTGTGCCTGTGGCATTTGTCACACCCTCAAATTCCACGTGCGGGGTTTTACCGCGAGGCGCGTGACACACCAGGATCTCAGTCAACGATCACAATAAACATACAACAAACATGCATTCATAATTATATTTAAAACCAAAATATCATGCTTTGAGCTGTAAACCAGCAGCGGAAGCATTCTTGTTTACAACCAAAAGACATATCATTGTTTACAAAGACATTGTTTAATATGCTCAAAATAATAGACGCCGTGCATGAATCTGTGCGCCTAGTCCGATAACCGCTACCTCAGCGACCTGAGAAAACATGCCAAAAATGTCAACATATAATGCTGGTGAGTTCACAGGTTTTCTTTTATAAAGCGTTTTCTGTAAGTTGTAAAGATCATATCCGTTACTACCAGGTTATAAGAACGTTAGCTAGACGTTAAGTGTTTGTTTACTACTGCGGTTGGGAATCCATTACTATACGTTTATAAGTTGTTGAGACTTGCCCAGCAGTTTTGGCTATAACCGATGCCTCGGCGAGCCAGTAATAAGAGACAATATGCACCCGCCCGGCCCAGCCGTCGAGTGGGGTTTGTGAGGCCCAATAGATCTATCCACATTTCCCCCGTTGTGCATCCCCGCACATTCATGGTTTCCCCCCTGGGACTTTCCGTAAAAGCCGCATAGTATATGTAAAGTAACCATAGTATAACATGACCTTTAATAAGTAAGTAAGTAGCATGTTTCTCCCCCGTAAGTAAAACGGTAAAAGTGGGGCTGTGAAACTCACCTTGGTTTGCGTTACTTGCAAATAGTTAAGTAATTATGTTATGATAGCCCCAGATAGCGGCGACCTACCATAAGATGCGTATAAGTATTGGACTAATAACCCGCAGGCTAACTAGTCCCCGAATGTCCAGACCGTGACCATAAACGTTTGAAAACACCTTTAACTGTTAAACCGACCGTGTCAGACAAGACCCGACATCCCATTGGTGACCCGACATCCCACGTGTTAGATAAATGCAAGACATCATGCAACATATGCAATTAAACACTTAGCACGCGCAACAATTCACCTAGTCTAGCATAATGTCCAATTAACGCATAAACAGGTCCGGACACGTCTTACTAAGTCATTGGGTGTATCCCGGGGTTCCTAACATGTTCCTAGGTGTCAAATCGTGTTCCGGGATGTCAAAACGCGTTCACGACAGCAGTACATGCGATTAGGAAGGTTACACGCGAGTAGGCATCAGCCTATAGGCGATTAGGGGCCTAATCGCCTGATGTATCAGGCGAGTAGGGTCCCAATCGCCCCTAATGCTGCATAATCGCCCCCAGCTCAGGCGATTAGGATGCCTAATCGCCTGCAGCTGCTGTACAACGGGTTTTCGCGCGTTTAACCCTCCAAATCAGATCCGAAACATGCAACGACACCCAATATCAAACCTAAATCATTTACCAACCCATTTCAAGCAAAAACCCCCAACATATCACTGATCTAGCATGTTCTATGCAATTGTTTCCTAAAATGGCAAAGTACTAGGTTTCACCTACCAACCTTATCTTTCCTTAAATGGAAAGAATCAGATTTCAACCTCTACCAACATGTAAATCATCAAACCTCTGTTCTAACATCTTCCTAGCATCAATTCTAACAACTTTACATCAACAATCATAGCATAACCATCCTAAATCTTCAAGAACATACAAATGGGTCAAAATATGCATTTTCTTCAAAACACCACAATAATGGCTAAGATTCTAAGACAACCTTCCTAATAACCTCTACATAACAGAAGTACAATCATATCTTGAAAACATTCATGTTAAAATCACCAAGAAGACCAACATATGCATGTAAGCTTCACATATAACAAGCATTAAGGTGTAGACTTAGTTTAGGACTCTTTTGAAAGGTTTTTAAAGACACATGACACATTTTGGTAAAACAAGGTCTGGAACTTTGGGGGAACTCAAAATAACAACTTTACAAAGGTTAGGGATGAAGAACACACCTTGGATTTTGCTAAAGAAAGGTGTGTAAGCTTGGGGATGGTGATTCTTGTAGCAAAAAGAGTTCCAGAGGTGTTTCAAGGTGTGTGGGTGGTTTGGGAGCAGCTAGGGTTGTTCTAGAGGTGTTTGGGGAGTTAAGGGTTCTATTTATAGGCGTTTTGACCCGAGCCCTGCAGTTCACGCGAGTAGCAGTACCTTACATGCGATTGGGGGCCTAATCGCGTATAACATCAGGCGATTAGGTCCCAATCGCCTATAACCTTCCCTACTCGCATGTCTCTATAGGCGATTAGGCCCTATTCCAGGCCCTAATCGCCTGATACCTGTCAGGTTGGGTTTTCGGCGCGTTAAACGCTATTTTAACATATATAAACACGTATTCACATACCGACAAGTCACATAATGATTCCAAACATATAATGCATGATAACTAACACGTTTACATCCGTTCACCAATTCCCGGGACTCGAGACTCGTGTGTGCATTAAACCCGGTGATTCCACGAATCACCGATCCTTGTGCTCATGGTTATGGACCGACTCCCGATGACCCCGCGGATCATCATAACGACTCCCGATGATTCCCAGAATCATCATACCGACTCGACTGACCCCGTTAAGGACGTAATATGCATGACTCGCTAAGGTAGACTTACTAGTTTAGTCAACGTTACTAACCTGAGTTTGCCGGGTGTCACAGCATTCATAATTATGTTGCAATCATAATTACTATTCCACCTCACCTAACATTCCAGTATTTGTTTATTTTAATCACAATAGGTATGTGTCCTTCACACATTATTCTGATATTCTGTTCTTTATTTTCTCTTATATTCGAAATTATATATTCTGGAAAGAAACATATTGATATGAGTCTAACGAAGTAGACTGTCAATCGTTCAAGAATTTGCTCGTGTCCACGGATATTCAATATAACCATCCAATCTTCTTAATATCTTTGACTTATTCGAGTCGTAGGATTTAAAATGGTAGTTATATTTCCGTATAATCAATCGAATAGGAATTCGATTTCTTTAGATAGAGTCCAATTATTTTCGTCATATGAATTCGAAATAATAATATTTCCGTTCGAAATATTATTTAACTTTGGGAAGAATCGATGATAATACTTATCGGGAATTTTTATTTATACACAAAGATAGATTCGTATTATTACCGTGATATATAATAATCGTTGTTATATCGAGATAAAATATCAAAGAAATTATACAATCAAATATAATTACAAAATCGTGTCGAAAATACTTTTAACTTATATATATATATATATATACGGATATAAATTTAATTAAGACATCTTTATGAAAATACTGTTAAATGCGATATGAAATATGTTTCGGTAAAATAATACAACCGTGGTTTTATAGGATAAAATTTCTACGGTAGACTTAAAATAAAAATACTGGTTTGAGTTTCGTAATAATATCTGTTTTCGAAAATAAATTTAACGATTCAAAAGAGTCATGATAAAAGTTTTTCATAGTATCGAAATTCTTTAAAATTTTAATAAACACTTTTCTTATTATGGATCGATAAAATGATTAGATTTCTCAAAATAATTGAGATCAAAACTTTAAACGAATAAATTTGGATAAACCGGAGATAGATTTATCATTACTAAAAAAAATAAGTTATAATATTAACGGGTTTTCTTAATTTTATAAATTAACCAAATCGTTTACTTAAAATTTGAACGGAGGGATATTTATATATTTTTACTCAAAACGGATATACTGGTTTAGTAATAAAATGGTAATAACTAAAAATAAATTCAATAAACTTCGAGTTATACTGAAAAGATTTAAAACATTTTAAATAATCGTGGAATAGATTGGATCCTTGATTAAATAAGAAAATTCTTTAAAAACACGATATTTATATGTTTCTAGTATATTAGATTTTATAAAAATTTCGGAATTTACGGGGTAAAAATAATATTTCCGAATACTCGAGCATAGGAATGTTCAAGTTGAAGCGTATATTTGTATTCTTTTTATAATTATTGGAATAACCGTGAGGTTAACGATCTGGAATGATTCAATAAGCTTATGTGAAGTTTCTTGAATCATGATGAATAATTTATGTTTAATGATCTATATATATTTTTCTATATACACATATATACTTTTTATAACTTCGTCATTTCTTATTTATATCGAGATTTATTTTCTGATTTCTATTAATATATCTGGTTTCTGTTCTGTATACATTCTCATTTCTTATAGCCTTAATATCCTGTAAGATTTCCCAGAAATTAGATGTGCATATAAATTCACAACTGTGTACAGAATTGTCAATTTACTCCACATAATCATTCTAGTAATATCCTGTAGTGGATTCGTTCTGATTTCTAATATACTGTTATGGTTCTCACCAACTTTATAATGGTTTTGACATTTTAGGTACCCAAAAGTTTAATAACCTGGTATTTTCTTTACTAATCCTAACATCCTAAATATTTCCCTACGCGACATTTCTTTTTAGAAAATATTCTGGTAGATCCCGGATGACTAAAGACTTCAAAACTGTTATTAGCGCGGCTCTGATACCACCATGTAACGACCCTGCCTGACGTGGCCGGGTCGTCGGGTCGGGTGATCGGAGCTACGCAGCGGAATTCGGATAATAACAGTCTTTAGTCTTTTCAGGATCCACGTCATCATATCTGTTGGGTTACCTGAACACATGTCAAAAATAGTTTCTGTCAACATAAAGTTGGTGAGGTCGTGTATTTTATAAAGTGAATGGCCAGTTCATTTATTGATAATTCTTTTATATAAAACATTCTTTTATAAATTCTTTTATAAACATTCTTTTATAAACATGCTTTACATTTATAATTCTGAAGGGGAAAATATATTCTATATAGCCAACTCTATTATACATCCATTCAATCATATCCCAATTCTATCATGTGCCATTCCTATTGGTACCACTCTGTTTGTGATAAATACTTGTATCGACTGGTTCCTGCCCTCTAGTTGGTGCAAGAAAGGAAATGGCGGATACCGTCCAGTACTGTCCTCGTTGTTTCTATGTCCCCGTCATACTTCTTTTAATAATCATTTTATGTAAAGCAATTCGGTTTAATAAATGACATGTATTCCCCCAAAACACTTAATAAAACAGGAAAAAGTGGGGAGTTCACGATACTCACCGATTTGCGTATAATCTTCTGCTAATCTTCTTATTACAATTATATGTTCTATATATATGGATACGTTTTACGCGTAAGACTTGTTAGATTGTAATACTTAGGATATATATCATATATACAATTTATATATATAGAGTCTGATATATATTAGATAGTCCTAAACTCGGGGTTTGGTCTTCCTAGGCAAAAAGAAATAAAGCTGGCCATTACAGCTTGGCACGCGAACCTAAAAGAACTCTAGACACTTCTATACCCGAGTTTAGTATATCGTTTTATATATCGAATCTTGTATATATAAACATATATATTTTATATATGTTTATTATTCTCTTATTATTATTATCAAGTCCGTACGTTATTCGTATTATATATATAATTCTTATAATTATAATAATCCTCGTCTAGTCCTTGGAATCGGGTTCTATTCCGGGTGTTGACCGAGTCACTGAGTCGACTCGGTAACGACTCTAATTCCTCAATACGGTTAATGGTACCTCGCAATCAACATGATTATATATTAATAACTTATCAAATTGTAAGATTATTAACCAAATAACCAAATAGAGATATTCTTACCCAAATAATAACCGGACACTCTCCGGGTTATTATCGGAATATAATCGGAGGTTAACCGGAAAGTTATATCGAACCGGGTATCGGACCCGTTTTCCGTATTTGGTACCTATAACAATTAACATAACAACATGTTAATGATTATAATTAATGGTACTTGTTCATAGCTAAAACACAATTACTTTACATAAGGAAAACCCGATCAGTTATTATACCAAATGATTGAAAGGCTTGCAATTGGTTATCAAGAACCGCTCAACCAAAGGATGGTTCGGGATCAAGCTGGAAACAAGAGGGTTATAGGATCCGGTTCATATAGTCCTCGAGTACATATGGAAACATTGGTTAAAACCCGATGATAATAACAAACGGGTTAACTACCGGGTTATCAGGATTCATAACAGAGGAAAGCTCTTCGGGTTCAAATCAGAAAATGGCCGGGTGGTTGGTTCCTTGGTGACAAGGGATTTCCGATGACAGTCACCATAACCGGTGACTGTCCGGTCTCGTTTATCAGGAACAGAGAGGAGCAGAGGTTTGATGTTCTAATTGATGTTTGATGTGCGATAACAAAACAGAAGAGGAGAGGGTTATCGGGTTGTTACCGGGTCAAGAGAGGAGAGGTTTCTGTAATGATTTGTCGCATCAGAGGAAAAGAGAAAGGGATTCTTACCGGAGAAGAAAGGGGCGGCCGGAAAAGTGACCGGAGACAGAAGACGCGGCGTTGGCAGTGATGACCGGAAAAGAAGATAGCGGCAGAGGTGATGGAAGCACGGAGGCAGCAGCGCTGCCATGGCTCTCCGGCCTCTTGCTGCTATCATGTGTGTTATAAGAAGAGGGCCGGCGGCGGTTCCGGCGGCCGGAGGTGATGATGGTCCGGCTAGAGGTTTTCTTGGTCAAAGCATAACATCCTTTTATGTGTGTATATATGTGCGCAGAGATATAGAGAGTAACGAGAGGTGAGAGGCAGAGAGAAGTTTATATAGGGATTAAAAATAGCGGGGTGTTTGGTCACGGGGATAATTACTGTAACGCGGGATGTTTGGCAACGAGTATAAAAACGTCTGACGGCGTTTTAATTAGCAGGAAAAGAGCGTTTAACAGGGATAATAATAATCCAATAATTATTATTTCTATATTCGGTTGAACCGGTTAGCCGCGAGATTCGAACTGGAATATTTTATTCCCTAATCGGGTGGTTGGGTCCGACCCGACCCGTTTAGGAGATCCGTAACACATCGGGGTGTTACAGTGTTTGAAGAAGAGAGGGTTGGGTTGGAGACTTCCCTTGCTGGTGCTTTGGATGACAATCAGTGGCTGATTGAGGAGGGTTTCCAGCAAGTTGTTACTTATCTGCTTCATTCTGCCGAATTCAACTCTACTCTTGGGGAGGTTTACACCAAACTCCTCATTCATGGTAAACATGCAGGTTTTGTTGCTGGTTTTAAAGCTCACGAGGCGGGTGAAGTTATGGAAGAGTCTCCTTTATATCAGCCTAAGTCCATGGATGTTTTCAAAGAGACGGTGTTGAAGATGGAGCAAAAATCCTATCTTTATGTTTCCCAGGTGTCTTCTTGCTATGGGAAACCTTTGCAGATGCTGAAACAGATGAAGCCCGTAGGTTTGAATGAAGCTGTTTGTGCTCAAGTGCTTGAGTCAGTTTCCAAGAAAAGGGCTCATTCTGGTGATAGCGAGGATATCCTGGATGTTGACGAGATGCCGTCCAAGGATGTTAGTGTTGAAGCCTCCGAGGCTGGTATTGTTGCTGAGAAGATGCCGAAGAAAGGGAAGAAGTCTAAGAAAGCAAAGGTGGCGAAGGTGGTTGGAGAGGATGAAGCTTCGAAGCCTTCAGGGTCTGGTGGTGTTGCTTAACTTCTTTCGGGTCTTCTATTCGTAGCTATCTTAGCAATCGTTATGTAAACAATTAACTGATGTTTGAACAGCTTTGTCTTTTGGTGGGATTCAGTAGGTTGGGCTTTACTAGCCTTATGAACAATTTCTAATGTTTGGCCTGTTAGTGCCTTTATGTTTTAATGCTTAAGCCTGTAAGGCTTTGTTGTGTATCCATTCTTTGTTGGCTTTCGTTGTTTGATTTTTTGATTATGTTTGTTTTTATGGTGTTTGCCTTTGTATTGTTTGGGAATGTTTAACCGGTAGCACCTTAAAAGGTTGAATGCTGCAGTCATTCATCCTAAAGGTAGTCTAGGCAAACAAGTCGCCAGCTATCTTATATACACTACTTAGTGTTTTTTGGTTTTTCGTAAGTTTTGCTTAGAAACTTAAGGAACGATTGGTGTAGGCTGTTCAAACCCGTCGATGAGACATGTAAAGAAAAATTTTGTAAGTCTCATAGAGTTGGATTGATCTAGGAACTCACCCCTTATATAGGTTCATTCAACCCTTGAACCTATTGAGCGATGTGGCCTGGGAGCTCATCCCCTTACATGGCCCTTGCCATGGAGTTTCTTGCAAGGTTCTCAACCTGAAAGTATGATAGAAAGACAAATTTTCAAAAGGGGATCTACTGATCCTTTCATTGATTTAACATGTCAATGTTACATCATTCAATAGGAGAGAACTACATTTCTTGAAAGCCTAAACAAAGAACCTTTTGAGGTTCTTGCCATTCCAGTGGCGTGGTAGTTTCTTGCCTTCCATGTTGGCAAGTTTATAGGATCCTCCTTTGTGGGATTCTAGGATGGTGTAAGGACCTTCCCATTTTGGTCCTAGCTTCCCTTGGTTTTCTTTCTTGCTTGCTTCGTTGTTCCTTAAGACCAGATCTCCTGGCTTGAAGCGTTCGTGCTTTACCCTAGCATTGTAGTAGGACTCCATCTTCTGTTTGTATTGAGCTTCTCGAATTGCTGCTGAGTCCCTGGCTTCTTCTAAGAGGTCTAGGTTGAGCAGAGCTTCTTTTTCATTGGTCTTAATGTCAACATGAAGTGTTCGGGGTGTGGTAACCCCAATCTCGGACGGGATAACTGCTTTGGATCCAAAAGTAAGGCTGTATGGCGTTCTCTTGTTACTTGTTTTTTCGGTGGTTCGGATGGCCCATAAGACGCTTGAGAGCTCATCCAACCACTTTCCTCCTTTCTTGCCGAGCCTAGCCTTGATTGTAACACCCCAACCGATGGCGGAAACATCGGGATGTCACGTATTGATGATTGTTTCAGTAGCACATGGTATAAATTGAAATTTTAAATAATTTATTCATAACATAAATATCCAAAATGAAATGATGTCTAGAAATCCAAATACATGATATCAAATAAAGCAACGACTTCAAATAACTTCAATCAAAAACTTCATGATAATTCCTCATGCATACTCAAGCCTCAGCTTCATTGTTACCTGAAACATGTTAATTTTGAAAATATTTTTGGGTTAACAAAAGTTGGTGAGAATTACATAGGTTTAGATAATCGAATAAAACTTGTACAATTCAAGTGTCATGGCAAGTCTAGTCCATATGTGAAAACATACTAGAAGTAAATCGAGTGCATAATCAACCCTTGTGACTGTTATATTGTGGTCCATCCCATACGCTCATGGTTCACTCGATTATGTTATGCGATAACAATCACCCACGCTACCTATGTAGGAGGCACGTATCCAGGTGGGATTGTCAGTCCAATAGATCTATCATTGTATACCGTCGGCTGATCAATGTTAATGATTATGCTAGAATATTGTGCTTACCCTAGTCATGTTTAAGACATAATGCAACATAGAAAAACACATAGACACTTTATGATTGAATTGCATATAGAATGTTGTAACATATGTTTCACCCCAAAAATAGTGAATAATAGAAAAGGGGCTATGTAAAACTCACCTTAATTATGATAGGCTTGCTAGAACTCAACATGAATCACGAGTACCTAATTAAAAGTGACGTTTTAGTTCCTATAATTATATTATCATGATTTTATTCCATTACTTGTATATTATAAACACTTGTCGATTCGTACGTTACTACATAAACCTTTGTTTTATGATAAGCACAATTATAGTACAAAGTGTTTGCTCTTTTACAAAATTCAAGCAACATACTATTACTGTGCGTTAATGGAAAACAAAGAAAGATCTATTATTTTTTTTTTCCAAAGATGTTTGAAAATGACGTGTTTATATGTGAACCACCATTTTTATCGAATCTCTTTTCTAAACCCATAAAATCAATTGTAAACACTCACATGAATGCAACTACCATTTTCTTTGAGTTACCAAAACTCACGCGCACACCTATATGTTGTAAATACAACACACAAATAGTCAATTCAATCTCTAACATTATCCTCTTATTAGTTAGTTAGTTTTTTTTTTTTCAAACCCAATCGACAAGTTATAAGCTCTACAAATGAATAAGAAAAAAAAACAACTAATTTACCTTTCGAACTAAATAACAAATCTGGAACAGTCTCCGGTTTTATGACGGTTAAATAGGCTCAAAACTTGATTGAAACTTCAACGCGTCGTCGACCCTTCGACGGTTGTGCTCGATGGATTCGTAGCGAGTGATTGTGGCTAATCTAATGGTCGTCATGTGTTGAGATGGTGACCGGATTTGTTATGGTGAAAGGTTGTCTAGTGGTGGGTTTTGGCTCGTCGGAATGTGGTTGTGTCATGGTCTTGGTTTTTGCCGGAAAACGCGCCGGCGTGAGAAAGTGTTTGGGATCGGATATGAAGGCGTCTTCGTTGTGGTGTGGTCGTAACTAGAAGGATGCGTAGTATTTATTGGGTTGAGGATGCGGGTTCGGTTTATGGAATGTTTCCTTGATTTGTGTCGTGATTTGCTACGGTTTGTTGACTGACGGAGTTTGCGGAACGAAGTCCGGATGTCTCGCATATAATTAAAATAATTTGGGAATGATGCATTAATTACGTTTTGTCACTATGAGAAATGCATGGACATTTGATTAAATAAAATGATTTTGCTTTTCTATTAAGTAAAAAAAAAAAAAAGGAAGGTTTACAAAGTTTCAAAATCAATTGATTCAATTCAAACCAATGAGTTAAATGTTATTAACTCCAATTCCTTATTCATCGTTTTGGCTTTTTTTTTTGTTATCCCTATTTTGATTAAGTAACCGTAAATCATTAATTGTATTAAGTTTACCCATAAAATCTAAAAAAATAAAATAAAAAAAAAAAATAATAAAAATTTGAAATGAAACAGTGCCTTGATGTAGTAAAATAGTGTGTATCAAAAAGATAGATGCAATAATAATATAAAGGATGGTCCATGTGGCACCACCCTCTATTGGTTCAGATGGGTTATCTAGTTCTTTCACCAAAAGTGAGTTTTCATTGGAACCTAATCCTATATATATTTAGTCATTCTTGTATTATTATTAGTTACCGGGAAAAGATAATATTAGATAATAGATTTTGGAATTCTACATTGATTCAAACTTACAAAAATCTTGAAAATAAATACTTTGCTATAATGAACTTAAAAAAAATATGAGAGTTTTTATTTATTAAAAATTTGGGAAAAATTCATAATGTTACATTGATCCCTTCAACCACACTTCGGTTCATTCTTTCAACCTGGCCGTTTGATTGTGGGTATGCCACAGAACTAAAAACCTGAGTTATTCGGTATTCCTTGCACCAAATGCTGAAGGGTTTCTCTGCAAACTGCTTCCCATTATATGTGACAAGTACTCCGGGCAAGCCGTACCGACTGATGATGTTTTTCCAAACGAAGTCGATTATCTTTTTTCCGGATATTTTCCCTAAAGGCTTCACCTCTGGCCACTTTGTGAAGTAATCAACGGCAACCAACAAGAACTTGACTCTTCCTTTTGCTGGTGGGAAGGGTCCAACGATATCCATCCCCCATTTGTAAAACGGCCAAGCTGAGTTGATGGGGATCAAGTCATGCTTATGACTTTTCGGGACTGAGGCGTGGATTTGACAAGCTTCACATTTTTTCAATTGTTCTGATGCATCTCGATGCATAGAGGGCCAGAAGTTGCCGAGATTCATGAGCTTTGCAACCACTGATCGTGGACCACAATGAGCTCCACATATGCCTTCGTGAACTTCCTTAATTAAATATCTGCTTTGTTCAGGGCCAACACATCGAAGCAATGGAGCCAAATACCCTTTTTTTATAGAGTATGTCTTCTTGGATGATGTATTGCCTTGACTTGATTCGGACCCTTTCAGCTTCAACACGATCTTGAGGTAGTTCACCTTTTTTCAGGAACGTTATGAATGGAGTCATCCAATTTGGTTCATTTTTAGTGATTACATCTTGTACTTCGAGCTCGGATATGGAGGGATATTGGATCACTTCTGTAACATTTCGTATTTCTTAAATTATGTACGTTTGTTATTCGATCAATAAAACGCCATATTATACCCTTCTAGTATGTTCTAATAATGTTTTGTGATGATTTTGGACACGTATAATCATACCGTATACATAAAATAACATTTTAGTTGTGAATTAAATGAAAAAAAAATAAATGTTTGGGCTGGGATTCGAACCCGCGCCCAAACCAGTTCACAAACTAACACCACAGAAACAAACCACTAGGCCAAGCTATTGTTTGTTAATCATATCCTAACACAAATACATTTAAACATTCCCTAGTTCATCACAGTTGACTTGGGAAAGTCAACTGCGATTCAATCATACCAAATTAACACTTCAATCCACGTTTTTATTTCAATTCGTTTATGGAAATTTTTGACCGATCACGTCTGATTGATTCCCACGCAAAAATCACGATTAAAAATTTTCCAATTCGAGCCAATATGATGCGTATAATATTTAAGATGGGTCAAATCTTCCAAAATTAAGATTTCGTATGATTAGTATAAATTGAGGCCCTCATTGTTAGCTCATTGCACCGATAAACAAACCCTCCTTCCTAATTTCCCCTGAAACTCCTTCAAAGTGACGATTTTAGCATCAGTTTGACTTTCTCGTTGACTGCTCCAATCGCACGAAATTCACACTGTAAGCCTCGAATTCTTGGTTGGTTTTATTGTTCGGCATCATGCAAGCAGTAGCCCCATCATATCAAGGGCTATTGGACGCTAATTAACGTATTTAAGAAAGCTAGGGTTCTTAGGGGTACGAATTGGGGAAGACGACAATCTGCAGCATCTTTTAAATCTATTATCAAACGAAAACAAACACCAACTGATCAGCAGATTAGTTGGTAGACTCACGTATTGTTTAAACACGAACCGGCCGTAGGCCTAGGTTCGATCCCCGTTCCTTATGTTTTTAAAAATCAATTATTAAAACGAATCAGTAAACCTATATAATTAATTGGAATCAAGAATAAACGTTCTCAGGGTCTAGCCCAGTTGGTGGCTAGGCTTGTGATTAGACTCGAACTGGCCAAAGGCCCAGGTTCGAATCCCACCAACAGCAATCTTTTTTTTAACCCCTTTTCTTTTATATTTTTGTTATTAACTTTTAAAAATGGTTTTAAAATACTAAATCTACTTTATAAATTCTATAAAAAAATATTTTATGATATTCTGATAATAAAGTTTATCATACAATTTTTAGTTTTTCAAAAATCATTTATTTATTATATATTATAAATATTACAAATTTATTTCTTAATAATTTTAAAATTCCATAAAAATATCAAAACGACTCTATAAAATTCCACAAAAATTATTCTGAACTTATAAATCAATAGACATTTCTGAAATAAATTTTATTTCAGAAAAATCATTTATTTAATATTTTTAATCGATTTCTGTTATTTTAATCATAAATAAATCATAATAAATTCATTTTTCATTATTTTTACATCAAAATTTCACATAAATTATTATTAGTCATTTAGATCAGAAATATAAATTTTTGATTCAAAATTTATAAATTTTAATATTTTTAAATATTAAGTCTATATTTTGTCAAATAAGTATTAATATATAAATATTCATTAATTAAGAAAATAATTTTATAAAAATTATTTTTACATTTATTACATTATAATTCTACTACCTTTAGTTAATATTGGTCAGAAATATTTTTATTAATTATTTCTTTATCTATTAAAGTTATTAACAATTATTCAAATTTAATCATAAATCAATTATTAATCCTCAAATTTGGAACCCTAGCACATTTTAGACTAGAAAACTTAGACTTATTAAGTTTTCCCCAACACTTATTTATTACCTTAAAATAGGGTGATATTTGGATACACACGAGCCACATTTACTTATATAACAAGGGTCTCCATTCTAACACTAAGGTGAGTTTACATAGCCCCTTTTCCATTTCACTATTTTGGGGTGAAACATGTTACAACATTCAATTTACAATTCAATCATAAGTGTCTATGTGTTATTCTATGTTGCATTATGTCTTAAACATTACTAGGGTAAGCACATTATTCTAGCATAATCATTAACATTGATCAGCCAGCGGTATACAATGATAGATCTATTGGACTGATAATCCCACCCGGATACGTGTACCTCATACATAGGTAGCGTGGGTGATTGTTATCGAATTTATAACAAAATCGAGTGAACCATATGCGTATGTGATGGACCACAATATTCTAGTCACAAGGTTTGATTATGCACTCGATTTACCCGATGGTTTTGTTTTCACATATGGACTAGACTTGCCATGACACTCGAATTGTACAAGTTTTTATTCAATTATCAAAACCTATGTAATTCTCACCAACTTTTGTTGACCCAAAATATTTTCAAACTTAACATGTTTCAGGTTATAGCTTGCTTGAAGAATAGAGTTAATGCTTGAAGATGTGTATCTAGTATTTTTTTTTTATTTTGATGTACAAATTCTTGTAGAACAATTGTATGTATTATATTTAAATCAACTAATGAAATTTATTATTTACCATGAGCTACTGAACAATCATCAATACGTGACATCCCGATGTTTCCGCCATCGGTTGGGGTGTTACAACTTCAACCAACACCTTTTTAGTGAGATGGGCAAAATTTAATGAGGCAAGCTTGCTGAGAGCGTCAGCTTTCTTGTTGTGTGATCTTGGAACTTGTTTGATTTTGCACGACTGGAAGGTGTTCATGATTTCTTTCGCCTTTTCTCTGTATTTTTTCATGTTTGGTTCTTTGGCTATGTATCTATCATTCACTTGGTTGGAAACCAGGAGTGAATCAGTGAACACTTGAAGCTTTTGAACAACCATCTTTTTTGCAAGCTTCAATCCTGTAATCAGGGCCTCATATTCTGCTTCATTGTTGGTGGTCTGAAATTCTAGGCGAAGAGCATATGTAAATTCTAATCCTTCAGGATTGATTAAAACAAGACCTGCCCTGGATCCTTCAACGTTGGAAGCTCCGTCAGTGTAAAGCTTCCACGCTTCCGGTTCAGGGGGTTCGTCTGTTGCAATGTTAACTTCGGTGGTTTCCACCTTTGGAACTTCAGCTATGAAATCAGCCAGTATTTGTGCCTTTATTGCCTTCCTCGGGACGTAGGTGATTTTGTGTTCACCTAGTTCGACGGCCCATTTGGCCAGTTGTCCCGAAGTTTCAGGTCTTTCAAGCACACTCTTGATGGTTTGGTCGGTGACCACTTGCATGAGGTGTGCTTGAAAGTACCTTCGGAGCCTTCTGGCAGTTTGTACTAGAGCCAAGGCTAGTTTTTCCAAAGGAAGGAACTTGACCTCTGCCAACTTTAAAGTTTTACTGAAGAAGTAAACGGGTACATGGGCTTTATCTCTTTCAATGGTGAGAACAACATTGAGGGCTTCTTCAGTAACACAAAGATAGACAGAGATAGTTTCTACTGCTTTAGGGGCTGCAATGGTTGGGAGGGAAGCCAGATATTGTTTCATTTGGTTGAAGGCTTCCTCGGCCTCTTCTGACCACCTGAAGTTTTTCTTGTCTGTGCAGCCCTTGAGAGTTTTGAAGAAGGGTAGGGACCTTTCAGCTAGCTTTGACATGAAGCGTTTTAAAGCAGTGAGTTTGCCGTTCAAGCTTTCCACTTCTTTCTTGGTTTGTGGTGACTTCATGTTTAGGACAGCTCAAACCTTGTTGGGGTTGGCCTTTATGCTTTGTTTTCCCACGATATGTCCCAAAAACTTTCCTTCTTCGAACCCAAACGAACACTTCACAGGGTTGAGTTTCATGTTGATCTTTCTGAGGTTGTTAAACGTTTCTTGTATGTCTTCAAGCATTTGTTCCTCCGTCTTTCTTTTGATGACTAGGTCATCCACGTGTACCTCCTACATAGGTAGCGTGGGTGATTGTTATCGAATTTATAACAAAATCGAGTGAACCATATGCGTATGGGATGGACCACAATATTCTAGTCACAAGGTTTGATTATGCACTCGATTTACCCGATGGTTTTGTTTTCACATATGGACTAGACTTGCCATGACACTCGAATTGTACAAGTTTTTATTCAATTATCAAAACCTAGGTAATGCTCACCAACTTTTGTTGACCCAAAATATTTTTAAACTTAACATGTTTCAGGTTATAGCTTGCTTGAAGAATAGAGTTAATGCTTGAAGATGTGTATCTAGTATTTTTTTTTTATTTTGATGTACAAATTCTTGTAGAACAATTGTATGTATTATATTTAAATCAACTAATGAAATTTATTATTTACCATGAGCTACTTAAAAATCATCAATACGTGACATCCCGATGTTTCCGCCATCGGTTGGGGTGTTATAGATTGGTATCAAAGCCATGGTTATAGGGAATTAGGTTATTAGAAAAATAATCTAGTCTATAACCATAGGATTTAACCAGTACTTGTTTCTTTTACTTGCTTCTCTACTTATTTCTATTCTCTATCTCCCTCCTACTTTTTATCCCTACTTTAATCCCTACAAGAAGATTGCTCTCCATCACTGGATCTACTCTTAGACTAATAGGACAAGATTCTCAATACTTAACCTGAATTGCCTTGAAGATCCCGTCGAAGTTCTATATTTTAATAACGAACACGTGCAATCTGGAAGGGTGAACGCCTGTATTCTGAGTTTTCTGTCTAGGACTGGCATTGCGCATATATCCTAATCAGACGAGGGACCCGGATGCCTACTTGGGAATTCTCGGGATGAGTGTTCACTTATAGGCTAAAGCATGTCTTCACTATGTTATTAGAATCTAGAATCTTTGATAAGTCAACGTTTTCGTTTATTCGTTTTAATTAATGGATAAATGATTACATTCCATATATTACCTCATTATCCCTCATTCATTCCATGTCTCATTGAACCTTCATTGTATCTCTTACAGATCATGCCTCCTCGTCGCAACACTCGCCTTAACAGTGGCAACGAAAACGAGGAAGGGAGCAGCAACAACAACAACCACAACAACAACAATAACAATAACAACAATGGTGGTGATGACTAACTGGTTGCGATCATTACCTAACAAATGGCGCAACAAATAGCAACTCTGGTTCCTAATTTGGTGGCTCAAATCATCCAAATGAATGGAAACGGCAATGGTAACGGCAATGGGAAATCATAATGGGAATCATAATGAAAATGGAAACGGGAACGCTCACCCAGCCTGCACCCTCAAACATTTCAATACCTGCAATCCTCCTAAGTTTAGCGAGGACGAAGGAGCTACTGGTCTCCTACAATGGTTCGAGGGTATCGAGAATACCTTCATTAATAGTGAGTGTCCTGTAACATCGCAAAATTTTTCCCAAATTCTAAAAAGCCCCTACCTTATCATTAATTTTATATATATGCCTAAGTTTTTTTTTTTTTTTTACCACCCAACTTATATATATATATATATATAATAATAATAATAACAATAATAATAATAATAATAATAATAATCATGTTAAGAACATAACTAAACCTCTAATCTACAACCCAACCCAAACCAAACCAAAACTTGAGCCCATTCTGATGTTGGCCCAAAAACAAACCAGCCCAAGGCCCACCAGTCCCCTCTGTTTCCCCCTTCTTCTGTTTAAAAAAAAAAGGTTGAAGCCGGGACTCGAACTCGTGCAATAAACCGGCCCAACACACAAACACACACGTCTACACCAATTGGGCTGCACAGCCTTGGTGATAATTTCTAAACCCGTTTTAAATTTAAGGCAACTTGGAATCATCATCAGTTGACTTCAAGAAGTCAACTGTGACGAACGGGTTTCCAAAAACAAGCAAATTAACGCGTAATTGTTCTGAGATTGGTATGTCGTCGTGAATTCCGGCCTATTACAAGTCAGACCTTCATGCAATCATCATCAATTTGCCTCAATTATAACCAATTCATTCGTCAACATCTTTATGAAGGTCAAACATACCAATTCGAGGATTCAGACGATACCACTATAAATTGAACCCCTCTGGACCTTCACAACTCGCCATTCATTCTTTCTAAACCTCTAATTTCTCATAACAATATGCTGTTCTTGGAATTTTTGTTCGAGTTGGCTTCGAAGCTTTGACTATTCATTCGTAATCAATTCAGCTTTGTAAGTCTAATTTTTGTTGTGGGTTTTATTGATCGGCTTCCACACAACATAAACCCTAAGGTTAATTGGATTAATGTTGTGTGAAATGCTCGATTGCAAATCTAGGGCTCGTATGCTTATTTTTGGGGAAGAACACGATATCGCTGATGTATTTATTTTAAATAAATTGAACCCAAACACAACCACTGGTCTGGACCAAGTGGTTAATCAAAAACAATTAAGTTTAATTATATATATTATTTATATATTATAAATTCGTTTTAAAATATTAAAACTCTTTTAAATATTCTACAAAAATTATTTTAAGTTAATCTAATGAAAAAGTTTAACTTACAATTTTTAGTTTTCAAAAATTTGTTTATTTAATATATTTAATAAATAAATCAAGTTTATTCTATTATATTTATAAAATTCTATTAAAATATCAAAACAATTTTATAAATTTCCACAAAAATTATTCTAAGTTTTTATAACAATAAACTTTTCTGAAATGATTTTTATTTCTGAAAAATCATTTATTTAATATTTTTAATCAATTTTTGTTAGTTTTAATCATAATTAAATCATAATAAATCCAATTTTTAATATTTTTGCACCAAAATTTTATACAAATTATTTCTGATTATTTGGACAGAAATATAATTTTTAAACTAATAATTCTTTAATTTTAGTATTTTTAAATATTAAAGTGAAATTTTGACAATTTGTAATAAATAGATTTAATATTCTATTTTAAAGAAAATAATTTATAAAAATTATTTTTATACTTTAAACTCATTATTGTGGTCATCTTAAATTCAAATTTTATAAAAAGATTTTTGTCTATTTATTTACTAAATTTCTCTCAATTATCAAACATTTTTAATTATTAATCAAACGAGCATTTATCCCCAATCCGAGGCCCTAGAACATATACATTTGTAGATAGACTTAGACATATTTATTACCTTATTATAGGGTGATATTTGGCATTGTTGGGCAACACATATTCTATATCACGAGACTTAACATTTTGCTAAGGTGAGTTTACATAGCCCCTTTTCTTTATTTTCACTATTTTTGGGGTGAAACATGTTTAAACATTTTATACTATCATTTACTCATATTTACTTGTGATTCAAGTACATCATCATTCTATCATTTGACTGTAACAAAAAGACACAGTACAATCATTAACAATGATCAAGCCGCCTGTTTAGATTATAGCGCTATAGGTCTGACAAACCCATCCCCCCGCATAAATTCAGGGATGATCGATAACAGTAACAACATTTAACTAACTTGCGAGTTAGTCATCAGTCGACACAAGGTTTGGTTGTACAAAGACGCATTGTTACATGTCGGAATCATACTCTATCATCATACAACTGTGAATGTTGTACAAACTATTGTTATCATGTATATTCAAAAACCTATGTATTCTCACCAACTTTTGTTGACCCAAAATATTTTCAAACTTGACATGTTTCAGGTTCTACTTGCTTGAATATTTGAGTTAATGCTTGAGGATGTGTGCATAGTAATATTCATTTTGATGTACGAATTCTTGTAGAACAAATTGTATGTAATTTATTTAAATCATATAATGAAATTTATTATTCACCATGAGCTACTGAAAAATCATCATTACGTGACATCCCGATGTTTCCGCCATCGGTTGGGGTGTTACAGATTGGTATCAGAGCCATGGTTATAGGGAATTAGGTTATTAGAAAAATAATCTAGTCTATAACCATAGGATTTAACCAGTACTTGCTTCTTTTACTTGCTATTCTCTATCTCCCTCCTACTTCTTATCCCTACTTTCATCCTTACAAGAAGGTTGATCTCCATCACTGGATCTACTCTTAGACTAATAGGACAAAATCCTCAGGTTTAACCTGAACCACCTTGAGATCTCGTCGAAGTTCTAGATTTTAATAACGAACACGTGCAATCTGGAAGGGTGAACGCCTGTATTCTGAGTCTTCTGTCTAGGCTGGCATTGCACATATATCCCAATCAGACGAGGGACCCGGATGCCTACCTGGGAATTCTCGGGATGAGTGTTCACTTATAGGCTAAAGCGTGTCTTCATAGGTTATTAGAATTTAGAATCTTTGATAAGTCAACGTTTTCGTTTATTCGTTTTAATTAATGAATAAATGATTACATTCCTTATATAACCTCATTCATTTCATTGTGTCTCTTACAGATCATGCCTCCACGTCACAGCACTCGCAATAGCAATGGTGAAAACCACGAGGAAGGTGGCGACAACCATAACCATAACCATAACCACGGCGCTAACCACAACAACAACAACAATGGTGTCGATGCCCAACTGGCTGCGATCATTTCTCAACAAATGGCGCAATAAATCGCGACTCTGGTTCCTAATCTACTAGCTCAAGTCATCCAGATGAACGGCAACGGGAACGGTAACGGCAACGGGAATGGTAACGGCAATGGTAATGGAAATGGAAACCACAACGGAAACGGGAATGGTCTCCCAGCCTGTACTCTTAAGCACTTTAATTCTTGTAATCCCCCAAAATTCAGTGGAGAAGAAGGAGCTACAGGACTCCTACAATGGTTTGAGGGTATTGAGAATACCTTCATCAACAGTGAATGCCCCGACAACTTTAAGGTTCGTTACGCCATGAGTGTTCTCCACAAACGAGCACTCACTTGGTGGAATGAGGAAAAGCGCACCCGTGGGGCCGAAATTGCTCTTGATATGACATGGGACCAAGTCAAGGAGGTTATGAAGGAAGAGTTTTGTCCTCGCAACGAGGTTAAGAAGCTAGAAGACGAGTTCCACACCCTTGCTCAGGATAGTGGGGGAAAACCTTGCTTATAATACCCGCTTCCATGAGCTCAGTCTGTTATTGCCCCATAAGGTCACTCCGCTACCTGTAGCCATCGAGAAGTATATCGGTGGTTTGCCCATGCAGATTCAGGACACGGTATGGGGAAGGAACCCTTCTACCCTCGAAGAGGCCAAACGACTAGCAGCTACCTTAACTGATAATCACGTAAAGAACGTGACCTTAGTTCAGAAAGGCAATAAAGCAAGTATTGTAGCCGCGGTAACTACTGAGAACCAGAAGCGTAAGGCCAGGGATCCTGATGTCAACCTCACTACACAAGCTTCTAACAAGAAACCCTATATAGGAAACTATCCATTGTGTAACACATGCAACCGACATCATCCCACTGCTTCAGCGTGTCGCCTGTGAACCAATTGTGGAAAGTATGTCCATCTGGTCAACACGTGTCGTGAGACCCCAAATCCTAATGCCAACCAACCCACCAACCCTGCTCAGGCTGCTAATCCTAATCGATACAACTATGGTCAATGCTATGAATGTGGAGACCCAAATCACTTCCGTAACCGATGCCCTAAACTAAACAGAGATCAAGACCCTCCAGCTACCTAACAGCAAGTCTCACCATTTGACTATTTGTTGCTTTTATTCTATGTATTAACGCTATTTGATCCAAGTAATAAATTCTAGTGTTGAAATTTTTGTCTAAGAGTTGTTTACATGGTATAATCATAACACCACTTAAATGCATGATTGTTTGAATGTGAACTAAATCTATACAACTACAACTCATATACTGTGCTTGTTATACTTATAAACTTGCTTGCATAAACATGTTACCAATTTGCAATCTATGTGTCATCATGCCTTTTCAATAGTCGGGAGAGGCCCTACAACCTGCTCCACGACTGGTGAAGGCTATCGAACCTACTCAACGATTGGTAAAGGTCATTATGCCTTTTCAACAGTCGGGAGAGGCCCTACAACCTACTCCACGACTGGTGGAGGCTATCGGACCTGCTCAACAATCGGTGAAGACATAGAAGGACGCAAAACTTTAATGTAAGGTAAATTGGTGATTGCGATCCGGAACGTAATCATGAATTTACAGGTACATTAAGGTAGTGTGAAATTCTATCAAGGTTTTAAACTCTAGTTGTCTGGTAGTTCATCAACCCACACTAAACACGAGACAGTTTATTCTATTCATAACCCAAATCACAATTATTTTTATTTTTACCCAATCACCTTCAACCCTATGTTTTTAATAAACTTCGGGACGAAGTTTCCAAAAGCAGGGGAGACTGTAACATCGCAAAATTTTTCCCAAATTCTAAAAAGCCCCTACCTTATCATTAATTTTATATATATGCCTAAGTTTTTTTTTTTTTTTTTTTTTACCACCCAACTTATATATATATATATATATAATAATAATAATAATAATAATAATAATAATAATAACAATAATAATAATAATAATAATAATAATCATGTTAAGAACATAACTAAACCTCTAATCTACAACCCAACCCAAACCAAACCAAAACTTGAGCCCATTCTGATGTTGGCCCAAAAACAAACCAGCCCAAGGCCCACCAGTCCGCTCTGTTTCCCCCCTTCTTCTGTTTAAAAAAAAAAGGTTGAAGCCGGGACTCGAACTCGTGCAATAAACCGGCCCAACACACAAACAGACACGTCTACACCAACTGGGCTGCACAGCCTTGGTGATAATTTCTAAACCCGTTTTAAATTTAAGGCAACTTGGAATCATCATCAGTTGACTTCAAGAAGTCAACTGTGACGAACGGGTTTCCAAAAACAAGCAAATTAACGCGTAATTGTTCTGAGATTGGTATGTCGTCGTGAATTCCGGCCTATTACAAGTCAGACCTTCATGCAATCATCATCAATTTGCCTCAATTATAACCAATTCATTCGTCAACATCTTTATGAAGGTCAAACATACCAATTCGAGGATTCAGACGATACCACTATAAATTGAACCCCTCTGGACCTTCACAACTTGCCATTCATTCTTTCTAAACCTCTAATTTCTCATAACAATATGCTGTTCTTGGAATTTTTGTTCGAGTTGGCTTCGAAGCTTTGACTATTCATTCGTAATCAATTCAGCTTTGTAAGTCTAATTTTTGTTGTGGGTTTTATTGATCGGCTTCCACACAACATAAACCCTAAGGTTAATTGGATTAATGTTGTGTGAAATGCTCGATTGCAAATCTAGGGCTCGTATGCTTATTTTTGGGGAAGAACACGATATCGCTGATGTATTTATTTTAAATAAACTGAACCCAAACACAACCACTGGTCTGGACCAAGTGGTTGTGTCTGGTGCCCACTAACTGAGCCACGCGGGTTCGATCCCCAGCCTTGGCAAACCTTTTTCTTTGTTTTGTTTTTAATAAAAAACAATTAAGTTTAATTATATATATTATTTATATATTATAAATTCGTTTTAAAATATTAAAACTCTTTTAAATATTCTATAAAAATTATTTTAAGTTAATCTAATGAAAAAGTTTAACTTACAATTTTTAGTTTTCAAAAATTTGTTTAATTAATATATTTAATAAATAAATCAAGTTTATTCTATTATATTTATAAAATTCTATTAAAATATCAAAACAATTTTATAAATTTCCACAAAAATTATTCTAAGTTTTTATAACAATAAACTTTTCTGAAATGATTTTTATTTCTGAAAAATCATTTATTTAATATTTTTAATCAATTTTTGTTAGTTTTAATCATAATTAAATCATAATAAATCCAATTTTTAATATTTTTGCACCAAAATTTTATACAAATTATTTCTGATTATTTGGACAGAAATATAATTTTTAAACTAATAATTCTTTAATTTTAGTATTTTTAAATATTAAAGTGAAATTTTGACAATTTGTAATAAATAGATTTAATATTCTATTTTAAAGAAAATAATTTATAAAAATTATTTTTATACTTTAAACTCATTATTGTGGTCATCTTAAATTCAAATTTTATAAAAAGATTTTTGTCTATTTATTTACTAAATTTCTCTCAATTATCAAACATTTTTAATTATTAATCAAACGAGCATTTATCCCCAATCCGAGGCCCTAGAACATATACATTTGTAGATAGACTTAGACATATTTATTACCTTATTATAGGGTGATATTTGGCATTGTTGGGCAACACATATTCTATATCACGAGACTTAACATTTTGCTAAGGTGAGTTTACATAGCCCCTTTTCTTTATTTTCACTATTTTGGGGTGAAACATGTTTAAACATTTTATACTATCATTTACTCATATTTACTTGTGATTCAAGTACATCATCATTCTATCATTTGACTGTAACAAAAAGACACAGTACAATCATTAACAATGATCAAGCCGCCTGTTTAGATTATAGCGCTATAGGTCTGACAAACCCATCCCCCCGCATAAATTCAGGGATGATCGATAACAGTAACAACATTTAACTAACTTGCGAGTTAGTCATCAGTCGACACAAGGTTTGGTTGTACAAAGACGCATTGTTACATGTCGGAATCATACTCTATCATCATACAACTGTGAATGTTGTACAAACTATTGTTATCATGTATATTCAAAAACCTATGTATTCTCACCAACTTTTGTTGACCCAAAATATTTTCAAACTTGACATGTTTCAGGTTCTACTTGCTTGAAGATTTGAGTTAATGCTTGAGGATGTGTGCATAGTAATATTCATTTTGATGTACGAATTCTTGTAGAAAAAATTGTATGTAATTTATTTATATCATATAATGAAATTTATTATTCACCATGAGCTACTGAACAATCATCATTACGTGACATCCCGATGTTTCCGCCATCGGTTGGGGTGTTACAGATTGGTATCAGAGCCATGGTTATAGGGAATTAGGTTATTAGAAAAATAATCTAGTCTATAACCATAGGATTTAACCAGTACTTGCTTCTTTTACTTGCTATTCTCTATCTCCCTCCTACTTCTTATCCCTACTTTCATCCTTACATGAAGGTTGATCTCCATCACTGGATCTACTCTTAGACTAATAGGACAAAATCCTCAGGTTTAACCTGAACCACCTTGAGATCTCGTCGAAGTTCTAGATTTTAATAACGAACACGTGCAATCTGGAAGGGTGAACGTCTGTATTCTGAGTCTTCTGTCTAGGCTGACATTGCACATATATCCCAATCAGACGAGGGACCCGGATGCCTACCTGGGAATTCTCGGGATGAGTGTTCACTTATAGGCTAAAGCGTGTCTTCATATGTTATTAGAATTTAAAATCTTTGATAAGTCAACGTTTTCGTTTATTCGTTTTAATTAATGAATAAATGATTACATTCCTTATATAACCTCATTCATTTCATTGTGTCTCTTACAGATCATGTCTCCACGTCGCAGCACTCGCAATAGCAATGGTGAAAACCACGAGGAAGGTGGCGACAACCATAACCATAACCACGGCGCTAACCACAACAACAACAACAATGGTGTCGATGCCCATTGCTATTGAGAAATACATTGGTGGCTTACCCATGCAGATTCAGGACACGGTGTGGGGAAGGAACACTGCTACTCTCGAGGAAGCAAAGCGTTTGGCGGCCACCCTAACAGATAACCATGTGAAAGCAGGAACCCTGACTCGGAAAGGGGAAAAGAAAATTGTTGTGAAGGATACCCCTCAACCTGCTATCGAAATTGAAACTGAGTCCTCAACCAATGGAAGGCGCAAGGCCAGGAAGTTCGCAATAGATACCACTCCTCCACCCACCAAGAAACCATATACTGGACCCCATCCCTTGTGTAACACCTGCAAGTATCACCACCCAACTCATGTGCCTTGTCGTCATTGTACTAATTGTCAAAAGTATGGGCATCTTGTGAATGTTTGTCGAATTCCTCCTGCTAATGCCCCTACTGCTCATAATAATCCTGCTAGGGACCCTCCAGCAACTTAACAACAAGTTCCACCGTTTGAATGTTATTTGCTTTTTAAAATTCTATGTATTGACGCTTTTTGATTCAAGTATCGAAATTTTTGTCTTTTACATGAGAGTCGTTTATCTAGTATGATCATAACACTTGGATGCATGCTTGTTTGAATGTGAACTAATTGCTATATCAATATCTAAATCTATACAACTATAACTCACATACTATACTCGTTATACTTATAAACTTGCTTACATAAAATTTGCATCAAATGCTACACTTAATCAAACAACCGATAGAGGATGAAGTACTTGCTCAACAGTTAGTTGAGTACCAAATAACCTACTCAACGATTGGTAGAGGTCATCATGCCTTTTCAACAGTCGGGAGAGGCCCTACAACCTGCTCAACGACTGGTGGAGGCTATCGAACCTGCTCAACAATCGTTAGAGGATCCTACTCACTAACTGGTAGGAGTCTTTTTCCTGCTCAACAGTTGGACTCATTAATACAAAGGTTCAACCACAGGATTATTTTTGCATTACTTACATGTGTGTTAGAGTCATAGAAGGACACAAAACCCTAATGTAAAGTAAATTGGTGATTGCGGTCCAGAACGTAATCATGAATTTACAGGTACATTAAGGTAGTGTGAACTTCTATCAAGGTAGATAACCAATTATAAACTCTAGTTGCCTGGTAGTTCATTTAGTTTTTCTATAGTCAATCAACTCATGCATTTCTTTTAGGATTTCTAAAACTTAAGTCTAGTGTTTTGCTAGATTCTTATTCTTCTTGCTATTTCAGACGAACCTAATCCAATCCTTAAAGCTTACATGTCAAACCTCTTATCCAAATTATTCGAAACAAATTATTCTATTCATGTCGTGCTTTAACATAAAATTTTCCAGACCACAATTGTCCTAATTGCTACCCAATCACCTTCAACCCTGTGTTTTCAATAAACTTCGGGACGAAGTTCCTAAAAGTAGGGGAGACTGTAAACCTATATAATTAATTGGAATCAAGAATAAACGTTCTCAGGGTCTAGCCCAGTTGGTGGCTAGGCTTGTGATTAGACTCGAACCAGCCAGAGGCCCAGGTTCGAATCCCACCAACAGCAATCTTTTTTTTAACCCCTTTTCTTTTATATTTTTGTTATTAACTTTTAAAAATGGTTTTAAAATACTAAATCTACTTTATAAATTCTATAAAAATTATTTTATGATATTCTAATAATAAATTTTATCATACAATTTTTAGTTTTTCAAAAATAATTTATTTATTATATATTATAAATATTACAAGTTTATTCCTTAATAATTTTAAAATTCCATAAAAATATCAAAACGACTCTATAAAATTCCACAAAAATTATTCTGAACTTATAAATCAATAGACATTTCTGAAATAAATTTTATTTCAGAAAAATCATTTATTTAATATTTTTAATCGATTTTATTTATTTTAATCATAAATAAATCATAATAAATTCATTTTTCATTATTTTTACATCAAAATTTCACATAAATTATTATTAGTCATTTAGATCAGAAATATAATTTTTTCATTCGAAATTTATAAATTTTAATATTTTTAAATATTGATTCTATATTTTGTCAAATAAGTATTAATATATAAATATTCATTAATTAAGAAAATAATTTTATAAAAATTATTTTCACATTTATTACATTATATTTCTACTACCTTTAGTTAATATTGGTCAGAAATATTTTTATTAATTATTTCTTTATTTATTAAAGTTATTAACAATTATTCAAATTTAATCATAAATCAATTATTAATCCCCAAATTTGGAACCCTAACATATTTTAGACTAGAAAACTTAGACTTATTAAGTTTTCCCCAACACTTATTTATTACCTTGAAATAGGGTGATATTTGGATACACACGAGCCACATTTACTTATGTAATAAGGGTCTCCATTCTAACACTAAGGTGAGTTTACATAGCCCCTTTTCCATTTCACTATTTTAGGGTGAAACATGTTACAACATTCAATTTACAATTCAATCATAAGTGTCTATGTGTTATCGAATTTATAATTCAATAATCATTAACATTGATCAGCCGACGGTATACAATGATAGATCTATTGGACTGACAATCCCACCCGGATACGTGTACCTCCTACATAGGTAGCGTGGGTGATTGTTATCGAATTTATAACAAAATCGAGTGAACCATATGCGTATGGGATGGACCACAATATTCTAGTCACAAGGTTTGATTATGCACTCGATTTACCCGATGGTTTTGTTTTCACATATGGACTAGACTTGCCATGACACTCGAATTGTACAAGTTTTTATTCAATTATCAAAACCTATGTAATTCTCACCAACTTTTGTTGACCCAAAATATTTTCAAACTTAACATGTTTCAGGTTATAGCTTGCTTGAAGAATAGAGTTAATGCTTGAAGATGTGTATCTAGTATTTTTTTTTTATTTTGATGTACAAATTCTTGTAGAACAATTGTATGTATTATATTTAAATCAACTAATGAAATTTATTATTTACCATGAGCTACTGAACAATCATCAATACGTGACATCCCGATGTTTCCGCCATCGGTTGGGGTGTTACAACTTCAACCAACACCTTTTTAGTGAGATGGGCAAAATTTAATGAGGCAAGCTTGCTGAGAGCGTCAGCTTTCTTGTTGTGTGATCTTGGAACTTGTTTGATTTTGCACGACTGGAAGGTGTTCATGATTTCTTTCGCCTTTTCTCTGTATTTTTTCATGTTTGGTTCTTTGGCTATGTATCTATCATTCACTTGGTTGGAAACCAGGAGTGAATCAGTGAACACTTGAAGCTTTTGAACAACCATCTTTTTTGCAAGCTTCAATCCTGTAATCAGGGCCTCATATTCTGCTTCATTGTTGGTGGTCTGAAATTCTAGGCGAAGAGCATATGTAAATTCTAATCCTTCAGGATTGATTAAAACAAGACCTGCCCTGGATCCTTCAACGTTGGAAGCTCCGTCAGTGTAAAGCTTCCACGCTTCCGGTTCAGGGGGTTCGTCTGTTGCAATGTTAACTTCGGTGGTTTCCACCTTTGGAACTTCAGCTATGAAATCAGCCAGTATTTGTGCCTTTATTGCCTTCCTCGGGACGTAGGTGATTTTGTGTTCACCTAGTTCGACGGCCCATTTGGCCAGTTGTCCCGAAGTTTCAGGTCTTTCAAGCACACTCTTGATGGTTTGGTCGGTGACCACTTGCATGAGGTGTGCTTGAAAGTACCTTCGGAGCCTTCTGGCAGTTTGTACTAGAGCCAAGGCTAGTTTTTCCAAAGGAAGGAACTTGACCTCTGCCAACTTTAAAGTTTTACTGAAGAAGTAAACGGGTACATGGGCTTTATCTCTTTCAATGGTGAGAACAGCATTGAGGGCTTCTTCAGTAACACAAAGATAGACAGAGATAGTTTCTACTGCTTTAGGGGCTGCAATGGTTGGGAGGGAAGCCAGATATTGTTTCATTTGGTTGAAGGCTTCCTCGGCCTCTTCTGACCACCTGAAGTTTTTCTTGTCTGTGCAGCCCTTGAGAGTTTTGAAGAAGGGTAGGGACCTTTCAGCTAGCTTTGACATGAAGCGTTTTAAAGCAGTGAGTTTGCCGTTCAAGCTTTCCACTTCTTTCTTGGTTTGTGGTGACTTCATGTTTAGGACAGCTCAAACCTTGTTGGGGTTGGCCTTTATGCTTTGTTTTCCCACGATATGTCCCAAAAACTTTCCTTCTTCGAACCCAAACGAACACTTCACAGGGTTGAGTTTCATGTTGATCTTTCTGAGGTTGTTAAACGTTTCTTGTATGTCTTCAAGCATTTGTTCCTCCGTCTTTCTTTTGATGACTAGGTCATCCACGTAAGCTTCCATGTTCTTGCCAATTTGTCCGGCAAATGCTTTATCGACCAACCTTTGGTATGTGGCACTTGCATTTTTTAAGCCAAAAGGCATCTTTTGGTAACAAAAGATGCCCTTGTTAGTGTGAAAGGCTATTTTTTCTTCGTCTTCCTCCTTCATCTGTATCTAGTGGTAACCTTTATAGGCATCCAGGAAACACTTGAAGGGGAAACCTGTCAATGAATCAATTTTTAAGTCTACTTCATGCAAAGGATAACAATCCTTGAGGCAATGAATCAACTTTTAAGTCAACTTTAGGCAAATGGGAAACCTGTCAATGAGTCAACTTTTAAGTCAACTTCAGGCAAATGATAACAATCATTGGGGCAAGCCCTATTAAGGTCCTTGAAGTCTATGCACATTCTCCATGAATCATCAGGCTTTCTGACCATCACCGGGTTTGCAACCCAGGACCGGTATTTGACTTCACGGAGGATTCCTGCTTCAACTAGTTTGTCAACCTCTTGGCATGCAGCCTTGCTTTGTTTGGGGGCGAGGCTCCTTTTCTTTTGGACAACCAGTTTGACATTTGGAGGAATCTTGAGCTCATGTTCAGCAACGCTTCGAGGGATGCCTGTCATGTCACTGGGACACCAGGCAAAAATATTAACATTGTCTCGTAGTAACCCTTTAAGTTTTGAAAGTGTTTCTATGGGGAGATCTGTGTTGATCCATATTTTCTGTTCTGGGTATTTTGGGTTGATGCTGAGGCCGAGTCTTCTTCGGTCACTGTTGCCTTCGTTCACCACTAGTAATGTGGTTGATGCTTGAAGGGTTGCGATCCCATCCTTTGTGGGGATCTTTGCACTCTTCCGACTAATGGAGATGGTCATGTCAAAAACCACTACTCCGGGTCTGCCAATGATAACATCATAATTGGACGGCAGGTCTAAGACGATAAAGCTTAGTGGTTCAGTTCTTTGCATCCTCCCATCGGAGAAATTCACATCGAGTGTTATTTCTCCCAAGGGCTTGATGGGTATGTCTGCAATGCCTTTGATGGAGGCTTCTGTGGGTTGGAGCTTGGAGCGTTCTTCCGGGCTTAGGAGGTTAAAGTATTTTACAAACATGATTTCGGTAGCTGCCCCTGTATCTATGTAAGCCTTTTATGTTTTTACTGAACCGACGAAGGCTTCAAGGAGGAGGGGATCACAATGTTTGTCTTCTTTGGTGTGAGGAAAACAGACGCCTTGATGTTCCCAAGCTTCCAACCTCTGACGCTTGCTTGGTGTTTCTTGCTCGAACAAGACCATAGCAACTTCTTTCTTCTTGTTGTCGATCATGTTTTGTTTAACACCTTTAACCAAGTGGGCCAGCTCCCCGGATTTAACAGCTTCTTCAATTCTTTTCATAAGTTGGAAACAGTCGTTGGTGTGATGTCCCTTTTCTTCGTGGAACTCACAGTACTGGTTGGAGTTTTCGTTTCTGTAAGACCCTAACCCGTAATCACGCAATCAACGCCTAATCATACGGGTTTTGAACTTACTTAAAACCACTCCCGATTTAAAACTTAGATATTTAAGAAAAACTTAAATTATTGTGATAAATACTTTTTGATTTCTACATTTTAACTATTACAACATATGATGATATTTCGCAATTTCACGGGAGACTCTTGAATTCTATTGCGGAAGCTTGATGAGTGTTCGGGCGTGTTCGGTTCTTCTCGTGACTTGATCCTTGCTCTGGGACGTCCACCAAATGTTTACCTAGCACCACCACACAAAGAATGGTTAGTGGGTTGTCAATAAAACAATTAAACTAGTATGAGAGACGTTACACGTCTAAACGGAACGAACCAGGCCAAACGGCCCTTATTCAGGGGAACAAACTGCTGCGACTTTTGCGCAGCAGCTGTTCGGATCGCTTTTACCCCTTCTAAAACCCAAAATCCGACTTCTACTTTAAAAAAAGAATTGTTTTACGCTCCGAGAGCTTTCTAGGCATATAAAGAACGTCTCCTAACGATTTTTCTACGATTTTATATGAAATTTTGAAAATCAGGTTGTAAGGCTGTCAATCCGCGCGGCCGGTCGCTCAAACCGCGCGGCCGGTCGCTTAGACGCTGACATTTCTGAGCCCCCTGTGAAGGCCGCGCGGCCGGTCACTTAGCCCGACCGGCCGGTCATTGCTTCTGTTGCTTGTTTGGTGATTTTTAAGCATGAGAATCATATCGCAACTGCATTTGATGATTCCCGAAGCCTAAGTAATGACTTGCCGACTAAATAAACCTTTGTTTGACTGAAATTATGGTCCGGTTTATGTCGCCATGATCCGGTTCTTAGTTTTGAATGTTTATGGCGACTTTTACCCAATTTGACCCATTAAGGCCTTAAATCAAACAAGGCACTTTTGACCACTTAAATTGCATATCGTTTGAGTTGTCAAGTCATTAGTGTCACACCCTCAAATTTCCACTGCGGGGTTCATACCGCGAGGCGCATGACATACCAGGATCCCATAGCCATAAGTCATATGAACGAACTCTAAATGCCCAAACCATTTAGTTCGTTTCAAAAACCAAGTTTAGTTAAGTTGCGGAAGCGTAAACCAAATTTAATCCTTTTAAAACCATGCGCAAAACAACGCGCCCAAATTAAAACCATATGAAAGAAAATGTGAAAGCATAATATGTAATTTAGGTGTATGCCCAAGACCCCAAATGCAATGAAGTGTGTAGTGCTTTCTAATTCTGGCACCGGAAGCTAACTACCTGCAAAAGCATGTAAATCGTGGGTCAACAAACAATGTTGGTGAGTTCACTGAGTAAAGTAGGTGAGTAAGTAAAAGCGTAGGTTTCCCAAACCATGTAACCAAATGAAAGCGGCGGTCTCCCAGACCACATAACAGTAAGTAAGAACATCGGCCTCCTTGGCCACAAGTAAATAGCTAATTCAAATGTTAGGGGTAGCTAGCCCACTCATGATAACTAAAACCGGCGAATACCGAACTACTAATGAACAAGTTCCCATAACCGGGATAAGGATGCCTTGCATCATTGTCCATCGACAATGATTATGTTTGAAGCTAATAGTTCACATCCGTGCTCCCAGCACGATGTGAGGTTTGTTAGACCTAATAGCGCTATCAACTAATTAACCCGCTTGCCCAACCGGCAATTGATTCGGTATTTTGAAGGACTTAAAAGATGTGTTTGGTTTAGTTCATCAAGGACATATATATGAATTAGTAAAAATAGATTCACCACGTGAACCATGCACCCCAAACCCGGGATGTGTAAAAGTAGTCCCAAACCGGACTAGAAACGTTAAGTAAGTTGTCTCAACCCGAGACGCATGCTTTTGAGAAAAGAGTAGTGAAACTCACCTTATCGCGTAAGCAAAGAATCCGAACAGCAAGTATTATATGCTACCGACACCCTAATAACAGTGTCACTACGTGAGTATAGGCGTAACATCATTACACCATATAACTCGTTTGTCCAAGGCGTTTTAATATTCAAAAGTGTGTATGCGACGCCTAGTGATTCTACATGCAATAGTAAACCCTACGGACTCGTTGGTGAATGAGTTGGTTATAATTAGTTTCTACAGCCCGTATGTGTCATAAACATGTGTACTTCCGTTATATGTCAATTTTAGATCACCTAAGACCTCAAGTAATCACATAAGCACATAATACACAATCTGTGTTTTCAGGACAGATTGTGCGCCATCAAAACGAATTTATTTAAAATACTTAACAAATGAATTAGAGTCCCAAATTTTTACTGAATTTTATTTGGGATTCACTCGACAATACCTATTTTTGTTTTTTTTCTTAATTCCAAACACAAAAATTATAAAAATTCGTACAACACAGCAGTGTTCAGAAAATTTCCTCAACAGGTCAGTTTAGTAGGAAAATTCTTAAAAATCGTGTATTCATCCAAACGAGATGAATCCACTTGGAAAAGCTCTATTTTTCCAGTATTGACCTACTGTAAAAATTTCATAACCTAACTCCTTGTAAATCTCAAGTTATGACCATTTAAAGTTAGCCCAATTTACAAATCCGAAAATCTGATATGATCCCTAATCAATTAAAATTCCAAAAACGACTCAAACGATGTCCAAATTCGATGGTTTTGCCCATTATGAAAAGCTAAGACCTTGTACATTACAATCATGCAAAGAATCGATCAAACCAATTATTTTCAAGCCACGAATCAGACCCTACAAGTCGACATTCAGAATCTGTCCAGATTCTAATCATGCAATATTATCAATTATATCAAACCCTAGTTGCATATTATCAATCAATAACACCTAATAATCATCATACAACTTTAGTAAGAACCACATCTGGTCAAAACCCTAATTATACATCACAACCATCATTATTCACAAACCCTAGAAGTCTAAAACATCAAGAACATGCATAATCATGCAAAACTTATAACATTCATTATGTAACAATGTGGTTGACCCTTTTAATCTTCGTAATCATCATGTTTTAACTTTTATAAAATACTTTCAGACCTGGACAAACTTGTTATATGATTTTTATAGTAAAAACATAAGGTAAAAGCGTAAGAAATCATAAGTTATACCCTTAGCTCTTCAATTCAATCAATCGCGCGCCTTGGAGCCTCCCAATTGATGATCTTGAGCCTTAGCAGGAGTTTTTGGAGTGAAATATTCGTGTGGGGCAGTAAGGGGGCGATTAGGGTTGAGTATGAGGGTTGCATGGGGGTTAAGGATGCTTAAATATGAGTTTGAGGCGGTTTAGACCCGTCAGGTTAAATGGAGCGGCCGCTCGGAGCCTGTGAGCGGCCGCTCACAGGTCCGGGTGGCGCGCTTTTGCCTCGTTTCGCCTCCCGACGCGTTATCCTTCGACGTTTTCGTTATTTCGGACCGTAACAAGGGTAACCCCATGCATTAAGACCCTAATCAACCTCATGCTCCACTTTTAATGATTTCTATTAACGTGTTCGGTTTAGGTTCACATAATCACGTATGGTTTTCACATAAGTTTGTCGGGTATCACCGAGACCCATAAGTTTATTATTCACCAACGTCCGAGGTTCACTAATCATGCAATCACACATTGACTCATAACCATGCACGTATGTCTTATCTAACTAACCCTAGTTAAGTATAATGCAAGGAATGTAACTAGAGTTTAGTTAAAGTGAGAACCTGAATTTTCGGGGTATCACAATTAGCCACTTGATCAACAAAAGCGTTTGTCCGATTTGTTTCATTACGACTTAGATTCTTAGAATCAACCTTTATAAATCCTTTAAATCCCCAAAATGCCCTTCATGACCAAATCTTTCAATTTAGCCATTCGTGGCGAAACTTCTTGTTTCAAATCCAATGTTTTTGACTCAATGACTTGTTTAAAAACCTCTAAGTCCTTCCGGACTTAGAGTTTCATCCTTTCTCAAGTTTTCACATGGTGAGGACATCACCATTTGACCCGTTTAGACTCATAGTTCATAATACAATGTTACCCAAGTTTTTATCTATGGTTCAAGTGACACAAACTTGACCCATTTAACTTCATGCTTAACGACTCCATTCAATTGATTTAATTTGGATTAAAACATCATTTCTCACATCTCTTTATTAGTTGACCCGTTTGATGGATTCCTCCATTTGGTCACAACTCATTATCTCGATTAAGGTCATAAACCACATTTTGTATCGAGTGCCCATAAGGCGACCCACTTCATAGATTATACCCCTTGGGGTTTATCTTTATCTCACACTCAAGATTTAAAACTAATGTTTATAACAATTAAGCAATGTTATAGTACATTGGTGTAAGTAACACTTACCTCATATCCGTTCTTGCTTCCATGGCATCCGCCTTGCATCCGTTTGACCCGTTTGCTCCCTCTTTGTTGTACCTAACTTGAGGATGAGTCAAACTCGTTTATTAGAATACACAACATGGAATTATTTCACTATCCACATGTCATGTATTCATTATCAATTATAGCTAAATCCATAGATACTTCCTTACATAGAATGTGTAATCAACTTGGCTTATTACAAACCAACATTACATACAATTGATGGCTCTTACATGATTCTAACTTCATAGTTTCACTAGTGTTCACCAATTTGGCATTTAATCAAACACTTGGTGTGCACCCACCAATTTGTTTAGTTTCAAAAGTTCAAGATATAGCCAAAGCATCACCATTTGTCTAATCATCATCATAACACATTATTTAGACCATTTTGCCTAAATTTCTTACTATAACAACTTCACAATATTCCCAAGACCACTAGATGTATATGGGTTCAACATAGAGGTTTAACCCTAATTTTCACAAGTTAACATATTCACATGAACATAGCAAACACATATGTAAAATGCTATTTACACCATATTTAGATATGTTTGGAGCTCCCTAAAGTTAGAGAAACCACCATCAACATACATTATCACATTTTTGTAAAACCCTAAATTTTCACCATGATCAAGAATGAATATAACATCAATTTCTACCAAATAAAAGGTACCTTGATGTTTATTAAGCCTTAGATGACTCGTTTCTTGCTAGCGCATTGAAAAGCCCCTTGATTTGTCTTAGATTCAACATGATTTGAGTGTTTAGGGCTTGAAGTGGAAGGAGAATGTTTCTTCCTGCCATGTATACGACACACACACACACATATGTGTGTGTTTTTATGATTTTATTTTTATTTATAAAACCCACTTTATTATATAGACAACTATGGCCCTTCAAGTTTAGTCTCGGGTTTGTTGTTATTTGGTTGTTAAAAACATCCACCATTTAACTCGCTTTGTTATTTTATCAATTACTCCTAAAGGCGTATTTAGACTAAACGAAATTTTGGGGTGTTACAACTCTACCCCCCTTAAAGAGGTTTCGTCCCCGAAACCTTTCTCTTATATTTGCTTTGGTTACCCCAAAGTACCTTGGTTCTCTAAACCGATTTGAGAACCGCTCATTCATTTGTCATTCAATAGTCTAAACAACTAGTACTATATACTTAGGGCGATTTTCCCTTTGTTCGACTTCACCCTTTCGATTGTATTCTAATACCTTAGTTTCCATAACGCAACCTATGTTACGCTACTCTTTTGTTTAACTAGGCGTTATTTCATTGCATAACATCTATTTGCATGCATAACATCTATTTGCATACCCTTACAGGGTATTCTAGTTACTCATGTATTTTTCATAGACCCGACTCAGAACCGTAGTCTACTCTCCGTCTACTTTTTTTTTCCCGAAGGATGTAATGATTAAGGGGCCATACTATCATGCACCTTAGGGTATCTGCTGCAATACTCGATTGTAGCATGCATAGGCATACATGTCTATGCGTCTATTTCTAACAAGTAATTTGTCTTGGTTTCCAAGACTAACCCGGCTTTTTAATATAGCCGTTTTCTAGCTTTTTGGATTCATCCCCGAATCCAACCCTCGTTTCTTCTTGGTTTGCTATAATGTTATAAACAAACCCTGCTTTACACTAACACTTTCCTTTCTTTGGCTAATCCTATTTTAAGAATTTGCCATTTATTTGGTTTACCCAAGTTCCCGTTTTGCTAACTCGATTGGTGGTCATTGCCCCAACCGACCCGTTTAAAGACTTTTGAGTTTTAGATTTCAAATCGTTTATATATATTTAGAACGCTTAGTTTCTAAAAGTCCTCTTTCTGATTACCGATCTCAATATAAATTGAGGTCAGTTTCCTTTTCATAAAACCTGGTGTTGATTCATCATTACAACGTATTGTATCGACTAATCTCTTATTATCACGGTTTGCATCAGATTGTAATAACTACACAATCCAACTGTTATTATAATTTGCTTTAAATTGTACCAACGATACAATCTAATGTTATTGCAGTTTACACTTTTTCATCCTTAACCCGAGGGTTGAAAGATTTAATGATTTATCACGGCCCCAATCCGCTGTTTTAGGTCATTAATCCCAAGATTCATGACTTACCCGAATGTGATTATGACTCAACCCTTGATTAAGGTTCAAGTCCCTCTTTACGAATTTAACCTTCTATAAAAGTCCGAGTTTAATTATGACTTAACCTTGATTAAGGTCCAAGCCTGTTTTCAAGCTAAATCTGTTTATGACTCAACCTTGATTAAGGTTCAAGTTTATTTCCGAACCGAATCTATTTATGACTAAACCTTGATTAAGGTTCAAGTCAATCTTTGTATCAACCCAGGATAACTCGAATCGTATATTGCCCGTTTTGCTAGCCCAACGTATAAGCTGGTGCCTCGCTCAAGGTCTTGGATGGTTCGCATCCCTGCCGTGTTAGACAGTGGACTACGTCCATATGCTCCAGTTTGTTGTCCTCTTTGCTAGCCCAGCGTATTCCAGCTGGTGCCTCGCTCAAGGTCTTGGATGGATCGCATCCCTGCCATGTTAGACAGTGGACTACGTCCAAAATCCCCCGGCACCTCACACTTACTAAGCCTTTGTTACATAGGTTGTATATGTATTAATCATAAGAAACCCATGGTATCATATGTTTAACACTTACCTGGCCAGGGTAAGTAATTCGCATATGGTACACATGGACTTATTATAATTAAGGCATCACACCCTATGCAAGCAAATTTTCAGCTCATGCTTGTGCCCCCTATTTTATTTGGTAAAACCCTTCCTTGATAAATTGTTCAATGTTAGGTTTTTACCTTTATTCATTAAGAAAAAGCGGTGTGTTATCAATTTAATAAGGTTTGTGTGATCACACTCATTGGTATGATCACAACGCCTTCCTAAACATTAGTTTGGGATGATTACCCCCAACCCGGTCTCGATGTTCAAGTTAAGTTTGTGCATTGATCGTTCATTATTGTGAACTATGCACCTTTCACCTTTTGCTTATTGCTTGCATGTGCAGTTACTACTCTTCAGGTGATAATTGCATACTAATGCACCTACTATGATTTTGAGCATGTACCTGTTTAATACTTTCTCCCGTGTTCCCTTTCGTTACTGATCCATTAGCCCGAGTCGTTACTTGACTTGGTCCTTAGTGAGCATGCTATCAGCCGTGCTCCCGAAACATCTACAACCTCGTTTGGTGAATCATTTGATCCTCTCTCGATCAAATAAGATGTTATCATCCCTGTCACATGTATAATCTCAATTAATTAGTAACATGACATTTCAGTATTAGTATGCATCACTGCAATAGTGATGTTAGAATTCTTGTTATACGAAATTCTCGTTGCCCGAATCAATCTTTTGGATAGGCCCCATGAGTACCAAACCATTTCCTTATCAAGCTTTTGAGATAGCGTGTATCTACACGATATCACTATTGATTACCTATAACAATTTCCGATCAAAACGGATGTTCATTATAGGTATTACTTACCGGATTCCTTGATCAAGTCTTGAACCGAACACCCTTCAACACCTTGAGCGCACGGTTTGAGTCCAAGTATCCTTCCCGACACTCGAATCCCTCAAACCTATGGCTCTGATACCACTTGTAAGACCCTAACCCGTAATCATACGGGTTTTGAACTTACTTAAAACCACTCCCGATTTAAAACTTAGATATTTAAGAAAAACTTAAATTATCGTGATAAATACCTTTTGATTTCTACATTTTAACTATTACAACATATGATGATATTTCGCAATTTCACGGGAGACTCTTGAATTCTATTGCGGAAGCTTGATGAGTGTTCGGGCGTGTTCGGTTCTTTTGGTGACTTGATCCTTGCTCCGGGACGCCCACCAAATGTTTACCTAGCACCACCACACAAAGAATGGTTAGTGGGTTGTCAATAATACAATTAAACTAGTATGAGAGACGTTACACGTCTAAACGGAACGAACCAGGCCGAACGGCCCTTATTCAGGGGAACAAACTGCTGCGACTTTTGCGCAGCAGCTGTTCGGATCGCTTTTACCCCTTCTAAAACCCAAAATCCGACTTCGACTTTCAAATAAGAATTTTTCTACGCTCCGAGAGCTTTCCAGGCATATAGAGAACGTCTCCTAACGATTTTTCTACGATTTTATATGAAATTTTGAAAATCAGGTTGTCAGGCTGTCAATCCGCGCGGCCGGTCGCTCAAACCGCGCGGCCGGTCGCTTAGACGCTGACATTTCTGAGCCCCCTGTGAAGGCCGCGCGGCCGGTCACTCAGCCCGACCAGCCGGTCATTGCTTCTGTTGCTTGTTTGGTGATTTTTAAGGATGAGAATCATATCGCAACTGCATTTGATGATTCCCGAAGCCTAAGTAATGACTTGCCGACTAAATAAACCTTTGTTTGACTAAAATTATGGTCCGGTTTATGTCGCCATGATCCGGTTCTTAGTTTTGAATGTTTATGGCGACTTTTACCCAATTTGACCCATTAAGGCCTTAAATCAAACAAGGCACTTTTGACCACTTAAATTGCATATCGTTTGAGTTGTCAAGTCATTAGCCACTTGATCAACAAAAGCGTTTGTCCGATTTGTTTCATTACGACTTAGATTCTTAGAATCAACCTTTATAAATCCTTTAAATCCCCAAAATGCCCTTCATGACCAAATCTTTCAATTTAGCCATTCGTGGCGAAACTTCTTGTTTCAAATCCAATGTTTTTGACTCAATGACTTGTTTAAAAACCTCTAAGTCCTTCCGGACTTAGAGTTTCATCCTTTCTCAAGTTTTCACATGGTGAGGACATCACCATTTGACCCGTTTAGACTCATAGTTCATAATACTATGTTACCCAAGTTTTTATCTATGGTTCAAGTGACACAAACTTGACCCATTTAACTTCATGCTTAACGACTCCATTCAATTGATTTAATTTGGATTAAAACATCATTTCTCACATCTCTTTATTAGTTGACCCGTTTGATGGATTCCTCCATTTGGTCACAACTCATTATCTCGATTAAGGTCATAAACCACATTTTGTATCGAGTGCCCATAAGGCGACCCACTTCATAGATTATACCCCTTGGGGTTTATCTTTATCTCACACTCAAGATTTAAAACTAATGTTTATAACAATTAAGCTATGTTATAGTACATTGGTGTAAGTAACACTTACCTCATATCCGTTCTTGCTTCCATGGCATCCGCCTTGCATCCGTTTGACCCGTTTGCTCCTTCTTTGTTGTACCTAACTTGAGGATGAGTCAAACTCGTTTATTAGAATACACAACATGGAATTATTTCACTATCCACATGTCATGTATTCATTATCAATTATAGCTAAATCCATAGATACTTCCTTACATAGAATGTGTAATCAACTTGGCTTATTACAAACCAACATTACATACAATTGATGGCTCTTACATGATTCTAACTTCATAGTTTCACTAGTGTTCACCAATTTGGCATTTAATCAAACACTTGGTGTGCACCCACCAATTTGTTTAGTTTCAAAAGTTCAAGATATAGCCAAAGCATCACCATTTGTCTAATCATCATCATAACACATTATTTAGACCATTTTGCCTAAATTTCTTACTATAACAACTTCACAATATTCCCAAGACCACTAGATGTATATGGGTTCAACATAGAGGTTTAACCCCAATTTTCACAAGTTAACATATTCACATGAACATAGCAAATACATATGTAAAAATGCTATTTACACCATATTTAGATATGTTTGGAGCTCCCTAAAGTTAGAGAAACCACCATCAACATACATTATCACGTTTTTGTAAAACCCTAAATTTTCACCATGATCAAGAATGAATATAACATCAATTTCTACCAAATAAAAGGTACCTCGATGTTTATTAAGCCTTAGATGACTCGTTTCTTGCTAGAGCATTGAAAAGCCCCTTGATTTGTCTTAGATTCAACATGATTTGAGTGTTTAGGGCTTGAAGTGGAAGGAGAATGTTTCTTCCTGCCATGTATACGACACACACACACATATGTGTGTGTGTTTTTATGATTTTATTTTTATTTATAAAACCCACTTTATCATATAGACAACTATGGCCCTTCAAGTTTAGTCTCGGGTTTGTTGTTATTTGGTTGTTAAAAATATCCACCATTTAACTCGCTTTGTTATTTTATCAATTACGCCCAAAGGCGTATTTAGACTAAACGAAATTTTGGGGTGTTACAGTTTCTTTTGCTTTTTGGCAAGGGACGGGGAAGTTGAAAGGTGTGCTTAACTTCTTCTGTTGCCAGAATCTCTTGAGGAGTTTTGGTGAGGGCTGTGAAGTTGACATTTCTGTCCCTGCTTGGAGGGTTCCTGCTTTCTGGCCTTCGAGACTCAGACCCCCTGGGCCTTCTGTCGTGAGTCCCATAGTTGCCCCTCTTTCTGCTAGGACTGTTTCTTCTCTAGGTGGAGCTCCTCTTTCTTTGCTCCTTGATGTCTACAACCTCTTCTCCTCGGATACGGGCTTCAGCCCTTTCTAGAGCTTCTTCAAGAGTCCGTGGGAGACTCTTGTTAAAGTCTCTTGTGAGGTATTTCGAGTTGATGGCGTTCATGAACCCTGCAATCTTCATCTTTTCATCTGCACCGACATAGGTGAGGCCTTCTTTCTTGTATCTTTCAATGAAATTTCTCAGGCTTTCGTCATCTTTCTTTTTTATCTGAAAGATGACTGTTGCATCCTTGACACAACGCCTTTGTTGCGAGAAATTAGCCAAGAATCCTTTTCCTAGGTCGTTGAAAGTTTTGATGCTTTCCGCAGGTAAATCATTGAACCATATCCGGGCAGATCCGACCAGGGTCTGCATGAACATGAGACAACATTCTGGGTCGCCCCATTTTTCGATGCGAGCAGCCCCTGAGAAGATCTGCAGATGGTCTTCAGGGTCATCAATACCATCATAGGTTCCGATGTGAGCTGGCATTTTCAACTTGTTTGGGAACTCGTAATCTGCTATCTCTCGAGAGAAGCAGGACAGGCTGTTAGGTTTATATGGTTGATGGGTGATGTGTTCCACCATGTTGTTGTTGTTTCCGTTTGGGTTCTTTTGTTGAGCAGCAATAGCTTGACTGATGAGTTGTTTCCAAGGAAAGTGAGCCATCATTTGGGATATCATGTAGGGCATAAGGTTAAAGCCTTGAAGGCTCTCAGTTGCCGCTACGTTGCTTACTACCATGGGGACACTCATGGAGGCACTACGAGCCATAGGTAGGGTAGCCATGGCTTGAGCCCATGAGGTGGCAGCTGGTGGTGGAACACTAGCAATGGGTGACTGTAGGAGTTGATCCAGAGTGAGTTCATACCCAATGGGTGCACCAGTGGTCGTGGCTTGGGTAGCAAACAAAGGAAAGGCAGTAGGACTGGGCCTGGTTGATTGATGAGCAGGAAGCCTATTGCTTGGACCTGCTTCATAGCTTTGAAAAGCGGTTTGTTGGCCAGGCTAACTAGTGAGAGGAAGGGGTGGTCCAGGGGAAAGTGACACTTCCTCCTCGTTGTAATCTAGTCGGATGCTTGCAACTCCATCCGGAGTCAGATCTATACGCTGGGGACCCTGTACATCATTAGGGAGAGGAGACATCACCCCTGAACGTGTGGGGGTGGAGTTTGGAAGATTGTAAACTCAGGGCGAGTTGGCGGAGTTTGGGTACCAACAGGGGTTCCTGGAGTAGAAAATGACATAGATCTATTGGGAGAAGCTTGATCTATGCCTGGTGAGATCTGGTTCACCTCTTCTTGAGACTCAGGTCAGACATGCTAGGAAGCTGGAGCTACACGATTGATATTTTAAGGAGACAATGGCGTAGCCCCACGGTGGGCGCCAACTTGTTGCTACAACAAATAATAGCCTAACGTTAGTTATGAGTCACAGGAAGGGTTCAAGGGTTCAAGGGTTTCAATCTGCCTAACGCAAGTCGTGGTGTCCTCCTACGTTGCAAAACGTAGAAGGAGGTTCCAGATAATATTATTTTTGAGTGTTAGAATTCTGGTTTGAGTGTGACTCAATACCAGAATTGATATTCTAAGACCCGAGTGATGTGTTCGTGTGATGGAGATATTCTCCTCACGTGAGTGTGGACCAACAGAATAGAAGATTGAGTGTAAGAGAGAATAATCAGGGATGGATCAGATTTGTGGGATTGATCCTGATTATATAGAGAAGGTATCTTCTAATTTAGGTAGGGATATTATCTTGGAACATGATGCAACAAGAGGACAAGCCACTTTAAGCCGGTGGTGGCTTTTGACCTGCGGTCCAAACAGTGCAATGCCTATACGACAGTTGCTTTGGGCTGGCCGAGGAAAAGATGACAAGAAAGGTCATCTTTTGATCTGTGTTTCTCCGCCCATTGAGCCTTCGTAGGTTTCAACACTTCAAGCATAGTTTTGTGATAGTTATTAATATTTTTGCTTCAGGCTACCCACGTCATCAGTGCCATTTATCAAATGTTAGTAGAATAACGAGCGTGAATGGGGTGGTCTAGTGGGGCCCATTTCATCCAACCAATCAAACTTTTTTCCCTTTTCTCTCTTTTTTTTAATTAAAAGGGGCGTTATTCTATTTCCTGTTAGTTATTAGACTATTCGTTGTGGAAGCGCGAGCGGCATTACGCGAACAGAGTTTTTACACCGGTGTTCACCTCTAGCCACAACAGCCCGACGCGAATCCCGACGCGAGCGAGCACAAGCGACGATGGTCGCGTGAGCTAACGGGAGAAACTGACCTTTGGTCGCACCGATGCTCACCTCCAGCCACAACGGGGTCAAGTGATCGGGTTACTTGAGAGTCACGTTGGTAGCTCGCACCCGGTCGCTCGCGGCTCCACAACAGACGACCTTAGGGGGTTGTGGCTTTATTCTAGTATCTTTTGACGTGATGCATACGTAGTGCTGAGGTGACATAATAAAACCCATGAGGGTCCTTTCCACACCAAGCCTAATAGTCAAGGGATTGTCTATGCAACTCACTCTACTTATTGTATCACACGTGTAACTTGAAAACAAAAGATACTTAGACCATGTGTAGTGGGGGGGCTTTATTTATAAAGCCCCCTTCCTGATTGGTCCACGTGGCTGCTGAGTCAGCGTGAAGAGAGAAACTGAAAAAGGGGTGTAGTGGTGGGGCTTTATTTATAAAGCCCCTGATTGTGATTGGTTGATTTTTTTTTTAATCTTTTAATTCAAAATAATTAAAATAAAATGCAAATAAATATAAAAAAATTACAAATAATATTAAAAACACAACTAATATTAAAAAAAATTACAAGTAATATTAAAAAAAAAAAGTTACAACTAATATTAATTTTCATCTTCGGATTCTTCATATTCGTCTTTGTCCTCTTCTTCTTCTTCGTCACCTTCTTCTTCTTCTTCTTCTTCTTCGTTTCCTCCTGGGTTTGGAATATACCGAACCGACCACGCTTGTTGGACCAAATCCGCAGCTAACGCGTCATGTACTTCATGGTCGCGGAGTTCATGTGCGTTGAGCACTCTTTCTTGCATATTAGCTTGCGGTAGATCCTGAACGGCTTCCGGTACATAATTTTGGCATATCGCTTTACCTTCATCTTCTAATATCATATTATGCATGATTATACATGCATACATAGCATCTCGCAACTTGTTTGTGGTCCATGCACGAGCAGGGTTTCTTATGTAATGCCAACGCTGTTGAAGAACCCCAAAACATCTTTCTATGTCCTTTCGTGCCGCCTCTTGGACCTTTTTAAAGTGTGCCCGTTTTTCATCGTACGGGTTACTAAATGTCTTGACGATAATGCTATACCTCGGATATATTCCGTCAGCCAAATAGTATCCGTGTGGGTAGTAGTTTCCATTAGCGTAAAAGCACGCCTTTGCTGCCTGCCAAAAATGAAATCCTCAATAATAGGCGACTGCTCAAAAACGTTTAAGTCGTTGCATGAACCCGCAACACCAAAATAGGCCGACCAAACCCAAAGATCGACTGAAGCCACCGCTTGAAGAATAATCGATGGTCCTTTTTGGTCACCACCCGTGTGTTGACCTCGCCAAGCGGTTGGGCAATTATACCACCGCCAGTGACGACAATCAATGCTACCCAGCATTCCTGGTAACCCATGTTCATTCGTATGCATCTCGTAAATTTTTTGTAAGTCGTACCAAGTGGGCCTTCTAAGATAACGGGCTCCGTACAACTTTATTATTCCTAAAACAAATAATAGAAATATATATAAAAAATAAATACAAACATATATTAAAAATAAATACAAACATATATTAAAAATAAATACAAACATATATTAAAAATAAATACAAACATATATTAAAAAAAAAGTAATGTACCTTGGCAAAAATACTCCAAAGAATCGCGTGTTGTTTTCTCGGCCATTTTTAAATACTCGTCGTTGATATCCGTCGTGTTGCCGTATGCGAGTATACGCAGTGCCGAGGTACACTTTTGAATAGACGTGAATCCCATCATCCCCCTAGCATCCGCTTTTTGTTTAAAGTACGGAAACGCGTTTTCAAGATCTTCGGATATACGTAGAAATAAACGTTTGCTCATCCGGAAACGACGCCTAAAGATCTTTGGGTCGGGGTAAGTCGGGTTTTTATCAAAGTAATCCTTCATCAAACGAGCATTTGCCGATACACGATCTCGTTCGTAGTACTGCCTAGTTTGTTTTGGAGGTGTAGGCGTACTAGTTTCTTCAAGATACCGCGCCGAAAGCGCTAGCGCACTCGTAATGGCATCTTGCTCCAACTCTTCGTCTGTGGAATAACCCTCGTCGCCTAGAAACTCTCTATAATATTCTCTCGCAATAGATGATGACGCGGGGGAACCCATTTACTTCTAATATTGGTAAGTATGTGTTTGAATATTTTTTTGAGTTTGTATTAATATATATATGTGTTGTGTGTGTTGTATTTATAATAACAAAAAAAAAAAAATTAGCCGTTTGATAATTAAAGGAAACGGTCAAATGACCGTTGCAATCCACGTGTCCAATTTTGATTTGCTGGTTCAATTTTCACACAGCGTTATTAATATAACGCCACCAACGAATTTGTGAAAATAGCGTCCCCTGTAGCGGTGTTGGGGGTGCTATTTTTGAAAAATTTTGGTAAATCGCGCCCCACTACGGGGGTCTTAAAATACTAAAAACAGTAAAAACACTAAAAACAATACAGATTGGCCGCTATCTTGGGAGTGCTTGTTCCTTCACATTATAGCATCACCACTTAACTACTTTACATATAAATTTGGTCAACATATTCATTCATTCATACACGTACTCCTATATCTTTCCTATATAAGTATCATATCTACTTTACTCCTCTTTCATACAAAGAGAACACACTATTTTCTTCAACTTTTAGAAACAAAACCAACAACAAAGTTCATCATTTTTGTGTCTTTTGATTAGTGTTAATTTGTTACTTTTGTAACAATGGATGGAAGTGACATATACAAAGCTGCAAATAGCATAAGGTTAGGGAGTTTAAGAGCACTTAGCACAAGAACATCAAGTTTAAAATCTGGAAGCACTTCTGTATGGAGGAATTCTGGTATGGATGTTTTCTCAAAGTCTTCACGTGATGAAGATGATGAAGAAGCTCTTAAATGGGCTTCTCTTGAAAAGCTACCGACATTCGACCGGCTGCGAAAAGGTCTACTTTTTGGATCAACTGGACCATCTAATGAAGTTGATATAGATCATCTTGGAACAGATGATAGAAAACATTTACTTGATAGACTTGTAAAAGTTGCTGATGAAGATAATGAGAAGTTCTTGTTGAAGCTTAGAGACAGGCTTGATAGGTACATAAATATTTTCATATATTATTATTATTATCGGGAATAATGGAAATAAATAATCCCAACTATTGACTATTGACCAATAACAGTCCCAACTACGAAAATTACTAATAGTGGTCTCAACTTTCGACATATTGGAATATAATGGACCCAAACTAACGGAGGTCTAACTCCGTTAGTGTGATGCTGACGTGGCATCCTATGTGGCAAAAGATCCTACGTGGCATCCTATGTGGCCAAATGATCGTATGTGGCATCCTAGGTGGCAAAATTATCCTACGTGGCATGCCACGTCAGCACCACACTAGCGGAGTTAGACCTCCATTAGTTTGGGTATATTATATTCCAATATGTCGAAAGTTGGGACCACTATTGATAATTTTCGTAGTTGAGACTATTATTGGCCAATACTCAATAGTTGGGATTATTTATTTCCATTATTCCTTCTTATTATTATTTTATTTTATTTTATTTTATTTATTTTTATTTAAACTTTATTTCTTTTTTGGGTTCATCATGGTATAGATATAAACTAGTGTTTGATCCCCGCGTTGCGGGGACGGGGGTTGTTATGCTAAGTAGTAAGCAAATGATGAGCAGATCCAGAAAATAGAGTAAAACAAAAACACGAATTTATACCGCGACGTCAGGTAAAACAAACTAAGGGTCTGTTTGGTTGATTAAAAGCTGAATAATTAAGAGGTCTGAATGGTTAAGAGGCTCTGAATGATTAAGTGCTGAATGGTTCAACTATGAACTAAGTATGAATGGTTCAGCACTTAACCCTTCAATTCAGAGCCTTTTTTAAAGTTGAAACAAACAATCTAAATGCTGAACCATTCAGAACTGAATGATTCAGAGCCTCATTAAAAGGCTACCAAACATGCCCTAAGCTAACCACTAAATACGATTTACTCCCTTCATTTTTCTTTCTAAACTTAAATCCATTAGTCCACTTGAACAATTTTTAACTGGAACTTGGGATAACTCAAAAGGAATAGTTGACTCCACAACTTTTGCATTGTTATCCAAATCGGAAAGAAAGAAAAAATATTTTGACTTTTAAACGGGTGCACATTAGCCATCACCCACTGGTCACAAGAACCTACCCAAAATGTAATATATACTAATGGGTATGATTTGAAATGTTTACAGGGTTGGTATTGATCTACCAACAATTGAAGTTAAATTTGAGCATGTGACTGTGGAGGCTGATGTTAATACAGGAAGCCGAGCCTTGCCGAGTTTTATAAACTTTCACATTGATCTTTTTGAGGTTAGAAAAAAGTAACAATGTTTTATCACTGGGCCGTGATTGAACCGGCCGCTTTATTTGTTTACTGGTCGGACTGGTTTATAAAAAAATGATAGACGCGATAAATAACTTTAAAACAAATATGGAAGTAGTTTATCTTTTGCAATTTTAAAAGAACTATGGAGCATAAAGAACATATTTGAAAATCTGGTTCAACCGGCCCATAACCGCAGGTTTAAATGGAGGTGGTTCAAAAGCACTCAATTAGACCGGTTATCTAGTTGTTCCCATTCTAGTTATGAGAACAGTGAGAACTAAATTTTCCTATTTCTTGTTCATATTTATAGGGGCTATTGAGTTTATTCCATTTACTCCCAAATTCGAAAAAGCATATAACCATCCTTGATGATGTAAGCGGTGTCATTAAGTCTAGCAGGTGATAAGAACATAAATCCCTGGCTGAATCCAACTTTGTTGAAAATTTGATAGTTCCTGAATATCCCTTATTCTGACTGTTAATCGCTTACTTGCCGAATGAATTGTACTGATTTTCGTGTATAAACGTTTGTAGAATGACATTACTTTTGGGTCCCCCGAGTTCTGGGAAGACAACGCTCTTGTTGGCTTTGGCTGGTACACTCGCAAAGGAGCTTAAGGTAACATAAAGACCCTAAATTGACTTCATGTCAAACTACTAAAAGTTCTGATATGTGCTCTGTGCACACTTTTTTTTTTTTTTTTTTTTTTCTAAAGTAAAAGGAATAGTGAACTTCATGATACTATACACTACACTCTTAATTAAGTGTATACATTTAGTTAATTTGTTGTCTGCTGTATCTAGAATTTTTAATAGTTTATTTTCATAAATGTAGAGTACGGGTAAGGTAACATATAATGGCCATGAACTACACGAATTTGTACCCGAAAGAACCTCTGCTTATATCAGCCAAAATGATGTCCACATTGGAGAAATGACTGTTAGAGAAACGCTAGCTTTCTCTGCAAGATGTCAAGGCGTTGGATCACGATATGGTAGGTTTATAATTATTTATATTTCATTAATTATGTTTCTAACGGTATATTCTTTTTTGTAACACGACTCATATTATTATTATTATTATTATTATTATTATTATTATTATTATTATTATTATTATTTGATTTTTTTTTTTGCAGATATGTTAGCAGAATTGTCAAGAAGAGAAAGAGATGCACACATAAAGCCTGATCCTGATATTGATATCTATATGAAGGTATATAATCAATCATAAACATAAAGAAGCATTTGAATGCTTCATGGACAAAGTTCAAATTATTTCTCATTGTTGTGTTGTTATGCAGGCTGCTGCAACCAAAGGCCAAGAAGCTAGTGTGGTCACAGATTATACTCTCAAGGTATGATAGACGATGTGGCAAAAAGGGGTTGCATTGGCCCTAAACACTTATTCTCTATTTTTCTAAAATGTTTATGTCAGTGATTAGTGTGTCAACTATGACTACAAAGAATTTTAAAATTTAAGTGATGAATAGAAAGATTTAGCAGGTTCTAGGCATTAAAAAGACTTTTGACCTGTTTGACTTTTGATAGATTTTCTTTTGAGTAGAACTTTTGCGCAAATTGTATTATTTCACTATGTACTTTTAAGTTCAAATGGGTAATTTTTGTATGGGCTGGTTGGTGTCAAATATGATTACAAAAACAATATTATTCAAGTAGTAGTCTCATTTTTAATAAATCGACTTAGTAGGTTTTATGTGTTAGTAACACACTTTTGGGTGACGTTCTACCATCTTGACACATTTGAACTGTTTTCTTTGAATAGAATGCCTTTCAACCTGTCTGTGACATATTCAGATGCTTTTATGTTTAAGAATACATTCCTTTTCCCATTTATTAGTAAATCAATCAAAATCACCACCTCTACTAAAAAAAAGTGAAAATGATAAACTTTAAAAAGAAAATGTTTTCATGCGCAGTTATTGGGGCTGGACATCTGTGCCGACACCATGGTTGGAGACCAAATGATCAGGGGAATATCTGGTGGACAAAAGAAACGTGTGACAACGGGTGAAATGATAGTGGGGCCTTCAAAGGTTCTTCTTATGGACGAGATATCAACAGGGTTGGATAGTTCTACAACTTTTCAGATCGTGAATTCACTTAAACAGTTTCTTCACATTCTTGAGGGTACTGCTGTCATTTCTCTCCTTCAACCTGCACCAGAAACGTATGATTTGTTTGATGACATTATACTCTTGACTGATGGCAAGATTGTTTATCAAGGCCCGCGTGAACATGTTCTTGAGTTTTTTGAATCAATGGGGTTCAAATGCCCCGAAAGAAAAGGTGTTGCTGATTTCTTGCAAGAAGTAAGTATTATATCAGGCCTTTTCCATCGAGTTAAAGTGTTTGAAGTAGATAAATAAATGCAAATCACTAAATAATAATAATAATAATAATAATAGAAACCAATATTATACTTATTCTTGATTTTATTAACAGGCCTCATTTTTAACTGATTTTACCAACAAGTTGTTGATATGGCATTGGTTGATGCCATGCTTGGAGCCACATTAGATGCCACATATGCACTAAATATTTATAACTATGCAAAAACTAATTGACAATAAATGACCATATTAGTACTCATGATGTTGAAATCTTGTTAAAGGTGACATCCAAGAAAGATCAAGAACAGTACTGGAAGGGAATGGATGAGCCTTACAGATTCGTGACAGCCAAAGAATTTGCAAAAGCATTCCAATCATTTCATGTTGGAAGAAAACTGGCACATGATATTGCGACCCCATTTGACAAAAGTAAGAGCCACCCGGCTGCTCTCACAACCGAGAAATATGGTTTAAGTAGTAAAGAGCTCTTGAAAGCTTGCACTGATAGAGAAATATTGCTCATGAAAAGAAACTCTTTCGTCTACATCTTCAAATTGTTCCAAGTAAGTGTTATACTCTTATGTTACTCAAAAAGGTTTTATCATTCATAAGCTTTTTAACAAACTGCTGGTCAAATTTGTATTAATATCATCCTTCTTTGGTTGTATTCAGCTAACTGTCATGGCACTCATTGCTTTAACGGTGTTTTTGCGCACTGAGATGCATAAAAATGATCTAGAAGATGGAGGATTGTATACTGGGGCTGTATTTTTCGGTGTTGTTATGATAATGTTTAATGGAATGCCTGAGATATCAATGACAATTGCAAAACTTCCTGTTTTCTACAAGCAACGGAACTTCCTTTTTTACCCGTCGTGGGCATATGCTGTTCCATCATGGATCATCAAGATTCCTGTTTCATTTCTTGAAGCTGGGGTTTGGACTATTCTCACTTATTATGTCATTGGATTTGATCCTAATGTCTCGAGGTAACTAGTTTTTAACATTGTTTGGTTTTACACTTTAAGAATTAATTATGCGCCGCACAATTAGCACATCCAAACACCATCGTCTATTGCTTGTGTAATATATATCTAAATTTAAAATTAACTTTAAAAAAATCTTGCAGGTTCTTCAAACAATACTTGATATTGTTGCTTGTTAACCAAATGTCTTCTGGATTATTTCGGTTCATTGGAGCAATGGGTAGGAACATGATAGTTGCAAACACGTTTGGTTCATTTGCACTTCTCTTAGTGTTTGCATTGGGCGGTTTTGTCCTTTCACGAGGTATTACGTCACACTACTTTTGAAACATATATCATGCATTCTTTGCTTCCTTTTTTCAACTAACATATGGTCTTTTCTTGCTTAAGATGATGTCAAAAGTTGGTGGTTATGGGGATATTGGTCATCTCCCATGATGTATGCAATGAATGGAATAATAGTAAATGAGTTTCTTGGGCACAGTTGGAGAGCAGTAAGTTACACAAAGTTTTTTTTTATTTACTTAAAGGGGGTAAGATTGGAGGCTTGGATAATGGGTCAAACGGGTTGGGCTTAGGGCGGGTCGAATCACACATGTTGTATTGTTTAAGTTTACATTTTGAATGCTTTTTTTGTGTAATATATAGCCTTTTAACGGTACAACACTTGGGAAACAAGTTATCATAGCAAGAGGATTCTTTGCAGAAGCTTATTGGTATTGGATTGCAGTTGTGGCCTTACTCGGGTTTATTTTGGTCTTCAATATTTGTTTCGCTTTGTCGCTCGCCTTCCTAAATCGTGAGTTTTCTTTGTTTATGATATTCAAATCTTGTTATAGATTGTCATTTTATGACATTTGTTTTCGGTTTTACAGCTTTTGAAAAACCTCAAGCCAATGTATCAACAGAAGATGAAAGCGATTCAACCATTGAATTATCATCCATGAAGAAGGAATCCGCAGATGAAGGAAGTCATAATAAGAAGAAAGGAATGATACTTCCATTTGAACCACATTCAATCACTTTTGATGATGTCAAATACTCTGTTGATATGCCACAGGTAAATTCATTATTCTTGAAAATAGTAAATTTCCAAGAAAAAGATGATATTTTTACTTAGGGGATGTCATATGAGCAACAAATTCAGGTTGAAACGCGTCATTTTTTAGACTGGGTTGAAACAGGCCAACCATTTTTGTCAATCTTTAGTTTAAACGAAAAATATGAGATATTTATTGATGGGTATGAAAACTATTGTAGGAAATGAAAGATCAAGGGGTGGTTGAAGACCGATTGCTGCTACTTAAAGGCGTTAGCGGTGCTTTCAGACCTGGTGTTCTCACAGCTCTGATGGGTGTAAGTGGTGCTGGTAAAACTACTCTAATGGATGTGTTAGCTGGTCGAAAAACAGGCGGGTATATCGAAGGTGATGTTAAGATTTCTGGATATCCGAAGAAACAAGAAACATTTGCTCGAATTTCTGGCTATTGTGAGCAAAATGACATCCATTCACCTCATGTAACTGTTTACGAGTCTTTACTATATTCAGCATGGCTCAGGTTAGCATCAGATGTTGATGAACACAAGAGAAAGGTTAGTTATATACTCGTGCATAACAAGCATGTTTAAAAAGACCATTTTTGTAGTAATTGATGTTTTACAATTCTACAGATGTTTGTTGATGAGGTGATGGACCTTGTGGAACTCAACCCGATAAAGGATGCATTAGTCGGGTTACCAGGTGTCAACGGGTTATCAACAGAACAAAGAAAAAGGTTGACCATAGCAGTTGAGCTCGTTGCTAACCCGTCTATAATATTTATGGATGAGCCAACCTCTGGGTTAGATGCCAGGGCTGCAGCCATTGTGATGAGAACGGTTAGGAACACCGTTGATACAGGACGAACTGTTGTTTGCACCATTCATCAACCGAGCATTGACATATTTGAAGCTTTTGATGAGGTACAATCATAAAACTTCACTTTATTAGTTATTACCGTCGATTCTATTATTTATTCTAATGATCTTAACGCATTTAATACTTTGTGGTTTTGTAGCTGTTCTTGATGAAAAGAGGTGGACAAGAGCAATATGTTGGACCCGTAGGTCGCCATTCATGTGAATTAATCAAATACTTCGAGGTATGAAACTGTCAATATGAATGCGGTTGCACATGCGACCTTATGTTTTATTTCTAACGGGCTAAACAGTGGCGAAGCTTGGTTTCAAAATCGGCGGGGGCCGAACTCATTTTTTTTCGATTGGTAGTGGAAAATCGGTGGGGGCCGGACTCAACCCGGACTCAATTTACCTATGAAAATCGTAAATTCCCCCTACTGCGCCAAAAAACAGGGGGGCCAGGGCCACCCCTAGCCCCAACAATACTTCGCCTTTGGGGCTAAACATGTAGAGTAAAAATAAACAATTTAAAACAAATACTAGTAAAAGAGGTCGAAAGTATTAATAATGATAAGATCTCTTGAATCGTATTTGACACTACATATTTATAAATAACAAAAAGTATACATGTCGTCAAAACTTGTTTCGGGTCAACTCATCACACTTGATTTGACCCAACAAAAAAGTTAACCGTTGTGACCAAGAGCTCATGATCGAGTCTAATTGGGTTTACTCTAATGGGTCAAATTGTTGTAGTAAAAATAGTTCTCTAAACTAGAAAACATTCAAACTGGTTGAAAGTCACCAACTTAATATTTTTTTCTTGAAACAGGCCATAAATGGTATAAGTAAGATTAAAGACAGATATAACCCTGCAACCTGGATGTTAGAAGTCAGTACTACAGCACAAGAACTTTCTCTTGGAGTTGATTTCACAGAAATCTACAGGAAATCCGACCTTTACAAGTGAGTGCACCATGAATTACTGCTTATATGGGTCAAGTGGTTACAAGACCCTCAAATGTTTTTGTAATGTTTGGTTTTTTGCCCTGCTAGTTTCATGCTAGTAACCCTTTTTTAAAAGAACAAATGCTTACGTGGCAATCTTTTGTTTGAAAGCTATGGTTTTGTTGACTTTTTGGTCAAAATTTGTAGGAGAAACAAAGCCTTAATTGCGGAATTAAGCATACCACGTCCTGGAACAAAAGATTTATTCTACCCAACTCAATACTCGCAGTCTTTTCTTGTTCAATGCATAGCGTGTTTGTGGAAACAACGGTGGTCATACTGGCGAAACCCGCCATACACGGCCGTTCGTTTTGTCTTCACCACCTTTATCGGCATCATGTTTGGTACAATGTTTTGGGATCTTGGAGGTAAAAGGTAAGCATCATTGTTTCTATGGCATAACACAATTTAGGGATGTAAACGAGTTGAACCAAACCGAGTTAAGCTTGAGCTCATCTTATTTAACCTACAAGAGGTTGGTTGTTTTTAACTTACGAGAGCTAGAGCTCGGCTCGTTTCTAGCTCTATTCTTGTTTATTATTATAAATTTTATTTATTTAAACTTTTAAATGTGTTATATATATATATATATATATATATATATATATATGTATAGGATTTGGTTCAAATGAGAACCTTTCCCCAAATTGAGAACTAGAGAACCATTCTGAGCCACACATTTCTCTAAGGCAATTTTTTTTTTTTTTTTTTTTTTTTTTTTTTTGCAAAAATCGCTGCTTTATATGTAAGTAAATTTTTTTTTTTTGTATTTTTTTTTCAGTATACACATGTGTATAATTGCATTATACACATATGTATAATGCTATATACACATATGTATAACTGAAATATACACATATGTATAGCTGAAAAATGCTATATACACATATGTATAATTGTTATATACACATATGTATAATTGTCATATACACATATGTATAAATGAAAAAAAAATTCAAAAAAAATAAAAAAAAAATTTCCTTGCATAAAAATGTGCGATTAAAGCAAAAAAAAAAAAAAAAAAAAAATTTGCCTTTATATGAAATGTGTGGCCCAGAATGGTTATCTCAGTTCTCAAATAGGGGTTGGTTCTCTTAGGATCCCTACCCTATATGTATATATATATATATATATATATATATATATATATATATATATATATATATATATATATATATTGCTTTAATCGTACATTTTTATGCAAGGAAAAAATTTTTTTTATTTTTTTTGAATTTTTTTTCATTTATACATATGTGTATATGTCAATTATACATATGTGTATATAGCAATTATACATATGTGTATAAAGCATTTTCCAGCTATACATATATGTATATTTCAGTTATACATATGTGTATATTGCATTATACATATATGTATAATGCAATTATACACATGTGTATACTGAAAAAAAATACAAAAAAAAATAAAAAAATTTTTTTCCTTACATATAAAGTAGCGATTTTTGCAAAAAAAAAAAAAAAAAAAAAAAAAAAAATTGCCTTAGAGAAATGTGTGGCCCAGAATGGTTCTCTAGTTCTCAATTTGGGAAAAGGTTCTCATTTGAACCAAATCCTATATATATATATATATATATAGTGGAGAGTTCAAATGAGAAGAAGTTTTCTTGTAAGAAGAAAAAGAAGAAATTTAAACTAATAGAAGAAATATTTCATTTAATAGTTGTATTTAATGTTAAATAAATTTTTAAGTTTTTCTAACTCCCATAAACTAGTTAAATAAATGAAATCATAATTCTTTTTAAATATATATCTTTAAAGCAAAGATAATTTATAGTGAAGGATAAATTTCGATATGTGTAGGATGAATTTCTACATGTGTAGGATAAACCTAATGATATTTTCGATATGTGTAGGATAAAAGTATGACAATTTCGATGTGTGTAGGATGAATTTTGATATGTGTAGGATAAGTTTGAATGTGTGTAAAATGAAATATTTAAAAGTAATTAATTGAATAATTAATGTGAAATGAGTTAAAGTATTTAATGTTATTTCTTCTTTTTCTTCTCAAATTAAAATTCTTCTCAAATGATCCTCCCCCATATATATATATATAGGTATAATTATAAATTTCACATAACAAATAATATATACTATTTAGTTATATCATAGTTTAATCTATGATAATTAATATGTAAATATACATGTATTTAATATCTTAAATAATGTAATCGTTTCGACTCGCAAGCCTACTCAAGCTTGATAACTGAAGCTCGAATTCGTGCTCGTTTAAGCTTGGCTAGCTTGCGAACTTTTAACAAGCCAATCTCGAGATGAACATCTTGAGTTGTTTACACACCTAGCGTTAGTTTCAAGCAATATATTTATTAACCCGTTATGTATTTCAGGACAACCCAACAAGATCTGGTTAACGCGATGGGCTCGATGTATGCAGCAGTTCTTTTCTTAGGGATCCAAAATTCAGCAGTTGTTCAACCAGTGGTAGATGTCGAGCGAACCGTATTCTATAGAGAAAGAGCGGCCGGAATGTACTCTGCCCTGCCATATGCTTTTGCGCAGGTTTTGGTCGAAATTCCTTATGTGTTGGTGCAAACAGGGGTGTACAGTGTTATAGTGTACGCCATGATCGGATTTGAGTGGACTGTTGCTAAATTCTTTTGGTATCTCTTCTTCCAATTATGTTGTTTCCTCTACATGACCTATTACGGTATGATGGCTGTCGCTAGAGATGGACAAACCGGTTTTTTTTTAAAAACCGGTCCGGTTTGTAAACCGGTTCGGTTTCTAGAGGTTTAAAAAAATCGGTTTTTTTTAAAAACCGGTTTAAAAACCGGTCCGGTTTTCACACTCAAGGGGGACCAACATTTCAAACCGGTTGGGACCGGGTTGGAACCGGTTTGTGGAAAAAACCGGTAAAAAAAACCGGTAAAAAAACCGGTCAAGAACCGGTCAAAAACCGGTCAAAAACCGGTCAAAAACCGGTCAAAAACCGGCCATTGTTCTTAGAAAGTAGAGATTAGAGAGTGTTTTTGGATGAAGAATGCAAGATTAGAGAGTGTTTTGGATGGTGTGATTGATCCTAAACATTAAGGGGTATTTATAGTATGATTGTGGGTCAAAAATCCCCAAAAAAAACCAAAAAAACGGCTAGTTTGAAGGCTCCAACGGCTATATAGCCGTTTTCTAACGGTCAAAACCGGTTTTTAAATCGGTTTTTTTTTCGGTTTTTACAAAAACCGGTTTTCAAACCGGGTGTGCAACCAAACCGGGTTTTAAACCGGGTTCCAAACCGGTTTCCCTTTCAAACCGGTTTTCAAACCTGTCTCGGATCCAGAAAACCAAACCTATACCAAACCGGGCTTTGGGGTCGGGTTGGGACCGGTTTTTAAAAAAACCGGTTTTTGTGAAACCGGTTTATCGGTTTTTTTTTTCGGGCCGGGTGGAAAAACCGGTTTTTTTGTCCATCTCTAGCTGTCGCCATCACCCCCAACGCCAATATCGCTGCCATCATCGCCGCCTTGTTCTACGGATTCTTCAATCTATTCTCGGGATTCATCATTCCACGACCTGTAAGTTTCCCTAAATTAGTTAAACAAAAACTTATTTAAGGTTGTGTTAGACGTACCCTCTTATCCACTTTTATTTAATCTACCCCTTTTCAAATTAATTGGTATACACGTTGTATATAAACGACGAACATATTTATGCATGTATAAAGGGCGAACACACTTATACATACACATATAAACTTTCTTTTCTTTTAAATTTAAATCAATCGAATCAATAGCCAACCCTTTTACTTTATTTACTATAACCTTTTTCTTAAATCTTCTAAATTTGTAACAAAATCAGAGCATTCCTGTGTGGTGGAGATGGTACTACTGGGGAAACCCACTTGCATGGACTATTTATGGCATGGTTGTTTCACAGTTCGGGGACTTTAACGACGAACTCTCAAACGGTGAAACCGTTAAAGGTTACTTGGATCGATATTTTGGTTTCAAGCATGATTTTCTTGGGGCTATTGCCGGGGTGCACATTGGACTGGTTCTGTTCTTCGCCTTCATCTTTGCTTATTGCATTCGATCCTTCAATTTCCAGAAGAGATGATTTTGTTTTTCATGTTTGGTAGACGAAAAACACATTGGTTTGTGTAACTACTTAACAAACTTGTGATTTCGTATCGGATATATTATATATAGTATATAGTATATAAGATCCTTGTTTTCCCCAAACACAGATTTCTTGTTGGGCTTATCCATTAGCGTCATTATGTATTCTTTTAATCATTTTAGTTTTCAGAAAATCTGATAATTTAGAAAATAAAGTTACATAAACTTATAATAAAAACCCACAAATCATGCTGACATGAAAAACGAGGACCAAAACAGCTAATCGTGACATCAATTATTACTCTCCAGTCGTGACGTTCATGAATAAATTTCGAGTATTTACTTTATATAATGATGAGTGACATTACGTCATGAAAAAAAGAGTTTTTTTGATGAATTAGCGTTTTTATTCAAAAAAATTTTGTGATTTTGGAGCATGTCAGAAAACAATTTGTGAGTTTGGTACTTCCGCAATCTAAGATTGCGGAAGTGGTTGACGTGGAAGTTGAGTTGGACAAAAGCACTTTGCTAAAACAAGATTTGACTTCCGCAATCTAAGATTGCGGAAGTGCCATGTCAGCAACTCAATAAAACGAATTTGATATCACTTGTCCACGTCGTTAGCCATTGTCCACGATGTACAAGAACCACTGCCATGTCAACCACTTCCGCAATCTTAGATTGCAGAAGTACCAAACTCACAATTTGTTTTCTGACATACTCCATAGTCACAAAAAGTTTGAAAAAAAAACGCTACTTTGTCAAAAAACTCTGAAAAAAACTTGATCAACCTAAATAGCTAAGATAAATAGGGTAACATATCTACGAGCAACATGCGGGTAGGATCACACGGAGTTAAAATCCAAAGATGCAAGTTGATTGTGAAGTAAACCAATTAGATTGAGAAACAAGAATGCCACGACAAGAAAATAAAAGTAAAAAGTAACACATGAAGAATGTTTGGGATTGAGTTTGAAAATAACTTATTGACTTTTTGAAAAAGCCAATAAGTCAATAAGTAATTTTGAAAAGCCAGAATTTAATGCTTTTCCAAATGACTTATTGACTTATTAACTTTTTCAAGAAGCTAATAAGTCAATAAGGCACTTTTCAACTCAATCCCAAACACCCCCGAAGAGAAACAAATGATCAATGTCAAGTTCGGTTTTATATTGTGAGGCGTATAACTTAACATGTGACTCCAAATCTTCAATATTGTTTTGTGAACGTCTAATTTTATCTTATTATATTTTACACTAAATACACTATTACCTAGGTTTGAACTTAGTGTATTCCTTTAATGAGACATAAGCCTCTACCAAATAGCATGGCATATAATCAAATGTTCTTTTTTTCCTTAATTAATGTTGGAATTGTAGAATCGATACCCATATGTGATCACTATAGTTCCTCTTCCAAATACATAAGACATATGCAAATAGAAAAATTCCTAAGTTCAAATCAAGAATAGTTCAAACAAGGGAGGGGTGGGGGAGCCTCTATACGTCATCAACACCACCCCCGGTTGCGAGCGGGGAACCGACATGGGACATGGGGTAGGACTTTTAATAGACTGTAAATTAGGAAACATAATATTGTGTAATCATTGTAATTATCTATTTCCTAGTATAGGCCTATGTAATATTCTATATATTGTGATGATCAATAGAATGATGATCAAGGAATTGAACCTAATAATCTATCATGGTATCAGCCATATAGATCGATCCCCAACCAAACCCTTCCGCCACCTTCCCTTCTTTTCTTCTCCGGCAAGTCTCTGCCACCTCTCCCTTCATTCTGCCGCCCTCCCTTATATGTTTCCATTCCCTGCGGTCTTCGGCAATAGACAACAAAATCCATCCGGATGTTACGGTAACAAATATCCGATCCTACATCCCTATTTTGCTTGAATCTGATTCATCTCAATACAACACATGGGCCGAATTGTTTTGGATCCATTGTCATACCTTCCCCGTTTCTGACCATCTCCAACCTCGCAGACCACCCGTCACACCTGCTGCTTCCACCGACAAACAACCCGCACCAATTGCCCCCACTTCCCCTCTAGACTTTTGGGAGAGATTGGATGCCATAGTCCTTCAATGTATATATGGAACCATCTCAAACGACCCCGTCAACACCATCTTTAAAACCAATACAACTGCTCACCAAGCCTAGACCGCCATAGAAATCCTATTCCAAGACAACAAAGCCACCCGCGCCCTTTACCTCAAACAAAAGTTCAATAACACTCACCTTGAAAACTTCACCAACATGACCGCGTACTGTCAAGAGTTGAAGGTCTTATCCGATCAACCCTCGAATGTCGACGCCCTATTCGATGATGGCAGTTTGGTCTTACAAACCCTAGCTGGTCTCACCAAAGCCTATGAAAGTATTAGCACCATCATACACAATACAAAACCACTACCCTCATTCTACGAGGTCCGTTCGAAACTCTGTATGCAGGAGACCCGTAAACAGGAACAATAAAAACATACAGACACTGTCGCTGGTTCGGCACTCCATGTTTCAACCCATTCGAACCAGTCGACTCAGCCCCATAACGCGTCTGCAACCTCCGATCAGCAGCCACCCGCATCTGATACTCCTTCGGATCGTGGACGTGGTCGTAACCGGGGAAGTGGTCGCGGACGAGGACGTTCTTCATGGAACCGTGGCCGACAAAACAACTACACTGCTTATCCAAACCCCTTCCCTTGGCCTTACGGTTTTCCTTGGCAAAGCCCACCCAACTTCTCCTCACAGTACTCCACTTGGGCCTCCCCTCCATGTCCCTACCCCTCCTCACCTCAGCCCACAAACAACCCAAACAACAAAGGTGTTCTCGGCCCAAGCCCAGGAGCGGCCCACATGGCCTACACTCCCACAAACATCGCCCAAGCACTGCATGCTATGAGCCTGAACCCGCCAGACCAGAACTCTATTATGGACACAGGGGCATCTGATTACTATCACCAACAGTCAGGTACATCTCACTCTCCTCTTAATACAGGCCCTCCTAAATTTATAATTGTCGGTGATGGCAATATGATACCGGTTACTGGTGAGGGCAATATCACCCTTAAACCGCCTTACCCACCCTTTAAACTAAACAATGTTTTATACTCACCAAACTCATAAAAAAATTAATATATGTCCGTCACCTAACCACAGACAACTCTCTTTCCATCGAGTTTGACCCATTTGGTTTTCTTGTGAAGGACCTCAAGACCCGGATCCCTATCCTCCGGTGCAACAGCATCGGTGACCTATACCCGCTACTGCCTCCACCTGCTTCACAACGGACATCCCTAACTGTTTTAGCTGCCCTATCCCAACGCCTTTGGCATCAATGCCTAGGCCATCCAGGACCTACAATAGTAAACTCTTTGAAAAATTCTAGTTCTATTTCTTATGATTCAATAAACAAAACTGTTTGTCAATCTTATGTTTTTGGGAAAAGTATTCGATTGCCTATTGTTGCATCTACTTCTCATACTGTTGCACCATTTGATATTTTACACAGTGATCTTTGGACATCGCCTGTGCTTAGCACTGGCGGCCACATATATTATATATTGTTCTTAGATGACCTTACAAATTTCTTGTGGACATCCATTAGCAAACAAATCACAGGTTTACACCATTTTTTCCACATTTGCAACTCAAATCAAAACCCAACTTGAGCGTGCAATCAAAACCTTTCAATGTGATAACGGAACCGAATACATTAACAACAACTTTAAACAGTTTTGTGCCCAAAATGGCATGCTATTTCGTCTATCATGCCCTTACACCTCATCCCAAAACGGTAAGGCGGAGCGTAAAATCCTCTCTATCAACAACACGACCCGCACCCTCCTTGCTCACGCGGGTCTACCCCCGAACTTTTGGCACTTGACCCATTTGGTTTTCTTGTGAAGGAACTCAAGACCCTGGATCCCTATCCTCCGGTGCAACAGCAGCGGTGACCTGCACCCGCTACTACTTCCACCTGCTTAACAACGGACATTGATGCGTGTAAATGTATATATATAAAAATAACACAAGCTTTAATTAAAACGACTCACCTAAAAACTACACACGCACGGCAAGTGTACCGGTCGCAAAGCAGTAAACAGATAAGACCGAGTATCGAACCCAAAGACGCGAATGCAACTCTCGATCACAACCTATACCGAATACTAGCCTAAATAAATATATACTTAAATTGGGGGTATTTTAAACTAATAATTATAAACTTAGAATAAACTAAATATAAATAAAAGAACCTCAATTGTTTATAGGAACTTAGGAACTTGGAGAAATCGGATAGGAAGAAGGCTGGTTACTTAGGTAAAATCCCTAGACACTAGCAATAAATCCTGAATCTGGTAATTAACTTGAGACCCTATTCTTATCTAATAAACCTCCTGTCAAAGATAGCTCACTAGGCTCAAGGCGGGACAAGTGTAGAAATGCTAAGATGGATCTGGATCGCCCTAGCGTACCAAAATCCCACAGAAATCAGATTAAAACCTCTCCTGGATTAAAACCCTCAAACTATGAAGCAGACTTAAACTCTACTGAAGAAAACCTAGGAAAACTCTAAACACGGACAAGTAGCGACTCCCGCCCTAGCGCTTGTCAACTACCGAACAATGCCTAGTTAGTTACCTAGCAAACTCGAGTTAGATTTCTCACCCTCAAGAATGGACTGCACGTTTTAGTTAATTTATTATATTAGTTTGTTATACTTGTGTCGTACTCCAACTCCAAATACTAGCACGCTAACCTAAGTTGACGAACTAGATTGATTTCAAGACCTAGGGGGTATCTCTACATGCCTAGCTCCACAAAACCAATAAACAAACTGCAAATAAAATCAACACCAACACACATATATCAAATCCAACAATAAAATTAAAGTCATGTAATCCTACACATCAAAACTAAAAACCAAAAATCATTAAATACTGCATAAGACGTGTCTAGTTCATAAACCTAAGCAACCATAAAATATTTAGTTCATAATTATAATTAGAAACATAGTTATATAGTCTTGAAAAACAATAATAAACATGTCTCTAAATAATTAAAAACGATAAAACAAACCACCGGGTCTTCAAATAATTAATCTTTAGTGCACCCGAACCTTCCCCCTTCAAAAAGTCTCCAAGGCTTCCTTCTAATTTTATTGTTCAGAAGCTGCTGTTCGAAGAATGAATGAATGATTTTCCAATGAATATAAATTGCTTCTCTTCGAATGAATGATTCTCTTCTCAAAGAATAATAATATCCCCTTGTAATGATGCGGCCTCCTCTTCTTCCCTTCGATAATTGTGTTCAGCTTCTTATAATATTGCTCCTCAAATAAAATTTGCGCCGCCTTACTTTATTTCTTTGGATTTCTTTGGGCCGTGCCCTTGACTTTGTTACAAAGTCACTTTTGTGGTTTTTTTTTTTTCTTATTATCATTATTATTATTATTATTATTATTATTATTATTATTATTATTATACTATTATTTAAATATAGTATTATGACTCCGTGCTCTTGTCTCGGGTGTTCTTGGCTCGACCAAAGTTCATCGTTTACGCTCCAACGTCCACACGAACACCTACCAAAATATAAAATAAATAAATAAGTACTAAAAATGACTCAAAAACTATACAATGATAAAAATAGGCCAACAAACGAATACACGCCTAAAACTACTAAAAACTATATACAAAAGACTCAATTATAACTCAAAATACATAGGAGAATAGATGTGTTTTACGACACATCAGACATCCCCAACTATTTTTGCTGCCCTATCCCAACGCCTTTTGTATCAACGCCTAGGCCATCCAGGACCTACTTTATTAAATTCTTTGAAAAAATCTATTTCTATTTCTTATGATTCAATAAACAAAACTGTTTGTCAGTCTTGTGTTTTGGGGAAAAGTATTCAATTGCCTTTTGTTGCATCTACTTCTCATGCCCTTACACATCATCCCAAAACGGTAAGGCGGAGCGCAAAATCCGCTCTATCAACAACACGATCCGCACCCTCCTTGCTCACGCGGGGTATAAATGCTTTAACCTCCACACAAACCAACTAACCATATCCCGCCACGTCATCTTTGACGAAACCATCTTCCCTTTCCACCACATAAACAAAGTCCCTCCTTCCTATGAATTCCTATCCGCCCCACTTCACCCACAACTTTGGACCTATGTCGGTACTCAATTGACACCCTCTGATACAAACCATACACCTTCAGCCGATACATCCCAATCCTCAGCCCAATCCACTATTTCTTGTTCCAGTGCTGAGGCCGAATATCGAGGCGTTGCTAATGTGGTTGCCGGAATATGCTGGTTGCGCAACTTACTTCTTGAGCTTCACCACCCATTATCCAAAGCAACTATTGTATTATGTGATAACGTTAGTGTGGTTTATCTTTCGGGAAATCCTGTACAACATCAGCGCACCAAACACATAGAGCTCGATATTCACTTTGTTAGAGAGCAAGTTCAAAAGGGTTTAATCCGTGTTCACCACGTCTCTTCTCGTTTTCTGATTACCGACATCTTCACGAAAGGCCTACCACGTGTTCTTTTCGAAGACTTTAGATCCAGTCTCAGCATCCGTCAGCCTCCTGCTTCGACTACAGGGGTATAATAGACTGTAAATTAGAAAACGTAATATTGTGTAATCATTGTAATTATCTATTTCCTAGTATAGGCCTATGTAATATTCTATATATTGTGATGATCAATAGAATGATGATCAAGGGATTGAACCTAATAATCTATCAACTTTCCACTGGTGTGAGGGCATATGAAGGTGATGATGTGGTGGCGATTGGTATGTTGGAAAAAAGAATAGCTCCAACTTTAAGGTTTTTGGTGGGTCTTGTTGGGCTCGGTGGTGGTGATTGTGTTTATAGTGGTTTACGTTTTTTATGTAAGATGTTATTTTGACATCCTCAAGTTTTACGTACTTAGTACATATCGTTATACATTTAACTTGGTTTACGTTTCGGCATAATCTTTTTTTCGTTAGTTTTACATTTTTAGTTGGTCTACATTTTGTTGTTTTATCATTATATTTTGTTTTCTTTTTCTTTAACTAAGTTACATTTTTACCTTAAACCTTAATAAAATATAGATTAGACTCCGTCTACATTTTATAGGAATATTGGATTTTAATACTCCCAACTTTCAGAGTTTGGCCGACAATACTCCCAACTATAGAAATGTTTGCCAGCACTCCCAACTTTTAAGGTATTTTCCACTGGCACTCCCAAACTAACCTAGTTAGTTTGTTTAGTTAGTTTGCTGACGTGGCATGCTGACATGGCCATTATTGTTGACGTGGCACGCTGTGGAAGATGATGTGTCATCTTATGTGTCATCCACGTCAGCAAACTAACTGAACAAACTAACTGGGTTAGTTTGGGAGTGTCAGTGGAAAATACCTTAAAAGTTGGGAGTGCTGGCAAACATTTATGTAGTTGAGAGTATTACCAGCCAAATGCTAAAAGTTGGGAGTATTAAAATCCAATAAACCCATTTTATATCATCTAACATTCTAACCTGTGGGTTTTAGAAATTTGTACTTTTGTTTATACTTTTTCCCGGTTTTAGTAATCGTTCGGTCATCACAGTTTTACGTCTGGTACCTCGCTAGTTAATAATAATAATAATAATAATAATAATAATAATAATAATAATAATAATAATAATAATAATAATAATAATAATAATAATAATAATAATAATAATAATAATAATAATAATAATAATAATAATAATAATAATAATAATAATAATAATAATAATAATAATAATAATAATAATAATAATAATAATAATAATAATAATAATAATAATAATAATAATAATAATAATAATAATAATAATAATAATAATAATAATAATAATAATAATAATAATAATAATAATAATAATAATAATAATAATAATAATAATAATAATAATAATAATAATAATAATAATAATAATAATAATAATAATAATAATAATAATAATAATAATAATAATAATAATAAGAAGAAGAAGAAGAAGAAGAAGAAGAAGAAGAAGAAGAAGAAGAAGAAGAAGAAGAAGAAGAAGAAGAAGAAGAAGAAGTTTGACATTACCACCCTGATTTGCATATTATTTTGGCAACCCCATTGTCGTTTCCTTTTATGTGTTGATTTATCGCAATCATCTCTATCTCCTGACTCCTTTCCTTTCGTGGCAATGACGTCCCGTTATAAATTTGGCTGCTTGATTTTAATAATCAAATCCTCCAACATTTTGTACCAATGTCTGATCGGCCTTGTAAGTGTCTGATTTTTATTCTTAATTTGTTCAAATGTTGCTGCTTTTTTTGCTGTTATTATCAATATTTTAAAGGCAAAAGTTAGTTAATTATTTAATGTTTTTGTGGGTTCATATAGTAGGATTTTTATAGTTGATTGATATAGAATGTTAATGACATAAGACGTTGCTTCCGGTTGATCTTTTACTCTTGTTTTGAATCTTTGCCCTTGATTCTTCGGCTCCTTGGAAGCTATCCGTTTCCGGTCCAACGGGTTATCCATAACAATATTTCAACTGAACTTTGTATTTAGTAGATTAGGTGATGGCCTGCCTGCTATTTTGATGTAACTTGGCATGTATGGAATGAATATTATCAGTTTTGATACAAGTATTATTATTCTTTACATTGTTTGTACCTTAATGTTGAATATCAACTTATAAGCAAGTAAGCAACTGTTGGCTACTTCATAGGCTTTGCAGGCAACGATGAAAAATCCGAACCAAGGTCTGATTTTGAAAGAATTGGTTCTTTTAGAAACAAAGCACTTAATGCATCTACCAAATTCAAACGTTCTCTCAAGAAAAAGACTAGTAGGGGGCGAAAGAGTGATGCTCGAGTCAGCTCGGTTTCTATTGAGGATGTTCGAGATGCAGTGGAGATACCCGCTGTTGATGCTTTCAGACGCGATCTACTTCTCGATGAATTGCTGCCACAAAGTCTTGATGACTATCATATCATGTTGAGGTATTTTCTTTCTCTTGTATTGTATTATCTTCGATACATTTGGGTCCCTAGCCCCTGTGGCAATCCGTTTCCTGGATCGGGTGCAAAAGGTTGTACTAAGTAATTCTCTGTCTGCCAAGAACCAAGGTTTTATTTTTAGTAGGGTAGGATTTGCAATTCAAAAAGGGGTTGCGGCGCAGCTTGTTGCCCGTTTGCCTGCCATCCTCTTGTAATTTGTTATGGTTTTTAATGAATAGGTTAAAAAAAAAATTGTTACCTTAAAAAATTGATTGATGTTCTATATGTTTATTTTATAGGTTTCTGAAAGCAAGAAAATTTGATATTGAGAAAGCAAAGCATATGTGGGCTGACATGATCCAGTGGAGAAAGGAATTCGGTGCTGACACAATCATTGAGGTCGGTCATTAGTAGTTATAAGCAGTGACGGAGCTTGAACTTTTAGATGGTGTTGGGGGGGGGGGACTAAAGTCACGAGACCCAAATTTTTTTTTTTCAAATCGGTGGGGGCTGGACTCAGTATATACAAAAATTTTGGACAAAAACGTAGAAATTTACACTACTGAGTCAAAAATTGGTGGGGGCCAGGGCACCCTCTAGCCCTTCATATGCGTCGCCCATGGTTATAAGCATTGACCGTTATCAATGTCTTGCATCTAGTATCTAATTTGATATTCTCTTGTACTACCGAAATGTTTTTAGGACTTTGAATTTAAAGAGTTGGATGAAGTACTCAAGTATTACCCACATGGTAACCATGGAGTAGACAAAACCGGAAGACCTGTCTACATTGAAAGACTAGGGAAAGTTGATCCTAACAAACTCATGCAAGTTACAACCATGGATCGTTACATAAAGTATCATGTGCGCGAGTTTGAAAAATGCTTTGCTTATAAATTTCCTGCTTGTTCCATCGCTGCAAAAACACGCATAGACTCAAGCACCGCAATTTTGGATGTTCAAGGCGTGGTATGTTTCCCTGTAATACAAATATGTAGTTTGGAATATCAATGTACAGTGTGCATTTTTTAATATTTCAGGGATTAAAAAACTTCACTAAAAGTGCCCGGGAGCTAGTAATGCGGCTCCAGAAAATTGACGGCGACAACTATCCTGAAGTAAGATCAATCGGACACATGAATAATTATGTTTTGCTTTGTATAATAATATCATTACAGCTCTTAACCAACTATTTTGTACCTCATAAAATTCTACAGACACTCAATCAAATGTTTATCATCAATGCGGGTCCTGGTTTTCGATTGCTTTGGAATACTGTTAAGTCATTTCTGGATCCCAAAACAACTTCAAAGATCCATGTATGTGAATGCTGTATCCCATTGTTTAATATATTTGCATTTTTACTGTATACGCTTTTTGGGAAATATCGTTCTGTTTGAATCTTTTCTCAGGTTCTTGGAAACAAGTACCAGAATAAGTTGCTTGAAATTATCGACGCCAGGTACCTCATATGATATGTTGGCTAATTACCGTATAACAGAACTATTTCTTTTAAAATTCCCTTCAATGAATATGATGCATATTTTTTTAAATATTATTTAGGATGTCACCGTTTATTTTCAAAAAACTGTGCAGCGAATTACCAGATTTCCTGGGCGGTACATGCACCTGTGCAGATCAAGGGGGCTGTCTTCTGTCTGATAAAGGACCATGGAAGAATCCTGAATACATGAAGGTTCCTTTCAACGGATATGATGCATATTTTAAATATTATTAAGGTTTAATCTTTGTGTCGCCTTTTTATCCAGCTGGTTCTCAATAGTGAAGGACGGCGTGCTAGGCAGGTGGTTAAAGTTTTAAACAGCGAGGGAAAAATTGTTGCTTATGCAAAGCCACAGTTATCCATGGTTAGACGCTTTGAACTGTTTATCTTTGCCTGGAGCTACGCTAATTTTTCCAAAAACGGTTGAAAATTTTATTTTTGTTCTTCGCTAACAGCGAAGAAGCAGTGATGCATCCACTGCCGAATCAGGATCAGAAGCTGAAGATATTGCATCACCAAAAGCAATATTGAATTATTCCCATCTTACGTTGACTCCTGTTCGTGAAGAAGTGAGTGTTTAATCTATTTCTTTATGTGATTATTGTTCATCCGTCACGTGGGAAACCAAAATAATTATATTTATGAGTTTAACTTGCAATATCATCTGGTATATAGGCTAAGGTGACTGCTACAAGACGTGCGAGTCAATTTTCTGTGTATGATGAGTATGTTCCCATGGTTGACAAGGCTGTCGATTCTGTATTGGAGAATCAAGCATCAATGCCATTGATCCCGAAAGGTTAGTTTCGTCATTTTGTTTGTAGATATATTTTTCAGTTTACAATCTTATTGCTACGAGAGATAAAAAAATACTTCTGAATTAACGCACGAATCTGCTGCTGAGGTGGCGCCAGAAGGACTTAACGCACGAATGATGGTGTTTCTTATGGCTTTCTTCATGAGCCTTGACGCGTTCTTCCGTTTGACAATGACCCGTGTGACTAAAAAACTTCATGATGTGCATGTCACGTCTGAGGAGACGGAAGTTGTTTCATCTGTGTCGAAAAGACTAGGTGAACTTGAAAATAAAGTGGACACGCTTAAAGCAAAACCATCTGAGATGCCTTGTGAGAAAGAGGAATTGCTAAATGCTGCTGCTTGCCGCGTCGATGCCTTGGAAGCTGAACTCATTGCTACGAAAAAGGTAAAAACACATGTCGATCTGTTTGCTGACATGGCATCCTTGTTGGCAAATAGTTGTCTGACATGACTATTTATTGTGCAGGCGCTTCATGAAGCTCTGATGAGGCAAGAAGAATTGCTTGCTTACATAGACAGTCAAGAGGAGAAAAAGATGAGGGTAAAGTTTGTTTCAGTTGAGATATGTTTCAGAAATAAATAAATGGTTAGATATAATAATTTACTGGTTTTATGTATTTGCAGAAGAAGAAATTTTGTTGGTGAAGTGCATTGAGAGGATGATAAGTCTAGCTGTTTGTTTATTTTCTGATATTGTTTGTTTATTTGTTTTATGAGTTTGTGTTTGATTTTGAATATGGTTTGCATGAACATTAAAATTTAATAGGTGCTGTTTGTTTTTCTGGGGCAAAAGGTCTCGCGAACCACATCTGCAGGAGAAGAGGTGGACCAAATGTCTACAGTCTGCAAGGGGAAGACTGTTTGTTTTTTAACGTTTACAGTGTAACCCAAACATCATCATCATCATACTCAGTTAATCCCACCTATAGCAAAGCTAAGGTAGAGTCTGAGGAGGGTAAGATGTAGACAGCCTTACTCCTAAGGTAGAGTCTGAGGAGGGTAACACACACCAATCCCTCTTTTCTTCCTCTATCTAAAAACACAAACACCAACATAAGTCAAAAGGAGTTGCTTATATTCTCAATTCTATACACAACAATGAACCCATTTCAACACAAAAAAAAAAAGTGCCAAATAAACCACAACTATTAAAACTGTACCACGAACCTTGTCCTTGTCATTACCTACTTTGACTTGTCAATTGACCACCCCTACTGCCACTACTTACACCAACAATCCTGTTTGAGTCACCGAGACCCGATGCAACCGAGGGGGAAGCGACAGCGGTGGTGGAGGCGACGACGGAGGTGTAGGGCAGCGGCGGTGGTGGAGGTGAGGAGGGGGAAGGTGAGGGAGGAAGAAGGAGGAGGAGGAGGAGTACTAACAAGGGATTAATCGATACTTACAGGGCTCAATGATACACGAAACACAGGTCAAACGAAAAGTCAAATAAGCTTGATTGCACAGATTGTAGTGAAAACAAAAAGAATTGGGAGTAAGAGGAGGATTCTCGGCACATTTAGGTTGGAATGGAGGGTTCAATTTATAGAACAACCGATTGTGTGACGAATTGGAAGTTTGACTAAGCCATTAATGTCCACGCGCCTAATGGATTCGAAAAAAAGGAATGATTTAACGAATTCAAAGTTGGCATTGACGCGTATGAGGAATTTGTTTATCAATTTATCTGAATCGTTTCCTTAAACAACACTACACCACTTGGGATGCGGGTTCTAACATGGGCACAAACCACACAACCACTACACCACTTGGGTGTTTGGTGATTATTTCAGAATCGATTAATACATAAACTGATCCCAAATCTGTCGGCCATCGTCAAGAAGTCAAAACCCACCTCTAATCGATTAACCCATTCGAATTGACGTGCCTTTTTGTTGTTTAAGGAAACGATTCAGATAAATTGATGAACGAAATCATCATACGCGTCAATGCCAGCTTTGAATTTGTTAAATCATTCCTTTTTTTCCGAATCCATTAGGACGTGGACATTAATGGCTTAGTCAAACTTCCAATTCGTCACACAATCGGTTGTTCTATAAATTGAACCCTCTATTCCAACCTAACTGTGCCGAGAATCCTCCTCTTACTCCCAATTCTTTCTGTTTTCACTACAATTTGTGCAATCAAGCTTATTTAACTTTTCGTTTGACCTGTGTTTCGTGTAACATTAATCTCTTCCTTCCCTCTTTTTCTTTACACACTTAAAGAAACTCAGTCAAAACCCCTTATCTTTCTTCACCTCCCATCTCTACTACCAATAATAATTTACCCACTGAAGATTCTGAAAACACTAAACTTGCACAGGTAAAATTTGTTGGATAATATTCTTTTTCTTTAAACACCAACCACCTGACAACATCTCCACCCAAAGAGAGAGAGATAGAGAGAGAGGGAGAGACAAAGAGAGAGAGAGAGAGAGAGAGAGAGAGAGAGGGAGAGAGAGAGAGAGAGAAAGGGGGTTACTTATGGAATATTCTGCCCATACCCGTTTCTTCGGATCCTTTTCACGTTTAGGGGCGGTGGCGCGTGGCGGTGGTGGATGAGAGTGAGGGTGGTTTGAGGTTAACATGTTTGTGAATCGGGTCGTGTGGGGAGACCCGAAGAGGGGTTGATTAGAGGAGAGCTTGAGCTTGCATGGTGCAGGAAGATGAAGGATTTGTGGGGTTATTGATCGATTGGTGGTGGTGTCTGCTGTAGCTGTGAGGTATGGTGGGTTGTGGTAGTGGTGGGAGGTAGGGGCTATGGAGTTGTAGGTAGTTAGGGTTCCAATTGATGGTGGGAGGTGGGTGAAGATGAAGATGTAACGTCTGATCGATAGCGGGATGGTCGGTGGTAGTAGATGGTTGATGGTGGTAGATGGTTGGTGGTAATGGTGGTGTTTTGGTTGTGATAGATGGGTGTGATGGTGATTGAGAGAGATAGAGAGAGAGTTTATAATATTTATTTTTTAAAGATGGTTAATTTAGTAATTTTACATAGACTTAACTGAAAAAGTTAACCTGCATCCAAGTTAGGGACCACTGATGCAATAAAATCCAAATCACGAATCCCATTAGGGTAATTTTGAAAAGCTGAGGAGCATACTCTAAATTTTGGGAAACCACAGGGACCATCCGTGCAGATTACTCTTTTAAATCTTTTGGCCATGTTATGTTCCTATCTTTTATCTCATACCTCTTTTCCCATCTTCGTATTGCATATCTCGAATCCACCAGGCCAGTTAAACGCCTGTAACATCCCTAACCACTGTGTGAAGACTAGGCCAGAGCCCCATTTTTAGAGAAGCTTATTAGTAGTGCTGGTCATGTATGAACAATTTCTTTTTTGAATAATTTTTTTACTGAATTCGTATTCGATTCTAATTCAATTAAAAGCTGACCGTATTCGTATTCGAATAAAAAACTCAATTCGAATTCGATTCAAATTCGTATTAGAAGCTAGAATTTGAAGCGAATTCGAATAAATTCGTTTAAGGTTAAGATTTAAGTTATGGGCTTTAGTTAGGGTTGGGCTTGGTAATGGGCTAAATTATGACTTAGGTTAAATTTATAGATTAGCCCAAGTTTTAAAATTGTATGTGTGTGTATTATTTTTACTCGAATTTCAAATCGAATCTAATTTAAAATCATAAATTTGTATTCGATTTGCTGAACTCGAATTGAATCAAATTCAAATTCTTGATCATCGAAGCGAGTTCTTCATAATCAAATCGAATTAAGTTGAATTTTGAATTTTTCGATTTCGAGTCAAAGTCTGAACACCCCTAACTTCAGAAACCAAATATGCCACCATTCTCTTACCTTTCTTCCTTCTGCATTGTGTTTTAGTCTACCGTCAATTGTGTTTTTAGTTTGATACTCATATTGTGTTTTTACGTTATGTCCATTGTGTTTTACGTAACTGGGTTTTCGAATTTTTTAAAACTATAACAATATGGTGCTCATATTAAAGGAAAAAAAAACGTTTGATTATGGTATAATTTTTTTTAAAAAGAAAGTACAAAAAAGTTGAAGACGTTTAAAACATTGGGGGTGGGAGAAGGGATAACATGTGATTTGCATGTGTATGTTTCTTGGCATGTGAGAAACATACGCATATTATTTTTTTCCTCTTGGACAAAACTACCCTCCCACTTAGTCCCTCATTGGACACATGTCACTCTATGATAGCTTCTTACACTTCTCATTTATTTTTGCACTTTTTCTTAACGATCAACAAAATTTCATTCCAATTATGGATAGACGCCAACCACTACCAAGTACATACACCAATTTAAACAAAAACAATACACAATGACCACAGCCAACACAAAATAGATAAAGAGCACTACCAACGAACCTTTTGAACATAAAATCTCTGCCAAACATTCCAATCTAAATCATGCTATTTAGACCGGGTTTATTTTTGCACTTTTGGGATAACTCAATTCTAGATACAAATATATGATTTTCCTTTTCCTTTCCTTTTTTTTTCACAAAAAAATAACCATAGACTATTAGTTTTTACTTTTTTTTTTAGAAATGATGACGATGTTATAACCATCATTGCCATTTAAGTATCGTGGACATAAAAAACAAGCATTATTACACCAAAGAGACGAATCTAAATTATGTTTGTTTGTCGTTAGTCATTGACTAAAGATGTATTATATTTAAGCTTTCGGATTTTCCTATGAAATTTCAATTCAGAATCTAGACACCATATAGAGTATGGGCATAAAAATATACCTATATATAAAGTATAAATGCATGCCATGGTGTCGCACTCGAACACTTGATTCATATCTATTTTATGCAAATAAGATCAATATTTAAAGGCATTATATTTTTAATCTACTAATAAAAAGTATTTGTCTTTAGTGGCGGCTTGTTAGATGATGATGGCTGATGACTCCCCTGCACAAAAAATATAATGTAACCTCAATAATTCATGTGGACAGGTGTCCCTGAAAATATAGAGTACTACTAAATAATTGGTATAACCTTGCTGTCATATACCAAATTATGACTAAAATAACTAACAACTTTTAGAAACAAACATAATAACTTAATAATAGCTTTTCTTAAATAAAAATCATTTTATGAAAGTATCAAAGCAGGAAACATTACAAGAAATTTTGGTGATAGGTTGATCATGATAATGAACTTATATATGTTCATTAACATCATCAAAATAAATGAAACAACCTGTAAAGTAATTGATGCATAAATTTAGTTTTCCTATGTTGATTATCATAAATCATTTATTCGTTTATGATAAGGTATTTAGGAATTATACATCCTCTTATTAGGATTCATACACCCTGGCCCACCTCACACACCAATAGGAGACTGCCACCTACTCAGAATATGATGTCACACACCCCAGAATATGATGTCACGTGGTGTATAAAACCTAGAACCCGAATGATAATAAAAGAAAAAAAAACTTAGATATAAAGTTTTGCCAAATGCCAATTTTAGACTGTAGATTGACAAGAAAAACGTAACTCAATTTGCTTAAATATGTTTTGACATATTAGTAAACATTTTTGTAATTTCATACCCCTTATGGTGTGATAGTACTAACTTTGGTGTCTAACGGTATAACTTTTTAACTTAGAGGTGGTGGGTTCAATATCCATTTGAAATAACATTTAGCCTTAAAAAAAATTCCATACCCCTAGTTTCGACAAAACCTTCAAGCTTTAAGGGTGTGATATCATCTTATAATTTCCAAACAAATTTTATAAAATACAAAAAAACAATGGCATGTATAGGACTATAGGGTAAGGTTAGTCTACAAAATACAATTTTTTTCTGCAAAATGTAAGATGTCTATTTAATTATTGTGTTTTAAATTTTGGATGTAATCTTTTAGTTATGTACAAACATAATATTGCTGGTACATGGCCATAGATGGGGTTCTCCTGAAAAAGAGACAACCTCATCTATGATTAAGGACCAAACATGTTATGTTTATGCATAACTTGGGACAATTTTGTTATTCAAAAAGAGGTTGTGATACAGCTTGTTGCCTGTTTACATGACACTTTATTCATTTGTTGTAAGGTCTAGTTGTTGTCTGCTATAAACTTGAAAACAGTGAAGTAGTTTTCAATAAATATGTATCAAAGTCGTACTATAAATATACCAATTAAACACAAACTGTGTAATTAATTCTTTATAAAATAACATCAATTCAAAAAAAAAAAAAAAAAAAAAAAAAAAAACATGAAATTCACTCTATTGTTTCAGGTGTATTTTAAAAACAGGAGATCCTTAAAATACTAAAAATATCATTTTCAATTGGCCGACAGGTTGGAGTGGTTGTTTCCTTAACATAATTGCATCACACTCAACAACTACTTTACAAGAATGTTGGTCAATATCTTCATACACTACACTCTTATATAAGGATCATATCTGCTTTACCCTCTTTCCCACGTCGTTCTTCGACTTTCAGAAACATAACAATTAAAGTTCCATCATAAAACAACTAGAGAATTTTACTTTAAAAAAAATCAGAACACAACTTCAGAAGGAAATGTATGTCACTACTTTCCATTTATTTTTTTATTTCTAACCATTTTCAGACTTATGTTACGTTTTTATTCACATTTTTATTTTAAGTTCCATCATTTTTGGGCAAATGCATGGTTTTCTTAGCCCAAAGAACAAAACCTACAAAGATTATCTATTCTTGACCAATATTTTGTGACTTTTGCTTAGTGTTTTGCAACAATGGATGGAAGTGACATATACAAAGCTGCAAATAGTATAAGGTTAGGGAGTTTAAGAGCAATTAGTACAAGAACATCGAGTTTAAAATCTAGAAGTACTTCTGTATTGAGGAATTCTAGTATGGATGTTTTCTCAAAGTCTTCACGTGAAGAAGATGATGAAGAAGCTCTTAAATGGGCTTCTCTTGAAAAGTTACCGACGTTTGAACGACTGCGAAAAGGATTACTTTCAGGATCGACTGGACCATCTAGTGAAGTTGATATAGATCATCTTGGAATAGAAGATAGAAAACATTTACTTGATAGACTTGTAAAAATTGCTGATGAAGATAATGAGAGGTTCTTGTTGAAGCTTAGAGACAGACTTGATAGGTACCAAAAGATTTACATATTTCTTTTTCTTTTTTTGAATCATGGGTTTGATTTGAAATGTTTATAGGGTTGGGATGGATATGCCAACAATTGAAGTCAAATTTGAGCATGTGACCGTGGAGGCTGATGTTAATACAGGAAGTCGAGCCTTGCCAAGTTTTATAAACTTTCATATTGATATTTTCGAGGTAATGAAAATTCACTAATGTTTCAAAACCGGACCATCATTGAACCGCTAGTCTTATTGGTTAACTGGTTGAACCGGTTTGAAAGACTAGATGACATCATATATAATTTTAAGATATATAATATTATATTAATTTAAAAAATATATAGATCTTAAATGTGGATTTGCAATGTTAACAACATATGAAGCACAAAGAGAACATTTGAAAATTTTGTTCAACCATAGGCTAGGTACAACGTTCATCTGGTGTGGCTCATACCCGCCGGTTCAAATGGGTGCGGTTCAAAAGTACTCAATCAAATTGATATTAGTCGTTCCCGGTCAGGTTAAGCACACAATGCATTTTACATTATTATTGATGTTTATGACAATTTAAGTTTCCTACGTTTTGTACATGTTTACAGGGGCTATTGAGTTTATTCCATTTACTCCCAAATTCGAAAAAGCATATAACTATCCTTGATGATGTGAGCGGTGTCATTAAGCCTAGAAGGTGAGAAGACTGAACATAAAACCCTTGCTAATAGTATAAAATTTAAAATAAATATTTTTTTTTTAAAGGAAGATAAAGGTGTACCAAAGGTGGGTACAATATTAAAACCCATGCTAATAGTATAAATTTAACATAAATAAATATTTTTTAAAGGAAGATAAAGGCATATCTATACTATATAGGTTATAACTAGTGAAAGTATGGAGTATATGGGGGGGGGGGGGGGGTAAGTCTTATGACCATTTAGGAAACACACCGACACTATTGTGGAAGGTCTTGGGTTCAAGTCCTACAGACCACAGGATTTAAAAGAAATTAATCTTTTAAAAAATAGTAATAAACATTTTATGTTTTATGTATTATCACTTCCAGTGATGATTAATAAATCTTTTGTATGTGTGATTATGTAATTATATTTGATTATGTATAATATTAATTGTTTTTCATTTTGTTTATATATAAAATATTTATTTGTTCTTATATTAAATATAAATAATTAATGAGTTTCAAAATAAAAAATATTATATTTTATATTTTTTAGATAATAAACAATAATTATAAATCAAATTTACTTAATAAAATATTGGTTTAGGTTGGGTTTTGAATGTGAGTGAAACAATGGATTAGGTTGGTTGTGTAGGTGGAAGAGAGAGAAATTAGTTTTTTAATAAAAAAAAGTTAGGTTGGGTTGTGATAGTGGATAGTATAAGGGGGGACGGGGTGCCACTCGTCTGTCCACGGGTACCCCAGTACCCACACGATAACACTGCCGCCATGGGTAATGAATGGTAGGGGCCCCGTTGACCGTTTCCATGGTAGTTTCCAATGGATTGTGAAGTTATTTTGTTTGTTTTGTAATTTGTGACAACGGTAATATTACAGTTGGGAGTCAAAGTTAAAAAAAAAATTCTTTTCTAAAATACCATATATATATATATACCCCCACTTCAACCTTCATATACTTCTAAAAATACATCATATTTCACTCTAATTTTCCTTCATACTTTTAAAAAATGAGTGATGTTGAAGAAGATCAAATTTTGCATTCCCCGCTTGACATGCATCCGATTTTAAATTCAACCGATAGTAGCCTTGAATTTTTCAATGATCTTGCCAAGCGAGTCGAAGAAGAAGACACAACAACATCTAAAAAAAGATGTGTGCCATGTGATCGCGAGGGAGACAATATTCGTTTAATGGATAATTATACCGAAGCTATGTTTAAACAAATGTATCGTATGTCGAAACGTCTATTTATAAAAACTCTAAAAGATGTTGAAGCAAACTTCGAATGGTTCAACAGTTAAACAACCCGCAACCAGTAATCCCCTTGATGAATACGATGAGTATTTATGTATGTCTGAAAGGATGTCAAGTGAATGTGTAGGGGCTGAGTTTTTACGCAAACCAACAAGTCACGACATTGCATGCTTGTATAAAGCACATGAAGAAATACATCACTTTCTCAGCATGATCGGTAGCATTAATTGCACTCATTTAATTAACTGAGCATGTCCAGGGGAACTACAAGGAAAATATATGAGAGGGGATCACCAATACCCTACGATCATGCTAGAAGCGGTTGCGTCACAAGATATGTGGTTTTGGCATGGTTTCCTTCCCCCCTCCCCCTCACTTAATGACATCAATGTTCTCCGACAATCTCTGGTTTTTCACACCCAACGAAACGAAACGGCGCCGAAGCGTCCATTTACTTAAATGGCCACTTATATAAATGTGGATATTATTTTACCGATGACGTCTACCCTACATGGTCAACATTTGTGAAAACATTTCGATATCTGACCGATCCGAAGGAAAAAAATTCGTTAGGGCGCAAGAAGGGGCAAGGAAGGATGTGGAGCAATCGTTCGGTGCATTAAAGGGGAAATGGGGCATAGTCAAGTGACACTTGAGAATGACGACCGTTGGTAGGTGTAGAGTCATTGTCTATACGTGCATGATATTACACAATATGATCATAAAAGACGAGGAATGAACGATGTCACCGGTCCACATAAGTGATCCCCCATTCTAACCGGTGTTTGATGACGGTTCCCTTGCGGAGTTGAGAGACTCCGATATGTATTTCCGACTTCGAAATCTTCACCACTATATTTGGGGGGACACTGTTCACCCCTATTTATATTTTAATATTTTTGTAAGTGGTTGTGAGTGGGGAGAGAGAAAATATAATGATAAAAGTATGAAAAAGTATTATTTATTTAAGAAAAGAGAGAAAATTTTGGGGTGAAATAGTTATTTTTAGTGTAATTTGATGAACGAGATTTGGCTCCCCCGGTGAGAATACAAATAGCCTGATTAATTTGTGACTTGGTTTCGTTAAATTTGAAAATTGAATAAATATGGATTGTATTTCAACAATTTTTGTTATTATTATATTACTATTACTAGATTTATATCCCGGGAGCGTCCCGGGGTTGAAAAGTCTAATATGAAATATCAATTTTAACAATGTATCTCCAATGTTAACGTCTAACCTTAAAATGTATAACTCTAATATTAAAACCTAACCTAAAACAATGTACAACTCCAATGCTAACACCTGTTGTAAATTGAATTCATATTTACTGGTTTAAACATAATTAATGACTTGCCTATACATGATTAATGCATAACCTGGACACTTTGTGTTTTTTTTCTGTATGAACAAAACCACACAAAAAAAAAAAACAGTTGTTTTTTTCGTTTTTTATATAGCACTATGGTACTCGTTGAAAAGATAATAAAACGCTCATTAATTTGGTGTAATTTTTTTCTTTAAAAAATCTTGTATATAAAAGATATTAACGTTTAAAAATTATGGGAGGAAACATGAGAGAGAAAAATCCAATTTTGTTTTTATTTATTTTTACTAAAATCAATTAATGCTACATGACACACTCAATGGAGAGGATCTCCTTCTTTGAATGCCATGTAGGATTTATTGCTTTCAATTATATAATAGATATAATAATATCACCACCATCTCAGACGACTACCGTCACTACTCATCGCATAGGATTGAAACCCCATCGTAGCCTCCTACAACTTCGATAGATCACTTAAACCTGCAACTTTGGCATTCATGAAACCCAAAGATCTTTTATGAAACCTAAGGATCTGCTCCCTTCTGGTTGGTTCACCGTAACCCTAGTTTCTCTGATCGGAAAATTGTTGATCGCGGAATATTTTCTACTCCGGGTAACACAACGGAAACCACCTGCAACCTTAACCCTGCCAATTTCTTATTTAATTTTATTTTAAACCATTAAAGGGTTATTACACGCACGCACGTATGATTTACTAAAGGGGTAGTTTTTCTTAGTTTGGTGATTGTTAATAGTTTCTCGTACTAAATCGACGTTTATTGAAACTTTAATAGTTACTGAATAGGGAAATTAATGAAAATAAACATTGACCACCTACAACTATCAAAATAAACATTTTAACATGCTAAAATATAGGGGTTCACAGAAACAAAGATAAATGCAGTTACTCGTGTGGTGCAAGTGAGCTGAGCTATTTGCGATCTCTAGCCGTCTCACGAGCCTAAACGAGCCCACTATTTATATAATTTTTTATTAATATATTAAATGCATATTTAAATAATATTAACGAGTATTCATAAAATTATTTAAAAAGCTAACTATAACTTATATAACGTAATAATAATTAAAATTAATATAAATTAATTAATAAATAATAAACGAGCCGAGCTTCAGCCGAGCTAGATCTTGAAGAAATACTTACAAGCCGGTCTCGAGCTTGAAGAAAGACTTGCACCCCTACTTACACGTCTCTTACGGCTAACCTATAGCCGTGATGCCCAACCAAGTAAAAATGGACATGTGGAATTTTTGTGAAAATGGCTAATACGTAGCCGACATACAGAGGGGTTTCATCCCTATGCGCCTCCTATAGTTCTAGAGTCTCCCTTAGCCCTTTCCTTTTTTTCCTCCTTAACCCTTAGCCTTTTCCCTAGTCCTTAGCCATTTACCTAGCCCATAGTTGTTTTCTCTTTTAGCTGTTTCAGTGCCCCATGTTGATTTTTAGTTGATCAAAAGTAGTGGGGCCCAACATTCAAAACGGCCACAGGTGAGCCGATTGTACACGTGTAACTAACTACATTAACTTTTTTTTTTGTGAACCCCCTAGAATTTAGCAAGTTAAGATTTTATTTTGGTAATTGTAGGTGGTCAATGCTTATTTTCATTATTTTCCCTCCTGAATATATACCTTTCTTTGACTGTTTTTCAATTACTTGTGTGATTAATTTTACTGATTTCCGTGTATAAACATGTGTAGAATGACATTACTTTTGGGGCCCCCGAGTTCTGGGAAGACAACACTCTTGTTGGCTTTGGCTGGTACACTCGCCAATGGGCTTAAGGTAACATAAAGACCCTAAAATACCTACATATTTTGGTCACACTACTAAAAAATAATGATGTTTATGCGTTTAGTTAATTTGTTGTATGTTGTTTCTAAATTTTTAAATAGTTTGTTTTCGTAAATGTAGAGTACGGGTAAGGTAACATATAATGGCCATGAGTTGCATGAATTTGTACCCGAAAAAACTTCTGCTTATATCAGTCAAAATGATGTCCATATTGGAGAAATGACTGTTAGAGAAACTCTGGCTTTCTCTGCAAGATGTCAAGGCGTTGGATCGCGATATGGTTGGTTTTTAAATTATTTATATTTTAGTAATCATGATTCTAAAGATATAAGCTTTTGTGTAACATAACTTGTATAAAAAAATTGCAGATATGTTAGCAGAGTTGTCAAGAAGAGAAAGAGATGCACACATAAAGCCTGATCCTGATATTGACATCTACATGAAGGTTGGAAATCATCTAACATGAAAAAGCATTTGAATCTTTCATGCTCAAAGTTCAGATTATTTATCATTGTTTTGTTTTTGTGCAGGCTGCTGCAAACAAAGGTCAAGAAGCAAGTGTGGTCACAGATTATACTCTCAAGGTATGATAGACAATGTGGCAAAAAATACGGGTTGGGTTGGCCTAAAACATAGTCTTTTTTTTACATATGTTCTGTGAGTTATTAGTGTGTCAAATATGATTACAAAAATTTATTAAAAATTGGATATAATCTAATATTGTGAATTTATTAGTTAGTTCTATGCATTAAAATTTCACTTTTTGGATGACTTGTGACTCTTTTGACCTGCTTTCTTTAAGAATAGAATGCCTCACCAGAATCTTTAGTAGATTATATTATTTCAATATATACTTTCAGGTAAATGGGGTAAAATCTGTATGGGCTTGTTGTATCAAATGTGATTACAAAAATAATATTATTCCAAGTAGTCTACTAGCCCTTTTTTTAAATAAACCGATTTAGTAGATTTTATGCATTAGTAATACATTTTTGGGCGATGTTCTAGTAGGCAAACACATTTTGACCTGTTATTGAATGGAACGCCTTTCGACCCGTTTTCTTTTGATTATAATGATTTAGCTGTTATTATATTTTTAGAATATATTTTGTTCTCATTTGACATCTGATTTAGCCCATTTATAAGTAAATCGATCAAAATCACCACCTCTACCTAAAAATGGCTTTTTGCGTAGCTACTGGGGCTGGACATCTGTGCAGACACCTTAGTTGGGGATCAAATGATAAGGGGGATATCTGGTGGACAAAAGAAACGTGTGACAACGGGTGAAATGATAGTGGGGCCTTCTAAGGTTCTTCTTATGGATGAGATATCAACAGGGTTGGATAGTTCTACAACTTATCAGATTGTGAATTCACTTAAACAGTTTCTTCACATTCTTGAGGGTACTGCTGTCATTTCACTCCTTCAGCCTGCTCCCGAAACGTACGATTTGTTTGATGACATTATACTCTTGACTGATGGCAAGATTGTTTATCAAGGTCCGCGTGAATATGTTCTCGAGTTTTTTGAATCAATGGGATTCAAATGCCCAAAACGAAAAGGTGTTGCTGATTTCTTGCAAGAAGTAAGCATTATCTTTTTTTTTTTTCTAGATTTTATCAACAAGTCTCACTTTTAACTGATTATGCCTGTAAATTTTTGACGTGTCACTGGTTGAAACCTTGCTAGCAGGCTAGCAACAATCTCATATGCCAATATTCAACAAATGGTATAATTTTGCAAAAAAAAAAAAAAAAAAATTAAAACAATATTTTATGTTAGAAAATATATATATATTAAATGTCACATCAAATGGCAGGTAACATATACATAAACACTAAAATGACAATATAGGATATCATGATGCCAAATTGGTTCTAAAACTGGTTATAAAATGTGAATTGATTTTTATTTTGCGTTTAACTTGCAGTTGGTTGCTAAAATTGGTAAAGAGTGTAAAGATTCTATTTCGTGCATTTAGCCCAGTAAATGTGATGATTTTTTTCGTCTGTGTGTTAAATGAATTGTCTGATATCTTAAATGACAAAAAATGACCATATATAATGTTGAAATCTTGTTATAGGTGACATCCAAGAAAGACCAAGAACAATACTGGATGAGAAGAGACGAGCCTTACAGATTCGTGACAGCCAAAGAATTTGAAGAAGCATTCCAATCATTTCATGTTGGAAGAAAAGTGGCACACGATGTTGCGACCCCATTTGACAAAAGTAAGAGCCACCCGGCTGCTCTCACAACCGAGAAATATGGTTTAAGTAGTAAAGAACTCTTGAAAGCATGCACCGATAGAGAAATATTGCTCATGAAACGAAATTCATTCGTCTATATCTTCAAATTGTTCCAAGTAAGTGATATAATTTTATGTTACTCTTTATGAGTTTTGATCTTTCAAAATTCTTTTAACAAATTGGTTTGAATTGGTGTACTGTTACTTTAAAAGTTCTGATCTTCGTATTCTTTTTAACAAATTGTTCCAAATAAGTGTAGTGTAACTCTAAAAGTTTCGATATTTCATAACCTTGTTTACAAATTGTTCCAAATATTTTTAACACACACCCACTTTGTTCCATAACAAAAGAACTGCTAACCCTATTAATACTACCAAGACGTTGCATGATTAGTATGAGGCGTCACTTCATTTGTAACTACTTGACACCGTTAGTAACCTCTAATTGGTGTTAAGAAACCATCCAACCTAATTGTATGTGGTCTCTGGCATATACAATAATAGACACTTGAGCCAAATGTATTGGACCCATTAAACATTAAACAAAACAAACTAAAATCCAAACCGATTATATTGATGAATCAAACAACATAGTGTTAATCTATAAGTTTTGATCTTTCATAACCTTTTTAACAAATTGTTTCAAATTAGTGTAGTATTACTCTAATGAGTTTTGATCTTCCATAATCTTTTTAACAAATTGTTCCAAGTGTAGTGTTACTCTAGAACTTCTAATCATTCATAATCTTTTAACAAATATTTAGGCAAAAATGTAATTAGTATAATCATTCATTGATTGTTTTCAGTTAACTGTCATGGCACTCATTACTTTGACGGTGTTTTTGCGCACTGAGATGCATAAAAATGATCTAGAAGATGGAGGATTGTATACGGGTGCTGTGTTTTTTGGTGTTTGTATGTTGATGTTTAACGGAATGTCTGAGATATCAATGACGATTGCAAAACTTCCTGTTTTCTACAAGCAACGTAACTTTCTTTTTTACCCCTCATGGGCGTATGCTATTCCATCATGGGTCATCAAGATTCCTGTTTCATTTCTTGAAGCTGCGGTTTGGACTATTCTCACTTACTATGTCGTTGGATTTGATCCTAATGTCTCAAGGTAACTAGTTTTTAACATTGTTTGGTTTTGTGTTTTGAAACTAAATATGTGGCTCACAATTAGCACATCCAAACACTATCTTCTGATGCTTGTTTTTGTAGTTGATTATCTGATTCTAGCATATTATCGCTTTCAAAGCCGACATCCAAACACCTTTGTAATACATAACTTTTATACAAATGGGCTATTCTTGTAGGTTCTTCAAACAATACTTGATACTATTGCTTGTTGGTCAAATGTCTTCTGGATTATTTCGGTTCATTGGAGCAATGGGTAGGAACATGATCATCGCAAATACATTTGGTTCATTTGCAATTCTGTTAGTTTTTGCTTTGTGCGGTTTTGTCCTTTCACGAGGTATCATGTCACTAGTTTTGAAACATATATAATGCAATTTTTGCTTCTTTTTTCAAACCTAACAAACTACAAATGGGCTATTCTTGCTGTAGATGATGTCAAGAGTTGGTGGTTATGGGGATACTGGTCATCTCCCATGATGTATGCAATTAATGGAATAGTAGTAAATGAGTTTCTTGGGCACAGCTGGAGAACCGTAAGTCACACAAAGCTTTGAATTATGTATAGGTGACAAGAATGGGGACTTGAATAACGGGTCAAACGGGTTGGGCCAGGGTCGGGTAAAACCACACATTCTTTTGCATATTGTAGAATCTTCTGTACAAAAAGTAAGGGCACTACTTATGAATAAAAACTATATTATTACACTAAGGGTGGAGGGGCACCTTACTCCAATATCCAAACTACTCAATCAAACTAACTAATAGAATTTTGCCACCTCAGAACTATTCAATTTTGGAGGGGGTCTTAAACGAACAAATACTCACACCACTATCCAATAATATTGTGCCACCTAGTTCAACCCACTACCTACTACTAATCCTACTCAAACAACACCCCACATCTGAGTACTGGAACCAGAATCACAACTCAATTACATACTTGGAGGGGATGGTGTACCCCTTACCCGATCTCACGTGGAACTACCCGGGGGTGTTCTGGTTTCCCACCCCCCCCCCCCCTAATAACCTGGATCATTTTATAAACTGATTTGGGATGTTGTATGCATTAAAAGTAGATTTCAAATAACTTTTAACGCGTTTGACCTATTTGACCAGTCTTGGAAATCGACCCATGCATAAGCAAATGGCTTGAAATCGTCACCTTTAGTTTATCTACTACTGTACTTTGTTTTATACATCATTCAAGTTTTTTCATTTTGAGATGTCTTTGTTTTTGGTGTTATACATAGCCTTTAAACAGTACAACACTTGGGAAACAAGTTATCACAGCAAGAGGGTTCTTTGCAGAAGCTTATTGGTATTGGATTGCAGTTGTGGGATTACTTGGGTTTATTGTCGTATACAATTTCTGCTTTGCTTTGTCTCTCGCTTTCTTAAATCGTGAGTTTTCGGTGTTTGTGATATTGTAATCTTGTTATAAATCATGTATTGTCGTTTTGTAACATCTGTTTTTGGTTTTGAAGCTTTTGAAAAACCTCAAGCCAACGTATCAACAGAGCAAGAAAGCGATTCGGCTGTTGAATTATCATCCTTGAATAAGGAATCCACTGATGAGGGATCTCAAAATAAGAAGAAAGGAATGATCCTTCCGTTTGAACCACATTCAATCACCTTTGATGATGTAAAATACTCTGTTGATATGCCACAGGTACATTCATTGTTCTCGAAAATGGTACATAGCCACGAAAAAGACAAGATATTTTCCTAGAAGTAGCAATATGAGCAACAACTTCAGGTCGGAATGTATCATCTTTTAAAATAGGTTGAAACATGCCAGAATTGATTGAGCCATGTAGACCCACATGCAATTTTTTAGCCAATTTTTAGTTTGAGCGAAAAAGATGAGATATTTACTGATGGGTTTATGAAAACTATTTGTAGGAAATGAAAGATCAAGGGGTGGATGAAGACCGATTGTTGTTACTTAAAGGCGTTAGCGGGGCTTTTAGGCCTGGTGTTCTCACAGCATTGATGGGGGTAAGTGGTGCAGGTAAAACTACTCTCATGGACGTGTTAGCCGGTCGAAAAACAGGCGGGTATATCGACGGTGATGTCAAGATTTCTGGGTATCCAAAAAAACAAGAAACATTTGCTCGAATTTCTGGATACTGTGAGCAAAATGACATCCATTCACCTCATGTAACTGTTTATGAGTCTTTATTATACTCGGCATGGCTTAGGTTAGCATCTGATGTTGACAAACACAAGAGAAAGGTTAGTAATACACTCGTTCTCAACAAGCCTACTTAGAAAGCTCATTTTTGTGGTTTTAAGATTGTTCATTGATGTTTTTGCAACTCTACAGATGTTTGTTGATGAGGTAATGGACCTTGTGGAACTCAACCCAATAAAGAATGCATTAGTTGGGTTACCAGGTGTCAACGGGCTATCAACTGAACAAAGGAAAAGGTTAACCATAGCGGTGGAGCTAGTGGCTAACCCGTCTATAATATTTATGGATGAGCCAACCTCTGGGCTAGATGCCAGAGCTGCAGCCATTGTGATGAGAACGGTTCGGAACACCGTGGATACAGGAAGAACCGTTGTCTGCACCATTCATCAACCAAGCATAGACATATTTGAAGCTTTTGATGAGGTACAATCACAAAAATGCACTTTATTACCACCATTCGATTATTTATACAAATGTGTAATGTGGTTAATATTTTGTGGTTTGGTAGTTGTTCTTGATGAAAAGAGGTGGGCAAGAGCTATACGTTGGACCTGTGGGTCGCCATTCATGTGAATTAATCAAATATTTTGAGGTATGAAACTATCAATATGAACGAGGTTGCAAATGTGGAGCATTTGCTTATTAATACTCAATACATATTACCTAAAGGTGTAATATAAAAAGATATGATCTAAAATTGATACAAGTTAGTAGTTTAAACTTTGATAATGTATTTTGCATAAAATCTTATAAATCATGGGTGACACATTGCTTGTTTATGCAAAAAAAAAAAAAAAAAAAAAAAAAAAAAAAAAAAAAAAAAAAAAAAAAAAAAAGCTAAATATGTTGGTCAGTGGGGTGTCGGGTCAACCCATCACAGTTGATTTTTACTGGAACAAGAATTGATTGGTTTAACCGGCTACTTAACCTATCCTATTTTGCCATATTCAATAAGTTGTATCTATAGTTGTCAAAGCACTTAGGCGCACCCAAGGCGCATAGGCCGAGCCCGGAGCCTAGGCGCAAGGCGCATAAAAACGACGACTTTTTATAATTAAGCGCATAGTATAAAATACATTTTTTAAGGATTTTAGAGATGTTTTAGGCTTGTTTAGGGCTACTTTAGGATGTTTTAGGATTGCTTAGGACTTGTTCATGACTCATTTAGGATGTTTTAGAGATTTATGCAACTTTTAGCCTGAATTTGGCCAGAAATCAGCCCTGATAGTGCGCCTCAGTGCCTAGGCGCACGCCTCAAAGGGCGTAGCGCACTTGGTGGGCCTCGAGCCTAGGCGCGCTTTTGACAACTATGGTTGTATCTGGTTTTACCCATTTACTTATGAACGGGTTTAATCGGTTACTTTAATGGACCAAATTGTTTAAACAAAAAAATTATCTCTGTCAGTCAAACGAGTGGAAAGTCGGACCCCTAATATATTTTTTCCTAAATCAGGCGATCGATGGTATAAGTAAGATTAAGGATGGATATAACCCTGCAACCTGGATGTTAGAAGTCAGTACCTCAGCACAAGAACTCGCTCTCGGAATTGATTTCACAGAAATCTACAGGAACTCCGAGCTTTACAAGTCAGTACCCGATGAGCTGCTTATGTGGCATTCTTTTGTTTTAATGCTATTGTTTAGTTGACTTTTTGGTCATAACTTTTAGGAGAAACAAAGCCCTGATTGCTGAATTAGGCGTGCCACGTCCCGGCACCAAAGATCTATTCTACCCAACTCAATACTCGCAGTCTTTCATTGCTCAATGCATAGCATGTTTGTGGAAACAACGGTGGTCGTACTGGAGAAACCCCCCATACACTGCCGTGCGTTTTGTCTTCACCACCTTTATCGGCTTCATTTTCGGTACAATGTTTTGGGATCTCGGCGGTAAAAAGTAAGCATCACTGTACCTGGTTATCTACTGCAGGAACATCTCAAAACAAACCTTTAGTTAAAACAAAATATAATTATTTCTTTCATATCCTAACAAGTGAGAATATCATAACAGCATAACACCTATAAAATTGTCTGCCCTGTATAGTTGAGAAGCCTCTGTCTACTCGGTAACACTCTTAAATTCAAACCATTTATTTATCATCACGTGATTAATTTCAGAAATACTCAGCAAGAGCTGGTGAATGCGATGGGTTCGATGTATGCGGCAGTTCTTTTCTTAGGAATCCAAAACGCATCAGCGGTGCAACCGGTGGTAGATATTGAGCGAACCGTCTTTTACAGAGAAAGAGCCGCCGGAATGTATTCTGCCCTGCCATATGCTTTTGCTCAGGTTTTGGTCGAGGTCCCGTATGTTTTGGTGCAGACAGTGGTGTACAGTGTCATCGTGTACTCCATGATCGGATTCGAGTGGACTGCTGCTAAATTCTTTTGGTATCTCTTCTTCCAATTGTGTTGTTTCCTCTACATGACCTATTACGGTATGATGACTGTCGCCATCACCCCCAACGCCAACATTGCCTCCATCATCGCTGCCTTGTTCTATGGAATCTTCAATCTATTCTCGGGATTTATCATTCCCCGACCTGTAAGTTTCACTTAATTAGTTAAATATCTTATTTAGTAACATTACCAACCCCTAAGGGGCGCAGCATTGTTGGGGCGGGAGGGGGCCGCCGCCCCCCCCCCTGAATTTTCACGCAGAAGTTCCGATTATATAGTATTCTTATAGAAAATTTTGGAAATATAGGGTTTCGACCCCCTGAAACTGGTTTTCGCCCCTCGGAACTAGTGACTTTCGACCCCCCCAACCTTCGGGTCAAGCTTCGCCACTATGAACCCCTATATATTATTTAGCAAAACCAACATGTTCTGAAATCTTCTTAATTTGTAACAAAAATAGAGCATTCCTGTGTGGTGGAGATGGTACTACTGGGGAAACCCGCTTGCTTGGACTATTTACGGCATGGTTGCTTCACAGTTCGGGGACTTAAATGATGAACTAACAAACGGCGAAACTATCAAAGGTTACTTGAATCGGTATTTTGGTTTCAAGCATGATTTTCTTGGGGCTATTGCTGGGGTGCACATTGGATTGGTTCTGTTCTTCGCCTTTATCTTTGCGTACTGCATTCGAGCGTTCAACTTCCAGAAGAGATAATTCTGTTTATCATGTTTATAGATGAAAACACATCGTATCGAATCGTGTAATGTAACTAGTTGTAATAAATGTCAAAGGTAATAAGTATCGGGCTTGTTTATGTATTTGGACTTTTTGTTGGCCTTTTAGCTACTCTAGTTTTTACCTATATATTGCTTTGTAACTCAACTATTACCTTTCTCTAATAATGAAACTTGATTCTGCATGACATCATTTGTTCAAAATAAACATGTGATTCGTATTCAAATATTAGATCCTTGTCTTCTTCAAACAAAATTGTTTTGTTTTTGTCAACGACTTTTTGACACACAGCTCTGAGTAGGTGAGTACATTGAAAGGCTAAAATGTGTAGTGGGCCTCAATGGGCTTTCCAATCATTTCAAATCTTAATAATTTAGCCTTAACCACCTAGTTTTTTTTAATTTGCAATGGTTTTTATTTTAGTGTAATATTTTTATTTTTTAGTGTGACTTTTTTTAATGTAATGTTTAGTGCAATGTATTGTTTTTAATGTAATGTTTTAAAAAATGTTTGTAAAATATTTATGTTTTATATTTATTAATTTGGTAAAAAAATATAAGCCGCCTACCTTGAGCCACAACATGATCAAGTGAGCAGGTAACGGTCGCGAGCCAATGATACGTGGGTGCCTACTTAGCACGATAATATTGGATCAAGTTGTGTCTCACCTCTAGCCACAACACATAGTCTTAAGGGCTGTTTGGTTGATTAAGTGTTGAATTATTAAGAAGTCTGAATGTTTAAGTGCTGAATCATTAAGTTGGATCTCTTAATGGTTAGTATTCTTGTCCCACATTGGTAGGAGATCATCATTAAGGTTCAGCCTAGTTCAGTGCTTAATGGTTCGGTGCTTAATGGTTCAACAACATTTCAAATCTTAATGGTTCAGCCTTAACCATTCCATTCAGAAGCTGAAACAAACGCACTAAATGCTGAATCATTTAACACTGAATGGTTCAGAGCCTCATTAAGAAGCTTACCAAACAGCCTCTTAGCATTAAGAGAATCACAAAAATAACTATTTTTATGTGACAAATCAACACCTAGTTAACCATGATACATCAATTTATACCTCTCTAGACTCTAGCCATGACATTCATGAAATAATTTTGAGTGTATACTTTATGTTCTGATGACTGACATCAAGTGATGCAAAAACTAGGTAAACCTAAATAGCTAAGAAGCTAAAATCCAACAATGTTAATTGATTGTGAAGTAACAAAACGTGTGCTGATAGTTGGGACCGTCGCAATTGACCGCCATCAGTTCGTTGATGGCTAAGATGTTAAAAGGTGGGACCGTCAGCACATATTTCATTAGTTTGGACTGATGGCGACCAATTGCCGATAGTTGGAATTATTTAAATCCAATACTCCTTTAGTTTATTTCTAATTAACTTAACCAAATAACCATGTTAATCCATATGCTCGGTTTAGTTGTCAAACTGTTGACCGTCTCATGTGCTCGAATTACGTCCTAACAAAATTTGAATGTAACTTCCCTTTCATATGTTGTTCAATTACAATTTATCTATACTATATTATAAAGCATTTGACAAGGACTTCTTAAAATTTAAGAAGTACAAGTTAATTTGCTTATGATACAATACACAATGCACATAATAACTACATTGTAGGGGTAAATTTGTCTTTAAAGCATCATATTTAATAATCAAAATGAAGTCAAGAGTTATGTTTATGATATGTCATAACATTTATTTCTACAATTACTTTGAACATATTAAATAGAAAAAATATAAAAAAAGAAATTTTCATAATGCTAGATGTTTTATTATATTCTTTAATGTATAATTAGGTACTTTAAATAATTAAGTAAATCTATTACTATTCATGATAATGTTACTAAACTTTTAGGTATTTGAGTATTTTAAAAAAGATCTACTACATGAATAATTTGGCATATTGAGAGCTAAATCGAGCTTACCTACTAAACAACGTAAAGTTTTATTATTTATAGAACAATGCGCTTGTATATTTTTCTTTAAATAATTTTATACAAATAGGTCAAACTTATTATTTTTTATAATATTATATTGTGTTTAGAATAAAGAGAAAGGAGAAGTTCCTTTATTTGTTCTATTTTTATCTACGTTTCAATGTAAGCTTCGTTTAAAACAAAATTGCGCGTGATAATGTACAAGTCATCTAAGCAGAGGCGAACAAGTCATTAAAGTTTTTATTTTAGTTTTTTATTTCCTTTTATATGTGGATTTATTACGGTTTCGACTTACTTAGCTTTTTTTATTATGATTTTTAACTTTTTTTAATATGACAAGTTAACTCGCCGCCATGCATGTGCATGATTCAACGTTTTTTCATCCATTTTTTTGTCCATTTTGTATTCGGTTTAACAGTCCCGCCGCAACGCGCGGGTTTCTCACTAGTTCTTTTATTGAAATGAAAACATAAAAAATTAAATTTACATTCAATGTCAAGTTCAATTGTATAATGTAAGGTGTATAAAGTAACATGTCATTTTCCTTAACTACATTATTTAATGGTGTAATCGTGGAATCGGTACATGTATGTCATCACTATAGTTGCCTGGTCTTTCAAATACACAAGAATTACATGTTCTAATTTTTTATATAGCTAGTTTTTCAACTTGTATATATAAACAGATGAAAGCAGAGTTGTATATAAATAATAAGATTAACAGAGACTTGGTCTATTGAATTACATAAGGGTTGTATGTAATTTACATATTGAAAGTTACACTTGTATAATGAAATGAAGACGAGACCTGGTTTGAGCACTGTACAATTTCTTTTAGGATATAACCCAGCCTAGTCAACATAAGTTGGGTTGCGCCTATGTTGGTATAACCTATGAAGACGAGTCCTGGTTTAATACATAAGTTGCCGTACGGATAATGTATTAAGAATTATTAGACAACATGGTATAACCTATGTTGTCAAAAGCGCGCCTAGCGCACCAAGTGGGCTGCGCCCTGTGAGGCGCGCGCCTAGGCACTGAGGCGCACTATTTCAGGCTTATTTACGGCTAAATTCAGGCTAAAAGTTGCCTAAACATCTAAAACATCCTAAATGAGCTATGAACAAGTCCCAAAACAACCCTAAAACATCCTAAACTAGCCCTAAACAAGCTTAAAACATCTCTAAAATCCCTAAAAAATGCATTTTATACTATGCGCCTAATTATAAAAGGAATAATGGAAATAAATAATCCCAACTATTCACTATTGGCCAATAACAGTCCCAACTACGAAAATCACCAATATTGGTCCCAACTTTCGACATATTGGAAACCAACGGACCCAAACTAACGGAGGCTAACTCCGTTAGTGTGATGCTGACGTGGCATGCTTAGGTAGCAAGATGATCCTACGTGGCATCATACGTGGCATGCCACGTGGCAAAATAATCATACGTGGCATGCCACGTGGCAAAATGATCCTACGTGGCATGCCACGTCAGCATCATACTAACGGAGTTAGCCTCCGTTAGTTTGTGTCCGTTGGTTTCCAATATGTCGAAAGTTGGGACCAATATTGGTGATTTTCGTAGTTGGGACTGTTATTGGCCAATAGTGAATAGTTGGGATTATTTATTTCCATTTTTCCATTATAAAAAGCCCTCGATTTTATGCGCCTTGAGTGCGCCTAAGCGCTTTGACAACTATGGGTATAACTAAACTTATTTTTAATTTCTAATAATAACAATATTAGTAATCGTTATATTATATATGGAGATTATTACCAAGTCAATTAACTTAAATGGATATGGATATGATTAGATAGAAGTTGTTGAATTAAATGAGGTTAAAGACATCACACAGGAGTATGAACGTTGTCGTTGGCCAGTGATGAAGAAATCGGCTTTGCATGGCATCATGGTGATTACGTGTTGGAGGATTTGGAAGGCTAGGAATGAGAAGATCTTTCGAGATGTGGAGCGAAAGGTGGTGGACATAGTTGCTGACGTTAAAGCTTTGGGTTTTCTTTGGTTTTCCAATAGGTATAAAAAGGGTTCGGTGGGTTGGAATGATTGGAAAAATTTTAATTTTGATGTAAGGTAACTTTGTGGTTTGGGGTCCCCATCTTGGGGATTTTCCCGTGGTTTTGTGTGGTTAATAAAGTTTGCCTTCCAAAAAAAAAAAAAAAAAAAAAACAATGGGTTCCTCAACACAGCCCAAGCTTCCAGTTATTGATTTATCTTTCAAAAGTTTAAATTTGGATTCAAGTTCTTGGGCTACAAAGTGCGACGAAGTTAGACGCGCACTTGAAGAATACGGCTGTTTCATAGCCGTGTATGATGGAGTGTCTTTAGAACTTTGGGATGCAGTTTTCCTTGCATCGCGTGAATTATTTGATCTTCCTACTGAAGTGAAAGCTTTAAACATTCTAGAAACACCATATAGTGGTTATAGTGGGCAACAAGCCATGCTTCCTCTTTATGAAAGCTTAGGCATTGAAGATGTAACTAATACACAAGTAGCTGAAAGCTTCACAAAACTCATGTGGCCCTCTGGAAATCATAGCTTCTGGTACAGTTTTTTTTATTATATATATATATATATATATATATATATATATATATATATATATATATATTTCATAGATTATTAACTAACCTGTTTTATGATTAATTAATATTCAACAATATCATGTTTCAGTGAAAGTGTGTTGATGTACTCAAAGGCTGTAGCGGAACTTGATCAGATAGTGATGAAAATGGTAGCAAAAAGTTATGGAATAGAGGAACACTATGAAACGATCCGTGGGTCGACCATTTATCTTCTTAAACCGACGAAATACTTGCGCGCTCAAGGGAATGAGAAAACTTTGGGGCTTCTTGCGCACAGGGATAAAAGTTTAATGACTTATCTTCATCAAAATGAAGTAAATGGTCTTGAGATACAAGGAAAAGACGGGGAGTGGATTGAAGTTGATTATACACCTTCGTCTTATGTAGTCATGGCAGGAGATGCGTGCATGGTAATTATTTAGTTTATACCTTTTTTTAAGTTTTAACTGACCAATAGTTTTTACTGGGATATACTGGGTATGATTGATTTATGTCCCCCCCCCCCCCCCTCGAAAATCCTAGATTCGTCTGTGACTGTGTGTATATATGTGCATGAAACCATGAATGTGGAATATGAATGCATGTAAGATTAATTTATGGTGTTTTTATTTATTTATTAGGCATGGACAAACGGAAGAATTGAATCGCCAACTCATAGGGTGATGATGACGGGGGACAAAGACAGATTTTCACTGGGGTTGTTCGCTTTTGTGAGGGATCATGTCATACCGATACCTCAAGAACTTGTTGATGAAAACCACCCACTGCAGTTTCAGGCCTTTGATAATTACAAGTATATGCAGTTCCATGACACTACTAACTCAAAGTGCCCTATCAAAACCTACTGTGGAATTTCAAGCACCGACGTTTAGTGAGAAATCTATGTATTCTAATAAACTGTGTATGTATTGTTCAAATCCAAGGTGACACCATTGTTTAATCATGTGTATGGACTATGTGTATGCTTAGAGTTGTTTCTTGTTTCCCTTTGCTCAAGTATTAATCACTGTATGAATGGATGAAGTTTGTACGATTACAATCGATTATATTAAATTAATGATTCTAAAAGTAATTAATGATAATAAACATGTATAGACAACTCTATGCTTATTCGCTTAATTAAGGGACAACATCATTCGGCCGGCAATTGAACATAAAATTGACCATTTGATTGTTTTATGCGCACTTTCATAGTCAGGCGTATCATAAGATTTGATTGTTTAACTTAACGACGCTGTCGTCCAATATTTGAAGCCATAAAAATATGAATGATAAGAACTATGGGGCCTGGTCAAGCATAAGATTTGATTATTTAAATATTCTCTATAACATTTTCTGTTTGTAGTTATGCACCATGAGTAGGGGATATTGCATATATACACACACATAGTCCAAGCTATACAGAAAGAAAGCGAAAATGGGTTCCTCAACACAGCCCAAGCTTCCAATTATTGATTTGTCTTTAAAAAGTTTATACTTGAATTCAAGTTCTTGGGTTACAAAGTGCGACGAAGTTAGATGCGCACTTGAAGAATACGGGTGTTTCATTGCCCTGTATGATGGAGTGTCTCGTGAACTTCGTGATGCAACTTTCCGTGCATTGCAAGAATTATTCAGTCTTCCTGCTGAAGTGAAAGCAAAAAACATTTCAGATATACCATATAATGGTTACATTGGGCAACTACCCATGGTTCCTCTTTATGAAAGCTTAGGCATTGAAGATGCAACTACTACACAAGGAGCTGAAAGTTTCACAAAACTCATGTGGCCATCCGGAAATCAGAGTTTTTCGTATGTTTTTTTTTTTTTTTTTATATTTTATCTTTTTTACATATTTTTGTTAGTGGCGGAACCAAAACTTATTGGTAGGGAGATCATCATATATTTTATGATTTACTTTTGACATAAAATTATTTTATAATTTGTTTGATTTTGATGTTTCAGTGAAAGTGTGGTGATGTTCTCAAAGGCTGTAGCAGAACTAGACAAGATAGTGATGAAAATGGTCACAGCTAGTTATGGAATAGAAGAACCCTATGAAACAATCCGTGGGTCGACAACTTATCTTCTTAAACCGACGAAATACCTACGCCCTCAAGGCAATGAGAAAATGTTGGGGGTGTATCCACACACTGATAAAAGCTTCATGACTTATCTTCATCAAGATGAAGTAAATGGTCTCGAGATAAAGACAAAAGGTGGAGAGTGGATTGACGTTGATTATACGCCCTCGTCTTTTGTAGTCATGGCAGGAGGCGCTTTCATGGTAATTTGTACTTTTTAGTAACCAATGTTAACAGGCGCTTTCATGGCAGGAGGCGCTTTCACTAGTTCAGTTCACATCGGTTGAATGACTACGGCTTAAACTAGCCGGCTTTTTATGAATCAGCGACTTATGGTTTTTTTTATTTGCTTATTAGGGATGGACAAATGGAAGAATTGAAGCACCAACTCACAGGGTGATGATGAGTGGGGACAAAGACAGATATGTGTTGGGGCTATTTGTATCTATCAAGGATCACATCATACAGGTACCTCAAAAACTTGTTGACGAAGACCACCCGCTGCAGTTTCACGCATTTGATCATTACAAGTATATGCATTTCTATCACACTGATGAAGGGATCAAGTCAGAATGCTCCATCAAAACCTACTGTGGAATTTGAAGCACAATTAATCACTAAGAGACGGGCTTTCGTTTCTGACCCAATATAATAAACACCTTTGTATCTATTACTCTGAATGTGATTCATAAGGCGAATGTAGCCGCTTCTGTTTCTCTCTCCCGCTACTTCTGATTATATTTTATGCACCAATTAGTCCACATGTATTATGCAGTTTTCGTTGTTCTAAACATATTAGACTTGCGCCTATGTATATATAATCAGCCGTATATTGTTTAAATCAAAGTGGCACTGTCGTTTGGTCATATCTATGTATGCTTGTTGTTTTGAGTTTCCCTTTGTTCATATATTAATCATTGTATTCCTAAACTTCAATTTTATTTTATACTTATAAATTTTAATACATAACCACAACACTAGAGATCAAAGTCAAATCATTGTATCTTTGACCAATTCTTCCAACCTCTTAGATGTAAGCCAGCAATCATTCTCCACCAGACCATCAAACGATATCATAACGTACCCCAGGCACTCACACGGGCTGCCAGGCATTAGAACCACATGGTGCTTATTAGCAAGCCAACTGACCACCTCAAAGTCATTAATGTAAATTTCAAAATTAAAAAGGGTCAAAGTTTTGCCAAACCTATATTGACCCATTATCAACCAGTTCCACCTGTCCAACTTGACACCTCTATGCATAGAGTAGATGTTCCTCATGCTCCACCACCATGTGATCATCTGCAGTGGCGAATCTTGACCCGAAACTTCAGGGGGTCGGAAGTCACCAGTTTCGGGGGGTCGAAACCTTATATACCAAAAAAATTATATACGAATACTATATAATCGGAACCTCTGGGTGAAAATTTGGGGGGGTCGGCCGCCCCTCCCCACCCCCTTAAAAGAATCACCCCTGATCATCTGGCTTGAGCGAAATATTTGATTAATTACGTAAATATAGCGGATTACCAAGTGTACAAAAAAAATAAGCACATTTGCCTACAAAATATATATTAGTAACAGGAACATATCAGAATCCCTTTAAAATTCACATTTAAAAGGGTCAAAGTTTTGCCAAACCTATTTTGACCCGTTATCAACCAGGTCCACCTGTCCAACTTGTCGCCTCTAAGCATAGAGTTCATGCTCCACCATCTTGTGATCATTTGGCTCGAGCGAAATATTGATTGATAACAAAAGTATAACGGTTTACTAAGTGTAGAAAACCATGTAAAGTATGTCATTTAAATGGAATAACAAAAAGCATCCAAAGATGTTGCTTTCTATAACACAAAGTTAATACTATCTTAATAAATATGTATTAGGAATGCGACCAAATATGTAAAAACGACTGTATGGTTTGTCACTAAACTAAAGAACAAGATGATTCAATGTTTGCGCAGGCAATTGAACATAAGATTCGATCATTTGGCTGTTTCATATGCACTTATATAGCCAAACACATCATGAGATTTGATTGAATAAATTAACAACACTATTGTCCAACATTTCAAGCCATAGAAAATGTGAATGACATGAACTATGGGACCTGGTCCATCATAACATTTGATTATTTAATTAATCTTAAACATTTTCTGTTTGTAGTTATGCATTATGAGGGGTGTGTGTCTTTGTAATATATACACACACTACAATAATCCTGTATAGAGAGATATATCTAGGGAAACAATGGGTTCCTCAACGCAGCCCAAGCTTCCGGTTATTGATTTAACTACAAAAAGTTTAAACTTGAATTCAAGTTCTTGGGTTACAAAGTGTGATGAAGTTAGAAGCGCACTTGAACAATACGGGTGTTTCATAGCCCTCTATGATGGGTTGTCTCGTGAACTTCGTGATGAAACTTTCCTTGTATCGAAAGAACTATTCAAGCTTCCAACTGAAGTTAAAGCTTTAAACATCACAGAGACACCATATCATGGTTATATCGGCCAAGAACCCTTGGTTCCGCTTTATGAAACATTAGGCATTGAAGATGTAACTACTACACAAGGAACTGACACTTTCACAAAACTCATGTGGCCAGCAGGAAATCAGAATTTCTCGTACGTTTTTATTTTATTTTATTTTATTTTATCTTTTAACAGATGTTTTCAGTGGCGAAACCAAAATTTATTGGTAATTAACATAACATTATGATTTGTACGATTTTGATGTTTCAGTGAAACGGTGGTGATGTACTCAAAGGCGGTAGCAAAACTAGATGAGACAGTGATGAAAATGGTGGCAACAAGTTATGGAATAGAAGAACCCTATGAATCGATCCGTGGGTCAACTGCTTATGTTCTTAAACCCACGAAATACCTACGCCCTCAAGGAAACGAGAAAAACTTGGGAGTTCTTCCACACACTGATAAAAGCTTCATGACTTATCTTCAACAAGATGAAGTAAATGGTCTGGAGATAAAGGCAAAAGACGGCGAGTGGATTGAAGTTGATTATCCACCCTCGTCTTTTGTAGTCATGGCAGGAGATGCCATCATGGTAATTTATACTTAATAGTAACCAATGTTGTTAATACAGGAATACTCGGCTGGTCAAGCCGTAAACCACTACTGCTTAGACTCATTGACTTATGGTGTTTTATTTTATTATTAGGCATGGACAAATGGAAGAATTGAAGCGCCCACTCATAGGGTGATGATCACCGGCGACAAAGAGAGATATGTAATGGGACTGTTTACATCTATCAGGGATCACATCATACAAGTACCTCAACAACTCGTTGATGAAGACCACCCGCTGCAGTTTCGCCCATTTGATAATTACAAGTATATGCATTTCTTTTACACTGAAGGGATTCGCTCTGAGTGCCCCATCGTAACCTACTGTGGAATTTGAAGCACCATTTACTTAGAAATGAGTGTTACCGAATTAATAATATTTTGTGACCGTATAAGCCATATATTAAGAACTGTAAAAACCATATATACTACTAGTCTACTACCAGTGCGTTATGTGGTTCTCGTTGTTCTTAACATATTGCCGGTTCTGAAACAAAGCTTGTCCCTGTGTATATTAATCAACCGTGTATTGTTCAAATCCAAGCACCATTGTTCGGTCATATCTATGTATCCTTGTTTCTGTTTGTTGAAGTATTGATCACTGTATGAATACATAAAAATGTGTGGTTTAAAAGTTCAATATATATAGTAAAAATTCAACATATACATATCCAAAAAACTAAAAAATAAAATTAAATTAATTAAGAGACCTTCAGTTTCAGTAGAAACTTTTTATTTAAGCAGTATGCTTTAGAGAATGAAATTAAAATATGGTCAGAGAAAAATAGATGCAGGCAGATTACTTAATGATGTAAATGTTGGAATATAATTCTGATTTGCAGCGGATTAGAAGTTATCTTCTGAATTGAATTGGTCGAATACGAATCAAAGATTAAAATGAATAACAAATGAAACAAAAGAACAAGATAAACGACACTGATTTGGACAGAAAATGGATTGTTTGTATTGATTAAAAACTAAACAATCTTGGTGAATAAAATAGTACACATGATGTCATATATATACGAACGAACGGGTATGCCTTTTGACAGTTATTTGTCGAAGAGTTGCATCAGTTTAACTGTCCCTTTTTGCTGCCAATTAACCAACTTTCAACCGTTATGTTCCGGGGTATAATGGTCTTTTCACACTTGCTTGTAACGTTGTATACTATCGAACATATTATCACAGTCTTGTATTCGCCTTCTGTCCTTCTTGCAGCCTTGTTTTGACCCATTTGCCCCTCTGATTTGTGCAGCAACTTATGAACCATATTGACCCATTATCTTCTATTCTAGCTTAGTGTATATATCTATCCTATGACTAAGTTAATCTTACATATACATACTGAATACATACAAATTAATATACACAACAGTAAGTCATTAACATACTATATACATAAACATAAGTTTTATTTAAATATTTAACAGTAAATACTATGTCTTCCAGTCGAATATTTTGTACTGGGGCTATTTGCTTCTATCTAATGATACGGTACCTCAACAACTCGTTGATGAAGACCAACCGCTACAGTTTCGCGCATTTGATAATTAACAATTATATGCATTTGTATTACACTGATGAAGGGGTAAACTCAGAGTTCCCCCATCAAACAATTTAAAGACATCCATAAGACCACTTAAATAATCAACAAGTAACATCCAAATTCACTCACAGTTACAAGAGTTCCATGGTTAACTTCTGTATATGATGTGTCAAACGACTACTGCGCAAATACAATTTGACAGTTAGTGCGTTAGATTTTATTTTCAAGCAAACAAAATCAGCATGGCGCGAGGCCAATGAGTCAAACCATTTTGACCCGTTACCAACCCGTTCCACCTGTCCAACTTGCCACCTTGATCTTTGCATAGTGAAGTATGTAATTGATTACATAGATATAACGGATTACCATGTAAAATACATCGTGTTAATGGGATAACGAGCAAGCATCAATAGAACAAGAAGCATCCAAACATATGATTTGTGTAACATGTAGTTGATACTATTATATCCATTTACTAAAAAGTGAGACCAAATATGCATAGACAACTATGCTTTGTCGCTAAACTAAAGAACAAGATCATTCAACGCTTGGGCCGGCAATTAAACATAAGATTCGATTCTTTGGCTGTTTTATATGCACTTCTATCGACAAACACATAACAACACTAGCGTCCATCATTTCGTGCCACAAAAAATACCAATGATAAAAAATATGAGACCTGGTCCAGCATATTAATTAATTACTCTTAGCATTTTCTGTTTGTGGTTATTCACTATGAGGTGTATGTTTGTGTGTATATACACTCTACTAATCCTGCTATAGACAGATATCTAGTGAAACACAATGGGTTCCTCAAAACAGTCAAAGCTTCCGGTTATTGATTTATCGTCACAAAGTTTAAACTTAAATTCAAATTCATGGGTTACAAAGTGCGGTGAAGTTAGACGCGCACTTGAAGAATACGGATGTTTCATAGCTGTGTATGATGGGGTGTCACGTGAACTTCGTGATGCCACTTTCCTTGCATCGAAAGAATTGTTTAATCTTCCTACTGAAGTTAAAGCTTTAAACATTCTAGACACACCGTATGGCGGTTACACTCAACCACCCATGCTTCCTCTTTATGAAAGCTTAGGCATTGAACATGTAACTACTATAGAAGCAGCTGAAAGTTTCGCAAAACTCATGTGGCCATCCGGAAATCAAAGTTTCTCGTATGTTTTTTTATATATTATACTATCTTTTTACAACCTTATCAGTGACGCAACCAAAACTTGTTAGTCAAGGGGTAATCAGATAGTTCTAAGAGTGTGTGGAGTCGAGCGCTATATGGGCGTTTTGGCCCCCATAGCGCCGGGGAACACCGCCCCCGCCGGCGCTATGGTGGCGTTTTGGGGCAAGGTGTTATGCATACAACGAGCGCTTTGACTGATTATTATTATTATTATTATTTAAATAAAAAAACAATGATTACCCAATCATTTATAACACCTCATAACCCCCCTTCCCACTACACCCTCTTTTTCCATAACCCCTCTTCTATTACTTTTTAATATTTTAATACTCATAACCCCCCATAACCCCCACCACTACACATACACTAAGGGGTCCAGCTCCTAAATTTGAATTTATAAAAAAGCCGATGAATTATGATGATTGAAATCATAGAACCCCCCCCCCCCCCCCCCGGTGACCTCCTGCCTGTTTTTATGATTGATGAACAACATAAAATTATGATTTGTTTGACTTTGATGTTTCAGTGAAAGTGTGATGAGGTACTCAAAGGCTGTAGCAGAACTAGACATGAAGGTGATGAAAATGGTAGCAGCTAGTTATGGAATAGAAGAACCCTATGAATCGATCAGTGGGTCGACAACTTATCTTCTTAAACCAACGAAATACCTAAGCGCTGAAGGGAACGAGAAGATAGCAGGAATTCATCCACACACTGATAGATGCTTCATGACTTATCTTCATCAGAATGAAGTAAATGGTCTGGAGATAAAGGCGAAAGACGGGGAATGGATTGAAGTTGAATATCCACCATCATCTTTTGTAGTAATGGCAGGAGACGCTTTCATGGTAATTTATACGTTAAAGTAGTTAATATTGTTAAAACAGGCGAGGCGACTTATGGTGTTTTTATTTCCTGATTAGGTATGGACAAATGGAAGAATCGAAGCGCCAACTCATAGGGTGATGATGAGTACTGGGAACAAAGACAGATATGTACTGGGGCTATTTGCAACTATCAGGGATCAAATCGAGGTACCTCAACAACTTGTTGACAAAGACCACCCGCTGCAGTTTCACGCATTTGATAATTCCAAGTATACGCATTTTTGTTACACCGATGAAGGGTTAAAATCAGAATGCCCCGTCAGAACCTACTGTGGGGTTTAAAGAACCATTCGCTAAGCAATGGGCGTTCGTTTCAGAGCCAATAATATACTGAGAACCATATAATATGATACACAAAACAATTGCATTATGTGGTTCTCATGGAAACCAACATATTATTGGTTCTGAAACAAACTTGCACCTATGTATATTAATTATCAACTGTGTATTGTCCAAATCCAAGGCAGCATCATTGTTTGATTATATCTATGTATGGCTGTATGCTTGTTGTTTCTTGTTTTCCTTTGTTCAAGTAATAATTAGTGTATGAATTCATAAAATATAAGTGGTTGAAAAGTTCATGTACATAAACATTCAACATATACATATCTAAAGATCCAAAAAATAAAATAAAGAGACATTCAGTTTCAGCAGATATTATTTCCATTTGTTGTAAATATTCAACCCACTTCCCTTGAATGAAGGGCTAGTCTTTGTGAGATTATTGAAAAACATGTATAGGAAAAGTTTTGATAAGCCGTCCATGAGAATTACGCGACTAGAAAAAATGGACCCTTAAAATAAAAACTTGTATAAATAAATAAATACAATAATACGATTATAAATGTCATAACAATAAACAAGGGTTAGGATCAAATACAAAGTAAAAGAAAATTAGGAAGTCATAAGAAGGGTATCAAACGGACTCCGATTTAACCCATTCAAGCGGCATTGGGACCGTCTTATCAAACTCTATAATCTTAGTTTTAAGGTTTTTACTTTTTTGGATTTTAGCTTGTAGTTTACAATTTACGTTATATCTATGCTTATTCGCTTAACCAAAGAACAAGATCCTTTGGCCGGCAGTTAAACATAAAAGTGATCATTCGACTTTTTATTAGTTTATATCAACTTGCATAGTCAAATACATCATAATTAAGAAGTATTTTTTTTTAAATTAACAACACTATCATCCAACATTTCGACCCATCAAAAAATATGAATGATAAGAATTATGTGACCTAGTCCAGCACAGGATTTTATTATTTAATTATCCTTCTTAACATTGTGTGTTTGTAGCTATGCACTATGAAGTATGTTTGTGTATATATGTGACTATGTGTACACATCAATAATCCTGCTATAGAGAAAGATCTAATGAAACAATGGGTTCCTCAACCCTGCCCAAGCTTCCGGTTATCGATCTATCTTCAAAAAGTTTAAACTTGAATTCAAGTTCTTGGGTTACAAAGTGCGATGAGGTTAGACACGCACTTGAAGAATACGGATGTTTCATAGCCACGTATGATGGAGTGCCTCGTGAACTTTGTGATGCAACTTTACTTGCATCGCAAGAATTATTCAATCTTCCGACTGAAGTTAAAGCTTTAAACGTCACAGAGACGCCATATCATGGTTACATTGGGCAACAACCCATGGTTCCTCTTTATGAAAGCTTAGGCATTGAATATGCAACCACTACAGAAGGAGCTGAAAGTTTTACGAAACTCATGTGGCCATCCGGAAATCAAAACTTCTTGTACGTTTTTTTATATATTTTATCTTTTGTAGCTTTATTCAGTGGTAGAACCAAAACATACTGGTCGAGGGTCATCGGATAGTTCTTTTGCCTATGGACTAATCGACTATAACTAGGGGGTCCAACTCATATTTTCTTAAAGAAACCTTTCATATTATATAAAAATCGGATGAATTATGGCGATTGGGGTCAGTAGACCCCCTTGACCTCCTGCGTGCTTTATAATCATAAATCACGCAGGAGGTCAACGGGGTCTACTAACCCAATTTGCCATAATTCATCTGATTTTTAGAGTGTATTGAGAAAGTGACAGTTGATAATCAACATATAATTATGATTTGTTTGACTTTAATGGTTCAGTGAAACTGTGCTGATGTACTCAAAGGCTGTAGCAGAACTAGACAAGATAGTGATGAAAATGATAACAAAGAGTTATGGAATAGAGGACCCCTATGAATCGATCCGCGGGTCAACAACTTATCTTCTTAAACCCACAAAATACATACGCGCTCAAGGCGATGAGAAAATGCTAGGAATTCTACCACACACAGATAAAAGCTTCATGACTTATCTTCATCAAGATGAGGTAAATGGTCTGGAGATAAAGACCAAAAATGGGGAATGGATTGAAGTTGAATATCCACCCTCATCTTTTGTAGTCATGGCAGCAGATGCTTTCATGGTAATTCATACTTTATAGTAACCAGTAATGTTAAACAGGACTACCCGGCTGCTTAGATCGGCAAGTTTTTCTTTTGAGCGAGTGACTTATTGCGTTTTTATTTCTTTATCAGGCATGGACAAATGGAAGAATTGAAGCACCAACGCATAGGGTGATGATGACTGCGGACAAAGACAGATATGTACTGGGGCTATTTGCATCCATCAAGGATCACATCATACAGGTACCACCACAACTCGTTGACGAAGACCACCCGCTGCAGTTTCGCGCATTTGATAATTATAAGTATATGCATTTCTATTATACTGAAGAAGGGGCTAGCTCAAGGTGCCCCATCAAAACCTACTGTGGAATTTGAGGCACCATTTTTTGGTTATGTCTGTGTATGCATGTTGTTTCTTGTTCCCTAGTTACTGTATAAATGCATAAAACTTGTGTGGTTCACAAAAAAATTTATATAATTATATATTGTATAAGTTCAAAAAATAAATAGACCTTCAGTTTCAGCGGAGGCTTCCCATTTATTGTAAGAGTTTAACCTTTTCAAACTTCTTTATATCTCTTAAATTTCAATATTGAACCACAGCATGTAGAACAACACTAGAGATTAAAGTCAACTCATTCCATCTTTGACCAAATCTTCCAACCCTCTTTTCAGCCGCTCAGCTGCAAGCTGACAATCATTCTCCACCATACCACCAAACGATATCCTAACGTAACCCGGGCCCCCACATGAACTGTCTGGAACTAGAACCACACCGTGCTTATTAGCGAGCCAACGGACCACCTTAAAGTCATCAACGAACTTCTCTGGTAACTTAGCCCACAAGTAAATGGCCCCTTCGCCACCTTTGACCGTGTCCTTCCCTAATGGTGATAATGCGTCAGCAAGAAGTTCACGGTTCTTGACCAGATCTTTAACCTGATCCGTGACCCATTGTTTTCCCGCTTCCATTGCATGAAGGACTAGTCTTTGTGAGATTAAGGAAGCACATATGGGGATGTTGTCTTGGATTTTACGGAGTTGTTCAGCAATCCCTTCAACTTCCGAAGGAAATGCTATCTGAGATTGCATATGTGTAAGCAGTACACCATAAAAAACAGTTGAACAAATATCATGTAACGATAAGGCGATACTTACATATCCAACTCGCCAACCCATCATCCCATAAGCTTTGGAGAAGGAAAAAATGTTGACAATGTGATTTCCCTCAATACAAGAGTGCTTTAAACCATCATACATAAAATACCTGCTTATTCTAATAATTAACTTCCAACGTATATAAAGATGAAGAAGAAGAAGAGACGATTTCAAACATTTTATATAAAACTGGTCAATTTGGGCTATATTTTATAGCCAAATATCAACGCGTAAAATTCAAAATTTAGCTTAAAAGGATATAGGTTAAGTAGTTTCAAGGTGGAAAAGGCACACTCTTTACAACCTTCAAAATTGATTTATACTTTTATTCATGAAACTTGTTTTTTATTTTAGTAAACACTTTTTGCAAGGTACTAAATTTTTATGAAATTAAAAGATGGTCAAAGAAAATTGAATGTAGTCAAATTACCTAATCATACACTCAACTATTTTGAGTGTGTTAATGTTAACATCAAATATATTGTTGGGCAAATAAAAATTATGTATTATCTACAACAAGCCAACATCCTGCATCTTTGCAGATATCTGATATTTTCTAGCAAAACAAACTAACTATTTAAGTAGCATTAGAATCATTAACCCCCCCCCCCCTCCCCCCCCACACGCGCGTGCGCATACATATATATGTAGCGAGAGAGAGAGAGCACCTTCAGAAGGGGTTCTGGGATGTAAGTTCCAGAAGGATTCCCTGGATTAACAAATGTAACAAGCTTTGGTGTAGGTTTGGTTTCCCGCAACGTTTTCTCTAGCCAATCTAAAGTTTCATGAATTTGGGAATATATAAGGACATGCACAAATCCAAGAAAATATATTTTGGTAAAAGAGAGTATATACAAACTTTCTCAAATCTAGATATGCAACATAACAAAAGGTGGAATGCACTCGAGGTGCCAACTTTTGACCCATTTACTTATGACTATGTCAATTGAAATGATGTTTTATGTTATCTTCAACGAGCCATATGGGTAAAAGAAATGTTGGCTTATTGTTGTAACTTATACTTTCTCAAAATCATACCTACAGACATTGGTTATAAGAGATACTTAAAATTTCATAACAAAAGTATTTTGGTTCAATCCGACCCGTTTTAGCCCATCCCAAGAAAAAACGTTGTGACCTGGTATCCAAAAAGTCGAACCACCCATTTGCCGCCTCTAGAACACCTATACATCACTCAACCATTTACATCATGTTCTAGTATCTTACAACAACAACAACTACCGTACCCAGTAAATCCCACAGATAGCAAGCTATTGTTAGGGTCTGGGGAGGGTGCAAGAAAGGTAAACAATAGGGAGTATAGTTTGTGTGTAGCCTCTTGGAATGTAGGAACTCTAAATGGTAAATTGTTAGAAGTGGTAGATGCACTCAAAAGGCGTAGGGTTCAGTTAGCGTGCCTTCAAGAAACTAGGTGGAATTAATGGGACAAAAATCCAACCATATATCAAAAATACCTACAACTTCTTTCAAAAATCATCATAGCAACGCCTAAGAAACCGACAAAAACAATATAAAAAAGCCTTAACCTGCATCAGGCTGAAGCGTATTTGGATCACCAGGACCCACAAGAATATCAGTAACACCCGTCATCTGGAATGACATGTACGAGTTGAAGTAGTATGGTGCAAACATAACAACTGAATCCCCAGCGTCACACAGTGCAAGAACAATGTTCACAAATGCCTACAACAAGTAAAGGTGTAAAAAAACCTTGAGAATGTCTACAACTTTTTACACATTAGCTAACATCATATACGCCCCTAGATACCTGATTTGCTCCTGCAGTTACCATCACTGAAGATTTGCATAACTTATTTTCTTCAAACAACTGCAGACATAAATATATATCAAACCATAAGAATATATATTCATATAAAGGGTGGGTAATATCCTACAAGTCATATAGTTTAAATTTTGACCTTTTTAGTCAACGCTTCCCTAAGCTCAGGAAGACCTTCATCTGCACCATAACGGCTAACCGTGTTAGGTATTAGTCGGCGCAGCGGAATCAAACACAGAAACGGCAAACACGATTATCACGCAATGAACAGAAAATAAACACGACACAAGAATTTTACATGGTTCGGTCCCAGTGGGGGACCTACGTCCACGGGCTGCAACTAGGTTATTTCATTAAGCTCAAGGCACACAAGATTACAATACATGACTAGGGTATATATAGAGAACAATTAGGTTAAACAACTTAGGGACCAAGAAAACTAAACCGGGCTTGGCCCATGTCTTCTAATGTCAACCTTAAAAGCCCAATAACCAAGGACTTCACAAACCCAACAAAACGAAGGCTCCCACACAAGCTCTCGCACCTTCTTCAATGCTGATTTGGCCATTTAGGTGGTTGCCAGTACACAACGCCCTGTATTTTCAAGAAAATAGATTGCAAATAGTCGAATAAACTTTTATTTAAATCAACTGTGGATACAACAATCCTAGCAACATAGAAATCTAATTTGAACCAAATCCGCTTCAGTTATGTGGCTTTTATGCTTCAAGACACTAATTGCTTGAAAATTGCCAGTATAAAACACCATTTTTTTTAGAAAACTGATTGTAAATTAGTCAAATATAACCTATATTTTTTCTAAAATGTGCAGCTATTGAAATCACAATGCTGGCAACAAAGAGTTTTAATCTGAACCAAATGATCTTCAATTTTAAATCCAATTTTTTTTTTTATGCTTCAAACACTATAATTTTAAAAAATTTACTCAGTTCATCGAGAATACTATTTTTTTAACCACAAATGCAATATTATATAAATAAATCTCACCGAAGCAAGATGAGGAGGATTGGGACATAAGAACAACTAAGGTGCTGTTTGTTTTTTGCTCATAAGCACTTCTGGCCTCTTTTGTCTACGTCACGCAGACGCGTGAAGACGTTTGGAGTCTGCAGATTGTTTGTTTTTTGGAAGACCTTTCACTTAAAAAGGTCTTCCTGACCTCTGCTTGGTGCAGACTTGTTTCAAAGTCTTCTAAGGTCTTCAAAGGTCTTTTCCACTTCTCTTCTCCTCACCCACCACAACCACCACCACCACCCGCCGCCACCACCACCACGGTCCACCACCACCAGCAACCACGGTCCACCACCACCGTCCACCAACACCACGGTCCACCACCACCCACTACTACCACTGTCCACCACCACCACCATCATCCACCATCACCGTCCACTGTTGGAGATGTTGCCTTCAGCCCACTTATAGGCCCAGTCGTTTGAAGCCCAGTATGATTAACTTGTTGAGCAAGATTAGCATAGGGTTTAACCCTAATTTAGGCTTATAAATAATCTCTTGTACTTGTAGTTTTTTGTATTACTCAATAAAAGAATACCCCAGTTGCCCCCATGGACGTAGGTCAGTTTAGATCGAACCACATAAATACTTGTGTTCGTGTGCGTGTGTGTTCTACGATCCTAACAACTGGTATCAGAGCTCAGGCTCTAGATCTGAAAGAACACATACCAGACAACCCAACACCCGCCAGCCACCTCCCACCTCTGCCGACACCCGACAGTCACCGCCGCCTCCCAGCTTCAGCCGCCGCCACCCTAGCCACCTGCTAGGGTTTCGCCGCTGCAACCCATCCTTCAACCGACTAGGGTTTCAGTCGGTCACCCTTAATCAGCCATCATCTCAGCGAGAAGCTTTGTTGTTTCGTCGAAGAAGAAGATAAAAGAGTTTATCTTTTTTGTTGATTTTGCTCTGTGCGTGCGTGGCCATCACAAAGAGGAAAAGGACATTTTCTTCTTTGAAACATAAAGGAATTATTATATTCATTGAGTAATTTTTTTTTTTTTACTTTTGGCTAGTTTCCTATATATTTAGACAAGTGATAATGTCTGAAGAAGGAAAAGTCAAGGTAGAAAAAATTGATGGGAAGAATTTTGGATGGTGGAAGATGCAAATCAAGGATTTGCTTATATAGAAGGAGTTAGATGCTGCACTAGACCCTCCCCCTGCGACCATAACGAAAGAATGGACGAATCTTGACAAGAAAGCACAGTCAACGATTGGGCTTGCTCTCTCCATGAATGTAGCTTACAACATTCTGGAACAAACCACAGCGCGTGGGATTATGGAAGCTTTGTCCGACATGTACGAGAAGCCGTCTCCTGCGAACAAAGTGTTTCTGATTCGAGAGTTAGTCAACATTCGTATAAAAGAGGGAAGTTCTGTTACTGAGCATATTAATTTATTTAAATCACATTTGACACGTTTGTCTTCTGTGAATTTTAAGATAGATGATGAATTGCAGGCTTGTCTATTTTTATCCTCATTACCTGACAGTTGGTCGGGCACAATCACAGCAGTCACAGGGTCAGTTGAGACTCTCAGTTTTGGAAGAGTTCGTGATTTGTTACTAAATGAAGATTCCAGAAGAAGGAACAATGGAGAATCAAGCTCGTTGCTCAGTACTGAAGGAAGAGGGAGAAGTAATAACAAAGGAGGAAATAGGGGTAGGTCAAAGTCAAAACGCAGGAGCAAGTCAAGACCTGGAAAGCCAAGGAAAGACATACAGTGTTGGAACTGTAAGGAGTTTGGGCATTTCAGAAGTCGGTGTTCTGAACCTGCGAGAGAGAAAAAGGAGGTGAATGCTACTACATCCTCGGACTCAGAGGATGCTCTTATTTGTTGTATCGAGAGTTCTGTTGAAGACTGGATTGTGGATTCAGGAGCATCTTTCCATGCTACTTTAGCACGAAGAAGATGAAGAATCTACGAACAGGTAACTTTGGTAAAGTTCGTTTGGCTAATAATCAGATTCTTGATATTACAGGAATTGGAGATATAGACCTTAAAACTCCATTGGGAACCATTTGGACCTTGAAGAATGTTCGGGTCATTCCTGGTTTGAAGAGGATGCTTATATCCATCGGTCAGCTTAATGATCAGGGATATGATGTTCACTTTGGTAGTGGACAATGGAGAGTTGTTAAGGGCAGTATGGTAGTTGCTAGAGGCAAGAAGAGAGGTAGTTTGTACATGGTTGAAGCATTAGCTGATGCAGTGAACGCAGTATCGAGTGACCAGAGTCAGACAAAGTTATGGCATCAAAGACTCGGGCACATGAGTGAAAAGGGGATGAAGATGCTTGTTGCTAGGGGAAAACTTCCAGAGTTGAAGAAGGTCGAGTCAGAATTTTGTGAACCGTGCATCATAGGCAAGAAAAAGAAGGTGACTTTTGTGAAGACTGGGAGAGCACCGAAAGCTCAGAAATTGGAGCTTATTCACTCAGATGTATATGGACCGACATCAGTAGCTTCACTTGGAGGATCTCGCTACTTTGTGACCTTCATAGATGATTCAACACGCAAGGTATGGGTTTACTTTTTTAAACATAAATCTGAAGTTTTCGATACTTTTAAGAAATGGAAATCTGTTGTTGAACTTGAAACTGATTTGAAGGTGAAATGCTTGAAGTCGGATAACTGTGGTGAATATATCAGCAAGGAGTTTATAGATTATTGTGCTGATAGAGGGATCAAGATGATAAACACGGTTCCAGGAACTCCGCAACAGAATGGAGTTGCAGAGAGAATGAACAGAACATTATGTGAAAGAGCCAGAAGTATGAGATTGAATGCAGGGCTCCCAAAGATGTTATGGGCTGATGCAGTTAACACAGCAGCGCATTTTATCAACCGTGGACCCTCAGTACCGTTAGGATTCAAGCTTCCTCAAGAAGAATGGAAAGGCAAAGAAGTTGAGTATGATCACCTGAGAATCTTTGGGTGTAGTGCTTATGATATCAACCCTGAAGGTGACAAGCTGGATGCTAAAGCAAAGAAGTATATCTTCATTGGATATAGGGGTGATAAAATGGGCTACAGGCTTTGGGATTCGAAAGCAGAAAGGTAGTCAGAAGCAAGCATGCTGAATTCAATGAAGAAGAATTATACAAAGACAGAAACTTGGATAAGTCAAAGGTTCAGAAAGAAACAGTTGAGTTTAGTGTTGAGAATCGGAAGAAAGAATCTGTCACAGGGCCCGTAACAGAATCTGAAGATGACACAGAACCTGAGACTGAAGATGGAGAATGAAAAGTCAGTGGGAATTTCTGACAGTGGGAGTTCAGAGTCTGAGACGAACAGTCTCCACAGCAGCCTGACCAGTCTGATACTTCGGTTAGGAGATCCACCAGAGTTTCTAAAGCACCGGACAGGTACAGTCCCAGTCGTACCGGCCCCTCAGTTAATTATATTCTCTTGACAGAAAATGGTGAACCAGAGAGCTACTCTGAAGCAGTCAAGATGAAGGACTCGTTCCAGTGGGAGCGAGCAATGAAAGAAGAAATGAGTTCACTAGACAAGAACAAGACTTGGGTTCTTGTAAAGCTTCCGCAAGACAAGAAAGCTCTTCAGAATAAATGGGTTTTCAGGGTCAAAGATGAACATGATGGTTGTAAACGGTATAAAGCCCGTTTAGTGGTCAAGGGATTTCAGCAGAAGAACGGAGTTGATTATGATGAGATCTTCTCTCCAGTGGTGAAGATGACCACCATCAGATCTTCTCTCCAGTGGTGAAGATGACCACCATCAGGTTAGTTCTAAGTATTGTAGCAGCAAAGAATTTGCATCTAGAGCAGCTAGATGTGAAAACAGCATTTCTACATGGTGACCTTGATGAAGATATTTACATGGCAAAGCCTGAGGGATTCCAGGTTATTGGAAAAGAGAATTGGGTGTGCAAGTTGAAGAAGAGTTTATATGGTCTGAAACAAACGCCAAGACAGTGGTACTTGAAGTTTGATAATTTCATGGTGAAGACCGGTTACAAGAGATGTGAAGCCGATCACTGTTGTTATCTGAAAAAGTTCAAGAGTTCGTATATCATTCTACTTTTGTATGTAGATGATATGTTGATTGCAGGATCAGATATGAATGAGATAAGCAAGTTGAAGAAGCAAATGTCCAAAGAATTCGAGATGAAGGATTTGGGTGCAGCCAAAGAGATACTCGGGATGAGTATCACCAGGAGCAAGAAAGATGGATCTTTAACACTGTCCCAGGAAAAGTACATCGGGAAAGTGTTAGAGAAATTCAATATTAACAGTGAGAAGACCAAGCCTAGAAACACGCCCTTGGGGAGTCACCTCAAGCTTACCAAAGACCAGTGTCCCATAACTGAAGAAGAAAAGGCTGATATGGCTAGAGTTCCGTATGCATCTGCAGTAGGTAGTTTGATGTACACTATGTTGTGTACAAGACCTGACATAGCACACGCAGTCGGAGTTGTCAGTCAGTTTATGTCAAATCCGGGAAGAGAACATTGGGAAGCAGTTAAATGGGTGCTTCGTTATTTGAAGGGAACGTCAAAGATGGGGTTATGTTTCAAAGGGAAGGATTCAGTTCTCAGAGGTTATACAGATGCTGACCTGGGTGGCTGCAAAGATACATTTAAAAGCACCACTAGTTTTGTTTTCACAGTGGGAGGAACTGCAGTCAGTTGGATGTCCAAGCTCCAGAAAAGTGTGGCTTTGTCCACAACAAAGGCAGAATACATGGCTATAGCTGAGGCCAGTAAGGAGCTAGTATGGTTGAAAGCTTTTCTGGAAGAGTTAGGGAAGAAGCAGATTGAGTACTTGTTGCACTATGATAATGAAAGTGCAGTGAAACTTGCTAAGAATCATGTGTATCACAAGAAGACGAAGCACATCGGGATAAGGTATCACTTCGTGAGAGGATTGGTTATTGATGGCACAATCAACTTGAAGAATATCTCAGGTGCTAAGAATCCAGCAGACATGTTCACTAAATGTGTAACGTTGGATAAGCTGAAGCTGTGTGGAGCTTCAGCTGGTCTCCAGGAATAATGTTGAGGAGATCGGGGTAACTTGAGGTGCATTGAAGATCAAGGGGAGATCTTATCTATAGAAGTACAGAAGAGATGGTGCAGTTCATGGTCCGAAGACACCAAGTGGGAGATTATTGGAGATGTTGCCTTCAGCCCACTTATAGGCCCAGTCGTTTGAAGCCCAGTATGATTAACTTGTTGAGCAAGATTAGCATAGGTTTTAACCCTATTTTAGGCCTATAAATAATCTCTTGTACTTATAGTTTTTTGTATCACTCAATAAAAGAATACCCCAGTTGCCCCCGTGGACGTAGGTCAGTTTAGACCGAACCACGTAAATACTTGTGTTCGTGTGCGTGTGTGTTCTACGATCCTAACATCCACCACCACCACCGTCCACCACCACCGTCCACCACCATCGTCCACCACCACCGTCCATCACCACCGTCCACCACCACCACCCACCATCTACTACCACCACCACCGTCTACCACCACCACGGTCCACCACCACCACCGTCCACTACCACCATCGTCCACCATCACCTACCACCGTCCACCACCACCACGGTCCCCCACCGTCCACCACCACCGCCACTACCACCCACCACCACCACTACCACCACCACCACCACCATCCACCACCACTGTCCACCACCATCCACCACCTCCGTCAACCACCACCACCGTCTACCACCAGACTGCTGTAAAAAATCAGTTTATTTAAATTTTAGTTTATTTCAGCAGCCTGCAGACATTTGGTCCACATCTTCTCCTGCAGATGTGGTCCGCAGACTGCAAACCTTTTCATGCAGAAAAAACAAACAACACCTAAAAGCGAGGGTGAAGCTTCTTTAGGGTCGGGGCAGTGTAAATTTACGTGTATTTCATCTGATAATTGTATACATATCGAGTCCACGGGTACTATCAAGGTTTAAAAGTACGGAATCGTGCCTCGAGGCGTTTTCCCTTTGCGTCATGAGGCGTACGCCTCGAGGCGAACCAAGGCGTAAGCCCGAGACGAAATTAAAAGATAAATATAAATATTATATATCTTATAGAAAATGAAATACTAACTAATTTCATCCGATTCATCAAAAACATCAAAAAAACACATTAAAAAGACATGGAACGGTTGAAATTGACACAAAAAGTTCAAACATTAAAAATAAACATAAAAAGCCCCTGAGGCGCAATTTTTGTTACCGCCTCAGCTATCTATACATATAATAAACCAAAGTCATTTTAATGACATGACACTCAAAGAGGCATTCTCTTCCTTGAGTGTGCCATGTGTCATCCCATGTGGCATTGAGATATTTTAGGAAAAAAATAATTTAAAAACAAAATTGGATTTTTCATCCTCATGTTTTCTCTCATAATTTTTAAATGTTAATATCTTTAATATACGAGATTTTTTAAAGAAAAAAATTACACCAAATTAACGAGCGTTTTATTATCTTTCCAACGAGTACCATAGTGCTATATAAAAAACGGAGAAATTTTTTTGTGGGGTTTTGTTCATACAGGAAAAAAAACACAAAGTGTTCAGGTAAATTATTAATCATGTATAGGCAAGTCAATAATTATATTCAAATCAGTAAATATGAATTTTTTTTTCAACCAGAGCCGAATAGGTTAATAGAGTTATACGTTGTTTTAAGTTAAGTATCAATATTAGTATGTTAGAGTTGTACATTTGTTTAGTCTTTAGGATATGTGTTAATATTAGAGTTACATTAAAGTTCTACATTATTTTAGGTTAGGTGTTAGCATTGGAGTTGTACATTGTTAATTTGTTTTTGGTTAGATATTAACATTAGAGTTATACATCAGTCTATTTCATACGTAAAATTGATATATCATATTAAATTTCTCAACCCGGTACGCTCCCGGGGTATAATCTAGTGTATATTAATTATCAACTGTGTATTGTCCAAATCCAAGGCAGCATCATTGTTTGATTATCAACTTTGGTTTTCGCCGGTTATCTCCTTCTTAGAGATTCCGGCTTGTTTTTTCTCTTTTAATGAAATTCGCCCTTCAAAAAAAATCTATGTATGTCTGTATGCGTGTTGTTTCTTGTTTTCCTTTGTTCAAGTAAAAATCATTGTATGAATGCATAAAATATAAGTGGTTCAAAAGTTCATGTACATAATCAATATCGAAACACATATATTCAGGATATGTTTCAAATAACTAAATGGAGAAAGGAAAGAGAAATAATGTTTGTTTTGATACGTGTAGAATAGGTTTTGACATGAATAGGATAAGTTTTGATAAGCCGTCCATGAGAATTACATTTTTTTTTTTTTTTTTGAACATTGACTTTCATTAAAAACAGGGAGAAGCCCTCGAAAAAAGGACTAGCCCCCTAAACTATAACATATACAATGGATTACTACACCAATCCTCCCAACGGAGATCTATATATTGAGATCTATTTTTTAGCCACAAAAACGAGGTAGATTTTATACTACCAATCAAACAACTAATCTTTGGTTCCTTATTGTTGAAAGTTTTGTCATTACGAGTCTTCCATATCATCCATAAACCCACCAAAATTATGCCGTGTACGATGGTCTTTCCCCACTTTCCACCCGACGATTGATTGTGCAATAAGAGAAGATCTCTCGTGGATGAGACTGAAACAGTATGCAAGCGGCACCACCTCCATATGCTAGACCACACTCGAAATGGTTGCTAAAAAACCTCAAGACCTCCTTTTTGACAAAATTTGGCTTCGCGACCCACTCCCCATTGACCATTAAGCCTTGGATGGAATTTGACGCTTTCCTACCATTTATGACACTATGGAAGAACGCCGTATTATCATCTCCATTCTTGGCCCAATTCACCCGAGACTTTTGCAACAAATCTTTAGCGACCAAAAATTCATTTTCCTCAATCCCTTTCTTGCATTCCAGCCAAGCCCATTCTTCCTCCTCGAGTAAATCCCTTTGTTCCATCTCCGCTTCAAGCTTTTCTAGATCGGCTTTAAGAGACGACAATTCCTCGCCTTCTTTCAAATCAAGGTTTTTCTTCCAATCTCTAAGGACCAATTTCAAATATCTCAACTTGGATGTCAAAACTATATCCGCTGCCCCTGTACCTTCAAAATTTTTTAGCGTATTTGAAACCACCATCTCACAACTCTCTCTGTCGAGCCAAGAGTTGAACCATCTAAAAGGCCGAGAACCAAATTATCATTCACCAGTGTTAAAAGCAACGGACTATGATCAGACAGATGCCTCGGTAAGGCCCTTAAACAAGCCTCAGGCCACCGATTCAAGAAATCCAGACAAACCAAAACTCGATCAATTTTACTAAAACGGAAAGAAGACCCTTTTTTTGTCAAACAAGTATACAAACTACCCTTCATACCGTATTCAAAAAGACGCGAGGAATCAATAAAAGCGTTAAATGCTACCGCATCATTATGATCAAAAAACGAATTTTTGCGGTCTTCACAACACCTGACAGAATTAAAATCTCCAAGCAAGCACCACAACCCTGAACTGTTACTGATAATGTCTACGATAAGCTCCCAAATAGGACGCTTCTCATTCAACTTGTGGGGAGCATACATGTTTAGAATATTGAGCTGCGAACCGTCCTCCTTCAAACATCCTTTAATAATAAGAAAATTCTGATGCTTGTAAGAGGAGAAACATGTAAACTTGCTTGGGTCCCAAAGAGAAATTAATCCTCCCGAGCGACCCCTGGATTCTACAAAATCCGTCTCAACCCTTGAATTACCCCAAAACTTCGAAAAATCAAAACTAGAAAGATCACTACACTGTGTTTCCTGTAAAGCAATAAACGACACCCCATTTTCCTTTTTCAATCGTCTAACCCAAGAATCTTTACCTTTCACTCCCAATCCCCTAATATTCAGCGACAAGAAATTCATACCTTAACTTTTTGTAACCCTTCATCGATTAAGACACCAGTAACCAAATCGGAACAATCTTGTAGCTGAGCTCCCAAGGAAACACCTAAGTTAATAGTATTTTCCACCTCTGTAACTTCAAAATCTTGAACCAGCGTCTCTTCGATCACCGGTTGAGCATCCTGAATCACCGGATGAGCAACATCCTGTGACGGTGGACGAGCTACATCTTCCTCCTCACCTACCAACTGCTCGAAAGATCTCAGCTGTGTTGAGGTTTCTCTGTCCACATTAATCCCCACAGTAAGATTCTCCTGAAAGTTAATCTCTTGCTCTGGAACAAAAGCAGGATTATTAAACAATCTCTGTTGTTCTAGGACTTGAGTTGGATCCATGGGTCCAATAAAGCTTTCAAGGTCGAACGGATCCCCATTGATGGACCTGGGCTTGTTTCTTTTTTTAGATGGGCCTGATGAGTTACTAGATCCACTTCCTTTTGTTCTTTTAAAACGAAGTTTTTTTCTTTTTTTGGACAGAACACAGGAAAAACCCTTTATCTTTCTATTATTTCCACACATGGTCCCCTTACGGTCAGTCACACCTTTTTTAAAAAACCTTCCATTTGAATCTTGGTCAACACTTAATTCCTCCAAGCAATTAACCTCTTCATAATGTCTTGCTGATTTTAAGGAAATCCCTTTAGAAACTTCGGGAGTTACCATAGAAACCTCCGAGTCATTAATTGTATTATCCGGCCCCTCATCGTTGACTGGCACCACCTTCTCCGGCGAAGAAACCGGCGAGGAAGCATGATCTTCCTTTTCTGGAGTTTCGTTAGCATTATCCTTCTCCAACACTAATTCCGAGTCACTATTCCCTTGAACCTCATCCACCTTAACATAATCCGGTACCCAATCAGACTGATCTTCCAGGACCCACACCCAAAACTTCCTAGCATTCCAGTTTAACGTTATTTCATCTACAATCCTTTTACCATCACCGACAAGTACACCAACGTATTCAAACGAAAGATCACTATCCTTTTCCGAGATGTTTGCCTTATAGACAATCTTGCCAAACATACTTCCAACTTGATCAAAAACTTCATTCGTGCAAAGATGCAAAGGAACTCCTTGTATCTTAAGCCAGGCTATCCTCTCAAAACCTAAAGATTGTCCCTCCCACATACAAATGGAGGAGAAACACTCCTTCATACGACCTGCTGCTTCAAGGACCATCTTGGCCTGTTCATTATCTTTGAAGGATAGGAGAACATCCAAACCTCCTAAATATTGAACACAACCATAACCCTCTGGACATATAGAATTCAAAGTCACATAAATCCTCTTGATCTCTTCAACATTCACCATTTTTGCGACGAGTGCCTTCCCATGCACGTTAGAAAATGCCTTCACGTTGCTCTCCACTGAAACGGATTTCCCCACCAAGGAATCCTTAAACGATCTATAACCGGACGCAAAGTTATGCCCCTGATTACTCTCTTTGTTGTGTGTATTATTATCATTAGTCGTATAAAATTTTTCACTCTCTATATTGTTTATATTATTATCATTATTATGGAAAAAACTCTCACCATTCATCCCAATCTCTCCCTCTTCTAGCACAAAGCGGGCAAAGTTAAACCAGAGTTTACACTCTCCCAAACGAATTCCTTTAAGATTACGAAGTAGATCCGTCTTATCTCTAACATCCAGCATCGAGATAAAGCCAAACCGGTTACCGTTTTTGTCACGTTTTCTTGCGATGTATAGATCATAGATCTGTCCATGCGGTCTGACCTGTGCTGCTAGGTCGGCACCGCTACAACCCTCGGGTAGATTAGAGACGAACAGTTTGGTTATACGAGCCAAAATATTTTCCGGGATGGGGACCCGGCGGCGGCGTGGCTCCATCGAGAGAGAGAATATGTTCGGTTGACTAGAAAAAATGGACCCTTAAAATTAAAACTTATAATAAATACAATAATACGATTATAAATGGTATAACAATAAACAAAACAAAACTATTTTAGCAAAGTCTAATCTTTTTTTTTTTTTTTTTTTTTTTTTGAACATTCAAACGAAGCTTCATTTCACCAAAAATAATAATATCGAAGTTTACACCCAGGCACATTAAGCAAGTAGCTACCTGGGCCGACCCACAAGATTAATATACATGAAATTTAATACTAATACAATCACGAGCCGACCTAATAGATTTTCCGAACAGATCCATCATCCGTTATCGAATAAAGCAAAGTCTAATCAATAATCATATAATCAAACATATCTAACCAAATAATAAATAGCGAATAAATAAATAATCAAGACAATCAAGGACAAAGTGACAAACCTGTTCTTGTTTTTAGTACCAACCAAAAGCAATCAAGCGTATGTTTTCGGTATCGGTATCTGTATCGGTATTGGGTTTTGAGAGTTTTAGAGATCGGTATTTTCAGGATCGGTATTGGTCGGTACCGATACCATCCCGAGCTCATCCCTAGCCAAAACTAAAAAGGTTATTGTGTTTGTATTATTGGCTTTGTAATTTAAGGGTGCAAATGAGCCGAGCGGCTTGCGAGCTACTCGAGATCAGCTCGATAAAAAGCTCGAAACGAGCCAAGCCTTATCAAGCCCAAGCCGAGTTTGAGCATAAAACAATGCTTGTTTACTTATCGAGTTCGAGCTTGGGCCTGACATATGAAGCTCGTCAAACTCGTCGAGCCTTTTCGAGCCTTAGTAAATATTAGTTTTATAATATTTTATAATATTAGTTTTATTAATATTTTATACTATTTACCCCACATTTAAAGTTGTTTAATATATAACCGGGCCGGGCCGGGCCGAGTCGAGCTATTGACTTGTCAAGCTATCGAGCCTAAACGAGCCTATTATTTATATTTTTTTATTTAATATACTAGCTTATACCCCGGGAGCGTCCCGGGTTGAAAAATCTAAGTAAAGTGAATAAAATTAGAAGTATCTAAACTATAAAAATGATATCTATGTATCAACTTACATTAGATATTTTATACCAAAAGATCCATTTCACCTTACAACATAACATCAACATCTAAAACAGAATATTAAGATCCCAAGCACTTCAAGGGGACAAAGATTGTTTAGCACCAATACATTAAGTCAAAGGTCTTTAACTGAATACAATAAGATTTGGGCTATTTCAGAATATGGTAGAAAAAGAAAACATAACAATTACCTGTTAAAGAGCGTCCCGGGTTGAAATATCTAATATGACATAATAAAATATCTAATATAACAACATAATTAATGACTTGCCAATATATGATTAATGATTATTATTATTATTATTATTATTATTATTATTATTATTATTATTATTATTATTTTAAACAAATCTCTACCATAAGTTATCATATTATAATATAAAAAAAGGGTAATTGGGTCGGGTATCACCTAATCCCAGGCCCGACCCAAACCCACAATTTTTTTTAAATTAATATATCCCGGGAGCGTCCCGGGTTGAGAAATCTAATTTGAAATATCAATTTTACACCTGAAATAGACTGATGTGTTTTACAGTTACATGCAGGAAAGCTTCGGGTAGCACTTAACCTAAAACAATTAACAATGTATCTTCAATGTTATTGCATAACCTTAAACATTGTATAACTCTAATATTAAAACCTAACATAAAATAATGTACAACTCTAATGCTAACACAAGTTGTAAATTAAAATCATATTTACTGGTTTGAACATAACTAATGACTTGCCTATACATGATTAATGAATACCTGAACACTTTGTGTTTTTTTCCTGTATGAACAAAACCATACAAAAAATAGTCGTTTTTTTCTCCGTTTTTTATATAGCACTATGGTACCCGTTGGAAAGATAATAAAACGCTCGTTAATTTGGTGCAATTTTTTTATTTAAAAAATCTCGTATATAAAAGATATTAACGTTTAAAAGTTATATGAGAAAACATTAGAGATAAAAATGTAATTTTGTTTTTAAATTTTAAATTATTATTTTCCTAAAATAAAGCTTTTGCCACATGGGATGACACATGGCACACTCAATGAAGAGAATACCCTCTTTGATTGCCATGTCATTAAAATGGCTTTGGTTTATTATATGTATAGATTAAGTAATAAACACTAGACAAGCCCGAGCCGAGCTCGAGCTTGAGAAACTACAAACGAGCCGAGCTCGAGTTCGAGCTCTTATAAATTAATCGAGCTCGAGCCTGGTTAAGCTCAGGCTCGGCTCATTTGCACCCCTAGTTTGTATAATTGGGTTAGTTTTCTTAAAATATAGTTAACAAGTACACTTAATATTTAATTATAGTTTGAGTCATAGTCTAACCATGATAAGTTAGACTATATAAACAAAGTTGAGTTTATCATGTAATCTAAGCAAAGTTTTTGAGAATTCTTGATCAATATACTTTGGGAGCTTATCCAAATTCGTTTGTGTGTTTTGATTACCGATTCAATTTAGTGAAATCAGCATGGGGCGAGGCCGAAGCCAAACCTACTTTGACCCGTTATCAACCTTGTGATCATTAGGCTCGAGCGAAATATATGATTGAGTACATAAATATTACGGATTACCAAGTCTAGACAACCCTGTAAAATGCGTCGTTTTAATGGGATAACGAGTAAGCATCAATAGAACAAGAAGCATCCAAACATATTGACTTGTGTAACATATGAGGACAAATATGTATAGACAACTCTATGCTTATGCACTTAACCAAAGAACAAGATCCTTTGGCCAGCAATCAAACATAAAAGTGATCGTTCAACTGTTTTATTAGTTTATATCAACTTGCATAGTCAAACACATCATTAGGTGTACTTTTTTTAAATTAACAACACTATCATCCAACATTTTGACCCATAAAAAAATATGAATGATAAGAATTATGGGACCTAGTCCGATCCAGCACATGATTTGATTATTAAATTATCCTTCTTAATATTGTCTGTTTGTAGCTATGCACTATGAGGTATGTTTGTGTATATATGTGACTATGTGTACACTCCAATAATCATGCTATAGAGTGAAACAATGGGTTCCTCAACACTGCCCAAGCTTCCATTTATTGATTTAACTACAAAAAGTTTAAACTTGAATTCAAGTTCTTGGGTTACAAAGTGCGATGAGGTTAGAAACGCACTTGAAGAATACGGGTGTTTTATTGCCCTGTATGATGGAGTGTCGAGTGAACTTCGTGATGCAACTTTACTTGCATCGCAAGAATTATTCAATCTTCCGACTGAAGTTAAAGCTTTAAACGTCACGGAAACACCATATAATGGTTACATTGGGCAACAACCCATGGTTCCTCTTTATGAAAGCTTAGGCATCGAATATGCAACCACTACAGAAGGAGCTGAAAGTTTTACGAAACTCATGTGGCCATCCGGAAATCAAAACTTCTCGTACGTTTTTTTTATATTTTATCTTCTATAGTTGTATTCGGTGGTGGAACCAAAACTTACTGGTCGAGCGATCATCAAATAGTTCTTTTCCCTGACGACTATAACTAGGGGGTCCAACTCATATTTTCTTAAAGAAACCTTTCATTTTATATAAAAATCGGATAAATTATGGCGATTGGGGTCAGTAGACCCCCTTGACCTCCTGTGTGCTTTATAATCATAAAGCACGCAGGAGGTCAACGGGGTCTACTAACCCCAATTGCCATAATACATCAGATTTTTAGAGTGTATTGAGAAAGTGACAGTTGATAATCAACACATAATTATGATTTGTTTAACTTTCATGGTTCAGTGAAACTGTGCTGATGTACTCAAAGGCTGTAGCAGAACTAGACAAGATAGTGATGAAAATGATAGCAAAGAGTTATGGAATAGAGGAACACTACGAATCGATCAGCGGGTCAACAACTTATCTTCTTAAACCTACAAAATACCTACGCGCTCAAGGTGATGAGAAAATGCTGGGAATTCTTCCACACACAGATAAATGCTTCATGACTTATCTTCATCAAGACGAAGTAAATGGTCTAGAGGTAAAGACCAAAGATGGGGAATGGATTGAAGTTGAATATCCACCCTCATCTTTTGTAGTCATGGCAGCAGATGCTTTCATGGTAATTTATACTTTATAGTAACCAATGATGTTAAACAGGACTGCCCGGCTGCTTAGACCGGCAAGTTTTTCTTTTGAGCGAGTGACTTATGGCGTTTTTATATCCTTATTAGGCATGGACAAATGGAAGAATTGAAGCACCAACGCACAGGGTGATGATGACGGCGGACAAAGACAGATATGTACTGGGGCTATTTGCATCCATCAAGGATCACATCATACAGGTACCACCACAACTCGTTGATGAAGACCACCCGCTGCAGTTTCGCGCATTGGATAATTATAAGTATATGCAATTCTATTATACTGAAGAAGGGGTTAACTCAACGTGCCCCATCAAAACCTACTGTGGAATTTGAGACACCAAATTTTTTGTCATATCTGTGTATGCATGTTACTGTATAAATGCATAAAATTTGTGTGATTCAAAATTCAATATATAATTATTATATTGTATATTCAGAAAGGTGTGGCGGCGCAGCTTGTTGCCTGCCTGCCCGTTATATTGATGTAATTTTCTCAGTCATGGAATAAAATCTTATTACTACTATAAATATATATATATATATATATATATATATATATTGTATAAGTTCAATAGATACATATCTAAAAAAACCAAAAAATAAATAGACATTCAGTTTCAGTAGAAGCTTCCCATTTATTGTAAGAGTTTAACCTTTTTAAACATCTTTATATCTCTTAAATTTCAATATTGAACCACAGCATGTAGAACAACACTAGAGATTAAAGTCAACTCATTCCATCTTTGACCAAATCTTCCAACCCTCTTTTCAGCCGCTCAGCTGCAAGCCGACAATCATTCTCCACCAGACCACCAAACGATATCCTAACGTAACCCGGGCCCCCACACGAACTGCCTGGAACTAGAACCACACCGTGCTTATTAGCGAGCCAACGGACCACCTTAAAGTCATCAACGAACTTCTCTGGTAACTTGGCCCACAAGTAAATGGCCCCTTCGCCACCTTTGACCGCATCCTTCCCTAATGGTGTTAATGCGTCAGCAAGAAGTTCGCGGTTCTTGACCAGATCTTTGACCTGATATGTGACCCATTGTTTACCCGCTTCCATTGCATGAAGGGCTAGTCTTTGTGAGATTAAGGAAGCACATATGGGGATATTGTCTTGGATTTTAAGGAGTTGTTCAGCAATCCCTTCAACTTCCGAAGGAAATGCTATCTGAGATCACACATGTGTAAGCAGTATACCATAAAAAGCTGTTGAACAAATATCATAAGGACATATCATGTAATGATAAGGCGATACTTACATATCCAACACGCCAACCCATCATCCCATAAGCTTTGGAGAAGGAAAAAATGTTGACAATGTGATTTCCCTCAATACAAGAGTGCTTCAAACCATCATACATAAAATACCTGCTTATTCTAATAATTAACTTTCAACATATATAACGATGAAATAGAAGAGACGATTTCAAACATTTTATATAAAACTGGTCAGTTTTAGATCCTCCATTTTAAAGCAATTACTACAATGTACAATTACTATGAATAACTCGCTGACCAGGGTCCAGCGAGTTATTCATAGTAGTGTCTCGGCTTCGGTTGGGCAAGGTTACGTTTTTAGTCGGTTAGGGTTTGCCATTCAGAAAGGGGTGGCGGCGCAGCTTGTTGCCCACCTTCCCGTTATCTTGATGTATTTGTAATGTTTTTTATTTAATGAACACGAATCGAAAGTCAAAAAAAAGAAAAAAAATAATATAGTTATTTAATATGAGAGAGAAACAGGAAAAACAGACGAGAATGCACAAAAAGGTGGCATGTGTCCCCTAATAGTTTTCGTTTATTCGGTACTTTTTCTATGAAATTAAAAGATGGTCAAAGAAAATTGGATGTAGTCAAATTACCTAATCATACAATCAACTATTTTGAGTGTGCAAATGTTAACATAAAATATATTTTTGGACAAATAAAATCACTTACTCATATGTGTTATCTACAACAAGCCAACATCCAGCATTTTTGCAGATATCTGATATTTTCTAGCAAAACAAACCAACTATTTAAGTAGCATTAGAATCATTACCCCCCTCCCCCAACACACGCGCGCGCATACATATATACGTAGAGAGAGAGAGAGCACCTTCAGAAGGGTTTCTGGGATGTAAGTTCCAGAAGGATTCCCAGGATTAACAATTGTAACAAGCTTTGGCGTAGGTTTGGTTTCCCGCAATGTTTTCTCTAGCCAATCTAAAGTTTCATGAATTTGGGAATATATAAGGACATGCACAAATCCAAGAAAATATATTACGGTAAAAGAGAGTATATACAAACTTTCTCAAATCTAGATATGCAACATAACAAAAGGTGGAATGCACTCGAGGTGGCAACTTTTGACCCATTTACTTATCATCATCATCATACTCATTTAATCCCACCTATAGCAAAGCTAAGGTAGGGTCTAAGGAGGGTAAGATGTAGACAGCCTTACCTCTACCCCTAAGAATAGAGAGACTGCTTCTAGTGAGACCCCCGGCTCGATGTGGTTTGGTATCAAGCCTTGGACATAAGGCACAGAACACTTAGCAATCGGGACAAACCCGATCGGTGCATGTACCCCTTTGTCTTTTGGCTATCCACGCCACCACATGATGCATGATTAACCGTCGGTCGTTTTTAACGTTATTTTCACGAAACTAGTAAAATAACGTTAAAACTAGTGCAACTTTACTTTTGCCCCCCAAGGGCCACACATATATACATTATATGCGCACACCGTAAGTGCAACTTTACTTTTGACCCATTTACTTATGACTGTGTCAATTGAAATGATGTTTTATGTTATCTCCAACGAGCCAAATGGGTAAAATAAACGTTGGCTTATTGTTGTAACATATACTTTCTCAAAATCTTACCCACAGACATTGATTATAAGAGATACTTAAAATTTCATAACAAAAGTATTTTGGTTCAATCCGACCCGTTTTAGCCCATCCCAAGAAAAAACGTTGTGACCTGGTATCCAAAAAGCCGAACCACCCATTTGCCGCCTCTAGAACACGTATACATCACTCAACCATTTACATCATGTTCTAGTATCTTAATGGGATAAAAATCCAACCATATATCAAAAACACCTACAACTTCTTTAAAAAATCATCATAGCAACTCCTAAGAAACCGACAAAAACTATATAATAAAGCTGTAACCTGCATCAGGCTGAAGCGTATCTGGATCACCGGGACCCACAAGAATATCAGTAACACCCGTCATCTGGAATGACATGTACGAGTTGAAGTAGTATGGTGCAAACATAACAACTGAATCCCCAGCGTCGCACAGTGCAAGAACAATGTTCACAAACGCCTACAACAAGTAAAGGTGTAAAAAACGTTGAGAAAGTCTACAGCTTTTTACACATTAGCGAACGTCATATACGCCCCTAGATACCTGATTCGCTCCTGCGGTTACCATGACTGAAGATTTGCATAACTTATTTTCTTCAAGCAACTGCAGACATAAATATATATCAAACCATAAGAATTTATATTCATATAAAGAGTTGGTAATATCCTATAAGTCATATAGTTTAAATTTTGACCTTTTTAGTCAATGCTTCCCTAAGCTCGGGAAGACCTTCGTCTGCACCATAACGACTAACCGAAGGCTCCCACACAAGTTCTCGCACCTTCTCTAAGGCTGGTTTAGGTGGTTGCCAGTACACAACACCCTGTATTTTCAAGAAAATAGATTGCAAATAGTTTAAATAATTTTTATTTTTTTTTTAATCAACTGTGGAAATAACAATCCTAGCAACATAGAGTTCTAAGTTGAACCAAATCAGCTTCAGTTATGTGGCTTTTATGCTTCAAGACACTAATTGCTTGAAAATTGCCAGTAGAAAACACCTTTTTTTTTTAGAAAACTGATTGTAAATTAGTCAAATATATCCTTTATTTTTTATAAAATGTGCAGCTGTTGAAATCACAATGCTGGCAACAAAGAGTTTTAATCTGAACCAAATGATATTCAATTTTAAATCCAGTTTTTTTTTTTATTCTATGCTTAAAACACTATAATTTTTTAAAATTTACTCAGTTCATCAAGAATACTATTTTTTAACCTCAAATGCAATATTATTAAAATAAATCTCACCGAAGCAAGATGAGGAGGATTGGGACATAAGAACAACTAAAAGCAAGGGTGAAGCATCTTTAGGGCCGGGGCAGTGTAAATTTACGTGTATTTCATCTGATTATTTTATACATATCGAGTCCGCGGGTACTGTCAAGGTTTAAAAGTACGGAATCGTGCCTCGAGGCGTTTTCCCTTTGTTTCATGAGGCGTAAGCCCGAGGCGAACTGAGGCGTAAGCCCGAGGCAGATTTAAAAAATAAATATAAATATTATATATCTTATAGAAAATGAAATACTAACTTTATCATATTCATCAAAAACATCAAAAAACACATTAAAAAGACATGGATGGTTGAAATTGACATAAAAAGTTCAAAACATTAAAAATAAACATAAAAAAAACCCATGAGGCGCCCCTAAGGCGCAATTTTTGTTACCGACTCAGCTCTTTGAGGCGCACATACAAAATAACACCCTGAGGCGCCGCCTCAGATTCGTGACTTAAAACTAAAATTTAATGTATATAAAATTAAGCAAAATAAATAAATGGTAAAACAATAACCTGGGCTAGAGATACAGCACCCTTGACACTTCTAACCAATTCTTGAATCTACAAACATAAAAACATCACACAATTTCATTATTATTAAAACGCATAACACATATCCCCAGAACATAAAAACACAAACTTTAACACATAAAACAAGAAAAACAGCAAACCCAAATCCCCAAAATCAAGAAAATTCAGTTGGGATTACAACCTGGACCATAACAGGTGATTCTGTATCCATAGCCCTCCTTGATAACATTCCTTTGGAACCCATTTCTTTTTTCAATAAAAAAAAATGCCCAATTTTTATTAAAGGATGAGAATTTAAGGACTACGAGTCAGTTATTGAATGAAAAGGTGGCCAGAGAATGCCAAATGAGGAACGACAATGGTGGATTGTATGTATTTGAAGGAATTGACGTAATGCAGAACAATACAAAAAGGGTGGGGTGTTTTTTTTTTTTTTTTTTGAACGGCAAAAAAGGGTGTTTTATTATTATCTTGCTCTCTCTCTTATAAAAAAAATAATATTATTATTATGAAAATTGAAGTGAATTAAATACGGAGTAAATTGTGGGTGCAGGAAACAGAGTGTCACTGTGTCAGTGACGATGGAATCTCCCACATTTCTGGTTCAGTTAATTAAGGTATTTAGGAACCATACACCCCTCAATTAGGAATCATACACTCTGGCCCACATCATACACCAATAGAAGGTTGCCACATACCCAGAATATGATGTCACATACCCCAAAATGTGACGTCACGGGGTGTATGAAACCCATAACCCTTAATTAATTGTCTTCGTTTCCTACTTAACTACTGGTGTTATTTTAGGAACCATACACCCTCTAATTAGGATTCATACACTCTGACTCACATCACAGACCAACAGGAAGCTGCCACATACGTAGAATATGATGTCATACACCCCCAAATGTGATGTCACATGGTGTATGAATCCTAAAACCCTTTATTAAAACCAAAAGGTCGCTAACAACAAGAAGCTATAGACACTATACACTAACGATGTGTTTCCGAGTTTCATTTAACGAAAGAAAAGAAGAGATATGGAAGGATGTCGAGAAAAAAATCATATTCCACAGTTTTTTTAAGAGAGAAGGGGAAGGAAATGAAAGGAAAATTTTGGTTTATTTCCTTCATTTCCCATCCTTTCAAATCGGAGAGATTTGGAATGAAATAAGTTTTTAAACATAAAACACTCATTTTTCTTTTAATTTCCTTCCAACTCGAGAATCGGAATACACTAGTTAATTAAATATTCACTTTCCGCTCCCCATGTTATTTTTTTCTCCTTAATTCTCTTTCTCTTTTTCTCCTTCGTTTATTAAACTCGGACCAAGAACCAAAAAAACAAACCATCTCACACCTAATAACACCAAATAAGATAAATCCCACCTGTCCAACACTTGTAGCCCAGTTGGTTGAGGGCCTAAGTTTCCTATGGGAGGCTTGGGTTCAATTCTCACTAGCTACATTTGGAGGACATTCAGAGAAATGAGGGATGACTCCTGACCTATGGTCAGGAGTTCGAGTCCTGATCTCGCCCGGGTTTTACCGGTTCTCCACAGCGGGTCTTTCGGACGGGTGGGGGATCGGGTTTTCCTCGGTTCGGAAACCTCGTGGGCAAGCCTGGCTACCCTGGCCAGCCCCTTGCGTAGTCCTGGGGGCGTTCTTGGGTTCGCCAGTTTAAGGGTCCCATGGGTAGTTGGGCAGAAACGTTTCGTTGGCCGTTCAAAAATAAAAAAGATAAATCCCACCTAGCTTATCTTACTAGGAACACCAATTTTCACCATCAATAACTCATATCCACCTGTCATAAGTTGTAAATCCAAAGGGGGACACGTTACATCAAATTCTTTTGAATAGTATAGCACAAACAAATCAAAGCCACTGCTTTTTTTTTTCTCCTTTTTTGGTGTTTTCTTCAAAGCAGAAACGATGATTTTATCCGGATGATCCTCCACGCCAAGATTAACATTCTGAATATTTAAACTGTACCCATCAGTTTTTACCAGTACCCTTATAAAACTCAACCCACGTCATTACCTGACAATTCCTTGTGTTTACCAGTACCCTTATAAAACTCAACCCACCCACACCGTTTGGTTGGGCATTGAAATGGGAAATGTGTTTTTCACTATAGCATTCTTTTTGTTCATCACCATCTAGATTTCTATTCAAATCAATAGAATGCTTTTCACCATCGTCTACAAATTTTTGAAACTCGTTAGCCTTTAATTCTTTCACACTAGGCCCAACCTCATTTCCATTAGGCCCGTCCTCTTTTTCACATGGTCTTATTGTAACTACTGGCCCACCCTCCTTTAAAATTTTTATTCACAGAGTTGCATATATTTTTTTTAAGGGAAAATGACCAATATAGCCCGTTGACCGGGCATTTTGCACAAATAGCCCCCTCCACCGTCTTTGGAGAGACGGGACACGGCTCCCAACCCGCCTGAACCGTCTTTGGATAGACGGGACACGTTGTGACCCCCCCCAACCGCCACGTGGCGTCTCTGATCCCGAGGCTGTACCGTCTCTCTCCGGACGGGTCAGAGATCTCTCCCAGACGGTTCACGTTTACCAAGACGGCTGACCCTTCGGTTCACCGTCTCCAAAGACGGTTCACGTCTATCAATGCCGGCTGTCCCTTCGGGTCAACCGTCTCAAACAGACGGGTCACCTTTCCCAATACGTCTTAACGAAATTTTTGAACCGTCTGAACCGTCTGAACCGTCTCACGAGTGTATATAAATACCCTAATTAACTTAACGAAATTTGCACCCACCGCTCTCCTCTAACCTTTCATCTTCCATGCACCCACCCGTCTCCTTTCATCTTCCATGCACCCACCCGTCTCCTCTAAGCTTTCATCTTCCAATCCAATGACGTTTTTTTACTTTCCCAGCCGAAGCCCCAGCCGAAGCCTACCGGCTTCGGAAAATATGTCCCGGTTACTTGGATTGTTGTTTCATCTGCGTACGGCTACTTGGATTGTTGTTCCATCTGCGCGTGGTTTGCAACCCGTGTAATGGATCGATGATGTGGTGGTCTACATTTTAGGCAAGTTCGCTCGGTTTCCGAATTTATGTCTCGATGTTCGACGTGTGCTCACTGAGAACTATTGTTACATAAAACGAGGAAATGTTTCGGACTTGTCTGTGTAGAGCACATACACCATTCGAAACAACGTCTATGTAGACCACTGCTACTACCGCCGCTGTGGAGGACAAAACATCTAACACTAAGATGTAGTCCTCAATAGTTGGTTAGACATTACTATTACTTCAAACAAAGTTCTTAGTTCTGGAAGTAAATTTGGAAAGTTTGTTGTAATAGTGTAGTTTTTTACTTGTTGCTTCTTAATTTTCTCTTGTTGCTTCTTTATTCTCGGGAAGTAAATTTGGAAAGTTTGTTGTAATTGTGTAGTTTTTTAATTGTTATTGTAATAATATTTATTGTTTATTTGTGATTGTAATAGTATAGTACGTTTAAATATAAAAACAAAACGACAAATTAAAAATATAACCAACTGTTTAAATATAAAAACAAAACGACAAATTAAAAATATAACCAACTATTGCATTAAAAATAAAACCATTACAAATAAATAAAAATATAATTAAAAATTACATAAGACGATGTTTAATCATTTGCCACACGGACACATGTTTAAACTCTTTACCCTCCCTATTTTTGTACTGCCTTAGACTGTGTCTAATGGCCACGTCTTCAGGAAAGTTTGCGGGTACGTCGTAAAGGGTCCGGTTATGGTGGCTGTTGAATATTTGACACTTTGTCGTCAAATCATTCAACTTGCGGCTAAGCGACTCGGTGGTACGTTGTGAGCCCCCAACGAGCCGGTTATACTCATTCAGGATCCGGAACCACTTGTTGTTGAGGTGTGTACTCTCCTCAACATGCAGCCATGCCGCAATCAACGCGATCTCTTGTTCTTCCGTCCATCTTTGGGGTGCCATTGGTGTTGGACGGTGGTTTGGACGGTGTTGGACGGTGGTTTGGACGGTGTTGGATGGTGTTGGACGGTGGTTTGGACGGTGTTAGAAGGTGGTTTGGACGGTGTTGGACGGTGTTGGACGGTGGTGGTCGGGTAGTAGATGGTGTTTGGACGGAGTTGTACGGTGGTTGATATGTTCAGACGGTTTGGATGACGGGAAATGGACGGGAGACGGGTATTTATAGGGCTGAGCCGGACAACCGAAGCGTCGCCGCTCATCGGGAACCACCGCGTCGGTAAATGTGTACCGTCTCTCAAGACGGTTGAACCGAAGGGTCAGCCGTCTTGGGAAAGCTGACCCGTCTGTTTGAGACGGTTGACCCGAGGTGTCAGCCGGCATTGATAGACGTGAACCGTCTTTGGAGACGGTTGAACCAAGGGTTAGCCGTCTTGGGAAACGTGAACCGTCTGGGAGAGGGTTCTGACCCGTCTGGAGAGAGACGGTACATCTCGGGATCAGAGACGCCACGTGGCGGTTGGGGGGGGGTCACAACGTGTCCCGTCTATCCAAAGACGGTTCAGGCGGGTTGGGAGCCGTGTCCCGTCTCTCCAAAGACGGTGGAGGGGGCTATTTGTGCAAAATGCCCGGTCAACGGGCTATATTGGTCATTTTCCCTTTTTTTAATTATATTTTTCATTAAAAACCAACAAGAATTACAAGTTGCGTTACTCCGACAAACACGCTTGACATGTTTGCATCCTCCATAACGTTGTCCAATTCTCTAATCACCTTCTCGTATTTTTCGCCGATTTTTTTAGCATTCGCCTCGTTCCAGTGCGGCATTGGGAGGCCTGTAACCTTAAGCCATACCAACCTTTGAAACTCATATGATACCCTTGTCCATTCCAAATCTGAATCTTTTTAAACCATTTGTCCAGTAGATCTTTCATCTGCATGGAACTCATCCGCTTCTTCATCGGATACCAATGTGACCATTACAGTAGGCGTATTATAAGAACAACGATCAAATTATATTTTAATAAAGAACTTAAAAGGTTGTATGAAAATTTTAACACTTCGGACGACTTTTGACATGTCGCAAGTATGCCTTCGCCTAAACTACCCGAAACACCATTCTAACCGCCGAGAAGAATCAAACACATGCCAAATCTATTCGGCTGAAGGATTCAAATCAAATCAAACCCGGGTGACAAAGAAACAACTGAATGCAAGATTGCAACTTGCTTGTTGAGGCCAAAACATTTTAACAAAAGCTCTACTTGATGATCAAACAAGGCACTAAAATCACATATAACATAAATAAAAAACTGATATTATTTAATAAACAAAACAATGCACTTCATACTACAAAGTAATAACACATAACGAATAACAAAATTACATCTAAACCAACTCAAGCATTTCATCAAACACTTAATGTGCATCATCAACACATTAAACAATAAACTCATATCTAAACTACTTTCTCACCATCACCATCCTTCTTACACTCCTCCAATTCCTTCAACCACAAATCTCCAAACTCACAATCTTTCCACGCATCAAACCACGGTCCACCAAGCGTATAATGTATCGCTTTCGGGTACGTACTCGGGTCACCCTCCACGACCCGGTTATGCCCCACAAGAAAGTTCCAAACAAAAGGAACCGACCCGATTTCATTATCCTCCAACCACATAAACCTATGCAAAAACGCCCCCGATTCCTTATTAACAACCTCGGGCGTCAAAACCATGTTCTTCATATGCCCGCAGTTATACAACACCATCGACGACCAATTCTTTCGCGGGTAAACCGTCTGAACTGCACCATCCATTTTAGTAGTCTCTTTTGGTGCGTAATCATGCTGCACGCACATAACAGCGTACTTATCATCGATCAGATTAACCAGTTCCTTAATGTCTCCGAGGTAGAGGAAATCACAGTCCACAAACATCGCCCATCCATCGTACCTATTAAAACAAAATTAAAGTTAGTGATAGTATAGGGACCCGTTTGGAACAGAAACCAATAAAACCGACCCGACCCAAACCGAAACCATGCTAAAATCGATGCCATTGTTTTAAAAACTGATTCAAACCGGCAGGTTTAACAGATTGAATCACCCGGTACAACCTGTTGAACGATTTTTAAGCCCAACCAGGTACGGTTTAAAAACCGATTTTTAAAACATTGACCGAAGCTAAACCAGCAAAACGAACCGAAATCGGTTGGAACCGAACAACCCCGAAACCAAACGCAACCGAAACCGGCTTAGGGAAAAAAACGATTTTGACGCTAAACCAGCCAAACGAACCAAATCCGGCTAAACCAACAATGTCTCGACTCTGGTGGGGTATGGGTTTGTTTTTAGTAGGTTAGGGTTTGTCGTCCAGAAAGGGGTGGTGGCGCAGCCTATTGCCCGTCTGCCCGCTATCTTGATGTAATTTTCCGCGATGATTGAATGGGAATATTTCGACTTTTGTTTTAAAAAAAAAATGTTCCATAAAACCCGTAACAAATTACAAAAGGATGACAGGTAAACGGGCAACAAGTTGTGCCGCAACCGCCTTTTAAAAAAAAGTTGTGCCGCAACCCGTTTTTGCAACAAACACAAATAAAATTATGGGTATTGATTTTCAATTTTCTTATTTAAAAAATATAAAAGTTAAAATTTAGGTAGTTTATATGATTTTTAAAATGTGACCCTCCACCTATGGTGGAGTGGTCATGTGGATGATGGATAGAGCTTGGACCGGTTTAGGTCCCAAGTTCGACTCCTGACACAAGCATGCCAATGAAGAGAGAGCCTGTAAGCCAGTGGATGCGCAGGTTCGAATCTGAGGTGACCCGGTTTTCATCCGGCTGTTACTCCAGCGAGGTTAACTCGTGTGGAGGCAGTACGGTCTCCGGCCGAATGCCGCAGCCCCCACCGTACCAGCGTGGACCCGGTTCAGACAACATAGTCTCGACGCGTGGGTGGTCAGGGCCTGCCGATTAGGCGGGTGTGATGATCTCTGACACACCAGTTAAGAAAGTCACCGTTCAAAAAAAAATGATTTTAAAATGTGAGTACAAATGGAACCGAAACCGAAATAAAAACCGAACCAAAACTAGGTAAAAAAAAAAAGCCCGATTCACAAGTGACCAAACCGGCGCGAAAGAAAACCGGTTTGTCATGGAACCGGTCAAACCGAAACCGGTTCCACACGTATTGTAATTTGTAAACCGTAATTACAAAAACATCAGTACAATCCAATACAATATATAAAATGTTTAATCATACCCTGCTAAAAACGGCGTTAAGAATCTCGTGAACGAGAACTCAGTGCTTTCGAGCTTCCCACGTTCCCGGGAATAGATGTTTTTCTGACGAAGCTCTGATTGTTTGATGGGTATGATCTCAATGGGAATAGAAGATCGTTTGAGGAGTGAGTGACGACAAACCTCGTACGCCACGTGTTCTTTTGGGTCGTAGCCGATGAAGATCTTGAAGGGTTTGGTGGTATGGTTGCCATTGGTTGAATTGCAAGTGTTGTTGGTGATGATTGTGGCTGTTGCAGAGTCCACCGACATTGGTATACAAAGTAGTGATGAAATGGAAATGGAGTGAAGGATAGGAGATTGGTGTGTTAGAATATGAAATTGGGAAGAAGATTATGATGTATAAGTGATTAATAATAATAAGAAGAAGATGAAGAAAAGAGAGATTGTAGATCTAGATTGATGGAAAGAAACGCGTCAAGATGAAGGTGTATTTAACGCCACTTTTATTTACAGGGATTTCATTTTTAATTTTTTTTTTAGTTTTAGTTTTTTTGTTTCTTTTTTTTTTTTAACTAGTATTTTGCTCGCGAACGCAAGCCATTGTTGTATAAGTAGACATGAATACTAACTTGATAGATTATTCGTTAATGGTATACAAAATTTACAATTGTTAATGTTAAATAACATCATTTTTAAAAAATCTGAACTTTACACGCACGTTGCGATATGTTAACACACAAAAATTAGAATGAAATGTAAAAAATGAAAACTTGTGGAATATGAAAATTATGAGAGACCATTGTTGAAGGTAAAATTAGTTAGATACACTATATAGATCTTGAACGCTAAAAAGTGGGTACCAAATTATATATACATACAAATAGCAACTTAACATTACATTAACGGTAACCGTCAACACTCCTCTCCGTTACATCTGTAACCGTTCCTTTCCGTTAAATGTAATGCATCGCAATATTAAAAAAAAAAAAAATCAAATTTTGGGGTTTTCATCTCTCTTGAACTTCACCCAGATTCTCTTTCTCTCTGTAAAACAAATATATCCGAATCATTTCATTTTGATGCAACATAAAAAGGTTTCATCAACAAGAAACATCAGATAGACCGCCGCGTTCTTCGCCCAACAACTTTATACCATTCAATCGAGCAAAGTCATCATGTAATCCAATTTTCTTATAGTCGGAACGAGCAAAACAAAAAAGAAAATGAAAATCACATGATAAGTATAGGTTCGAACAAGATCCGCGAGGACGAAAATGGATCAAAAGGAAATCTTCAAAAATGGCACGAAGAAAGCGATGCCGACGGTTCCTCTTTGGTGGCGTCCATCAGATATTGCTCTTTCTCACCGGATAATCAGCAGATCTATCTTTGACCATGGTGACGTTGTGGTGTCGGCGGTGGAGAATTTGGTGGTGGTGACGGTTCGGTGGTGTTGATGGCTGTGTTATGGTGTCGGTGGCGTGTTGATAGTTAGAGAGAGAGGAAAGGGAGGGGCTTGATGGAATATTATGTTGGAAACTTGAAATGACCCATGGTTTTCTTTCTCTACCTGCATAATTGATGGTATTTCAACAAACAAACATCTCAAATTAATATTTATTTACTTTTAAAGCTGAGAAAGTAAAACAATAAATAAAGGGAAAATCACCAAAATAGCCCCTTGACCAAGCGTTTTACGAAAATAGCCCCTTGACCCGTCTTTGAGAGAGGGGTCACGGTTCCCAAAACGGCTGAACCGTCTTCCGAGAGGCTTTGGTTTCCAACCAGTAGGAAGCCAACACGTGGCGTTTACGATCCCGATGACTCTCTCTCCTCGCTTTCTCTCTCCTCTCTCCTCTCTCTTCTCTCTTCTCTCTTCACCCTGAAACGTCTCCTTCTGTCCTTCACCCTCTTTCTTCTTTCATTCAATTGCAACTTCAGGTATATGTATACATCTCCTGCAACTTCCTATCTCTATCCAAATAATAATAATAATAATAATAATAATAATAATAATAATAATAATAATAATAATACACTTATCTCCTGTGATGGATGATAAGAGATAAGTGAGGGAAATGTCGTTCCCCTGTTCACCGGAAAACCGCCGGAGACGTTACCGGAAAAATCGTCAACTGCGTTCTTCCACACTCTGTGTAAACAAGCAATAGAAGAAAACGACCTTTCAATGGCAACGGTGAGTTCTTCGTCTTCTCCGGTCAGTTCTTCGTCTTCTCCGGTAAGTTCTTCGTCTTCACGGGAGACGTCTTCCGAGACGTCACCGGAGACGTCTTCCGAGACGTCACCGGAAGCGTCTCTGAGACGTCACCGGAGGCGTCTCTGAGACGTCTCAGGTCTGTCTCGGGATCAACAACGACACGTGGCGGTCCTCTGTTGGCTGAAATGGGAAGCCTCTCGGAAGACGGTTCAGGCATGTTGGGAACCGTGACCCCTCTCTCCAAAGAGGGTAGAGAGAGCTATTTGTGCAAAACGCCCGGTCAACGGGCTATTTTGGTCATTTTCCCATAAATAAATCCTAAACGCGTGTCAAACCAATACGTTTCACTTAACCGTAAAACATGTAACAACATGTTTATCATATTGACATATTCTAAAAGATTTCCATAATTGATATTTTATTTTTTTTTAAATATGCGGACATTTAGAAAACAAAAGCAAGACGGATGTGATTGTGATCTATATGGTATGCAAAATTTATATCAACTTTAACTATACTAGAACGGCAACGAATACGACCAAATTATGCCGAAAAAAGGTCACATTTTTTACCTGTGTCAATACACATTCGGTTCAATTTATTACAACAAAGGACAATCCATAAGGGGATGGGGCGCTCCACTTGGTTTTTTCAACTTCACTGATTTCTACCAATCCTGCACTTTCACGTCCCTTCACTGATTCCCTACTAAAATAGTTTTTTGAGGCAACAATCCACTGGAAATAAAATAGATAAAAAGATAAAAAGGGGGGGGGGGGGAGAAACTCATGGGTACCAACCCGTTAATTAAAACCAGATTTTGGTTCATGGAAGCACTACCAGCATGGGTGGCGACGGTGTTACCGTGCTAAGAATATTCATATTTAAAATCCCGCCGCAACGCGCGGGTTCACTTCAACTCGTTGGTATTAAAAATCAATTGGTACAGAAAATTTGGTATTGGCTCGATTTCGAAATTTGATACCATTTTCTCATCCCTACTGTTCAATTATTAATAAAAACCTTCACCTCTTTTTTTATACCAACTCTCACACTTTCTAATATTTATAAACTCTCACAATATTTTATAACACTCATTCATGGATACATACCAAAACAACCCGAATCAAACCCCGTTCCCAAATCAAAACCCGAACTCAATTCTGTTTACCAATCGATCCGAATTAGTCAACATTTTCGGGTTTCCAACAAAACCCAATGCTTTCAACCAATTTACCCAACAATTCCCAAACGCTTTCACCCAAATGCAAATGAACCAACCCCCCCCCCCCCCCAATCTTTCACTTGAATGAACCAAATGCAAATGCACCAAAACCCCCAATCTTTCACCCAACTATTGCAAACCCGGTTAACATGCCATTTCAACCGTCACAACAAACACAACTGGTAGGACCGTCTCAACCGGAAGAAGATAACGTTGAAGAATCGTGCCCGAAACCCAACCCTAAACTTCCAAACGAAAAAAAAAATAAGAAAGGCACCAACAAACTAAAGCCATGGTAAAAAAATCGAAGAGGAGGCATTGGCTAAGGCGTTTATTGCTACGTCAAAAGATCCAATATTTAGTAAAATATATTATTGTTACATTTATTTTTTGTTAGTAATATATATTACATTTTTGTTAGTAATATATATTATATTCTTGTTGGTAATATATATTATATTTATAAAATGTAGGAAACAATCAAACCAGAGATATTTTATGGGGAGAAGTGCGCGATAAATTCCACAAAATAATAGAGCAATGTCCTAGTGAGAGATTGATTCTATAAGCTCCAAGTTTCGAAAATGAATACGGCGGTCAACCACTTTAGCGGGTTTTATAACCCGTTATTTGTGAATAAACCAAATGGGTGGAACGAGGAAATGATTTTCCAAGAGGCAATGCGTAAATACGAAGACAAGCATCTACAGTCTTTTACTCACGTTCGAGCGTGGCTAGTTTTGAAGACATCTAGCAAATGGGCACCGGTTCCAAACGAGGTTACAAGCGTCAAACGGTCTAAACATTATGAGTCTAGCAGTTAAAGCATGGGAGGCGGCTCGACCGGTCGTTATCAAATTGATATAAACGACGAGCCGGAGTTTGACAATGAGCCCGTTCCAGAGGAGCCACGACCCATAGGAAGGAACAAAGTCAAAAGGCAAGTGCCTGCAAAAAAACAAGCCGCATCAAGGAGCGAGAGCAGGTCGAAACTAGAAAATTTGGTGGTCGGATTGCAAGCCTTCAAACATACCTTTAGTGAGAGGCAAGCAAAAAGGGCAAAACTGAAGCAACGAGAAGTAGACGAAAATATTCGGTTGAAAGAATAAACGACAAAATTAGAAGAATGGAAAATAATGACAACCGACATAAACGCCTATCCCGAAGAAGACCGTGCCACTTTGCGAAAAATGAAAGAGATATCGCAAAAAAAAATGGAATTCGTAGTTTTTTTTTAATTTTTAAAAAGTCGTGCATTTTTTTTAAGGTTTTTTTTGTGTAATTTTAGGTTTATTAATATTAATATTAATTTTGCTTTTTTAAAATTTTAAATATTAATTAATTAAGGGAAAATGGATTTTAATACTCCTAACTATTGCCTGTTGGCGGATAATACTCCCAACTATCACTTTGGCCATTAGTACTCCAAACTTTCAACTTGTTTGCTTTTATCACTCCCAAACTAACTGAGGTCTAACCAGGTTTGTGGTTATGCCCAAAATGTAAAAAATCTAAACTTATATGTGGCCAAAATATAAAAAACAAAACTTAAGGGGCAATTTTGACATTAAACCTTTAACTTATAAATCCCCCCCCCCCCAATCTTCTGCAACAACCCCCCCCCCCCCTCTCTCTCTCTCTCTTTCTCTATCCCTGTCTCTCTCTCTCTCTCCCTCTCTCTCGCTCTCTCTCTCTCTCTCTCTCTCTCTCTCTCTCTCTCTCTCTCTCTCTCTAAACCACCACCACCTTCACCAGAAACCACCGCCACCTTCACCGGAAACCACCACCACCTACCACCACCCTTCACCTTCACCTTCATCCACCTTCGGTCTTCTTCTTCAGCCTTCATCCACCTACCAACACCCTTCACCTTCTGCAACAGAACACCCCCCCCCCCCCCCCCCGTCACCTATCGATCTGGTCAACAGCTATTCATATGGCAGCAATTGGAAGTTTGGAAGTTTGGGGAGTGACCTTAAAACAAGGGATAAGCACCACACCTGAATACAGGGTTGACGGCAGCGGTAGTGATTTAGGGCTCCAATTAGGGGTTTTATCGGGTTATCACGAGGTTCGATGGTGTCTATCTCATCCGGTTTCTCTCTCTAGATTTCATCTCTCTCTCCTCTGGATGTTGAGGTTATAGTGGGTGGGTGGGTGGTTGGTTTGTGGTGTGGTTGTCCCCTGGTCGGAGCTCCGCCGTGGTGGGTGGCCAGAGCTCCTCCCTGCTCCGCCCTGTCTCTCTCTCTATCTCCGGTGGCTGTGATGATGATGGGGGTGGCTGTGATGATGATGGGGGTGGCGTGGTGGTTGTGGTGGAAGCTGTGGGGGGTGCTGTGGGGTTAAAGATTGGTTTTAGTTGGTGTCATGGTGGTTGTGGTGAAAGCTGTGGTGGTTATGGTGGAAGGTGTGGGTGGTGCAGTGGTGGTGGAAGGTGTGGTGGGTGGTGGTTGTTGATGATTTAGAGATAGGAAAGGGGTGGTGGGGGTTTCTGTCAACAGAAGGGGAAGAGGGGAGGGGGATGGGGATGGTTCAGAGCGGTGTTCCGCCCCTCTCCCTCTCCCCCCCCCCCCCTCTATCCCCCTCTCTGAACTCTCTCTCTCTCTCTCTCTAAACAGAAGGGGAAGAGGGGAGGAGGATGGGGGTGGTGCAGGCGGTGGTGGTGCGGTGCTCTCTCTCTCTCTCTCTCTCTCTATATATATATATATATATATATATATATATATATATATATATATATATATATATATTCCCTTTCTTTAAACAGATTTGTGTTTTAATAATAATAATAATAATAGTAATAATAATAATAATAATAATAATAATAATAATAAGTTTCAAAAATGTCCCAAAGTTTAGGTTTTCACATTTTGGTCACAAACAGTAACCAGGTTAGACCTCAGTTAGTTTGGGAGTGATAAAAGCAAGTTGAAAGTTTGGGGTGCTAATAGCCAAAGTGATAGTTTGGGGTATTATCCGCCAACATGCGATAGTTGAAAATATTAAAATCCATTTTCCCATTAATCTATTAATATATATAAAAGAATTGAACATTGCTGACGTGGCGTACAATTGTGCCTTCAACCTCTCCATGAAACTGCCACGTGGCATCATAATTGAAAGATTTTAGTGTTTTTGAATTATTTCCTTTTTTAATTAAAAAAAAAGATAAACATAAAACTCTAAATTTATCTCTCTATCTCTCAATTCTCAATTACTAAAATTAAAATGAGTTATTTTAAGAAAAAAGAATTTAAAAACAAATTTAAATTTTTCTCTCTTATGTTCCTCCCATAATTTTTAAACGTTAATATCTTTCATATTCGAGATTTTTTAAATAAAAAAATTACACCAAATTAACGAGCGTTTTATTATCTTTCCAACGAGTACCATAGTGCTATATAAAAAACGGAGAAAAAAAACGACTATATTTTGTGGGGTTATGTTCATACAGAAAAAAAACACAAAGTGTTCAGGTTATTCATTAAACATGTTTTTTTCTTTTAAACCAGATTTTTATCTACGATGTTGAAATTCAGCCAATCGCCATGCTATCATTGGAATTTTACTCTTCTAAAGATAGATAGGTATACTTCATCAAGAGAAACTAGGAGAAAGAATCGCGTAACACTGCAACACATGGTGTCACCTTATAGCAAAGTTATTTTTTTATTTATTTAATTACAAGAGTAATAATTATTACTATTAGTATTAGTATTATTAGAATGGTTATATTTTTTAACACTTATCATGAATTCTACATCTATATAAGTCAAAGTCAAATTGTAACATATTTTAAATTACGTGAAGATGATTATATGTTGAAGGTTGTCCTTTTAATACTATATTATGTTTAATATGGTTTATGCTTTTTATTTTTTTTAACTTTTTAAATAAATGTTTTTTAACTAAGATTGATTATGTTTAAGTTATTTACTCTTTTCGTGATTTGGGTTTTCTTTTTTTTATCATTTTTTATTAAATCATATTAAATTTTTCAACCCCGGGACCTTCCCGGGGTAATCAGCTAGTTAAAAATAAAAGATGGAAGCACATCCTCTACAGTCTTAACGTAGGAGATGGACATGACTCACGCTAATGTGGCATGTAATATGGAAGACCATCTCAACTACACACCATACAGCCTAATAATAAAATAACATCCAGTGTGCTAGAGTATCTCGAAAGTCACAACCAATACGCCACCACAAGCCGCACATAGATAGCGGTGTAGGTTTAGTCTAATCGTACAATCCTACCCATGGTTTATTGTTTTCATATTCATAGCTTTTTTTTCTTATGTTTATTCTCCATTACTCCTCTGATCTTAAATATATATTTCATACGGGTCCTTACGGTTTAGCTGATATTTTTTCCTTATTTAACATCATATTTCATTTTATGCAATAAAAATTTTGTGCTATGTTCTTTTTGTGATATATATGTATTGAGACGACTTATTATTAGGTTAAAAATTTATGGTTAAGATAAAGATGTCTAATTAGGTATTGAATTTTGTTACTTTTGATTGTTTTAATAGTAACTTTAATTTTGATAATAACAAACGTATGGAATTCTAAAATCATGTAATGAAACTTATACCGCTTGACTTAGGAAGCAAATTCACCACATGTAGGCGGCTCTCTGCCGTACTGTTTAAGTTTCTATTTGTGAATTAACAAAATTCAGATTTAAACATAACTATGGAAGATAATTAAGATGATCCGTGTCAAAGATGGATTTGTATAACACAGGGATGAAAACTGTAACTTAATTAGAAGGGTTATGTATAAGACAGTGATGTAACGTTGTTTAATAATGTATATTGAATTATTAAGTGAAAAAAATTATTGTTTATGCTATATTACCTTTATAATAAGAAATGAACAAAAAAAATTATAAAACACTCAAATAACATGCTTAAAACTAATAAACAACACTTAAATATTACGGCCCGTATAGGCCTTTACGGGCCGTAGAGGTGTGCTTATAAACGGATCGTAGAGCCATTTATGGGCCGTAGATGGTTTGAAGAAGGGTCGTAAAGGTCCTTTATTGGTCGTATAAGTGACTTATCTACGGCTGTATAGACCTTTACGTCCCGTAAAGGTCCAACCTAACACATCTATTCCAACACAATACCAAGGGGAAAATGTTTTGTCTATACGGCCCAATAGACCTATACGACCCACATGTACCCAATCAATCATTGGGTAATTATTAATAATGATTGTTCAATTATTGGGAAACATATACGGTCTATATTGGCCTATACGGTCCATATACACCCTTTTACAGACCGGATATATTTGCTTTTTTTTAGAAAACATTTATTGCACGGACGTTGCTATAGATTTGTGCCAAGTTGAAAAGTGTTGTGCAAATAACATGCACAAAAATAAATGATACTTGAGATGGGACCCAAGACCAGCATGTGACTATGTTTTTTTTTCGGATTTTAAGAGAGGTATTGTTTTGTGAAGTTTGGACGGGACGAGTTCATACGAGAGTGAGTCTTCTAGATAAGATGAAAACTAATAGTCTAAATATTTTCACTTTTGTACTTGTTAAATATTTGTTAAATTAAACATATTCACATTTGTTGTAGACTATAAAATGTTTACTTACGTTTGAATATGACCACGACAAATGTAGTCTGCGTTTTCCCACTTTGAACGAGTTCTGGTTTGTTCCAGAGTTTCATTCTCAACAATCTCGGGACAAGGAGTGCTCAGAACATACACCACTTTCAGACTCGTGAGATAGAAGTGAATCTTCTTTTGCCATCGTCTGAAATCCTGTCCAGAAAACTTGTCCAATTTCGTAAAGTTCTTCGTCATATCTTTCACAGATTCATTGTTCGTCATCTTTAGAAATTGATTCAATCTTTGTTAGGGAATAACCGTAACAAACGAACAATAATGGATAACAGAAATCTCTGAAGGCACGTGATCGCTTTCAGATTGAATCAATTCGACGTTCTATCGAATATTCAATCGGATACAATCATAGATTGAGAATTTTCTGTATGTTGTGATTGAGATTAAAGAACCAGAGAGTTTTTGATCAAGAAGGAGAAGAATTCGTAATGAAACAATAGGGCCAGAAACTGCCTTTTAGGCAGTTTTCAAAGGGTTTCAACATTGCCTAAATTAGTCCCTCTATTTCCGAAAATTAATTTTCTGAGACACTTTTACAAGGGGCGCTGCCCCCGGACCCCTGTTCCTTAGGGGCTTCGCCCCTAAGTTCATAATAAATTCAAATAGGCGTGCACTCCGCACCACCATACCTATATGATGTATTATTATGAACATATTGATCAAACAGTCAATCCAATTACACTAAAATATCCAACAATTTGTTCGAACAACACATTGTAATCAACACTATCAGATGGTGAAGGTCGGGTTTCTGTACATATAGTAGAGCCAATGGGTTAACGACGGTTGAGTAGTTAACCTTAGTTATTGCGTCCGTTGTCACGATAGTTGGCATGTCGTTTCTTACCGTAGACGTTTCTTACCGTTAAAAAAAAAAAAGTAATCATAACACAACTAGTAAAATAATTAGGTGACCAAGTCCTTAATCTTTATTCATTAGTTATTTTAAATATAACATCCATATGCATATTTTACCTTATGATTAGTTCATCAAAACCATACAACTTATACCACAAAAACATCACTTAACATGCTAATTATATTCATTTTAATTCAAACAATAACAATAATATTAGAACTCTTAACTAGTTCCAGCGAATGCTTATTTCGGTCTAAATTTCAATTTGCATGCAATCCAGTTAATTATTCCGTTCGCATATCATGATCTTCTCTTAACCCTTAGCCTCTTGCATGTCTGGATAAACATTCTGCAATTAATCATCACCAATTTATATACATGTATTCAAATAGCATGTTGAAAAACTCATTACACATTTTTGTTTCACTTAAAAATATATTGCAAAAAAAAATATTCATTATGTGAATTACTATTCGAAGGAATTTTATCAACGAGATTGGGATTTGACATTATAGCCACTATCAATCTTTTCAAAAAAAAATTAAAATCGAATAAAAATTAAAATCTTATAAAAATTAATGATTATAGAAAAAGTAACACGTTGATTTTTCCCTAAGGAGTGTGAAAAGTCTATATAGACATTATGTTTTGGCCAATGTTTTTAGAGCCGGACCGGACGTCGAAGCAGCTAAAAATAAAAAAAAAAAATCCAAAATTTCTAGTTCAACCTCTTTTTTTCATGGTCCTACCGGCCGGTTTCTCGATTCGATGCAAGCCTAGTTCAACCCATGACCTAGGCTAGCCAAGGCACATGTTCTCGGTCCGACCAGCCGGTTTGGTCGGGGTCTGAAAACACTGGTTTTGGCATGATATTATATAAAAAAACACCAAAGATAACAATTAGTGTATTATAGGCATGAAATTTAAAACACAGCTAAAAGATACTTCTTAACACTACACGTTGCTTAATTTTCTCAATGGAGTTTTAAGTTTAACCTAAAATACATTGAATTGTGTTTTTAGTTGGAACGTTTGTTGTTTTTTCTACATAATACCATGACAAAACAATTCAAAACATCATGCCTAACTACAAATTACGATGCCTACATATCAATACATATGTCTTCTTTACCTTCTTAAGATTTTCATATATATAATAAGCTTAAATTTGTTCCCAGATTTTAATCTGAACTAGTACAAAGTGCAGGTCTTATTGTTTGATCAGATAAACACGTTGATACTGCAAAATCATTTATAAAATTCCACATTTTTTCATAGAACACAAACCGGTTGTTTGGTTGTATACAATGTGTTGATGTTATAGGAAAAAACTAGACTTTAATTGTTACTGATTATTTACAGATTTTAATCTGAACCGGTTGTTTGGTTGTATACATGGATTTCAATTTTTATTTTCTTTCAGAATCTAATTGTTACTGATTATTTACTACTTTACTTACACATTTTACTGGTAAAAATCATGACAAATAAATATTTTGATTCACCATTTTACAAAATAATTATTGACTTTAGACATTTTAAAAATAGACATCCAAAACCAACAATTTAGGCAACGCCAAATTAGCACCGACAGCTAAGGCGGCTAAGCCTTAGCCGACAAAATAAGTTATAAAAAGTATTAAGGGTCCACAAAAAAGCCAACTAAACCAATACACGTGTAAAAGGCCGGTAAAATTTTAATCATCGGTTAAGGCTTAGCACTCGCTTTTATCAACTGGCCGGCTAAGCTTATCCCGACTTTTGTCCACTTATTAAGGCTTAGCACATGCTTTTACATGTATTGTTTTTTAATTGGTTTGGTTGTAGTTCTTAATATACCATACAAAAGTTTCCGTTTCATGAAAATTCCTAGCCATCTTAGCCGACGAAGTTTTTTTTAGCGGCTCAAATTCCATATCTATTTTGTTAATTTTCAAAGTCAACTTGTCTAGTTTGATGGCTTTTCCTACTTTATTTATTCAAGACTTTGATCACATTTTGTTAAACTTGAAATTTACAACACGGAGAAAGTGAATACAGTGTTGTTAAGAATCTAACTTACATACGAAAACCAACTAACTTTAAACTAAACCAGATAAAATTTTATTTATTTTATTCACTGTTTTTTTTTTCTTAAATTTATCGGCTAACTGTTCATTTAGACACACACGTGCGCATATATGAGTAATTTTAAATTATTTCTAACATAATCTGAACTTTGAAACCAACCATAGCATAAGTGTGGATCGATAAGTTGTGTTTTCAATGACCAGTCTAATTAGGAAAACATAAAACTAAAGTATACATGATAAAGATGGAAGTCACTTACAGCCAAGGGACGTCTCCAACAAGCATCCAATCTCCATCTTTGTCTTCATATATTGCTATGTATTCACAACTCCCATTGTCTTCTTTCATTGCTTCACCTACATTGTTCAACTCTTTTTTCTAAATATATAACTCAAATCAATATTTTTATCTTCTTAGCAATAAAAAGAAAAGCCTCAAAACTTGCATTTTAAAATATTTTGTTTAAATATACATGAACTATTTCCTATTATTGCATGCCAACCATTTGTTTCTTAAAAGAGTACATTACATACCAATTCCATAACAATCAAACAACTTGTCAAGACCAATTCCAAGCTCCCAATACCCCTTAAAACAACTCAAATCTATTTTACGAAGAATCGGTACACCATCCATGCTCACTTTCACGTACACCTTTGTCGCAACATCATCACGCATACTCTTCGTCCTATACAAACACACCGGTGGCCACCCTATCACCATATCCACCTCCCTCTTCTTCCCCCTTCTATCACCATCGTCGTAGCCACCTGGCAGGCCTAGCCTAAGTTCAGTAATCTCGAGTCCAAGCACTTGAGTACGCATTTTTTTTTTTTTTTTTTTTGTCAATTTTTAGAAAAATAACTAGAAATGAGATAATTGTTGTTTGTGGGCAATGCACATATTTATGCACACGCATCGAATGATTGAAAGAGCAAGGTGGGGTCAATCATGTTATATATGGTCGGTCACATGAAAGTTACTAGATTACAACCAACAAATCATTATGGTACACTAGTTAGATTTTAGGCCGGGATATTTATTTGTTTTAAAGTAGAGTTGGGATATTGGGCAAGATCGAACATACGGTTTATATATTGTTGATTGGCCGTTGGATCAATGTTCGTTTGTGGAGACATGCCATGTGATCTCTGTCTTCTCAAACGTCACAATTTTTGTTACAATATTTGCTACTTAATTTACTAACTTGATGAGATATGTATTCGTGCGTGCGTACGGCCTCATATCTCTACACACGTCAGCAGCAGCGCTAACAAAACCTTTTAGAAGCCTACGCACGTAAACCCCGTACATGCCAGCTGTGACCCGACAAAGAAAGGGACGTGCAGCCAATCACAGGTCATTATTCTCTGCTCCATGATCACCTGCATGTACGCGGTACAGAAAAGGACAGAAAGGACGACTACGAGACACGTGGACCTATCATAGGAGGACAGCACCTAGACGCCAGCGATCTGCGATTGTACAACATAGCTGTCATTCCCAATCCAGCCAATCACATGACACCTCTAAGGCCTATAAATACCCCTTCTTAGAAGGATTCATTCAATCTTCCAAGCATTTACACTTAGAGAATTCTGTGATAGTTGTGAAAGATAGGTTATAGTCGAAACATTATAACAATTTGTATTCGAGTCTCTGTAATCGTCCCAGCAATTATTAATATAATACCTCTTTATTGTGCTCATTTATATAGATTGTTATATCGGTGTTTCTTCATAACTAGTATTTTGTTCAAAGGTAGGTGGGCAACAAGTTGCGTCGCCACCCCTTTAAAACTTGATTGTATAAAAGAGAAACAATGGGACTCGTACAGATTATACGTTTGACGATAAACATGAACGGGACAATAAGTGTCGGTAGATTTTTCTGCTGATCAAGTTTTCTATTAAAAGATTATACAACGTTGTCGTTTCATATAGTTTAACCTTAACTGATAAAAGTGGTGAAAATGATTGAACCCTTAAACCATAGGGTGTGGAACCAGCATGAGGGGCGGCAAGGACTTGTCGGGGCGGCAAACACCCCCTGGTCCGGCAACGGCAAGGCAGGCAACCCTTCACCGGGTATGCCGAGCCTCAAAATTTCGAACGTTGGACTTCATTACCGTTGTACAACGGTATTTTGCACCGTTTAAAAAAAAGGTTTTTTTTTAATTTTTATATAAACACCCAACCATTTCACCTCATTTTTCAACCATCTCTTCTACAACTTTTATACCATCTTCTTAATATTTATATACAATCTTTAAATTTTTATTATCATGGATCCTTACCAAAACAGCCCAAACCCAAATCAAACCCCACAACGTAACCAAAACAACCCGAATCAAAACCCGTTCACGACACCGAGTTACACAATTCCAATCGATCCAACTTGGGTTACATTTTCGGGGTTCCAACAAAGTCCCAACCCTTTCACCCAATACTCCCAAATGCACCAAAACCCCACTACTTTTAACCAATTTAGCCATATGCAAATGCACCATAACCCTCAATCTTTCACCCAACTTTTGCAAACTCCGTCATTCCAACCGTCTCTACAAGCACAACCGTCACAACAACCACAAATACAACCCTCTTTTGAACCAGATGAAGAAGAAGATGATGAGGTGAAAGAGTTCGTGCCCGAAACGCAACCCAAATCTTCGAAGGGGAAAAAAATAAAAGTCGGGCTAAACAGCGTGAAACTCCCTTGTCCAAAAGGCCATGGACGAAAATAGAAGAAGAAGCCTTAGCTAAGGCGTATATTTCTACTTCAAAAGATCCCATAGTTGGTTAAAAAAATTCTTACAATACGTATTACAATTTTTTTTATTTTAGTGCTCTAATATACATGTTACAATTTTTTTTATTTCGTGTTACAATTTTTTTTTTATTTTAGTAGTCTAATATACGTTTTATTTAGAAATGTAGGGAACAATCAAACGGGATATAGTTTATATATCGAAGTAGCCAATAAATTCCACCAAATAATGGAGCAACCTCCATATCGCAACTTCGAGTCCGTAAGTTCCAAGTGGAGGAAAATGAATACTACAATCGGCAAGTTCATCAAGTTTTATAATCCGTTGTTTGTGAATCCTACAAGTGGGTGGAACGAGGAAATGATTTTCAAGGAGGCGATGCGTATATATGAAGACAAGCATCGGCAAGTTTTCCCTCACGTTCGTGTTTGGATGGTTTTGAAGACAAGTTCCAAATGGGCACCGTTTCCAAACGAGGTTGCAAGCGCCAAACGAGCCAAAACTTCAGAGTCGGGCGAATATAACTGTTAGGATCGAAGAACACACACGCACACGAACACAAGTATTTACGTGGTTCGGTCTAAACTGACCTACGTCCACGGGAGCAACTGGGGTATTGTTTTATTGAGTGATACGAAAAGCTACAAGTACAAGAGATTATTTATAGGCCTAAATTAGGGTTAAAACCCTATGCTAATCTTGCTCAACAAGTTAATCATACTGGGCTTCAAAACGACTGGGCCTATAGGTGGGCTGAAGGCAACATCTCCAACAATCTCCCACTTGGTGTCTTCGGACCACGAACTGCACCGTCTCTTCTGTACTTCTGTAAATAAGATCTCCCCTTGATCTTTAATGCACCTCCAGTTACCCCGATCTCCTCAACATTATTCCTGGAGACCAGCTGAAGCTCCACACAGCTTCAGCTTATCCAACGTCACACATTTAGTGAACATGTCTGCTGGATTCTTAGCACCTGAGATATTCTTCAAGTTGATTGTGCCATCAGCAACCAATCCTCTCACGAAGTGATACCTTATCCCGATGTGCTTCGTCTTCTTGTGATACACAGGATTCTTAGCAAGTTTTACTGCACTTTCATTATCACAGTGCAACAAGTGCTCAGTCTGCTTCTTCCCTAACTCTGCTAGAAAAGCTTTCAACCATACTAGCTCCTTACTGGCCTCAGCTATAGCCATGTATTCTGCCTCTGTTGTGGACAAAGCCACGCTTTTCTGAAGTCTGGACATCCAACTGACTGCAGTTCCTCCCACTGTGAAAACGAAACCTGTGGTGCTTTTAAATGTATCTTTGCAGCCACCCAGGTCAGCATCTGTATAACCTCTGAGAACTGAATCCTTCCCTTTGAAACATAACCCCATCTTTGACGTTCCCTTCAAATAACGAAGCACCCATTTAACTGCTTCCCAATGTTCTCTTCCCGGATTTGACATAAACCGACTGACAACTCCGACTGCGTGTGCTATGTCAGGTCTTGTACACACCATAGCGTACATCAAACTACCTACTGCAGATGCATACGGAACCCTAGCCATATCAGCTTTTTCTTCTTCAGTTCTGGGACACTGATCTTTGGTAAGCTTGAGGTGACTCCCCAAGGGCGTGTTTCTAGGCTTGGTCTTCTCACTGTTAATATTGAATTTCTCTAACACTTTCCCGATGTACTTCTCCTGGGACAGTGTTAAAGATCCATCTTTCTTGCTCCTAGTGATACTCATCCCGAGTATCTGTTTGGCTGCACCCAAATCCTTCATCTCGAATTCTTTGGACATTTGCTTCTTCAACTTGCTTATCTCATTCATATCTGATCCTGCAATCAACATATCATCTACATACAGGAGTAGAATGATATACGAACTCTTGAACTTCTTTAGATAACAACAGTGATCGGCTTCACATCTCTTGTAACCGGACTTCACCATGAAATTATCAAACTTCAAGTACCACTGCCTTGGCGCTTGTTTCAGACCATACAAACTCTTCTTCAACTTGCACACCCAATTTTCCTTTCCAATAACCTGTAATCCCTCGGGCTGTGCCATGTAAATATCTTCTTCAAGGTCACCATGTAGAAATGTTGTTTTCACATCTAGCTGCTCTAGATGCAAATTCTCTGCTGCTACAATACTCAGAACTAACCTGATGGTGGTCATCTTCACCACTGGAGAGAAGATCTCATCATAATCAACTCCCTTCTTCTGCTGAAATCCCTTGACCACTAAACGGGCTTTATATCGTTTAGAACCATCATGCTCATCTTTGACCCTGAAAACCCATTTATTCTGAAGAGCTTTCTTGTCTCGCGGAAGCTTTACAAGAACCCAAGTCTTGTTCTTGTCTAGTGAACTCATTTCTTCTTTCATTGCTCGCTCCCACTGGAACGAGTCCTTCATCTTGACTGCTTCAGAGTAGCTCTCTGGTTCACCATTTTCTGTCAAGAGAATATAATTAACTGAGGGGCCGGTACGACTGGGACTATACCTGTCCGGCGCTTTAGAAACTCTGGTGGATCTCCTGACCGAAGTATCAGTTTGGTCAGGCTGCTGTGGAGACTGTTCGTCTTCAGACTCTGAACTCCCACTGTCAGAAACTCCCACTGACTCTTCATTCTCACCATCTTCAGTCTCAGGTTCTGTGTCATCTTTCTTCTGATTCTTAACACTAAACTCAACTGTTTCTTTCTGAACCTTTGACTTATCCAAGTTTCTGTCTTTGTACAATTCTTCTTCATTGAATTCAGCATGCTTGCTTCTGACTACCTTTCTGCTTTCAGAATCCCAAAGCCTGTAGCCCATTTGATCACCCCCATATCCAATGAAGATATATTTCTTTGCTTTGGCATCTAACTTGTCACCTTCTGGGTTGATATCGTAAGCACTGCACCCGAAGATTCTCAGGTGATCATACTCAACTGCTTTGCCCTTCCATTCTTCTTGAGGAAGCTTGAATCCCAACGGTACTGAGGGTCCACGGTTGATAAGATGCGCTGCTGTGTTAATTGCATCGGCCCAGAACATCTTTGGGAGCCCTGCATTCAATCTCATGCTCCTGGCTCTTTCACACAATGTTCTGTTCATCCTCTCTGCAACTCCATTCTGTTGCGGAGTTCCTGGAACTATATTTATCATCTTGATCCCTCTATCAGCACAATAATCTGTAAACTCCTTGCTGATATATTCACCACCGTTATCCGACTTCAAGCATTTCACCTTCAAATCAGTTTCAAGTTCAACAGCAGATTTCCATTTCTTAAAAGTATCGAAAACTTCAGATTTATGTTTAAGAAAGTAAACCCATACCTTGCGTGTTGAATCATCTATGAAGGTCACAAAGTAGCGAGAACCTCCAAGTGAAGCTACTGATGTCGGTCCGTATACATCTGAGTGAATAAGCTCCAATTTCTGAGCTTTCGGTGCTCTCCCAGTCTTCACAAAAGTCACCTTCTTTTTCTTGCCTAGGATGCACGGTTCACAAAATTCTGACTCGACCTTCTTCAACTCTGGAAGTTTTCCCTTGGCAACAAGCATCTTCATCCCCTTTTCACTCATGTGCCCGAGTCTTTGATGCCATAACTTTGTCTGACTCTGGTCACTCGACACTGCATTCACTGCATCAGCTGATGCTTCAACCATGTACAAACTACCTCTCTTCTTACCTCTAGCAACTACCATACTGCCCTTAACAACTCTCCATTGTCCACTACCAAAGTGAACATCATATCCCTGATCATCAAGCTGACCGATGGATATAAGCATCCTCTTCAAACCAGGAATGACCCGAACATTCTTCAAGGTCCAAATGGTTCCCAATGGAGTTTTAAGGTCTATGTCACCGATTCCTGTAATATCAAGACTCTGATTATTAGCCAAACGAACTTTACCAAAGTTACCTGTTCGCAGATTCTTCATCTTCTTCGTGCTAAAAGTAGCATGGAAAGACGCTCCTGAATCCATAATCCAGTCTTCAACAGAACTCTCAATACAGCAAATAAGAGCATCCTCTGAATCTGAGGATGTAGTAGCATTCACCTCCCTTTTCTCTCTCGCAGGTTCAGAACACTGACTTCTGAAATGCCCAAACTCCTTACAGTTCCAACACTGTACGTCTTTCCTTGGCTTTCCAGGTCTTGACTTGCTCCTGCGTTTTGACTTTGACCTACCCTTATTTCCTCCTCTGTTATTACTTCTCCCTCTTCCTTCAGTACTGAGCAACGAGCTTGATTCTCCATTGTTCCTTCTTCTGGAATCCTCATTCAGTAACAAATCACGAACTCTTCCAAAACTGAGAGTCTCAACTGACCCTGTGACTGCTGTGATTGTGCCTGACCAACTGTCAAGTAATGAGGATAACAATAGACAAGCCTGCAATTCATCATCTATCTTAAAATTCACAGAAGACAAACGTGTCAAATGTGATTTAAATAAATTAATATGCTCAGTAACAGAACTTCCCTCTTTCATACGAATATTGACTAACTCCCGAATCAGGAACACTTTGTTCGCAGGAGACGGCTTCTCGTACATGTCTGACAAAGCTTCCATAATCCCACGCGCTGTGGTTTGTTCCAGAATGTTGTAAGCCACATTCATGGAGAGAGTAAGCCGAATCGTTGACTGTGCTTTCTTGTCAAGATTCGTCCATTCTTTCGTTATGGTCTCAGGGGGAGGGTCTAGTGCAGCATCTAACTCCTTCTGTATAAGCAAATCCTTGATTTGCATCTTCCACCAACCAAAGTTCTTCCCATCAAATTTTTCTACTTTGATCTTTCCTTCTTCAGACATAATATTGTACTGAATAAAGAAAACTGACCAAAAGAAAAATTACACTACAACTATTATAATGCCTTTGTCTTTCAAAAAGAAACAATGTCCTTTTCCTTTTGTGATGTCCACGTAGAGATCACAACCACAAAAGTCAAAAACAATTAATTCCTTTTGTCCCCTTTCTTTATCTTTATACCACAAACAGGTACACCCAATCGTGACTCTTTCTTCGAGCAACAAACAACCACCTTTTCTTCAAACAAACTTCCGGCCTCGATCGTGCAACACAGCAACAACAGTGACAACCCTAAACTGGGTTTGTGATAGCGGCCAAAGGGTTAAATGAAACCCTAGTCGGTTGAAGGTGGTAGATGGCCGAAAAAGCTAACGGCGGTACAGATGGGGAGGTTCAAGCAGAACCCTGGTCGGACAAGAAAAAAGTGACGGCTGGGAAAGGTTAGGGTTACTGGTTGGAGGGGTGCGTGACCGGAACCCTAGACGGTGGTCTACGGTGGCGGCGACAGCTGAGGTGGGTGGTGGGTGAAGGTGGTGGTGGCGGCTGTGAGGTTTAAGGTATGTGTTCCTTCTCTGATCAAGAGCCTGAGCTCTGATACCAGTTGTTAGGATCGAAGAACACACACGCACACGAACACAAGTATTTACGTGATTCGGTCTAAACTGACCTACGTCCACGGGGGCAACTGGGGTATTGTTTTATTGAGTGATACGAAAAGCTACAAGTACAAGAGATTATTTATAGGCCTAAATTAGGGTTAAAACCCTATGCTAATCTTGCTCAACAAGTTAATCATACTGGGCTTCAAAACGACTGGGCCTATAGGTGGGCTGAAGGCAACATCTCCAACATATAACATGGGAGGCGGGTCGACCAGTCATTGTCAAATTAATATAAACGACGACTCGGAGTTTGAGGAAGGGACAGATCTAAAAAGCAAGCGGCTGCAAAAAAACAAGCCGCGTCGGGGAGTGGGAGCGGGTCAAAGATGGATGGTTTGGTGGCTCAATTGGAATCCTTCAAAAATACCTTCAGTCAAACTCAATCAAAGAAGGTAAAATTGAAGGAACGCGAAGTTGAAGAAAAACTTCCGATTGAGGCAAAAGAAAGTGGAGGAAGCATTCGCCAAAAGAATGAAGCTACGCAACTAGAAGAATGGTGAATAATGACATCGAACATCAATGACTATCTCGAAGAAGACCGTCCCGTGTTGCTCAAGATGAAGGAGAATATCACCAAAAAATATAATTCGTAGTTTTTTTTTTTAATTTAAGTGTTCGTTTTTATTTTTAGGTTTTTTTTTAAGTGTGTTTTTTTTAGTTTTATTTAGGTGTTTTTTTATTTGTAATTTTAGGTTTATTAATGTAATTTTAACTTTTTAATATTAGTATTATAATATTATTTAATTGAAAAAAGAAAGAAGAAAATGGTGATGATGAGCCTCCTCCACATCCTTGAACCATCATCCATATGATGCTCCTACCTCACGATAACGTGACAGCTAAGATGGAGGACCATCATAAATAATGGACCTCCTCCACATCATATATTCTTAAGAAACAAAAATTTGCACAAAATATTGTCTATTTATGTGTTTGTATATGTTTATTTGTTATGTGTTAAGAATTTAATATTAATCGAATTGATAACAAGTCTCGTAGTGTTATTTGATAAGAAGACAAATACGTCATAATCCAATTCCAAACTCTGTACGAATTATTTGTCCCATCATGTTCGATGAATTTCGTAGTGTCTTTGTTCAGGTGTAAATTAATCCGTATGGATCGTATTAAAAAAGGTAAGACCCGAATTCACTCTATTATAACCCAACAGTATCAAGACCACCCCAATAGGTCCGAATCAAGTGGAGACCAAAATATAGTTGTGCCCGCATGGCAGAAAATACATCATGACAAAAAGAATGGTTGCAATCTCACCAATAAGAATGAAGATGTCACTATCATGACAGTTATGACTATAAATGGGCACACCACCCTTTGAAAGTGATGCAAACCCTAATTTAGCCAATATAATTTACTCCATGATAAGGTATAACATTCATTCATAAATACTCTTACTTGCATTTTACTTACTATGATTTTCTATCTAAGAGAAAGTACTTATTCTTGCACACTAAACGATAGTTACAAAGAGACCCCTCTTTCGGTAACGAGGCTGACAACTTCCATTTGCAGAGTATATCTAGTAGTTTTTGATAATTCGAGCCCAAAAGTTAATCAGACGGCAATTCCCTAGTATTTGCCTTGTATTTCCTTCTTCAGGCACGATCTATGTTACAACCATATACCGAGTATGATAAGTATTAAAAACATAAAGATAAAGTGTATTCTATTTATTTTTGGGAATAATGGAAACAAATAATCCCAACTATTGACTATTGGCCAATAACAGTCTCAACTACGAAAATTACCAATAGTGGTCTCAACTTTCGACATATTGGAATATAATGGACCCAAACTAACGGAGGTCTAACTCCGTTAGTGTGGTGCTGACGTGGCATGCCATGTAGGATCATTTTGCCACCTAGGATGCCACGTCGGATGCTACGTAGGATCATTTTGCCACCTAGGATGCCACGTCAGCATTACACTAACGGAGTTAGACCTCCGTTAGTTTGGGTCCATTATATTCCAATATGTCGAAAGTTGGGATCACTATTGGCAATTTTCGTAGTTGAGACTGTTATTGGCCAATAGTCAATAGTTGGAATTATTTATTTCCATTATTCCTTATTTTTATTATCATCCCAGCATGTATCCTATGAAGTCAAGAGGATCTTAGTATTTGAGTGTGTATAGGTCGCTTTCGAGGTTAAACCGAACCAAAACCAAAATTTGAGGTTCCGGTTGTTAGGAACCGGTCCGTTTCGGTTTTGGAACAAGGTACAATCGAAATTGAACCATATTTATTAGTTTGAACAGGTTTTTTTTTTTAACTTCGGTTTCGATTCAGTTTTCTCTCACCCCTACTTGAATATATCTCCGTACCCACTTCATGACATGAATCATGTTACTTTCCACCATGTATAAACAGGAACACATTTGATGGGCCATGGGCCGACTGGTGGGCCTAAGGTAATACACTAAAACCAAATGTATGTTCCATATTTCCCTAACAAAACTATGGCCTGAAGCCCTGAAAGATATGGTTCTACTTTTGGTCAGCATGATTAAGTGGGTTCATCATCCATGGTTGGTATATGGATAATATCTCAAAAACGTGTACTTACATGTGTCCATGGACACAGATATTTGATACATGGAAACAATGGATGCCACGTCACGTGGACATACAATTGATCTTGTCTGCTATATTTCACATAAATTTACCTTTCAAATGTAATGAATCCTAGGTAGCAAATAAAAACAATGGCTTCATATTCTACCCAGTGTTGCAAAACAAGGCCGATTTGATCCCCGAGTACTCCCCCAATTAAGCCGAGTACTCGCTCCAGGGTGGGTCGCCGAGTACAAGGCCGAACTGAGTTTTGCAGCATTGCTTGTGTCCACTTGATAAAACTGATTTATCGCCGCGAAAGTTCAAAACTATTTTTTTTGGGTAACCCATTAAATATTGCGTTACAATCGCTCTGATCGGTTAGATTCAGGCAGTCCCATTTTATTAATAGAAAACAGACTGAACCTAAACAGACCGGCAGTTTTTTTTTCTTCTGGTAAACCAGACGCTTGTTTAATAATCCATTCGGCTTTCACAACCATACTTGCAAACACACACGCTATATGTAGCGCATTAGCGCTATACCATATCCTAAAGATAGTAATACAATAATGCTGAATCACAATGTTTATAGCAGTTAAAAGCTTCAATGCCAAAATTTTCAAAGCAGTTTTACAAGTTTTTTTTTTCAAAAGTACAACAATTTGAGGTCTTCTCGACTCTCTTCATCTATCAATCAAAAACCCTCAAAAATTAAACGCTACAAATACATTTTGAGTAGACTTGTAGAGAGCAGAAACTAACAGTATACACCATCTGGAAAATGAATCACCTAACATCAAGACTAAAAGGGTACAAAACTTTTGGTGTCGTTTATGTTTTAACCCAGGTCGGCAGTCGTGTTATTTTATCATGGTACCAAACCCGCAAATTTAGCTAGAAGTTTGTCAATATTAGGTTATACCCATGAAATAATTTGCATGCTTGTGGTATATCTATATTGCTAGATTTTTCAATGCACCTGATGGAAGGAATTCAGCTAAACCATTTTCGGGCTGCGTTTGTTTGGAATCTTTATTTGAAGCATGAGTAGAGCAGTGTTTGCCTTCAAAGTAGGTTGAGTATGGAAAATATTCTGCGCATCGGAGTTTCCATCCTACAAAATATTATACATATACATGTTATGCTTAAAGAACAATATTTTAAAAAATGGTGTGTTCAACAAGAACCTAGTTTGACCCGTTACTCAACCTGCCCGGCCACCCATATCCCAAACACTTGTGTGAGCTAAAGTCCAATTCGATCTCAGCATTTGAAATTTCATGGCCAGCGCCCAGCGGTTACTCAAAAAGATAAAACGAGGAAAAAGATAAGAAACTTACGTGTCGCTGCATCATTATGATTAAAAACAGTTTCCAATATTTTGTGAACTGCAACGCAGTCTTTCAGCTTCCATCCTCTAACCGATCCAAGAGATCCATTACTAATTCAAAAACAAAGAATCCATTTAACTATTTAACTAACTGATGAAGAAATAATCAAATTGAAGTGAAACACACAACACTAAAAGCTGTTGGAGCAAACAAATTAAAAAAAATCATAGTAACACACTTACCTATTGGGTGATTCTTCAATCAACTTGACCGCACCACCCGTATTTTGTTCTAAACAATAAATCATCTCAGCTACTGCTGCTCTGTGCAACAAGGAATCTGCATTCCCACCAACACATCATCTTAAAGGTAGAACAATGATCATATTACAAACCAAAATGCTCAAGAATACAACCAACTTTATAAATTAAAAAAAAAAAGGTTACCTTTATGTTGCTCGAGGAAAACAGTATTTGCTTCCATCAGAGATTTACCATGCAACTGACTGAAAAGGAAAATATAAAACAGTTGATTAATAATAAACTAAATAAATAAACAAATAACAAGCCAGCATGTGTCAAAATCAACGTTTTAAACATCTAACCGTAAGGCCACTTACGCAACTTCCTACACATAAGTGTTTTGGCTGTTTGCCATTCGTTTGCTTGTATGCTGATTTTTAAATTAAATGTTTTGCAAAAAAATTAACAGAACAATGTTTTCTCAATTATGAGGTCATCTTCAGCAAATAACTTAAATCAACTTAGCTTAGCATACAGCTTCAATATTATCATATGTTTGTGCAATCCAAACATAGTGTTAATACGTTTATAATCTTCATATCTTCATATATATTTTTAGGACACAAAAGAAAATAACCTGAAACTTGGCCGCTCTGCTTCTAACACGCCCGAAATAAGTTTTTCGCCATCAGTGGCAGGAGCTGGCATTGATGCAACTTCATGAAAGAATCTTAACTGTAAAAATAAGATATTTAAAAAATTAAAAATCATCGATCTTGAACAAACTACTTTCTTACTGGAAATGACAAGAATAAAGCTATGTAGTCAAAAGCGCACCAGGCGCAGGCACTACTTAGTAATAAAGTATGATTTAGAAATGAATTGGCAGCAATCACACAATGCATATGCAAGGTAACAAGTTAACTTAATCTGCTTATTAAATGCAAAAAAAAAAAATTTAAAAAGAAAAAAGAAACCGTCTTACCAAACATCTATGAGCGTCTGGGTTTTCAGGATCCAATCGCTGTAGCTGCTTCAGAGCCTGATTAAAGAGAAAAGCAGTCAAGTTATCATTCAAGATTCTAAGTCAAACCAAATTTCCAACAATAACTTACCTCTAAAAGATAGACAGAAAGAAGACTCTGAAATTAAAAGAAAAAAATAGCTTCAAAGTAATCTTATTTGATAGATTCTTCATCACTATTAATATTTTTATTTTTGTAAATTAATTGTGTTTTATTAAAAAAAATGCAACTAGAAATATATTTTGGGCAATCTCATATAAGTACAAAATTAAAAGTATCAAAGTTACCCTATCAAAACACAAAGTATCCCATTTACCAATTTCATAATTAAAAAATGAAAATAAAACTAGTTACTTAAAACATGCATAACTAGATTTTTTTTTAAAAAGAGAGAGCATTATGCATTATGATGATTCACAGTGATAACTAATAACGTTTTCCTATTCTTTATTCAGTGAAACAGGCTTTTAAAAGTAAATTGCTTTATTTTATTCGGTATGGAATGAGTATTTGTTTATCATTAAGACTTCCAAGAAAAACAACATGAATAGAAACAAAATTACCTGCAACGCAAGCAAAATCTTTTTCTTTCTCATATTTACTTCAAAAGAAAGCAAATGTGTCTCCAAGAAATCGGATGAATGTTTCTGCAGTAACTTCAGATACTTTCCAGCTTCCATTAGAGGATCCTCAGTCTGAACATTGAAAAAATTTACATAAGTCATGTAATACTCTTACACAAACAGCTTTCAATAAATGCAAAAAGGGTTGAAAATAAAAAATAAAAAATTTAAATGATTGCATCACAAAAGGGGCACCTGCAATAGCTTCTCTCCATGTGGATCTGGGTCAACTGGTTTGACCTGTCGTTTCCCAGATTTAGAAACACCGCCAACATTTGCTTCCTCACTCTTTGCTTCGGCCTCCTAATAAAACATTAAAGAAAAAGATGACAAAAGCAAAACAGCGTATATGACCATCTGTAACCCTTAGATGTGCAAAAAGCTTAATACCTTTTTAGCTCGTGCTTCAGCCTTTCTCTGTTTTTGCCTCAGTTTCTTCTTTTGAGAAGCAGGTAATTTGGCAAGTTCATCTTCTTCTTCTGTTGATGACTTTGGAGGAGAATCATAGAGCTTGATGTAACATCTGTATAAATAGTTAAGTATAAGAAACCCATCGTGTAAAAAGGAAAAAAAAAAGAGAATAATAATAGAAGAAAGATGTCTTAATTCATACTTTGTAACTCCAACTGCTGCTTTCCTAAAGTAAGCATGTGCATGAAGTCGGTCTTGAAACCTTAACATTTCGATGTAAGAACGCAGGGTCATTTTTCTTAAACAGTAAGAATGGAAGTCAAATTGGTCTTCTGTGATGTCAGCATAATGTTTCTCTACAGCTAAGAAATTTTTTAAAGCACGCCCAAGGTCACCCTGCCGGAAGTAACTTTCGCCACAATCAAGCTCATACCTATAATGAAGATATTTTAAAAATCCGACTTTAATGTTTTATGCATAATTGTTAAAACTGTAACAACACCAACCACATGCATTGCATGTCATGAAGATTGTTGTGCTGTTCTCCATCTTTTGTAAATAATACAGCTGTCTTTTCTGCAAGTGGAACCTATACAAGATAGTAGAATTGGTAAATTGAACATCATAAACAAGCGTATCAGGTTAAGAAAGTATGAATGTATCATTAAGTGCTATCAACCTGATCAGCTTGCAACATTCTTTTGACACATTGGCTGTTTACATATCGATCTGCAAGATCCATGCACCTAGCTTCATCTGCCAGCTCAGCAGCAGCGGCAAAGTCCCCACCATGTTTTAATATTTTGCTCTGTGAATAAAAGAAACTCCATTATGATTTATTAATATTCATTAAGATAACTGTTTCCTGCAAATTATAAGCCTCGAAAATTAACCTTCATACAGTTACAAACTATAAACAAAATGGAAAAAAGGATAGGATAAACAAACCTTAACAGAGTATAAATCAATAACTGTCGGAGTGTGTAGCAAAGCCTCATCGATTTTAGCAAGAGCAACATCATACAGGCCACGTCTGTCATAATGCTACACAAGCAAAACTATATGAAAATGAGCCCCCAAAAAAAACAAAGGAGTCAGATATATTCATGAAGTGAGGACAAACTTGTGCCAAATAAAACAAGGTCCACATGAGTGTTGAGGGGGGCTCTTTATCAGATCTACAAATTAAATCCAGCACAATAATTTAGTCGTGTATAAAAATTTAAGGAACTGGTAGTTATTGCATTATACATAAATCACAATTACCTTCCAGGGTATCCACCAGTGGTTTTAATTGATTCCTCCAAACTAAGAAGCAACTTTTCAAGAGTATCAGCCTGTAAATAAGGGTAGAGTTTATCATAGTAATATAAGAAGCCATGAAATGAAATGTTCCAGAAGTTTTTAGATAATAACTTTGTACAAACCTTGCCAGGATGATCATATAGGGGAGAGAGATCAGAGAAAAGCGAAGGGACTCCCTAAATTTTCAATTAGTAATATTATGAGCAGTCATTTATCAAAAAGAAAAGCAAGTCAAAAAAATAACAAAACTGTAAGTACCTTTGTTAGAAGTGGCCTAATATAGTTATCTGCTGCATCTTGAAATTTTACATCCTCCAGAAAATCTAACGGGATTCTCTGAAAATAAAGTGCCATGCTTAAGATATAGGATAGAGATACAATTTACACAACAAACAAATTGAGAATCAGGATTCAGGCACTGTATATCACCTTAACAGCAGAAGACCAGGTGTATTGCTGCCCAAGTGACTTGTACAACGAGTCTAGTTGGTCAATTTCATCAGAGGAATATTGGCCATTTTTTGAATATAGCCCAACACATTTTTGCAATCCTTCATAATATCTAACGGAATAAGAGCCCAGTTAATATCATTCCCTTGCAATAAGACTCCAGGCACTGAAACTACAAATAAAAAGAACAACTTTCTACCTGTAGTTGTCAGGATTCATAGATAACAAAACTCTATATAATTTTTCACCTTCTTGAAGGCGATTAAGCTTCACAAGAAGAGAAGCCTCCACTTCCTTGTAGGATAATTTATCAACCTATGATAATATTTACAGAAAGTAATAAATTAGGCCATCTTTTTCATTTATATGATTCAAAAGAAAAAAGACAATGAAGTTATGAACATACTATCTTTAACTCTTTCTTTTGCAACTCCTGAAGAGCTTTTTCAAGCAATCCACATTCCTCTAATAAAGATATCTGGAGGAAGAAACATGCAAACAAAAGACATATTATGCATATATATACATATATTCTAAACACCCAATTGCCTGGAGACATACATCACACATCACCTATTGTTTTAAAACGTATACAAGTATGAAGTATCAACTAGATTAATAAACTAATTCTGTGTAAGGTAAGTTATTATGGTGTTGACTATCATAAAGATTACCTTGTATAACAGCATTTCACCATGCTCACACCGTTCATTATCTGGAGGATAATTGTCGTCAAGAGTCCCTTCATATGCTTCTAGGATGTCAATGGCTTTGGATGCACTGGCAAAAAAAAAAGTAATTAAAAAAAAAGACACGACGGGTCAATATGAATTTGAATGCCATGCATAATTGTGGAACAGTGGAAATAATAAAAATGTGATTGTGGGCTCTACTCACTTGATGAGAGTAATAGTTAATAGGGCAAAGATTTCATATTTGCTCCTTTAAATTTCATGATATTATATATCCATTTCATAACATTAAAGTTCACATATTTATTCATTCCATAGTAAATAAAAGAAAATCAGTTACTCATAAGTTTAACAAACTTGTTTCACATAATGAACAAAATGAGCACCGAGATGATTCAGAATAATATCGTTCTTTTCCAATCATTCATTCAGTTACACTATGATAAATAATAAATTTGAGTTGTAGTCATTTGAAAGGTAAATATAAGAATTTAAGTCTTATGAAAAGGTAAATCTCACATACTGAAATTTGGAGGGGTAAACACAAAATTTTGAACTTTTGTAAGGATAAAGATGAAATAAATCTCAATGATTATGGAAGCCACAATATTAAGAACTTGAGATAGAGGGAAAGGTATAAACACATGGAAGCTAAACAAATTAACACTTATCATGGTATAAAAAGATAATAGAAAGTTCAAAGAAAGCTCAGGAATATAACCAAATGACACATTTACTTTGAGTTCAAATGCTGAGAAACTGCAAAACCAATCCAATTCATTCGATGACTTGGTTTCAGCGTCAACAACCGTTGTCTGGTTTCAACAAATCCATCCAAGTCTCGCATTTGTGCCTGCAAGTGGAGAATATGATTAAAAGATGAGGTACATTAATCACATGAAATCGACCAATACAATATGTAGCCGTTTTCTTGTAAAATTTAATTTAAATACTATTAACTATGAAAGCCTTACTAGATACTAATTCATAACTAGAAAAAAAAATCACCTAAATCACTTTGTAACAATCAAATTTCAACTCAACTTTACTCAGTTGGATTCACTCAATCACTGTATGATTTTGGCTTTTAGGGTTTTTAGATCATGTTTAAAGTTTACAAGTTTTGACTTAACCCCCTAAATGACTACATCTCTTTTGAAAAAAAAAAAAAAAAAAACTATAGTATAAACCCCAAATATAAATATATGATGATTTAATTCCCTACAAAATAATGAAAACTAGAATGCCAGGAATTACACTATCCACCTCCATATCGACATGAAGACTCGTAACTTCTCCAAATGAGAAGAAAATTTATAAAAAGAAGAAATAAGTGGTGAAATGTGAAATGTGTGCGACAAGAGATAAGAAAATCTACCTGCAATAATGATAGGTCCCTCAGTATTTCGATGTTATCTGGGTCTATCCGCAGAGCATTCCGATAACATTTGATTGCCTCCCGATACTCTCTATCTGAACGATAGAGAAGACCGTACACGTGCCAACAAACATGACTTTTCAAGTCATTCTACAATGAAATAAGATACTCTAAAATCCATAATATCAAGAAAAATTGCACTAACAAAAAATCTTTAATGAAAAATAGGAGGAAATCTTTCTGACCTTTAATCCCAATCGTACTAACTCGTATGCTTCTGGCTTACGATCCATACAGTTCAGTGTTAATCCTTTCATCGAAAGTGTTTCTAGAATCCAAAGTATCACCAAAGAAACAATTTTAATAAATGGAAGACAAAAACATAAATATTAATCATGATAATACAAGCATAACCAATCTACCTATAGACTAATGATTCTACTTTGTGGAAGTGATGGGTTTGTACTTTGTACATATTCTACAAGGGGTCACTGATGCAACGGTTCAAGATAACCAAGTTGAAAAGTATTTCAGATATAATGGCTTGGACAATAATGTGCATGAATTAGAGTCTCGGTAATAACTAAAAAGGTCATATGTAGCTCACTATGTTTAAGGAATTGCATATGTACATCTGAACTCAAGAGCTATATGCCTATATCTGATCTGATTTTCATTCTTATAGCAGGCATGACTGATTTTATAAGCACCAAACGCATGTTGTCACTCTACATAAGAATCTATGGTCTAGTATGCGACACACACACATATATATAAAATCAATGTGAAACAAGAATGCAGCATTGTTTAGAAACAGCAAAATGTAACTTTTACTAGATTGAGTAAGATAAGTAGTATCTTCTCATTGCCGTTCTAAAAAACAAAAGCAGCATCTACTAATTATCCTGACGGCTGCAAAGCATCACCGCAAACAAACTAAATTTGCATAAGGTAAATAACTTCTTACGGACCTCCATGATTCGGGAACTTCTTCAATATAGCATCTGCAGCCTTCAGCCCCTTCTTGTACTGTTTTGTCTCATAACATTTCTGCCAAACATACATACAATCATTTCATTAGCAAACCACTCAACAATCAAACAGAAATGCCAGTTCAAATGTTATTTACTACACACACACACACACACACACACACAAAAAAAACCTCTCTTAGCATTTATAGATAATATATAATGTGTATGCAGTTTGCTACAGTAGCTTGCATAGAGTGAGTGGCATGTATTAAATTGCAGGAACAGTAACAATGGCAACTATATATGTTAAATAATATATATATAATCAATTGCACCACAATAACAAAGGCTTCATAGCTGAAATTAACAATACAAATAGTTAAACAATACTAAACAAAACCTAGGGTTCCAAATTAACAATAAATCGATGTAGTAATTAAATTTATAACGAATGAATAACTTACGACGATTAGCTTGAATAGGTTAGCCTCTTTCGTAGGCAGTGAAGCGCCCATAGTTATGTTATGGATTAAACGGTTCTAGAGAGGTTAGTGATGGCGTCTGACTGTTGAAACCCTACTTAATTTATAAAGAGATAGTATTTAAAAACTATGAGGGGTGTGTTTGTAATTGTTTAATAGTTGGGTGAGTCTGAGTTATAAGTGTGTTTATATTTTTCAAATTAGGAACCAAACTATAAAGTATTGAAATTCGGCCACAAAAGTATGTGATTTTATTGATTTGTGAGTTTGTTCATGTATTTGGGTCTACTATCTCTTGAATTGAGAGTTTTGATCTAATTTATTATCTAATATAGTTTTGATCATGTTGTTTAATCTAGGTTTTTCGGATAACCTCGTGAGCGTTTGGTTCTTTGGACACGTACAGTGAATGTAAGATTTCTTTTGAGTAACGGGTGAATTGGTTGTCTTTGAAGTCAATTGTTTTGTTTGGAGAATGGTTGAAAAACGGATTTCTTTATCTGGAAATTTTTGTGTAAGAGGAGTATTGGTCCCGTCCACTATTTGTTTCTTTGTGTTTCAAGAAAAGGAAATCGTTCACGTTTTATTTAAGTGTGGTTACTCTACATCTATACAGAGTTTGGAAGTCAAAATTGGAGGGATCATGTTCCCTCAATTCCTCTTAATAGATCCGATCTCATACACACCATCGACATGTCTACATGGTCGAGGAAAAATATTGGGTTGAATTATGCTTCCGTTTGGTTTATTTGGAGAGGTCGAAACTTGTTTTTCGTGAGGGAGTTGTTTTTCTTTAAAACGGAAAATGATATTATGTTTTTCGGTACAATTGGATTTATAATAGATCAAAATTGGATAAGTTATCTTGGTCGGAGTGGTGTTGCTCCCTTTTTACTTTATAATTGTTTTGTCTAGCGTCTTGCTAGTCTTTTAATGATATTGTCGTCACTCTAAAAAAGTTAAATGGCGAACGAGAAATATCTTATATTTGGATTTTGCAATGTTCAATCCTATGTTGGTTCAAACCTTAAGATAAAATACGGTGGACAAACTTCAAATGATGGTAGCTCATAGATGATCTCTAACATGGTATATTGTAACAACACAATAAAGTTTGGACTACTTTTTTATGTCCCAAGTTTGTAAAAACTCGTTTACAAGATACATTTTGTTTGCAAAACTAAATTCCATAACCAATGTCAGTGTGTACAAACTACAAGATACAACTATAAGCTAATCTAATAAAGAAAGATTAGCCACTAAAATTAGTTTTCACTTTGGCAAGCCTGTAGGTAGCATATAGTGCTGGGAAATGCGTCTGAAATCGAATCCCAATGTACATAAGCCACTAAAATTAGCATATAGTAGTCCAAACAAAGAAAAACATAAAGGACAGAAAACCAACTTTATTCATTTTAGAACAGTCAGCTAGGGTCAAAGTGGTTATTATTTATGAATGCTAGAGGCAACAATATCAAATGCTTCCTTTATTTCATCTTCTGTCATCTCAATTGTATCATCACTGTCATAATTTTCTGTTTTTTCACTTTTCTCGATCTTCGCCCGTTTCTTTTTATCCGTTGTTTTTGCATCTTCTGAATTTCCAAGCTCAAATTCATAAATGCGTTTGCACACGAAAGCTTGGTGGTAAATGTCTTTTTTAACCAAACTATCTCCGGCTATGTCAAGCTTGTTCAGCTCTTCAACAACCCGTGGGACAAAACTCCAGTCCTTAAGTATTTTCTCCAAGCCCTGTAGACAAAATTTTAAATATATAGAATGGAGAATTTTTATGGAGATATTGGTAAAAGTGTGCATATAGTGGTTTATAAAGGCAGTGTAGAATATAACCGGAATCCACTCTCCATAGGTAAACAGATGGGTCGTCTAGGTTGGCTTTGGGTCAAGGAGGGTTAAGGGTAATTAGGCTTTAGATTGACCCGAAACAATTTTAGTTCCAGAAAGTTTTAATCTTTTGCAAAAATAAAAGAAAAGACTACACATAAAAGTATATTTTTCAAATGAAAACATTTGAGTAGGATGTATGACCCAAAATTACAATGCAGGCACTTTTTGACCCATACCCTGTTTAACCTACTTTTTTTTATTTAAACTATTTTTTCCTGGAAGTTTCAACCTTGTTGACTATGACAGCAGTCGCGACTATAAACAGACTTGCGACTATGGCAGGGCGGTACGCTCTGCTCTTTCACGACCCCTACTCTAATCAAAAGACTAAAGGCCCGATTCAAAGGGCAAGCACTGAAACTCGAGAAAGGCTTGTAGACTCGTGACGCTGAACGAGACAGTCGAAAACTAAAGCGCACACTATAAAGTGCTTCGAAAGGTGTCAGCAGGTGGGCGGAGCCGGAGCCCGGCATGTTCGCCTGACTAATAAGAAATTGTACATAACAAGTAAGCGTGTCAAAATTAGAAGCATGATCTACTATGATTATAGTACTAAGTTTTGGAACATAATTGAACAAGGTGCAACAGTCCTTTATAAAGTTACTAGCAGACATAAGAAGAAACTACATACCCGTCCCTCCTTGAGAGAATCTATCGCATCCTGCAAACACGTCAAGATTCCTTCAGCTGCTATCTTCTTTATCTCACTTGAATCGGGCTGGGTAACAATGCACATAAGTGAGTTGGCTTTATTGTTTTCCACTTTTCCTCATATTATTTTAGCATCTCAGAAAAAAACAATCTGCCTTACCTTTTCCTCTTGACTGTTCAACCACGACATCGTTTTTGTCATGTCATCTATTGCCCATTTCTTCACGTCAGAAGTTAAAAACTCCTTTTTTGCAGGCTTATGGGTTGTTTGTTGACTCTGTTTAAGATATCACATACAAGAATGTCAGTATAACCATTATTACAATCATACAAACAAATAGCTTGCACATTGCTCAGTAATTATTAAACTAAAAAAGGTAAAATAAACCTTGCCCGAGGAAGAAGCTCGTGCTTTTGAATCCACAGACTTATCTGCTTGCTTATAAGAGCTCTTTGATGAAGATGGTTTTGGATCTGCAAGCACCAAATATATCAGATGTCAAATGTAAAACAAAGACAATTTGCAAACCCTTAAAATTGATGAGCAGAAAATAGAATCAAGAAAAAAAAGGATCAAGAAAAATCACAAATGCAAAATTTTAGTTACATAAAAAGTAAATACAGTTAAATTCAGTACAACATTTATAAACAGGTAACTGCGAAATGACTAACAGTAAACAAAGACACAAACTTTAGCGTTGAAGAAACTTTTGGGCTTGTACCAAATGCCAAGTGAAGCATTTGATTTGAAAATATACTACTTCAGTTATATTGCATGAACAATTATCAATGACTAGCTAGCTACATATATGAATGTATGTGTGTGTGTGTAGAGAGAGGGAGCGACCTTGGCTAGGTCCAGTAGAATTGCTTTGATGCCTCCATGGTTTACCAGCATGCAAAAGGAAAGGTTCAATCGCAACAAGCTGTTTCTGGTTATAACACTCGGTTATCCAACCCTAAAATAAATTATCAAATTTTGTAAGATACTATGTAACACTATGACAGACAAATATTTAAATAATATATCGCATATTATTTAAAGATAAACTTTTTAGGTTAGAAGTTTGAATAGGACTTAACAAGCTTACACACAAAAATCAATGCCATATCAACGAATAAATATTTTTAAATGAAAAATGTGATAAGAAGTTAAACCTTGGAGACAACGGTTCCATTATCAGCCTCAACTTGTCGAAACTTTGGGGTATTGGTAAATGCACAAACTAGCAGGGTGCAGTTGGCGGTCCAGTCACCTTGATACTCAGCCCCCATTTCCAATGCTTGAGACCGTAACGTGCTGCGTTCAGGGTTAACAAACCCTGAAAGTACAAACACAACCCCTTCCTACAATCATCAAAGTTACTGTCAGGAGATCTACCATAGGAATAAATATAAACAGAATACAGATTTGTATTCCAAATTGTACCATGAGTTTGGAAAATTTATCAGTCGATGTTGTACGTTGGCCAGCAGGCTGTTTGTCTCTGTCCTTAACTGGTTCCTTACGGCCGGAGTTATTATCATCATCCCTTGCGCTCATCCATGAAGGGAGAGCTCGCCCTGCAGGCTTATGACTTCCAGTATCAGGCATGTCAAAGTGTCAAGACACCTACTTGAAGCAACTTTTACCTGACTGTGAACCATCCAGCATGTAACAGTCAAATTTTAACATAATAAGGCTGGCACCAAACAGTAAAAACCATAAAGAACATTAACAGCCACAATTCAAAACTATGTCCCCTCCAAAGCGTAAAATTGTGCAGCAATCGACTCTACACGCAGCTCAATTAAGTTTTCAACTATTTATTATTACATAATAAAGGGGAATTTTTAAACTAAAACCAAAATCATCACTATTTATTTTTGCGGTCCAAAGTCCAGCCTCCCCGCTACACCAATGGACAAAAAAGCCACTCACTCCCGCGACCACAGACAACGCTAGTGACCCAATCGGGAGGGGCCGGACTCAATTTTTTTCGATCGGTAGTGGCGAATCACGGGGGGCGGACTCAAATTACCTACGAAAATCGCAAATTTATACCACTGCGCAAAAAAGGGGGGGGGGGAGACACCCCTGGCCCTTGGTTTTAAAAAGCGCGAAGCGCACTAAAGCAACGAGGTCCAAAACCGAAGCGCAAAAGCGGTGGGATTTTCGTACACGAAGCGCAAGACGATTATATAATTTTTTTATATATGTTAAATAGGTTTTTAGCATCATTTACCCAAAATATAGATACAAATAAGGTTTATACATGATTTAACAACCCTTTTAGCTACATATATAACAATTTTAAGCATAAAAACACCTCCCGTACAAAAAGCGCGTGCCTCAGGGGATTTTTTGGGAAAAAATCACGCTTTTCCTGCGCTTCTTGTACAAGGTGCGCCTAGGGTTACATAAGGCGCAGATCCTGGCGCCTCGCGCTTTTTAAAACACAGCCCTGGCCCAACATATCCTTCGCCCTTGCCCGGTCCGTCACGAATTCTAAGAGAAATCCTCCGCCCAAAGGCCCACTAGGGTAAAACATATGGCTCGCACATGACATTTTGCTACGAAACCAGTGACTTCCCCCAATAGAAAGTCATCCGGATACCGCGAAACTTCATAATATAATGAAAGTGTCTCAAATATGAAAATATGAATGATTCCAGACGGGTTAGGGTTTGACTATAACTAAACATGAATAGGTCTATCCGCAGATTTCTATTTGGGTCGCAAATGAATGATCCCCAAACTAAATTATTTAGGTTTTTACACAAACGATATACAATAAAGACCAAGGGATTAATATTTTACATAGTAGATGTTAAACAATTAATTGAAATAAATAAAGAGTAAAGATGTCAATAGAACAATGTATGCCTGAAAACTGTAAAGTTGCAGTTAATCGCATGCTTACCGGTGGTTCCGGTAACGGTCGGTGATACCAGTAGTTATCCGGTGGGTTTGCTCCTCTAGGAATGGATATACACACAACACAACGACGGTTTAAAAATTAGAAAATGTAATGTTAGCAAAAGGATGACTTGTTGTATACGGAACCCAACACTCACTTGCACTTCCACGTGTGACACCAATCGCATAATGCGTCGGAAAAGATAGACACATGGTTCAAGATTACTCGGTTATTTTTTTATCGGCGAACAACTGTATGGCAACCACCCTTGCGGGGCGTCGTGTTCAATAATCGACTACTCGACCTTCAGCAGCCCCCGCCTTCACCCGATGCGCGAAAACTCGAGCCCCACCCGCCCGAAGGCACGACAGTGTTATAGAACTCGGTAAAATCTTGCCGCCCGTCAGATTCGAACCGGCGCCACCCATATTCGATCTTCACCCGGATACCAAACCATAAATGTTGAAAGTGGGGATCGAACCTTTGATCACATAGGTGAAACAAAAGTCACTCCACCACTCCACCGAAACTAAGTTATTTGTTAATCTATTTTATTAACCGTTTTTTTTTTTTTTGCCTATTCCATTTATTCGGTTAGATTGCCGATTTTTGGTTCCAAAACCAAGCTTGAGTTAAATCTTTTACATATACATACATTAGATTAAGGTATAAATAAATGAAATTGATATATAAAAGCTAAAAACGTATGAAAAAAAATGATTGTTTGGTTCGGTTGATTTAAGTTAAGAGAAGATATAAAGGAATTGATAATTGATTTACGTTTGATTTCGGTACATTTTTATTTCGGTTATTGTTTTCCCTATACATTGTTAATCACGTAACATATCAATTTATTGTTGAATGTGCGTCCTTTCATGGGCTAAAAAGGTGCATCTCTTATGAAGGGATTACAACCGTATCGATTTACGGTTGAAAAACAAAATTATTTTGTTTTTGATAGAAAAACACGTATGAACTCAATATCTTCTTCTCTCTAATTTCAATTGCCTTTCAGCATTAATAACTTTGTCCAGAGTCCGCCACAAAAATTCCATCAGGCTACACACTTTTTTCTTAGTTAGAGAGTTGTGGTGTTAATATTTCATTAAGGTCAGTGTCAAAAGTTCTATAAACGAAAGAAAAATTCATAGGGCGTGGGTGACTCCTTTCATGACCACCTCTCTCCATCTCCATCTCCAGAAACAAGTGTTTTTATGATATTATTTTCCATGTTTTATTTTGTCTAACAAAAAGAATGCTCAATTGAATTGAGATTAGTCTCATACTATCTATATCTATATCTATATCTATAGTACCTTATTAAGGAGGAGAGATAGGCAAAGTAGTCATTTTACTATCATTTTAAGATGGCATATGAAGGGTTTTGTGCTTTATACTCTACATGTCATGAAAGTTTTTCCAATGCTACCCTTGAATGCAAAAACAACTTGTACATCCCTCTTCCAAATCAATTAACAAGAATTCAATGATGGTTCAAGAATTAATGTTGATTTTAATTTACTCAATAGTTTGTACCCATTGTAACTCAAGTTTTTAAGACATTGTACATACATCTCTTAACACCTCCATTGTAACTGATACATGTTTATGATGGGGAGCTGAATTGATCGGTCATGAATGGTTATGATGGGGAGCCAGTCTCCTATAAATTCCTTCAAGCATGCTTCATTCAGGGAGAGAGAGGGAGAGTTTACGGGAGAGAGGGATACAACGAGGCTGCAATATACCATGTAGTGTCATTCTACCATAAATGCATAGCTTTAGTGCATGATCTTAGATCTATAATCCAAATCCGACCAGATAATGGCATTTTTGTGATCATAGAGTAGATAGTGGCCTTTCTTGACCCAGGGTATATAACAGGAAAGTATATTCAATTATCATTTTGATCTTCTCTTTTAACCCATGTATATGCACGTGTGTGTAAATATGGCCTTAGTATATGTAGTTATTAAATGTGCTTATGTGAAAGTAAATTCTTAACTTCAGGCCACCATCATCAGTGTGGAAAGAATGGATTAAATGGTGCATTTGATTTGGACTTGAACCAAATCTTTATCATATAGGTAAAGATGATAAAGTGTTTCTACATTCGTCGTTTTCAAAAATATGACAACTGGCGAATAAATCAGTTAATAACAGATTGAATTGATCCAAAATGCTCCCCGCCGCAACGCGCGGGGTTCCCTACTAGTAATTGTAATTGGTCTCATCCTAGGTACTCGAACTATGATATTTTATTTTTTTTCTTGAGTTAATAGCCATTTTCGTCCCTGAGGTTTGGGCCAGTTTGCCACTCCAGTACAAAAGTTTTTTTTTTTTGCAATTCCTTCCCTGAGGTTTGGATTTTTTTGCCAAATTCGTCCTTTTCACTAACCCAGTTAAAAAATCTCGTTAATGTCAGGGGTAGAGTTGTCTTTTTACCTCTCAGGGACGAATTTGACATTTATAATTCAACCTTACCTCAGGGACGAATTTGGCATTTATAAATCATAGAGTTAAACAAGCTTTGTTTGTTAAACGCCGCGTTCTTTTCGCTATTTGTTTTCAATATAGTTTCGAGACCGGTCCGTTGGTCCGTTGATTAACCCGATCCGAGACCGGTCCGTTGGTCCGGACTCGTTGCTCCGCCTTTTCTGCTGTGTGTGTGATTTGAAACGGGTCTCTGAGGTCTCTTCATTTCTTCACTTTCGTATTCCACAATATCACATACTTCAATACTAGCTAAAACTAAACGATGTCGTTTTATTAAGGTTCGATGCCACGTGTTTTTATTATTCAACCCATAAGAAAGCGCAGCAGCTGTTGGCTCGTTGATAATCCTCTGCACGTCTAAACCCGCAATTCGCCCAGCATCCTTGGTAGCTTGTCTTTGTGCATCATTGAAGTAAGCCGGTACAGTAATAACCGCTTTATTAATGGTCTTTCCAAGATACGCTTCAGCAGTTTCCTTCATTTTGGTAAGAACAAAAGCACCAATCTGGCTTGGAGAATACTTCTGTCCGTTGGCCTCAACCCAAGCATCACCATTTGGAGCCTTGACAATCTTATATGGAACCATTCCCATCTCTTTCTGTGTCTGGGAATCATCAAATCGTCTTCCAATCAAACGTTTGGTTCCAAACACAGTGTTTGTTGGGTTAGTAACAGCTTGACGTTTTGCAGGAGTGCCCACAATCAACTCTCCTTTCTGGTTAAAGGCCACAACTGATGGAGTTGTCCGTGCTCCTTCAGCATTCTCAATAACTTTCGCAGTCTGATTATAAGAGCATTAACAATCATACTTAAAAAATATTCGTAAATCAAAATATAAAATTCGTTTAAACAGATTAAGTATAGATATTACCTTGCCCTCCATGACTGAAACACATGAGTTTGTGGTACCCAAGTCAATCCCAATAACTTCATTTCCAAGAGGTCTTGAACTGTATCAGAATCGCTTATTAGTTAAAGTTGAAGGAGATAAAAACCATATATGTGCTGAATAGCAGACGCATGGTACCTGAAGGGCCTCGCAATTACGCCTAATTTCTGACTCAAATGTGACGCATTCAATGATGTTTTGGCTCCACTCAACTGCATGAAGACCATAAGGTAACATTCAAAACTAGTTTTATAGAAAATTATCATAGTAATAACAGATAACAATAACAAGTGAGCAACTATTGGAGATTATTCCACATTTATGACACCGCACAACTCAAATTCGTCCCTGAGGTAAGGTTGAATTATAAATGCCAAATTCGTCCCTGAGGTAAGGTTGAATTATAAATGCCAAATTCGTCCCTGAGAGGTAAAAAGACAACTCTACCCCTGACATTAACGAGATTTTTTAACTGGGTTAGTGAAAAGGACGAATTTGGCAAAAAAATCCAAACCTCAGGGAAGGAATTGCAAAAAAAAAACTTTTGTACTGGAGTGGCAAACTGGCCCAAACCTCAGGGACGAAAATGGCTATTAACTCTTTTTTCTTCGATCAATATAGTTTAGATTGACATATATACGTGTAATATTTTTAACTTTGTTTTCTTACCACTAAAAGTGTATGATACCACCACCATCTTAGTATATGTGATACTGATACGTTATGCTCGCTTTAACTATTTGTTAGAAAAATATACAATTCATTATAACAAAATTAAGTTATGTTTAAAATGTAGTTGTCAATAATAATGTACAAGTGACCGAAATACAAACGTATATGTCACATATACGTTTGTATTTTGGTCACTTGTACATTATAAAGTGACGTCTTTTACCTTTTTTTGTAATTCGAATAATATAACACGTTTCAACATAAATTTTGTTCAAAACCGAACAGGTAAAATTATATGTTTTTTTTTCTCACCGTGGCGAACTAAATCGATACACACAAACAACATTAATTTTAGAGTATTCATTTTATAGTTTTCTCGACACTCCGGCGTAAATTTTGTTGAAAACAAAGTTGTATTAGCAAAAATAATTTTTTGTATTGTAAGTTATACCGAGTATTGGTACCATACCAGTACTGTGACGAACCAAACCGATATCGTCCAAACGAGTAACGAAATCGGTACCGGTGTTCGTTTTTATGTTTTTGGATCATAGTATAAACACACAATCTATTGCTGTACCAAGTGCGGTATTGTACCAAACTTGTAACGAACCGAACCAAACTAACACGTGGCCAGGAATCCCCTGGTTAAAATAAACAATTACATATCCTATCCTATATAGATATATCTATACATCTAATAAACAAAAGTCCATGAGGACACTTGGCACTCCCACATTCATCCTCAATTGTGTAGCCAATCATATTGTGCCAAGTGTCTCATTGTGGGATTTAATAAACTTTTTCATTTAAAAAAAATTAAAAATAGAGTAATAATCTATACATATGGTAACAATTATCACTTACTACTTTCCTAATCTAATTAACCTACTCAATCAATTACCCTCATTCTCTCTCACACGCCAATTATTCTTTCTTCTCGGTGATTCCTCTATCTCCATCCGATCAAAAGCTTCCATCATCATCGTTCATCTTCTTCGTGTATATCATTCAAGGTAACGATTTCTTCATTGTTTTTCATACGATTTCTGTTAAATATCGTTGTTTCTTATAATTATTTACTGATTTAATCGATTTTTATGTTTCTCTGTTTCTTTCTATGTTTCCATCGCCGATCATTCGTCTTCCTCTATCTCTCATTCAAGGTAATCATTTTTTCTACTTTCTTGATACGATTCCTTTTATATATTGTTTTTTTTTTTTTGTAATTATTTTCAGATTTAAGTGATGAATGATATTAGGTCTTTCTTTTTTCTCTGATCGTCGCCTATTTATATTCTAATATTTCATTCAGATTCTAATATTAAACTTTTATTTTTGTATTGTTGATGGTTTTTAATAATTTTTCAGATTTGGGGCTTTAGGTTTCATCTTTCTTATTTTCTACTATGAGATTATATTGTGACTTTTAAGTTTCAGTGTTTAGGTATTGTTATTTTTTTTCAATGATTAGGTATTATGTTTGTTGTTTTCAAAAATTATGAGATTTTAATAATTTTCAGATTTGTGATATGATCAGTTTCAGTGTTTAGGTATTGTTATTTGTTTTCAATGATTAGGTATTATGTTTGTTGTTTTCAAAAATTATTAGATTTTAATAATTTTCAGATTTGTGATATGATCCTTCATGTTTTCTCAGTAGTAAAAACACGAAAATTTCCCGTGTATTATATATTTCTTCATGATATTATGTTGGCTCGATGATGTTTGTCTTCGGGTGAGGTTGAATGTTCATATGTTCTTCGAGGTGTTCTTGAGGATCATAATATTAGATGAAAGGTAAAAGAATGTTGGATATTTTTTAGTGATTAATCCGCTTAGGAAAGCTATTCGGGTCCGGGTCCTGTTTGTTGATTCGGGTCTCATTTATTAGCATTTTATTTGTTTCCTAAGTTGATGGCTTAAAGTTTGGAAGGATAATTATAAGAATTAATTGTTATAAATGATGGTTTGAAAAGTCTTGGATGTTAAAAGGAAGGATCGAGTTTTTTGGTAAGAGATTGATTGATTGTATTATAGGAAAGTTAATAGCACAATTAGTTGTACACTTTCCATATAGTCATAGTCAAATGTATTAACTGCATAGTCAAATGTATTAACTATAATTGCTATAATTATGAATCTTGGTTTGGAAAGTTGTTGAATGGAATTGATGGTGGAATTGGTTTTGTAAAGTTATTGCAATAATTTTAATACATTTTTAAAATTCTGATTTGTTTTTTTAATACTTTTTTATGGCGGTTGCAGGTGTATAACGATTGTGTTGCACCAGTGAGCAACGGTGGAGGCTGTTTGCTCAGGGTAATAGTATTCTGGCAGATTCTTGCATAGACCAATTGGAGTTTATTGTTACACGGGCACAAAGGATTGGAGATCCAAAATATCAACAGAAGGTACATGATTTTGCTCTTTAGTGTTAACAATTCTTGCATTTTGATATTTATCATGATTTATACAATATTGGAAACATCTAATGTTAATAATTATAATTACCATATCATTAATAACCTTTAAACACAAAATTATTAATCAAATATAAATACATTTATAAATTTACTTTTAAACATTCAAAATCAAAATTTAAAAAATAAAATCGGTTTTTAAAATTAAAGACATTTAAACACAAAATAAATACTTAATTCTTTGATTTGTCACATTACTATTTTTAGCGTATAATTAGCATTTATCATGATTTACACAATATTGGAAACATCTAATGTTAATAATTATGATTACCATTTCATTAATAACATTTAAACACAAAATTATTAATCATATATAAATATAAATACATTTATAAACAAAGTTAAATTTGAATTTTTTTCATCACACTTAATACGTCTATTTTCAATTGAATTACTTTATTTTCAAACATTCAAAATCAAAATGTTTAAAAAATTACGGTTTTTAAAATTAAAGTCATTTAAACACAAAATAAATGCTTAATTCTTTGATTTGTCACGTTACTATTTTTAGCGTATAATTGACATTTATCATGAGTTACACAATATTGGAAACATCTAATGTTAATAATTATGATTATCATTTCATTAATAACTTTTAAACACAAAATTATTAATCATATATAAATACATTTATAAATTTATTTTTACACATTTAAAATCAAAATTAAAAAAAAAACGGTTTTTAAAATTAAAGACATTTAAACACCAAATAAATGCTTAATTATTTGGTTTGTCACATTACTATTTTTAGCATATAAATAACATTTATCATGATTTACACAATATTGGAAACATCTAATGTTAATAATTATGATTACCATTTCATTAATAACATTTAAACACAAAATTATTAATCATATATAAATATAAATACATTTATAAACAAAGTTAAATTTGAATTTTTTTCATCACAATTAATACGTCTATTTTCAATTGAATTACTTTATTTTCAAACATTCAAAATCAAAATTTAAAAATGAATACGGTTTTTAAATTTAAAGACATTTAAACACTAAATAAATCCTTAATTCTTTGATTTGTCACATTACTATTTTTAGCGTATAATTAGCATTTATCGTGAGTTACACAATATTGGAAACATCTAATGTTAATAATTATGATTACCATTTAATTAATAACCTTTAAACATAAAATTATTAATCATATATAAATACATATATAAATTTATTTTTAAACATTCAAAATCAAAATTTAAAAAAAAATCCAGTTTTTAAAATTAAAGACATTTAAACACAAAATAAATGCTGAATTATTTCATTTGTCACATTACTATTTTTAGCGTATAAATAGCATCTATAAGGTAATAGTCGGTTAAAATTATTGAGTAATGCTCCTTTTACTTATACATGGGTCACTTTAGATAATGTTCCTTCCTATAAACGGGTCAAATAAGGTAATAGTCGGTTAAAATGTTGTTTTAATGGTGTAGGTTCATGTTTGTTTACTTATAAATTGGTCGATTTGGGTAATGTTCAACTTTTCCAATGGGTCAAATAGGGTAAAAGCCACCAACAGTGTGTTTATGGTGTTTTGATTAGATTGATGTTCCTTTTACTTATACATAGGCCATAGGTGAATTGGGGCAATCTTCCCTTTTCTTAACGGGTCGATTTGGGTAATGTTTGCCTTTTCAAATGTGTCAAATAGAATAAAATGTGCTCGAAGCTTTTTTTAGCGGGTCGATATGGGTAATGCTCATCTTCTCAGACGTGTCAAATTAAATTGTGAAATTTAGGTGGTAGTTAGTTTCTTATTTTTATTTTTATTACTTTCTTATTGTTGAATATGCCATAAGTCTATTTTTAACACATACCATTTAAGTCGCCTTATTCAGGTTGGATTGTATTTAAGAAACCCTGTATTCTCACATGACCAGCTTTATGTCGCATTATTAAGAGTTAAAAGCAGGGCAGGCGTGAAGTTACTTATACTGGATGCTGATGGGAAAGTGATGACTAAAACAAAAAATGTTGTTTATAAGGAAATTTTTAGCGATATTTGAATAACTGTGTATTCATTACTTTTAAATTTTAATAAAATGTTTCTACTTTACTTTTTCTTATACGTTATACTACTCTAAATAATCGTACGTTGGTAAACTGCGTGTCAACGCGGGCAAATATCTAGTAAAATTATAAAGAGAACTTTGCTCGTGATTACAAAGGCTAGCTGGACCACTGGCATCATCGGTTTGGCCAACAATGTTACTAAATCTAACGGCAACTTGGTCGGTTTTATTTCTTCCTCCAGTTGACTGCACAGTTAATGTTTAATACAACTTGACAAACGCCATCCACATCTCTATAATAATATTTTAATAAATGCTACAGCCGCCAACAGAAAAAATTATCTCTATATTAAATCAATGACACTTTAATAGTGTCCGCCCTCTAAAATAAGCCACCCTACTTCTATTGGTAATTCTATTGGTAAAGTTGGTGAAGCAGTTTTGTTATTTTTTCTTGGTCATACTTGATGGGCGCATTTTTGTTACTATTTTGGTTAACATGAAAGGTGCCACCTTCATCGTAACATTGGAGTATATTATTATTATACTTTATAATTGAACCTTCTTTCTAATATAAATCTTCCTTATTTTATTATATACTAGATTATACCCCGGGAGCGTCCCGGGTTAAGAAATTTAATATGATACATCAATTTTACATATGCAAATAGGCTGATGTATAACTCTAATATTAATATCTAACCTAAAACAAATTAACAGTGTACAACTCTAATGCTAACACCTAACCTAAAAGAATGTGGAACTTTAATGTAACTCTAATATTAATACCTATCATAAAGACTAAACAAATGTACAATTCTAACATACTAATATTGATACCTAACTTAAAACAACGTATAACTCTATTAACCTATTTGGCTCTGGTTGAAAAAAAAATATTCATATTTACTGATTTAAACATAATTAGTGACTTGTCTATACATGATTAATGATTACCTGAACACTTTGTGTTTTTTTTTCCTGTATGAACAAAACCCCACAAAAAAATTTCTCCGTTTTTTATATAGCACTATGGTACTCGTTGGAAAGATAACAAAGCGCTCGTTAATTTGGTGTAATTTTTTTCTTTAAAAAAATCTCGTATATTAAAGATATTAACGTTTAAAAATTATGGGAGGAAACATGAGGGTGAAAAATCTAATTTTGTTTTTAAATTATTTTTTTCCTAAAATATCTCAATGCCACATGGGATGACACATGACACACTCAAAGAAGAGAATGCCTCTTTGAGTGCCATGTCATTAAAATGGCTTTGGTTTATTATATGTATAGATATTATGCATGTATTTGTATATTAAAAAGTTGAAGTGTGACGCTGTTAATGTGTACCATACATATTTTGCTAACGTGCATAAAATTCTTTGTTTTTTTACTGTACTATAATTGTTAATTAATATTACTTTCGGTATCGGTACTGGTTTAGTAAAAAGTGTTGGATTTTTTGTTGATTTACCTTTCACTACCGGTGTCGAACCGGTTTTCATTTCTTACAATACTTGTAATAATACTTTAAGTACATGTATTGGTTCATTATTGTACCGGATTTTTTTAATTTACCTTTGTATACCGCTGTTGTGCCATAACGATCAATTTCGATGCAGTTACCAGCGCTCATTTTTACCGTTTTCCGGGACCGGTACTTTTGGTTTGGGTATCGATTTATTGCCAGTATAATGATTAGGTGTTCTGTGACAACGCAAGAGTGTAAGCCGCGCCCCGCGGCAACGCGCGGTAACTACTACTCTAGTATTATATTAAATTTATGGCCAACGGATATACAATCAACAGAATCACCCAATGGTCAATTGCTACAACATCTTGAACACAGATTTCATCTATAAATAAATACTCCAATATCAAGTTGAACTCAAACATAATTAACAGTTTATGCAAATCACTTGTTTCATCATTCATGGATCGATTTCAAGACCTTCCTCATGATATTGCTCTTCAGTGCTTTATTCGAGTTCCTTTTAATCAGTTTCATAGTATTCGATCAGTATGTAAGGCGTGGAAAGCTGACGTTGACTTGCCGGAGCTTCTCCGGCTAAGGAATTTGACCGGAAAAGCTCAATCTTTGGTAGTTCTCTCTCAGGCGAAGGTGAACCCTACCGGAAAAAGAAAGTGTTTACATGTTCCGGTGTACCGGTTGGTGGTTTTCGAACCCGAATCGGGTAACTGGTCAGAGATGCCGTCTTTGCCGGAGTTTGAAAACGGGTTGCCGTTGTTTTGCGGGATGGTTGCTGTCGGGTCGGATCTTGTTGTTATGGGTGGGTATGACCCGCAGACTTGGGATTGTCTTAGTTCGGTTTTTATTTTTGATTTTCTATCGTCCAAGTGGCGTCGTGGTGCTAACATGCCAGGTGGGCCTAGATCGTTTTTTGGTTGTGCTAGTGATGGTGATCGGACATTGTTTGTTGCTGGTGGGCATGATCTTGAAAAAAACGCGCTTAAATCTGTATGGGCGTATGACGTGACGAAAGACAATTGGACTCAATTACCTGATATGGCAAAAGAGCGTGACGAGTGTGAAGGATTGTTTCACCGTGGCAAGTTCCATGTCATCAATGGGTATCCAACAAACATGCAAGGTCAGTTTCACCAAAGCTTCGAGGTATTTGACACATTAGCCAGAGAGTGGTCAGAAAGCAATGGTGTGTTATCGGAGACCACAGATACTCCCATAACTTGTGTCGAAGGTATTGATAAAAAACTATACACATGCCATGATAATAATGTGGTCGTGCTTGAAGATGACACTTGGCAATCTGTTGCGAAACTACCTGCTGAGGTGGCCAACACGTCGCACCTAGTATCGTTCCTTGGACATCTCTTGTTGATCGGTACACCAAAATACGGAGAGCCTAGTAATGCTTATAAGATGAATTTAAATGAGCGTGTATGGACGAAAGTCCACGTACCAGTTGATTACTCTGGTCATGTTGCATCTGGTTGTTGTTTGATTATTTGAATTAAATGCTAAAAATGTATATATCAAAAGATTAAAGTAAGGCCTTAGGTAGAGCATGGCAAAGAAAGTTATACAAGTTTGAACTTGACTTGAACCTAACATGTAAAATATATTCCTAGGAACACATAAGATAAAAACCAGAAATAATTAACCTAATTAGTTTTTATTTGTTTTGTATCATTCAATCTATACATGTAAATAGAAGACATCATAATATTTGATGTTATCAAGCCTGCTTCTATATGCATATAAGGAGAAACACATCCATTCCTTAAACATAACTCTTCTATTATAAAATGATATTTGTTGTTTTATGGAACGAAAACTTGACAACAAGAAGCGCCGGGTTGCATTTAGGATTTTATGAACTATATGATGAGCGAGGTTGCATTTTTTATGGTCCTATGATTGTGGTTGTGAACTGTTTATTCTACTAGTCACACAACAGTATTGGGAGATGTTCATCTTATAACTATAATGGGTGGGAAATATTTGTTAGTAAACTAATTGAAGACCGGAGAAACACAAGTCTAAATCTGTGACACCCAAGTAAAATCCCACATCGGCCGTGTGACACCCGGCAATTTCTGGTTAACAACGTCGTCTAGATGAAAGTCTACCTTAGCGAGTCACGCGTATATTGTACTTAACTGGGTTAGTTAAGTCGTGTTATGGTTCGGGAACTGTTAGTTCAGTATAGAGGATCATCGGAGGTGAGTCTAGAGGTTCATTAGATGTCAGTCCTTAACCAAGTGTACAAATGGTGGCGATTCGTAGAATCGTCATGGCATACGGAACATACAAGTCTCGAGTCCCGGGAATTTGGTGAACGAGGGTGAATATGTTTGTTTGCAAGTGTTATGTGTTTACAATCATTATGTGACTTGTCGGTATGTGAAAATGTGTTAACATATGTTAAAACGGGGTTTAACGCGCAAAATACATCGAACCAACCCCTATAGGCGATTAGGGAGGCTAATCGCCTATAGGGCATGCATTTAGGGAATCATTACATGCATTTGGGGGCTACTCGCATGTAATGACATGCGATTAGGCCCAATTGCATGTAATGTCATGCGATTAGCATCCCTAATCGCATGTAACTGCTGCACAATCGCGTGTTACGTGCTGGACGACTAAAAACGACTATAAATACAATGCTTGACCTCCTAAACTTCATAATAACAACCCTAGTCGTCCCATAACCCGCCCCAACACACACACAACCTCTGGAACGTGATTTTGGATCAAAACACAAGGTTTCAAGCTTATTTCATCAAACTATCACAATCTAAGGTGTGATTCTCATCCATGAAATCTTTATAAACGTTTTTATTAAATCCCTAACGGTCCAGACCTGTTTTAAAACGTATGAGTCTTCTGAAAATCATTAATAATCATTGTTAATTGGATTCTAAGTAGTATGCATGATGTATGTGGATTTTCAATCAAAAGCTAGGGTTTTTATGATTCTAGATGGATGATTACATGTTATTAGGTTAGTTTCAGATTAATAATGATGGCATGATGATAGAATCTGAGTAATTGTTCATTAGGGTTATGATTATGCATGTTAAGATGATGTTTCATGCTATGTGTATTGTGTTTGGATTACATGGTTGCATGCAGGGCTGATAATACGAGGTTAAACGAAGGATTTTGGTTTAAACATGTTTGGTATAGTTATTAGATTGATATTTGATGTTTACACACGTTTCGGATCTGATTTGGAGTGTTAAACGCGCGAAAAACCGGAACAGCTGGGTTACAGGCGATTAGCAACCCTAATCGCCTATGTTAGGGGCGATTAGGAAGCCAATCGCCAGTATGGACTCCCCAATCGCATGAAGTACATGCATTTGGGGGCTAATTGCCTCTGTTACATGCAATTGTGATCCTAAATGCTAGTTAAGTCCTGAAATACATGTCTTATAGCCCTAATCGCCTATAAACTCAAGATTTACATGTCTTATGACCCTAAATGCCTATATTACATGCAATTAGCCTTCCTAAATGCCAGTTGACCAACCTAAATGCTAGTTGACTTTTCCTAATCGCGTGTACTGCTGCTGTAAGTGTAAATTAGCATTTCGAGACCCGATTTGACATCTAGGAACATGCTAGGAACCCCGTAACATATCTAATAACTTGGTAACATATGTTTGGATTTAATTATGTGATACGTGAACTACGTGCTATAACTTGTTGGACGTTAACGTATGTTAAGTGTGATTGCATGATTGTATGTTTGAGAGCGTAAACATAACACGGGGAGTCTCGGGTCACCAATGGGATGTCGAGTCTTGTACATTGGGTCAGTTAAACAGTCACGGTGTTTTCAAACGAACTTGGTTATGGTCTGGACATCTAGGGACTAATTAACCTGCGGGTTATTAGTCTAAGTACCTGTAACTGTCATATGTTAGGTCGCCACTTTACGGGACTAGCATAGCTGCTGAGTTATTCATATTACGAAGTAACACAACTTAAGGTGAGTTTACGGCCCCTCTTTTAACTGGTTTCACTTTTCGGGGGAGAAAACATGTGTTAAAACTTATGTTTGGTAACTACTGTCATACTATGGGTTTCTATTGTTTACTATACGATCTTTGGAAGTCCCGGGGGGAACCATGAATGTGCGGGTTTGCACAACGGGGAAATGTGAATAGCGCTATTGGGAGTGACCAACCCCGCTCGTCGACTTGGAGGGTCGGCGGGTGCATATTGTCTCAAACAGGAACAACAGGTTACTACATCGGGCACGACATCTGGTTTGCGAGTTAGTAATGGTTTTCCAATCGTGATAGTAACAAAACATACGCCTAGCTAGCGTACTTTGGTTTTCGATTTGTTATAGTATGGACAGGTTGAACTTGGTACTTGGATTACAAAACCTGTAAACTCACCAGCATTTGTGTGCTGACGTAAACTTTTACATGTTTTCTCAGGTCGCTAAGGTAGCACAATGGAACTAGGGCGCACGCGTCTGCACGGCGTCTAGTTAGGATTGCATGGTTTTCAAACGTTGATCACTTGGTTTATTTTGGATTATGTTATGAATAAGCTTCCGCTGTGATTGGGGATTTTAAACATTGTTTTTTTGAAATTGCATTATGTTCATTTAGACTTGTTTATTGTGATCGTTGGTTTGGATCCTGGTTTGTCATACGCCTCGCGGTAAAACTCCGCAAGTGGATTTTGGGGGTGTGACAGGCCGTGCCCAAGAGAGATCATTGGTTCATAAGTAATGTCTTGCCTCTTAAATCACCAATGCGTTTTGGGGCTTAATGTTAGTGGATAAGAGGATAACTCAACAGTTAAGCGTGCTCAGGTGGGAGCAGTACTAAGATGGGTGACCTCCTAGGAAGTTTTCACATGGGCAACCAAAAACAAATCCGTGATCTATGGATGGCTAACCTATCGGGGGAAAGCGGACAATATTGGTGTTGAGAGGGGCGGGGTGTTACAGGTGGTATCAGAGCCACTCCTGTGCCATTCGGGATGGTGGGTGCACACCTCATCAGGGACGATGAGACTCTAATAGGGGGTGAATGTGACACCCCAGGAAAATCCCACATCGGCCGTGGCCAGGAGAGATCATTGGTTCATAAGTAATGTCTTGCCTTTTAAATCACCAACGCGTTTGGGGCTTAATGTTAGTGGATGAGAGGATAACTCCACAATTAAGCGTGCTCAGGTGGGAACAGTATCAGGATGGATGACCTCCTGGGAAGTTTCCACTTGGGCAACCAAAAGCAAATCTGTGAGCTCTGGATGGGCAACCCATCGGGGCAAACTGGACAAAATTGGTGGTGAGAGGGGTCGGATGTTACAAAATCCGTGGATAAGGTATAATGATTCGACGGTGGGGTCAAATCCAGTCAAAATGAGATTTAAGCTAGGGTTTATAATACTCCCAGGTGAGGTATAAACCTGCAAAACGAACAACACTATGAGCTCGTTACGAGAAGGAGTGATGGATGTTCTTCTCGTAACCACCCTCCGACAGTCCGACGTGAAAATCAATATCGGATTTCTTAGAGATAAGTATATAGTGAGAGTGACGAGACCCAGGTCCTTTTTACCTTGGACTAAGTATCCTATTTATAGTCGGGAATGGATAAGAAAAATTGGGAGAGAGGTCGCTGTCAAGAATATCCGTTATGTCCCCTCTGCCTTTGCCGTGGGCATCCACAGAATTGGGAGCACATCCGTGTGGCCTGATTGGCCACACGTCATTATCTAGACGTATTATTTGTCTTGACTGCGCCGACCATTTGTGGAGATTAAGGATGATGTGGATCCACGTCGCCTTGTTGGCTGGCCATCACTGCCGGGTCATGTTGCATCTGGTTTTTGTTTGATTATTTGAATGAAGTGCTAAAGATGTATATATCAAAATTATTAAAGCATGGTCTTAGGTAGAGCATCAAAACATAAAGTTTTACAAGTTTGAACCTAACTTGAACCTAAGATGTAAAATATATTCCTAGGAAACGCATAAGATAAAAATAGGAAATAATTAAGCTAATTAGTTTTTATTTGCTTTGTCTCATCAAAACATAGGAACCTATGATGTCTTTTGGCGCGCCGGGATCTCAGCCAAGAAAGAAGCCCCTGTTAATTTTCTGACTGACCCACGAGAGGGAAGATCTACCCTGCGTCCTGCGGACATCCTTGTGTTTGGCTGGGCGGGGGGTAAGCACGCGTGTGTTGACCTCACTGGGGTGTCCCCACTGGTAGGGCTGAGAGATAGTGGTTTCGTTCCGGGACAGGCGGTTTTGAAGGCGGAAGCTAGGAAGGTTGCTAAGCACGAGGCAGCATGTCTAGAGAATCAACATGTGTTCATTCCGTTTGCCTTCGATACTTTTGGATCCTTAGCCCCTGAGGCAGTTCGTTTTTTGGAGCGGGTGCAGAAGGTGGTCCACAGTGATTCGCAAAGCCCGAGGAACCAAAAGTTTGTATTTAGTAGAATAGGCTTTGCGATTCAAAAGGGGATAGCGGCGCAGCTTGTTGCTCGCTTACCCATTATCCAGATGTAACTTGGTTTATCTCGTGGTTAATGAAATAAGCATAATATTTAAATTTGATCTAGAGATGTAAACAAAAGACATCATACTATTTGATGTTATCAAACCTGCTTCAATATGCATTTAAGGACAAACACATCCATTCCATAATGCAAACAAACGATTTCTTACGTAATTACTTCAAACTTCAAAAGAATAATGTTTAAAAATGTCGTTTTGTTTGTGTAGCATTAGTTGTAAACGTTTTAAACTATGCTTAACAACACGATATATGAAAAAAAAAATCGAAGATAACAACTACTAAACATGTAGAATTGATGAAACGAATATAACATCACAACAAAACAAAATAACATATAATGTTTGTCATAGTTAGCATATTATTTTGCTTCACAATTATTAGAACCTTTGAAGATAATATACAGTAAAGGCGCATGATACGTGACATACACTTATGTATATATTGATTTTTTTTAATTATGTATAGGCTTTGATGCTTTTTTTCACAAATGTAAATCCATTACACTATAGATCGTCACGTAGTATAGTTTTGGTTTTGAAGAAACAAGTACCTTTTGAAGGATATGGTCTTCTAAGAGAAACAGAGAGATCAATATAAGTTTCGTTTAAAACCGAATGAGTCAAATATAAATGTTTTCTTTTTCTCACTGTAACGAACTAAACCAATACATACGAACAACATCGATTTTAGTACCAGCATTCATTTTATAGTTTTCTCGACACTCCGACATATTTTTTTTTTGTATTGTAAGCTATACCGAGTGTTGGTACCGTACCCGTACTGTGACGAACCAAACCGATATCGTCCAAACGAGTAACGAAATCTGTACCGGGTGTTCGTTTTTATGTTTTTCGATCATTGTAAAAACACTCGTCGTTTACTATACCGAGTGCGATATTATACAAATTTGTAACGATCTTAGGGGTGTACAAAAAGCTCGCGGCTCGAGGCTCGCTCGAAACTCGCTCGAAAAAGCTCGGCTCGAAGAGGCTCGTTTTGTTTTCGAGCCGAGCCGAGCTGGCTCGTTTTGTAATCGAGCCGAGCTCGAGCCAGGGGTGTTCAGCTCATGGCTCGGCTCGTGGCTCAGCTCGACTCGATGGCTCGACATATGGCTCGACTCAGGCTTGTGTATGTGTAATTAATATATAAATGAAACTAATAAATTTTGGCTCCAAACCTAATTCTAAAATTCAAAATTTGAAAATCCCGCTCATACTACCTATCTACCCCATCTTTTCATAATAAATAAACCATAACTTAGAAAAAGAAAAAAAAAATATACATGATTATGTGTAATTTTATTGTTTTTTATTTAATAAATATTTGTAAAAAAAATAAAAAAATAATAAAAAAATATAACGAGCTGGCTCGAGCCAGCTCGAGCTCGGCTCGAACATTTACGAGCCGAGCTCGAGCTCGACTTTTCAGCTCGACCAGAAAAACGAGTCGAGCCGAGCTGGCTCGGTTTAAGTTCGAGCTCGAGCTCGAGCTGGGCCTGGCTCGGCTCGACTCGACTCGTGTACAACCCTAAACGAACTGAACCGAACCGAAGCAACACGTGGCAGGGAATCCCACAGGTTAAATAAACAATTACATATCCTATAGAGTATAGATATACAAAGGCTACCTGGAACATTGGCATCATCGGATTGGCCAACAATGTTACTAAATCCAACGGCAACTTGGTCGGTTTTATTTCTTCCCCCAGTTGACTGCATAGTTAATGTTTAATACAACTTGACAAACGCCATCCATATCTCTATAATAATAATAATTTAATAAATGCTACAGCCGCCAACGGATATACAATCAACAGAATCACCCAATGGCCAATTGCTACAACATCTTGAACACAGATTTAATCTATAAATATATATAGTCCAATATCAAGTTAATTCATTCATCTTCTTAAATTCAAACATAATTAACAGTTTATACAAAATCACTTGTTTCATCATTCATGGATCGGTTTCAAGACCTTCCTCATGATATTGCTCTTCAGTGCTTTATTCGAGTTCCTTTTAATCAGTTTCATAGTATTCGATCAGTATGTAAGGCATGGAAAGCTGAGGTTGACTTGCCGGAGCTTCTCCGGCTAAGGAATTTGACCGGAAAAGCTCAATCTTTGGTAGTTCTCTCTCAGGCGCAGTTGAATGTAACCGGAAAATGGAAGGGTTTGGATGTTCCGGTGTATCGGTTGGTGGTTTTTGAACCCGAATCGGGTAACTGGTCGGAGATGCCGTGTTTACCGGAGTTTAAAAACGGGTTGCCGTTGTTTTGTGGGATGGTTGCTGTCGGGTCGGATCTTGTTGTTATGGGCGGGTATGACGCGCAGACTTGGGACTGTCTTAATTCGGTTTTTATTTTTGATTTTCTATCGTTCAAGTGGCGTCGTGGTGCTGACATGCCAGGTGGGCCTAGATCGTTTTTTGGTTGTGCTGGTGATGGTGATCGGACGGTGTTTGTTGCTGGTGGGCATGATCTTGAAAAAAACGCGCTTAAATCTGTATGGGCGTATGACGTGACGAAAGACAAATGGGCACAATTACCTGACATGACAAAAGAGCGTGACGAGTGTGAAGGATTGTTCCACCATGGTAAGTTTCATGTCATCAATGGGTATCCAACAAACATGCAAGGTCAGTTTTACCAAAGCTTCGAGGTATTTGACACATTAGCCAGAGAGTGGTTAGAAAGCAATGGTGTGTTATCGGAGACCACAAACACTCCCATAACTTGTGTCGAAGGTACTGACAAAAAACTATACACGTGCCATGCTAATGATGTGGTCGTGCTTGAAGATGACACGTGGCAATCTGTTGCAAAACTACCTGCTGAGGCGGCCAACATGTCGTACCTAGTATCATTCCTCAGACATCTCTTGTTGATCGGTACACCAAAATACGGAGAGCCTATTAATGCTTATAAGATGAATTTAAATGAGCGTGTATGGACGAAAGTCCACGTACCATTTGACTACTCTGGTCATGTTGCATCTGGTTGTTGTTTGATTATTTGAATGAAATGCTAAAAATGTATATACCGAAATTATTAAAGTATGGTCTTAGGTAGAGCATCAAGAAATAAAGTTACACATGTTTGATCCTGACTTGAACCTAAGATGTAAAATATATTCATATGAAACATAAGATAGAAGACAAAAGATCAAATACAAACAAAATTATCGTGCGAACATACGAACTGAAGGGAACAAAAAAAAGTGGCGGTGGCATTTTCGTAAATAATGACCACCACTTTTTGTTTGTATAATTACTCTAGTATATATAATTACTCTAGAGTAAAAAAGTGGCGGTGGCATTTTCGTAAATAATGACCACCACTCTTGTTGTATAATTACTCTAGTGTATATAATTACTCTAGTTATATAACTACGCTATATAATTACTTTAGAGTAATTTTATAATTACTCTAGTTATATAATTACGCTAGAGTAATTACGCTAGTTATATAACTAGAGTAATTATATAATTACTCTAGTTATATAAAGTTTCCAATATTTACAGAAATGCCACCGCGTGTTTTTTACTTCAGTTCGTACTGTTCGTACGATAAAGCTATTTGTACGTGAACTTTACTCAAGATAGAAATAGGAAATAATTAAGCTAATTAGTTTTTATTTGCTTTGTCTCATTCAATCTAGACATGTAAACAAAAGACATCATACTATTTGATGTTATCAACCCTGCTTCTATATGCATTTAAGGACAAACACATCCATTCCGTAATACAAACAAAGGATTTCTTACGTAATTACTTCAAACTTCAAAGAAATAATGTTTAAAAATGTCGTTTTGTTTGTGGAGCATTAGTTGTAAAAGTTTTAAACTATGCTTAAAAACATGATATATGAAAAAATCGAAAATGAACAACTACTAATCATGTAGAATTGATTAAACGAATATAACATCAAAACAAAACAAAAAAAAAATTACATATTATGTTCGTCATACTTGCATATTATTTTGCTTCACAATTACTAGAACCTTTGAAGAAAATATACAGTAAAGGCGCATGATACGTGACATACACTTATGTATATATTGATTTTTTTTTTTTCAATTACGTATAGGCGTTTGATGCTTTTTTTCACAAATGTAAATCCATTACGCTATAGAGCGTCACCAGGGCCGGCCCTTAAGGGGTGCGGGGAGGACTCTCGGCCCGGGCCCAATTTCTCGGGGGCACATTGACCCTCCGACAATCCAAGTTTTCTTAACAGTGATGTCCTTAGTTCGATAGATTTTTGTATGTTTAAGGCCCAAAATTGTTAATTAAGTATTAATCAAAGAGAAGGGTAGTTTATATAATTTACATTAATTTGATCCTTCAATTTGATATTACCTTAATCGTATCTTAAAAAATAATTTACATTATTTATTTCGTCAAGGCCTAAAGCTAAGGCGGCACAATTTTTGCATCTCGGCCCGAGCATCCGAATTTTCAGGGCCAGCCCTGATCGTCACGTATAATAGTTTTGGTTTAGTGGTGAATAGTGATGAAAAATAGTATGATACATGAGTAAAGGTAAATATAAGATCGTTATATTGATGTTGTGCATGTCTTTATTCAAAAACTCTCATAACATATAACCTACTGTATCTTGGCACCGATACATAAAAATCATACATATAACATGAATCCTATAACAAATATTTTTGTACTCACACGTAAAATGTTATACTGACTAGATCGTTGGAGTACCAGCGTGGCATGGGTTTCTTGTGACTGCAGTTTCTAATCTCACATGAGAGAAGAAAAAAGGATGCCACAACACTATCGATATAATCTGAATCGTATATATCCTCTTGTACTCGAGCTTGGGTACTAAACCCGTGGATCCTTGTACCAACTAGCAACAACACATCATAGGGGTGCAACCGAGTCGAGCCAAAGCTCAACCAGGCTCAAGCTCAATTAGCTTATGATAGCTCAAGCTCTGTTTTCAAAGCTCTAACTTGGCTCGTTTAATATATATTATTTAATATATCAAATAAAAGAAATATAAATAACAGGTTCATTCAGGCTCACAACTTCGATAAATGAAGCTTGGGCTCGACCTCGTTTACAAAAAAAATGAGGGGTAAATATTATTATTATTAGTATTAATAAAACTAAGGCCCGATGACTCTGACGAGTTTCACACGAAAAATCTATATATATATCTATATATATATATATATATATATATATATATATATTGCAAAGGGATTAATCATACATGTCATACTCTTATGCAATCTTTTATTTGAGAGATGCCACATAGAATGTGATGTGGCAAGTGTAAACCAATTAAAAAAAAAAAGAAAATAATATGATTTAACCTAATCTATTATAATATTTAACGTAATCTATTAAATACCTAATCTACTAAATTTAAATATTAAAACTTTATTATTTTTTCTTTCATGTTTCCTCCCATAACTTTTAAACGTTAATATCTCTTATATACGAGATTTTTTAAGGAAAAAAATTACACCAAATTAACGAGCGTTTTTTTATCTTTCCAACGAGTACCATAATGCTATATAAAAAACGGAGAAAAAAATGACTATTTTTTGTAACCCGACAGGTATTGTGTCGGGTTTGGGATTAGTTTAAAAAAAAATATGGGTTTGGGTCGGGTCTGGGATTAGGTGATACCCAACCTGATTACCTAAAACAACATACCCAAATACCCGAACTATATACCCGATCATATACCCATGAATTTTTTAACGCATCACATAACCCTTAGACTAATGCGTTCGATATTTCAATAATTAACTTTTTTTTTTCTTATTTCATGTTAGTTCTTTTTAGAATGATCGATTACAAACTTCCGAATTCATTTGTAATGGCACTAGATTTATACCCCGGTGCAGAGATTCGTTTTTATTTTATATTTGAATATGATAACTTATGACAGCGATTTGTTTATAATAATAATAATAATAATAATAATAATAATAATAATAATAATAATATATTTTATTATGTCGTATTAAATATTTCAACCCGGGACGCTCCCGGAATAAAAACTAGTTATATTATATGGTCTTGGTGTTAAAACAAAATCCTGCTCATCGTATTGGCTAACAATATTATGTCACTAAATCTAACGGCAAATTAGTTGGTTTCATACCTTTTAGTCGATCACAAAAAACATGTCAAACTAAAAATGTAATTTAACAACACAGTGGGCACAAATAACGTCGATATATTACATCCAGTGGATCATAAAAACTGTCAACCAAAACTGTAATAATTTAAAAACTACACTTTCTGATAAAGACACCATCAAGTGGATCACAAACAATGTCAACTAAAACTGTAACAATCTAACAAAGACGCCATCCATATCTTCTTCTTTCTAGTTTAATAAATGTTACAGCCGCCAACGGATATTTTGAAGTAAAAAAAATATTATATCAAATTCTGGCAAACAAATATCCAATGGACAGAAATATAGATTACCCAATTGCAATATCTTCAACGCTATCCTTAATTTTTTTATAAATAGTTCAATTCATTCATCTTCTCATATTCAAACATAATTAACAGTTTATGCAAATCACTTGTTTCATTATCCATGGATCGGTTTCAAGACCTTCCTCATGATATTGCACTTCAGTGCTTTATTCGAGTTCCTTTCAATCAATTTCATAGTATTCGATCAGTATGTAAGGCATGGAAAGCTGAGGTTGACTTGCCGGAGCTTCTCCGGCTAAGGAATTTGACCGGAACAGCTCAATCTTTGGTAGTTCTCTCTCAGGCGCAGGCGAATGTAACCGGAAAATGGAAGGGTTTGGATGTTCCGGTGTATCGGTTGGTGGTTTTTGAACCCGAATCGGGTAACTGGTCGGAGATGCCGTCTTTACCGGAGTTTAAAAACGGGTTGCCGTTGTTTTGTGGGATGGTTGCTGTCGGGTCGGATCTTGTTGTTATGGGCGGGTATGACGCGCGGACTTGGGACTGTCTTAATTCGGTTTTTATTTTTGATTTTATATCGTCCAAGTGGCGTCGTGGTGCTGACATGCCAGGTGGGCCTAGATCGTTTTTTGGTTGTGCTGGTGATGGTGATCGGACGGTGTTTGTTGCTGGTGGGCATGATCTTGAAAAAAATGCGCTTAAATCTGTATGGGCGTATGACGTGACGAAAGACAAATGGGCACAATTACCTCACATGACAAAAGAGCGTGACGAGTGTGAAGGATTGTTCCACCATGGTAAGTTTCATGTCATCAATGGGTATCCAACAAACATGCAAGGTCAGTTTTACCAAAGCTTCGAGGTATTTGACACATTAGCTAGAGTGTGGTCAGAAAGCAATGGTGTGTTATCGGAGACCACGGACACTCCCGCAATTTTTGTCGAAGGTACTGGCAAAAAACTATACACGTGCCATGCTAATGATGTGGTCGTGCTTGAAGATGACACCTGGAGATTTGTTGCAAGACTACCTGCTGAGGTGGCTAACACGTCGTGCCTAGTATCATTCCATGGACATCTCTTGTTGATCGGTACACCAAAATACAGAGAGCCTAGTAATGCTTATAAGATGGATTTAGATGAGCGTGTATGGACGAAAGTCCATGTACCAGTTGACTACTCTGGTCATGTTTCAGCTGGTTGTTGCTTGATTATTTGAGTGAATGATAAGAATGTGTATATCGAAATATCAAAGAACCAAATGTATATATCTATAATTGTTCTCCATATGGTTTCATTTTTCGAAATCTAGCCATGACCAATGTTTTTAAAATTGAACCGGACATTAAACTAGCCATGTTACTCGTTCATTTGTCGAATCAGTCAGACCGGTTGGCTCTAAATCAAGAACCAAATGACGTTGGATTTTGCAAAATACAAAAAGATATATAAAAAATAGCATCATGATATTAGATGATTAGCGTATGAAATAACATACATTTTAAAATAGTTTTAAGTTTATATGAAACAAACAACCTTATTACTATTACATAAGTTGATCTTAAGAAACTCCACTAAAAAAAATGTTGAAAAGAAAAATAACTTCTATTTAAATCTTGTATGATTAAAAATCTATCATGGTTATAATTTTTTTTTAGAAGAAATGAAGATAATAAAATAACCAAACCAAATGACCTAGGTACTGTAGTAATATTTAAAATTTATTAGAGCATGAGGGGTGCTTGTAGTAAATTTTTTACTTTTACTGATTTTAACCAATTATGTTTTGCCACATTACTTCACTGATTTAATTCACTGAAACACTTTTTTATAGGCAGCACTCCATAGATTTTTTTTATTCATTTTCATTTTTATACCCAAACTTTTTTTTTTTTACATTTTTACACGGTTTAACAATTAATATTACTATTTCAACCGTCCCACCAAAAGGTTGACCAAATTTAAGTGATTATCTTGGAAACCGTCGAGTTAATTGAATTTTGCTCACCAAACGGTCAGTAAATTAATTACACTATTCCAACCGTGCCACCGTCGTTGTATATAAAGTGATCAAATAGTGGGGGGTTAAAAGTCACAACTTACCACGGTTTAAAAAACCAAAATACACCAAAAATGAACCCGTGGACCGACGAGAAAGAGATGGCCCTTGTGGTTAGCCACAAGGATGCGTCGAACGACCCGGAGATTCAACAACTCTCTCGGGAGGAAGGGTCCAACTACCCCCGGAGGAGTTTTGGGATCGGGTTTATAGCGACTTCCTCGAGCAAGTTGGCGGCAACACCATCAAGACCGTTCAAGACCTCCAGCTCAAGTGGGCCGACCTCAACATTAAGTGTGAGAGGTGGACCATCCTATACGAGCAAACGGTGAGGGATGATCCGGAGCTTGATGAGGAGTTGGCTATCGGCTTCACTAACTATGAGTATGAAGCGCGATACGACAATGATTTCGACCATGTCGAAGCATGGCGATTGTTGCGCCAGCTTTAAGTTTTTTATCTATGTTTTAATGTATTTTTATTTTATGTTTAATATTATTTAAACGGTTAACATAAAACAAACGGTTAAAATAAAACAACACTAAAACATACTGGGAGGGGGGGGGGGGGGGTAAAATGAAAACTTGACATTTATAAAAAACACAAAACAACCGGTACCAGCACGGTAAAGAGCACCAGCAAAACGGTCCACGAGACCACTACCAACGTGTACGGCGGCGATGATACCGTGCTGATACTTGGTACCCGTGGACAATTCGGGTGACGTCCCGCCCCCCTTATATTTCTTTATCCTAAACTGATACATAAAAGGGTATATTTCCAATGCCACTTGAAAGTTAGTCGGATTGTACCATACAGTGAAAAAGAGATGACTAACTAAAAGACAAAAACTGAGTCTTAATTGAAGAAACACGAACCGAGCAGGTAGCTCAGATACGTTTATGCGGTCTTCTGCAGAAGAATCACACTTTATTCTTCTACTTCGTTTGGATTAAGGGGCTGTTTGGTAAACCTCTTAATGAGGCTCTGAACTATTTAGCGCTGAATGATTTAACATTCAACGTGTTTGTTTCACCATCTGAATGGAATGGTTAAGGCTGAACTATTAAGATTTGAGATGTTGCTCAACCATTAAGCACTGAATTATGCTGAACCTTAATGAGACTTTTCTACCAATGTGGGACAAGAATACTAACCATTAAGAGGTCTAACTTAATGATTCAACACTTAACCATTCAGACCTCTTAATGATTCAGCACTTAATCAATCAAACAACCCCTAAGACTTGCAGTGAAGGGAAGAAAAGTGAGGAGGGGATGTGACTGCTAAAAGTTTCGTCCTATTTACAAACACAAAAAATGTGGTAGGCTACCATATGTTATGTTATGCTCTAAATGAGAGGTGAATACCTCCTAAATAGAGCTCTTATAAGCCACTATAATGGACCCTTGGTTTTAAAAAGTGTTAGGCGTACAAAAACGACGAGGTCTAAGCGCATCGCGCGAAGCGCAAAGCGTAAAAAGCGTGGGATTTCCGTACCCGAAGCGCACACTAATTATATAATTTTTTTATATATATCCCATATATATTCCACGAGTTTTTAACTTCATTTACCCAAATTATAGCTATAAATAAGGTTTTTATGTGATTTTACCTATATGTACAAGCCAAAAACACCAAGGTACAACATTTTTATGCATAAAAAATACATTGGGTACTTGAGGCGCGCGCCTCAGGGAGAAAAGCGCCTGAAATTTGACAAAAAAGGGCCTGAGGCGCGCGCCTTTGGGAAAAAGGATAGGCGCAAAGCCCTAAGGCGCCCTAGGCTGCGCCTTGATGCGCCTTGTGCCTAGGCGCGCCTCAGACGCGCTTTTTAAAACCCATAATGGACCCTAACCTTAATGGGCCAGACGCGGTTAGGGAGTTACTTCCACAACCCCAGTCCGGTATTAGTAAATAATATAATAAATAATAACATAATAAACACGATAAGTCGTGTCAGATATCATACCTCTCGGCAAGAACTGCCCAACCTGCAATGTTTTGGGCTGTTGCCAAGGAGTGGCCAATATTACCACACGACAACCGTAACCGAGGCTCCCTTGTTGAGGAGCGCCCCGTCCCCTCCTACGCGCGTTTTAGAGTATTCACATCCCCTTCACCAAATCTCATCCATCAAATTACACTATAAATCACTACTTCACCCCTAAATCTTTTTTCTCCTAATTAAAATAATAATACTTTTTCATACTTTTATCATTACATTTTCTCTCCCCTCACTCACAACTACTTACAAAAATATTAAAAAATATATAAGGGTGAACAATAGCTTTTCATATTTAGGGCGAAACAATGTTTCCACCAAATATTTTGGGTTCTAGGATTCATACACCATGTGACATCATATTTTGGGTGTATGACGTCACATTCTGGGTATGTGGCAGGTTCTTATTGGTGATAGATGTGGGCCAGGGTGTATGAATCCTAAAGTAGGGGTGTATGAATCCACAACCCCAATATTTTATCTCTCCCCCACTCACAACCACTTACACTCACCCCATATAATTTAGTAAACACAATCACGTACAATGGATGGGATGTGAGTGCTACGGTGCGACCCATAAACACTAGTGGCTACTAATAAAATTTGGGGCTTTTCATTCCCACCAATCCATAGGGTTTAAAAAATTCAATTCCCGCTCATTAACTCTCCAATCTCTCATCACTCATCATCTTCCATTCAAACCTCCATTACCAGATCAACAAAACCAGTATCCATGGACCAACACATAAACCAAATCGTCAAAGAGCTCTACCACCACCACACCAACCCAAACCCCCAACAACCCATCACCCAATCCACTCTTCAATCCCTCCAAACCCTCCTAGACTACACCATTAACAAAGACGACCCAATCGAACTCGAAAACCTTTCAGATGAACTCTCTTCACATAGCCTCTCTTTATCCAATTCCCTCCTTACCCCTCTTACTGCCGCCATGGATTCCGGTGGGTCCCACCATTCTTTACTTGCTTCCAAGGTTTATCTTTCCCTTCTCCTTACCAAAAACTTTCCTGTTATTTCCCTTTTTAACCCTGTTGCTTTTCATTCGTTATTACGTACGATTCGTTGTTCTTTTAAATGTTCTCAAGTGGGTTTGGTGAATAGTAATGTGGGTAGGAAGAAAAAAGGGGGTAGGTTAAAGGGTAAGGGTAAAAATGTCATTTTTAGTGGTTATGATGATGAAAATCAAGAAAGTGATGTACCCAGAGAATTTGATGTTAGGGTTTTGTTTCCTGTGTTGGAAAGATTGCATCTTGTGTTGGGTTTGATTCATCTTGATAGGTTTCCTGATTGTTTGAAAGGTTTGGTTCAAACCATGGGCGCGATTCCGGCGATTGCGCTTGAGGCTTGTGGCGGGTCAGGTTCGGGGAGTTTTAGTAGGTTGTGTGATTTGTGTGGGGAGATATTGAGTGAGTTGTTGAAAGGTGAGCATGGGGATAAAGGGGTGACGGCGGGTGAGGTGATGAAGGCGTTGTCGTGTTTGATTATTTTGTCGAAGTCGCAGGCGAGGACGTTTGGGTTGGGGTATGTGGTTAATAAGATGGGGGTGATGGCGAGGGAGTCGGATGAGATACGAAAAGCGATGGTTAATTTTCCGAGGTATTTGATTGGGAAAGCGCCGGAAAGGGCGGAGCTTAGAGCGTTGGCGGTTGAGTCGATACTTGAAGTGGTTGGATGTTTGGAGTATGAAGATCAAATTGGGTTTTCGGATTATGTAGTGAATATGACTAAAGGGAAGCCTCAGTTTAGGTTACTAGCGGTTGATCTTATTCTTAATTTGTTAACGTCGTTAGATAATCCGTTAGGGCATGAAAGTTCTTGGGGAGTTAAGTGTTTGCGAGCGCTATTAGAAAGATGTTCAGATTCAACTGCAGGGATTAGAGCGCGTGCGATTACTAACCTGGCGCAACTTGTGGGGTTTTTATCAGGGAATAATGAGAATAAAATGGAATTAATGAAAATAATGGGATTTGGTGAAGATGGTGGGATTAATGATTTATTGAGGAAGCGGTGTGTCGATGAGAAGGCGGCTGTTAGGAAATCGGCACTTGTTTTGATATCTAAGCTGACAGCTCTTCAAGGAGAGGGCGGTGGATTTGATGATATGTTATTGAAGATTATGGGCGTTGCTTGTTCTGATCAACTTGTTAGCATAAGGAAGGCTGCCGTTTCTGCACTATCCGAGGTTTAATCTTACCTTTATTTATGCATTTTTGTTTTTTCATGCCTACTATATGCAATCCTAACAAAAACTATCTTTTAAGGGCGTTTGATGTTGCGTTTAGAGCTTTATTTATTTTTGTTTGTAATTTTTGATAGACTTTTAGGAAGTTTGATGATGAGAATGTGACTAAGGAGTGGTTACACTCGGTTCCACGTTTAATAACTGACAATGAAACAAGCATCCAAGAAGAATGTGAAAATTTGTTTCTAGAACTAGTATTGGATCGTATTTCACGAGCTGGATATAATGTCGATGACCTGTCGCTCTCTGATGGAGTCTTAAGTCTACTAAAAGAAATCTGCAATGGGGAAGTGAGTCCATGGGTCAAAAAGATCTGCACTAATCTTGGAAAAAAGAAGAAGCTTAAGCCCAAAGTTGCGGTTTCTCTTCAAAACATAATCAAGAAGTCTGAGTCTATGTGGTTAACCGATTCCAAACCAATAGAAAAGTGGTTGGCGCCACCCGGTGCGTGGTTCCTGTTATCGGAAGTTTCAGGCTTTCTATTGAAAGCGGTTGATTGGGAGTTTTTGTATCATCATTGGCAGCTTCTTGATAAACATGAATCATCAAACACAGCAGTTGAAGAAGAAGATTTAGAATCTAATTCTGTTGATTGGGCTGGAGATCGTGTATTTTTACTGCAGACGATTTCTAATGTATCTGTTGAATTGCCCGCTGAAGCTGCAGCAGATTTAGCTCATAATTTGCTTAAAAGAATTGAGGATTTTAGCATGCATTCCATGGAGGTACTTTTTGCATCAACGAAATTTACGTTTTTTCTTGAACACGGATCAAACAGGTTGGGTTGCGCACTTGGGCCTTTCTGTCAACAATTTTTTAAAAGAAATGTTTTTAAGCAAGAAAAATGTTTTTGTTTTTGTTTTTTTTTTTTTTACAAAGTAAAACCAAATACAAGTGTCAGACAGTGAAGTGCTCATTTCTAATGCATTTACTATGTGAACAATAATGTTACATAACGGCAGGTTGATGCTCATGTGAAAGCGCTGAGAACGTTGTGCAAACGAAAGGCTAAAGACCCGCAGGAAGCTGACAGCCTTGTGATCAAGTGGGTTCACCAGCTACTATCTAAAGCTTCCAAAGCTATTCAAACATACATGACAAAAGACTCAGAAAATAATAAAAACAATAGCTTATTTACACCTCCAAGTGGGACCCGAAAGGGTAACAGATCATCAACAATGGCAAAATTATTAGCTCAAGCGACTACTGCTGTTTATACCATTGGATCACTTGTTCTTGTCTGCCCTTCTGCTGATTTGAAAACAACCACTCCCATTCTGCATAATATCATCACATCCGGAGTTTCTGACCCGAAACATAAGAAGTCACCAGAGATATTAGTTTCTTTCAAGCAGACAGCCCCTTCGTTATACATTCAAGCTTGGGTAGCATTGGGAAAAATCTGTCTAGCTGATGGCAAACTCGCAAAGCAATATATTCCGCTGCTTGTGCAGGTTAGTCCAGCTTCATTACGTTCTTTCATCAAACTAAACTTGTCATATTTATTCCGCTGATGTCACTTTTGCCTTTAATAAAACTAAACTTGTCATATTTATCCGTTGTAAATGATTAAGACCAGTTATTTATACTTAATAAATGAATAGGAAAAAAGTTATTATTAATGTAAATCATCTCAATTTATAATTGTTGATACAAGTTTTATCTATAGCCGGGATTTGTCATATTTATGTGTTGCAAATGATTAAGGCCAGTTATTTATTGAGCGTTCTTCACGTTATTTCGGTTTTTGAGTGTGTGTTTGGATTCCGCACTTTCACACACTTACACACACGCGCGAGTAGAATACGGGAATTTGATCCCCAAATGGACCTTCAATAATGTTTCTCTTTTTATACAGTGTATCTGATTGCTATAAAAGTAATTAGTTCTATTTTATTCACTTTCAAATGAGTAAATATAATATTTCTACTGTTTGTAAGGGTAAACATGATGTTATGAAAACTAGAAAGATGTATATATGTGTTTATGAAAGTTTAAAAGATATATTTGAAGTTACTATGGATAAACCATGAATTTGTAATAATAAAAATAGAAAAGAAACACGAAGAATACACACTCATATAACTGTAAACTATTAGGACCAAAAGCCACTTGGTTTAGAAGCTTTAGTCATAGGTTGTATGTTTTGCTTTCTGTTAAGTAAGAATTTCAATTAACTTATACGTTATTTTTTTATGTAATATAAACATTCTTATTGCAGGAGATGGAAAAGAGCGACATTGCATCACTTCGTAACAATATCGTGGTAATGATGACTGATCTCTGTGTACGATATACTGCTTTGGTGGATTGGTAAGGCTCATATGCATTATCTAATCGTATAAACAAGTGCATTATGTGTATATATATGTTACATGTGTGTCTGTCTTTATATATGGAGAGGGGTGAGTGAGAGAGAGGTTCAAATGAGAATCAATAAAGCATTAAGCCATTAACACATGTGTTTCTTTTTAATCTCATAGTTATATACCAAACATCACCAAATGTCTTCGGGATCCCTGTGAACTGGTTAGAAGACAAACCTTCACACTTCTCTGCAGATTGTTACAGGTAAACTTAACTCAACATTTTTGCGTTTACTATTTTATCTTTCGAGGTCATTGACATGGTGATCATTCAATTAACACTTTGGACATTTTTCTATGTGTAGAGGGACTATGTGAAGTGGAGAGGTGTGGTTTTCCTTAGATTTCTGTTATCGCTTGTTGACGAATCGGAGAAAATAAGACAACTTGCTGATTTTCTTTTTGGGAATATATTAAAAGGTGAAAGCTTTTTGACAAATAGTTGACTATATTACCCTTGCAGATGCTCATATGCTCATTTGACTTGTATATGCATCTTTTTACAGTCAAGGCACCACTTTTAGCTTATAACAGCTTTGTTGAAGCAATCTTTGTGCTCAATGACTGTAATGCCCATACCGGACAAAGCAATCCTTTGAGTTCCCAAAAAGAAAGCCGACTTTTTTCCATCCGGTAACAACAATTCGGTTTAATCTTCAAAGTTCAAATAACTTTCTTTTTCGGTATAGTATTTTTACACATTGCTATTTTTGCTGATTTTTAGAGGCAATGATGAAAAGTCAAAAAGTCAAAGAATGCATATATATGTTTCTTTATTGAAACAAATGGCTCCAGAGCATCTTTTGGCTACATTTGCAAAAGTATGTGCAGAGATTTTGGCCTCTGCATCGGATGGCATGCTTAAAATCGACGATGTTACCAGCCAGTCTGTTCTGCAGGTAAACTTCAAAGTTCAAATAACTTAACTTTAGTTTTTTTTTTTTTTTTTTGGGTGATAAGTTTTTCATTCCATGAAAGTGAACATTACATCAAAATAGCAGATAGGCAGGCAACAAGCTGCGCCGCCACCCCTTTATAATAACTGGTTTTGATAAGAGTTTTGTTTTAAATAACAGGACGCGTTTCAGGTTCTTTCTTGTAAAGAAATTAAAATCCCAACAAACAAAGTCTCATCAACAGAATCATCAGAAATGGAAGACGACGTTGCAGAAAACGCCATCAAAGGCCGAGTCATAACTCAAGTGGTCAAGAAAAGCTTAATCCAAAACACAATCCCAATCTTCATAGAACTAAAACGCCTACTCGAGAGTAAGAACAGCCCACTCACAGGATCCTTAATGGAATGTCTTAGAATCCTTCTTAAAGATTACAAAAACGAGATTGAAGAGATGCTTGTTGCTGACAAACAGTTGCAAAAAGAGCTTATTTACGACATGCAAAAATACGAGGCACAAAAGGCAAGATCAACAGCTGCTGAGGCTGTTGATAAGGGCGTTAATGTAAACATGCACACGTGTTCAAAGGTGAGTTCAGCTGTGGCTGGTGCATTGGCTGAAGCCATGGCTAAGTCAGTATTGAGGGATGTGAACCAGGGTGCAGGGACCCCGTCGCTTAGTGCCATGAACGTGCCTAAGCTCAAGTCGTCGACAGGTACTGCAGCTAAGCACAAGGGGAGGTCGTCGGCTGTGCTAGAGTCTTTAAGGAGAAGACAGTCTTTTGACTTAGATGATGATAGTTAACTTTAACTAACTGCTGTATATTATTTTCTTTTAATGTGTAACAGAAGCATAACACCACTTCATAAATGTAAAATTGTTATCATACTTATGCTTCTAGAACATTTGAACTAAATTAATGACATCACATTAAAATAATTGTAACTAAATCATTAGTGTCTTGTATCAACTGATTAAAAACATTTTGGTAAGCTATTATTATCTTGAAATTTTGGTAGAAATGAAGTTCTAATCCTAGATATGGTGAAATTGATTCTTCCCAATTTATGAATTTATATTTTTTAGTAGTTTAGATATTGACATATATTCTTGATAATTTGATCAACAAACAATTTGTTTGCAAATGTGATAACAAAGAAACTGAACATGTTTAGTTGTTTACCTTATATTTTTTAACCAACAAACAAATTGTTAGGTTGATTTATTATATTTTATAGAGTTAAATTGAAGTAACATGCTAACATATTTTGATGGGTGATCTCTCATCTAGGTGAAGTTAAGGGATGTTAAAGTATACCTTAAGGCTTTAACACCAAAAGGTGTTAATGGTGATGTGGCATTTCAACATTCATTATGCACCACTTCCTTCCTGTGTTAAGGGGCGTTAAAGTGCCATAAGTTAACAAGAATCAAAAGAGATAAAGTTAGACGTTAAACCATTCCCTTGAAATGATATAGTGTGAAAGGGGAAAAAGTGGAACATATAACAACTAGATAAATTTAAATATACTCTATTTTCATAGGCTGTGTTTAGTAAGAGGTTTTTGGCTTAAAAACTTATAAGAAAGTTATTGATAATGTGAGGTTGAAATACATCTTATTATTATTATTATTAATTTTTTTTAAATATTATTTAAAATAATATTTCAATTTCTTAGTTTTTGCACAATTTATTTTCTTTCAAAATCTATACAGGGATCTCATTCACAAATCATACATACTAGTAAAGCTCCCCGCTAGCCTTGGTGATTAATAATATTTTTGTTAGCCGTTAAAAAAAAAGTAAAGAGTTTGGAACCAATCAATTTTGTGCTTCTAGAAAGCTTGTTTCTAGTTATGTATATATTTGAGCCGTTTTGAATTCAGCTTGCTTTATTAAACACAGTTTTAATATATTATTTTTGAGTTATTATTCAAGTATGTGGTCAAAGTTATCTCGTCGTATAAAACACTAGCTATTTGAGTTCTTGAATAAAAATGAAATATTTCTCAAGCATGCTATATCATCATACTCAGTTAATCCCACCAATAGCAAAAGCTAAGGTAGGGTCTGAGGAGGGTAAGATGTAGACAACCTTACCTCTACCCCATAGGAATAGAGAGACTGCTTCCAGTGAGACCCCCGACTCAATAGTAGGGGTGCAAACGAGCCGAGCCGAGCCCGAGCTTGACCAGGCTCGAGCTCGAGCTCGATTAGCTTATAAGAGCTCGGGCTCGAGCTCGGCTCGATTCGAGCTTTGTTTTCAAAGCTCGAGCTCGGCTCGTTAGTAATTTCTCAAGCTCGAGCTCGGCTCGGGCTCGGCTCGTTTGTTATCTATTAGTTAATTTATTAAATAAAAAAATATAAATAATAATTCGTTTAGGCTCGTGAGCTCGATAAGTGAAGCTCGAGCTCGGGCTCGTTAACTTAACAACTTTAAACGAGGGGTAAATATGATTAAATATTAAAAAATTAATATTATATATAGGCTCGATAAGGCTCGACGAGCCTAACGAGTTTCATACGTCAGGCTCGAGCTCGGGCTCGATAAATAAACGAGCTTTGTTTTAGGCTCAAGCTCGGCTCGAGCTCGATAAGGCTCGGCTCGTTTCGAGCTTTTTACCGAGCCGAGTTCGAGTAGCTCGCGAGCGGCTCGGCTCGTTTGCACCCCTACTCAATAGTGGTTTTGTATCAAGCCTTAGATGTAAGGCACATAACACTTAACAGTCAGGACAAACCCGATTGGTGCATGTACCCCCTTGTCGTTTGGCTATCAACGTCACCACCTAATGCATGATTAACCGTCCGTCATTTTTAGCGTTATTTTCACGAAATTAGTAAAACAACGTTAAAATTAGTGCAACTTTACTTTTGCCCCTCAAGGGTCACACATATATATATATATATATAAAATCAAATTTAACCTTAGCCTAACATGTTCCAATAAAATTTGCTCAAATTAAATGCAAAATAATCAAAATTTAAAATAAAATGAGACAATAACGTAACCGACAACTTAAGTCAAATACCTCAAAAACCGGACGGTTGATAAATGGGAAAACAAGCATAAACGGTTTTTCTATAGTCTTACTATGATTTTCCTTGGTTTGGTTAGGTTCGCTCAAAACTATTTGGTTCATTAGCTAGTAACTGAATTGACCACAGCAGCAGTTCTTGGTTGGACACGTTTGCTTGGTCCGGGTTTATATATTACTATTTGATTTAATCTTTTCTTTTCTTTTGTATATGACTTAATGTAAACTTAATCACTTAATGGTTTTAAACACACTGGACTTATAAAGAAAACACACTTGGATGGAAAACACGATGATAACGAAATAACTAGGAAATGGACGTGTAGGAAGAAAATGATCCAACTTCCAATTTGAGCTTTAGCCTTTAGGTCACGACACCCAGTGGCGTAGCTTTTAAAGGGCGGGGAGGGGTGGCCGACCCCCCCTCCGAGTTTTCACTCAGAAGTTTCGATTATATAGTATTTGTATAGATATTTTTTGGTATATACAGTTTCGACCCCCCGAAACTAGTGATTTCCGACCCCCTGAAATTTCGGGTCAAGCTTCGCCACTGACGACACCCTTGAAATCTTCACATGTGATTTTACCCCAAATTGCCCCAACAAACGTATTTATTAGGTTTATATATTATTTTGATTTTTTATTAGTGAGTACATTATGAAAACATAAAGTTTGGTGATCAAAACAGATAAAAAAACAAGGGTATACCACTACATTTTGTTAGAGCATAGGACTCTTCAAGAACTGATTTCAGGCTAAACAAGGGTCAAATACCTAGTTAAATGCTTACTTTTGGGCTTACAAAACTTACACCTTTTTGTTTTGATAAAACTTGCAATACATCTTTTTTTTTTTTTTTTTTTTTTTTTTTTTTTTTTTTTTTTTTTTTTGAACTTGCAATACATCTAAGTGTTGTTATGCTATCAATCTAAGTCACAACTTCCATGTCAACTTTCAACCCCATCTTCTACTTTGCTTCAAAACACTCATGTGTTTCAATACCTTAGTCACTTATGTGCTTCTTACATCTTCTACTATGCCGTGATCACCATCACCCCTAAATTTCTTTAAAATATCCCCTACTATTTCTTTTTACCACCTCTCCAACATCTTCAAAACTCACTCACATCTACAAACATCTTCAAAACTCTAATCTTATCCCCTAAGCAATATCAACCTACCTCAAAGTTCAAACATAACTCATTCTCTTTCTGCCTGGTTTTGCAAAACCTAAAATATAAAATATTTTCTTGTGCCACAACCTTTATGTTCCGGGCCAACTCTACCTCTAATCTTCTATCATCTATTTTATTTACCCTCGATCATTCTTCTCTGTTTCTCTTTTATGGCTTTTAACTATCTCTATTTCATTCATATTAGAAATGTACCAAATTCCCTTTTATTCATATTCTCCACGTGCAATATTAAAAAAAAACAAAAAAAAATATATTTTTTTCTTTTGGTTCATCTGCTTCACCAACTTCATCTTTGTTTACATCTTCAACTTTATCAATTTCTTCTCTTGCTCAAACAACGACATCATCTACTTATAAGTTATATCCAAGATTGGACTTATTCCAAGCCCGTCCATCTTGCGGGGGCATATTAGAGATGCACCAAATTTTCAATGTTATTAATTGTATATTTTGAATATGTATTTCCAGTCAAAGTCCCACTTATAGTCATGGTCATAGTCAAAGTGTTTTATTACTATTAATTATAAGCTACATTATGTCTTTTTTTTATTGTATATATATCTTATATGAATTATAAATAAAATGCGGTTGATCATTCTCTTATATTACATATGCTTGACATTACAAGTTCGGTCCGGTTTTGGTTATATCGGTTAACCAAAGCTTCATAACCATAACCATAACCGTTCAGTCGGTTAATGAAATTTCATAACCATAACCATTGGTTATATCTGTTATCGGCTAAAATTGGTTCGTATATGTCGATTATGATTCGGTTATCGGTATGGTGGTGAATTTGTTCACCCTGATGACGTGGTATGTAATTCTGGTATGACATAATATAGAATAACGTTAGATACATAAGTTAAAGTTGTTACATGGCACCAATTATTACATGACTAGGGTATCGCAGGATTCCTAGTTATATCCGCGATTAATCTCTAACATAAGTATAGTAGTATATCATATCCGATTGTTTCATATTTTCGTTTGGCTCTTTTTATTTTTAGTTACTTTTTTAAGAAAGAGGTATGTTTAGAGGTATTGGAAAATTTACTTTTTAGTTTGTAAGCGATTTAGCCAAAGCTATTGAATTACTATGTATAAAATAAACTAGCTTATACCCCGGGAGCGTCCCGAGTTGAGAAATCTAAGTAAAGTGAATAAAATTAGAAGTATCTAAACTATAAAAATGGCATATATGTATCAACTTACATTAGATACTTTTAAAAAAAATATACCAAAAGATTCATTTCACCTTACAACATCAACATCTAAAACAAAATATTAAGATCCCAAGCACTTCAAGGGGACAAAGATTGTTTAGCACCAATATATTCAGTCAAAGGTCTTTAACTGCATATAATAAGATTTGAGCTATTTCAGAATATGGTAGAAAAAGAAAACATAGCAATTACCTGTTGGCGAGCGTCCCGGGTTGAAATATCTAATATGACATATTAAAATATCTAATATGACAACATAATTAATGACTTGCCAATATATGATTAATGAATATTATTATTATTATTATTATTTTAAACAAATCTCTACCATAAGTTATCATATTCTAATATAAAAAAAAGGTAATTGGGTCGGATATCACCTAATCCCAGGCCCGACCCAAACCCACAATTTTTTTTAAACTAATATATCCCGGGAGCGTCCCGAGTTGAGAAATCTAATTTGAAATATCAATTTTACACCTGAAATAGACTGATGCGTTTTACAGTTACATGCAGGAAAGATTCGGGTAGCACTTAACCTAAAACAATTAACAATGTATCTTCAATGTTAGTGCATAACCTTAAACACTGTATAACTCTAATATTAAAACCTAACCTAAAACAATCTACAACTCCAACGCTAACACATGTTGTAAATAAAAATCATATTTACTGGTTTGAACATAACTAATGACTTGCCTATACATGATTAATGAATAACCTGAACACTTTGTGTTTCTTTCCTGTATGAACAAAACCACACAAAAAATTGTCGTTTTTTCTCCGTTTTTTATATAGCACTATGGTATCCGCTGGAAAAATAATAAAACGCTCGTTAATTTGGTGTAATTTTTTTCTTTAAAAAATCTCGTATATAAAAGATATTAACGTTTAAAAGTTATGGAAGAAAACATTAGAGATAAAAATCTAATTTTGTTTTTAAATTTTAAATTATTATTTTCCTAAAATAAAGCCCTTACTACATGGGATGACAGATAGAAAAGAATACCCTAAGTGCCATGTCATTAAAATGGCTTTAGTTTATTATATGTATAGATAGATAGATTATACAAATTCAAACATAAAAAAATCATTAAAATCTCAAAAATAAGATCATAATGAGAGAGAGAAATGTATGTTTTAAGTTATTGCCCTACAACATTTTATGTCTTACGAGTACGTAACGTGTGAAGAATTTTCACTAATCAAGTAATCACATAATTAAGTGTGTTTCTAGAAGGTATGGGGATCGTATAATTAAGAAAAGAAAGATTTAACGGAAAGTGGTGAGCCTGACCCATCCAAATTAGAATTTGTATATTTATTCCTTGGTTTCTTCCCTACGTCTTTCTCTTTTTAATATTTATGCATATAATAATAATAATAATAATAATAATAATACATTTAATTTAATTTAATTAGTATACATTTACAAATATGCCAATAATCTCCAGCCCAACTGGTTTGAGTTGGAAAAGTTTATCTATTCAGATTTCAAAGGGTTCCCGCCTGGGGTTAGTCACAGGTTCAATTATCGTCCATCGTAAAATCATGCCCATTAAGGTTGAAAGAACCCGGCGTGTGGGAGGACTCGAACTTGTGATCCGGAGGTTGTTAGGACTAGGATTTCATCATTGAACTACGCCTTTAAAAAAAATACATTTACAAACATTATTTTTATTTTATAACTAGGTTAAAACCCTGTGTATTTCATGAGTTGAATAAATGCAATATAATATCTATCTATACTAATAAAGGAGTAACTAGGGGGACACTTGTCCCCATACTAGAGCTCCACATAGGATACACATCATCCTATCCACATGTCATCACCATGTTAAAACTTAAAAAACTCGCGGGTGGGTCGATCCATTTTCCTTATTACACTTTCGGATCTAACAAAACTGACTCCAAACCCTACCAAATCAATCATCGCCATTTTCACTCTCCATCCACCACCATTCTCTCCATCTAACCCTAATCACCTCCTCATTCTCATGCGGCGGAACCACTACGGCGTTTTGTTCTTCCTCATCTATTTGACGGTGTCATTTCTCTACGCCGGAACCACTACGGCGTTTTGTTCTTCCTCATCTTCAAAGTATGAATCGGTAGGGTTTGTCATTCACAAACTCACATTCAACCCAAAATCCATCGCCGCTCCTCTCATTATCGTTGTTCTCTCCATCCCTGCTTCATTCTTCCTCAACCCTAATCATTATGTTAAGATACTGACGTCATCATCAGGTAACCCAACCTTTGTTTTTTTCTATTCGTTTTTTCTTAGTTACCGATTGTAAATCAAACGTGTATTACTTGAAACATCTGTTCATGGTCTGTTTTTTTATGTTCTTTTTCTCAGTTATCGATTATAAGATTTGGGATCTATGGATCTGTATATGAAGATTCGAATTAAGTATAAGGTTTTACTAGGGTTTCGGTTCTGTTAGCGACGACATCTCATTTACCCGTCACTACTGCTCAGGTTTGTATCTTCTATTAGTGTGTATCCAGATTGATGGTAATTAGGGTTTTAGTGTTCAATTATATACAGGCAGAGGTTTGTGTCTGTTGTATTGTTTTTGCTTGTAAATATGGTGATTATGGTGCTAACTTTTCAATTATATACAGGCACATGTTGGTGTATGTTGAAGCATATGTTATCTTAATTCTTCTCTGTTCCCTGCATAATTGTTTTTGTTATTGTTTTACTAGCATCCTTTCTTTCCTAGAATGCATAAATTATCCCCTCTTCTTCACAGGAGTTGAAATGATTCTGAATTGCTAAACTACAAAGTTTACATCTTAAATGGAAGAAAACTTGAATATATTGTCCCTTCTTCCATAACTTTGACTTGACAAAAATGTAGTTTTGACAAATTCCCCAAATTTCAGTACGTATGTATTAACATCTCTATGGTTTTTTTTACATGATGATTTTATATGTGTTATGAAGGATGGAAGCACTTGGTCTCGGTAATTTTTAGTCTTAGTAGTTTATTGAATTTAGGGGAATTAGGTCATGGTTGATTGGGAATTTTCACCATGTTAAGTATCTATATATTAGGAACGCCAAATCTATAAGGCTTCAATCGAAATTTCATCTCATTGATCTGGTAAAAGTTTTTATTTTGTTATTTGTACTGCCATTTACTTTGATAGATGCTTGATCTCACACTTCTTGAACTCAAATTAATTCCTATAGAGGTTGCATTTGGCTACAAATTGTTGGATTTGAGATAATATTTCACTTGAAGTTTCATATTGAATTGGCATTATTGTTTTGTTTTCTGATTTTTTTAGACGTATATATTCTTTTGAACTCACATAACATCAAGTCTAACTCTCATTTGTTCATGTAATCTAAACGTATATATTCCTTTAAATTCACATACATTATTTTATTTTTCCTTTTATAACTATTTTCCGGTGGCGAAGAACCGAGATTGCATGTCGCTGTCAGTGGGACAATGCTCAAGCTTTGATCATAAAAAATGTTCAGAAGTTGCTTCTTAATCATGTAAGCATTTAGGGATTTCAAAGATTTGTTTTACGAAAATTGGTAGTGTTGTTTAGTGTTTAATATAATTGTGTTGGACGTTGTTTTTGTGTAATGTAGCTAAAGGAATGAGGCTGAAAGAGCTGGAAAACGATTTGGAGAATCAGAGAGAGTAATCGCGGTAAGGGTAAAAGTGTGATTAATATGGAATCGCTGCGATGAAATGATTTTTATTTTGTAGATTATTGTAATAAAATATTCTACTTATAATCTGTTGTATTTGCTTACTATAGGAATTGTCATTTACTAGACAATGAATTAGTGGTGATTTGAACATGAACATGAGTATTACAGTCCATAAATTTCATTTTTTAATTGGTATTATAGTCAACTTTTTTTTTTGTTAATTTTTTTTAACCAAAGTTTCTAATGTTGGTATTATTAGTGTCATTGAAAGCAAAGCAGGAGGAGGTGATGCATTTGCCATGGTACTCACCTATGCATTTGTCTTATGTACATATTTGGATAGACATGATTAAAATTTGGATTTTTTTCTATTTCTTATAATTTATTTTTAACTTAGGATCCTTTGTTCTTTAATATCTTCTTTAATATTGACATCAGGAATGAATCCCTATTTTAGTGGTGCTCATTTTCTTTGTTATTTATCCGATCAAGATGGAGTGGATCCTTTTACCCACCCAATTCATCATCATCGCAATCATCTTCTGAATCATTTCATCTTTTGGGTGTTTCTTCTTGTGATTTTTCAAAGGTACGTGTTTTATATGCCGGTCCCTTTTACCCAACCTACTAACTTTTTCATTCAACCTAATCCCGTCCTTTGATTATCTTTGGTGTTATATCAATTCATGACTATTTTAGATTTTGAATTATGATAGGATTTATTTCAGAATTCCATTTCTGATCTGGTTGATGTGGATAACATCTGGTAAATTATGAAGGAAATTCTCTAATTTGTAATTTTGGCTACTTTATTGATTGAATTGTAAAGAGTAAAGCGAGCATTGTTGTTCCTATAGTAAGCAACAAAAGATAATCAAATAATCATTAATCCTCATACTTTTACATAAGGGATAATTTCGCAAATAAACATTTGACCAAAGTCATTTGCAAAAACAAACAATAGTATGCGTCTAAACAACAGGGACGAGACACTCTTTGCGTCTAAACAACAGGGACGAGACACGTGTAAAGCCTTCAGACGCCTTAATTTTTAAGGTCCCTGCGTCTAATATTTAGACGCGAAAAAGGATTTCGTCTAAAGAACAGACTCTTAAATTAAAGAGTCTAAACCTTTTTAGACTCTTTAATTTAAAAGTCTAAACCTTTTTAGACTCTTTAATTTAAGAGTTTGTTCTTTAGACGCAATCCATTTTCGCGTCTAAAGTTAAGACGCAGAGACCTTAAAATTAAGGCGTCTGAATGCTTTACACGTGTAATCGTCTGATTGGTAGACGCAAAGAGTGTCTCGTCCCTATTGTTTAGACGCATCCTATGTTTATTTTTGCAAATTACTTTGGTCAAATGTTTATTTGTGCAATTATCCCTTTACATAATCACTTGTGGTCAACATTAATAAACTTTAGTACTATGCAAGGCTAGAAAAAGTTCAGCATCACCTAACTAATTTTAAAGACATCCATTAAGCATTAGATAACATGGCCTCTAAAGAATTTTAATACATCAATGCAGAACCAATTAACTGGTACGACATATATTTTTCTCTCATTTTGAAATTTATCAAAACTGAATGCATTTTCTCTCATTTTGAACTCTGTTTGGTGCGTTTTATCATATATTTCCAACCATTTTTGTATGGTTTTCAAATGATGTTAGGGCATTCTTTGTCAAAGGATGTTTGAGTATGGTTTGCGGAGTAGGAAACAACTTGAACAGGGCAAAACACCATATTTTGCATGGTCTATGCATTTTGGTTTTGAGGTCAATCTTCTTTCATTCTTTCTTTCTTTAATTAGCTGCTGAATTATAATGTAATATGCCAACCAAGACCAACCCATCATAGTATTTTCTATATAGTTCACTCCAACTATGTAACTTTTATAAAAACATGAATGAATCAACAAAATCTCAGAGCAATACACTACTTATTTTGACCTGAAGGAAGTCAAAACTTTGTTTTATAATATGTTTATAAGCGCGTTGTTTTGAATAGTTTTTGTTTCTCAAAGACATAGTGTATTTAGTATGGTTGTTTTTTAAACTTTTGGCCATCATGCGCGGTTGCGCGCGCATGACTGTTTTGAAACTGAATTGTGATGGGTTTAGGTTGGTTTTTGAACCTATAAAATGACATGTTATGGTATATGATGAAATCTATTTTTTGGTTTTTATAGTTAGGATTGACATATAATATGGATAAGACTCTCTCTAACGCGCCCTTATCTCCACCGCCTGTGCCACGCTGGATCCGCCCGTTGCGTTGGATATTTGTGTCCACTGATGTGAAGTCCGTGCAGATGGGCGTTGCTTTGCCTCGGTCCAAACGATGGGGTGGGCCCACTAAGTCTGGTGGCCGGCTATTCATGAAAAAGCGTAGGATTCAAAGGTATTTTTTAGAGATTTTGGAGTGGACGATGTTGACGATATCGGGTCGGATAGAGGATTTAATGAAGCGAGAAGAAGAATGTCGAATACCATGGTGGATTCGAATGGCTAGACGGTGATGAGTCAACGAGCGCGTCTGCATTTTCTGGTGGCAGAAGGACCGGTAAGCTAGGGTTTTGTCAAAGATGGTTATGTATCTGTTTGGAAGTGGAAGGTGATATAGGTGGAACAGAGATTAGGGCTAATGGGTAAATATGTGAAATGGGCTTTTTGTTTAGTTAATTAAAAAAAATTAACGGCCTTAGTTACTTAATTAAATAGGTATAATGTATTTTTAATAATTTAAGTTTTTAAATTAAAGTAAAATTGGGTGATGATAGGAAAATGTAAGGATATGTAAGGATGTATGTTGCGTTGGAGATGAAATTGAGAGTTTTTAAGGATTTGTAAGGATTTTTAAGGATTTGTAAGGATATGATGTGGCAGCTGACTGAGCAGCTAAGGGCGCGTAAGGGCTTCTCTAGCATTGGAGATAGTCTAATTGTTTTGCAATTTTATTGATTTCTCCGATTTGTATTGATAATGAGTTTCTAATGTAGCGGTTTGAACTTCGAGGACAATTATATGTGCAAATCGATGTAATTATTTATGTGTTTTACTTATCGTTTACTTCGGGCACAAAAAAAAGTGACACGTTATGTGATATTTTGGTTTATGTTATTTTTAAAGTATTAATCAAATCCGATAAAGTTATTTCATTTTATGTACATCATCTTTTCTATCATCTAAAAAACACAGATCAATCAACATTTCTTGCAGTTTATTGTTGTCGATTGTTTGAGTTTCGATAACCTTTGAGTTTATTGGATTATGGTTTTTTAGTTGAGAATATACGTTTTTGTGTATATACTTTGCTGTTATTGATAATGTATTTTCTCCAGATCTGGGTTTTTAGTTGAGGTTTTAGGGTTTCGACTTTAAACAATATCAGTCGACCTCTTGATTTAGGTTTCAATGTTTTCTGATCAAAATTCTCTGTTTTGAAACTGATTATGGATCGTGCTATTTTTTGTTTTTGAATCTGATTATAATAATTTAGGTTTCAATTTTCATGTATTGTGGTTTCATTGATTAGGTTGAAATCTGTTTATTCTTTGTTCAATGATTAGGTTCAAAACTAAACTGTATAGTGTATATCATTAGATGTTTAATAAGTTTTCCTTTTTACTCATCATGAAAATTGATATGTGCTCTTTTTTTTTTTTTTTTTAATTAAGATTGTTTTTTGGATTCATTTATTTGGCATTTCAATGTTTATGTGTTGTGGATTCATTGATTAGCCTTCAATGTTGATGTATTGAATATAATTGATTTAGGTCTCCATCTTAATGTATATTTCATTCAGTGATTATCTTTGAAATCTGTTTTCGTCGTTTTTTCTATTATATGTCTTTGTCATATAAACATTCACTTGCTGATTTGTATTTTTTTTTATTTTTTTTCTATTATAACCACTACCGTATGGGAACTCCCATGACGTGCGCAAGGATTATAGACGACCGTTCGAATGAAAAGGGCCGAATATGTTTTCCGAATATGAAGCTGCTGGTGTTTCGCTTACGGATATTGCTGTGATTGTGAAGAACCATTGTTCAAATGATGCTGCGCCAGAAGGTTAGTTTTGGTTCCATGATTTTCTTGAAAATGTATTCTCTTGACCACAATGAGCATGTTAGGTAACGGGTCAAAACAGATACATTTTAATATTGTTCAAAATATGTTGGGTTGAAGTATCAACATTTTTTAGTCTAGAACTTAATATAATTTTTTATAGTGCGATATTATGCAATTTTTTTACGGGTATATATGAATTTGCCGTAACGTTATCCATTAAAAACTATTTAAAAAATTAGAAAAAATGGAAACAGCTTTAAACTTTGAAGGTTGTTTTCTTTTCAGGTTTAGGATTCGACATTGACGAAATAATTCGACATGGAGTAAATGGGTCCCATTAAAGGTGAATACTTTTGTTTGGCGAGCGGAAATGGCACGAATAGCGACCAAAACAGCCTTGGTGAGATGGAATTTCACGTAGGCAATGGTTAATGATATAATTTATAATAAGTTATTAAGTTAGGAAATACAAATGAAAAAATGACATTCGACCATGCAACTGTTGGTTTTTTTATTTTTATTCATATTTGACATTTGTATTTCATTTGAATACCAAATTCTACAAGTTAGTGTATAAGTAAAAAAGAGTTTATAAGGCATGGGAGGTTGACTAAAATACCCCTAACATAATAGAATTGAACTAAAATGCCTTTTGTGTTATATTTATAAACCTAACAAAGTTAATGATTTGTTAAATGAGTGTATGAAAAAAAAAGAAGTCAATGGGTCAAAACGGATTGGAAACATGGCTGCAACAGAAGGATCAAGACTGATCAAAATGGCTGCACATATCAAGCAACAAAATGGGTCAACAAAACAGAAGAAGGACAGCAGCAAATGCAAAACAAATTGGCGGGACAGAAGTGAAAAGACCAAAATGCCCCTGATCAAAAGGTTACCATTATCACTTGCAAGCTAACATTGACTTATTTAAAGTCAGACAGTTCAAAAGTTAGTTACACATATATGTAAGTATGCTTTATTGTTCTTCATAAGTTTGTAATTATATAATTGAAATACGTCTTATCTTTTATGCTTTTAGGCATTATTGGTGTCGGATTTTGGCCCAAAGATCACAATAAAGATTATGGAGAGCTTGCGGGACGATATATATGCTGGAAAGCTCAAATCAGGGGCTGAAATAAAGGCAAGTGTTGTGAATGTGGTTTTTGTTTTTTGTTTTTTGTTTTGTTTTGTTTTTTTTTTTTGTGTTGGCTACTTGGGTCACTTTTGGTTGATAGGCGATGGATGCAAGGTTTCCACCATGTGAAGGGAAGGTAATTGGTTTTATCTGCTTTCCATATTATTATAATTCAGTGATTGTTTGAGCTGATCTGATCTCATCTGATCTGATATCATAAAATTAATATAGGTTTTGTTTATTGTTGTTGTAGCTATTCATGGATATTGGATAGGCTGACTTTTCAAGTCAAAACCTTTTCTGCACAATTTTAAGGTATTATTATATATGTTTTCTTTCTTATTATTACACAATTGGTTTGGTGGATGCATCTATATATGTTATTAACCCTTATTTATACTTTATATCTTTTGTGCAGACTAGAATGTTAAGAACTTATAATATTTAGTATGGAACTTTGTGATCCAGTAGGAGCTCCAAACAAACAAATGTACTTGGGAATCCTAAAACTCTGTTTTAATGATTTATACTAACCTACGCAACTGCAATGATCATGTATAGTTTTGGTTTCAAGTTATACGAATATCAATGATTTGGTCTCCAGGTATGTTGTTACTTGGAATGTCTATACTGAATTTTTTTAGCAATTTTAAACAATTTTTTGAAGCTATTTGCACCTGGAATTTCGAACGTTATCAAGAAGTTATCTAAATATTGACCGCTTTGTAAAATTTCAGGAATGGACATGATATGTGCCGAATACGAATGAAGACTTCCGATAAAAAACTGGGGATCCTTAATGTAAGTATAGTTATTATATATGCTTCCCTTTTTGTTATTTATGGTTTGTAATATGAAATATGGAGTTGGGTGATGCTTTCTTTTACTGGTTCGTTAACTTTTGATTTTGATTGCCGTGTCGTTGCATGTTAGGTTTTGTTGGTTTTTCAAATAGTCATGGGAAGGGGATGCAGACGTCGCTGGTAAGAGATGTAAGTTTCCTCAAAATAAGTGACAGTCTTCTTTGCTATATTTGTTCACAATTTTATTTAGCTTTTCACAAAACTGATGCCTTTAAAAATGTTGCAACCATGCTACCAGTTGAAAACAATATTTCTATAGCTGCCCTAAATCAAGTATCAGCGGCCAGCGTAGTACAATCTTTACAGAAATTTTTTATTTTACTTGTGGATGAACCGCGTGTTAACGCGGGCAAAAGTCATTTATATTTGGTTTCCTCTTAGGTCAGTATTGAACCAGAAAAAAAAGCCGAAGAGAATAATACGTATAGACATACCCAGGGCGGGCCGCATAATTCCATAATGGGTAACCTGATGTCCCCTGATCTGAAAGAGCATTATTGACAGGTTAAGGGTCTATTGAGGTGTTATAGATATATGGAGCAAAATCAAAGATTTGTGATATTGAAACTCCATAGAGTGCTTTCTTCAATTACATACCTATACAAGGTTCAAGTTTTGATCGATATTTGCGGAGTTGATCATCCCTCTCGAAAACGAAGATTTGGCCATGTGAAAATGATTGGTTTCTTGATTGGAGAAGAACAAGCTATGTATGTTAACATGGGTATTGTACGCAATTTATCATCCGGATGCACCATGGTGTAATGAATTTAGAGATTATTGGTTATTAAGATATTACAGGAAGATGTTAGCATGGGCAAAACTGTGTTTTTGGTTTACTTCAAGATTTTTTTGATGTGTGTATGGAATTTTTATATTCAACCTTGGATTACTCTACTATACATTTTTACATAGCTATGTCGAGATTTTAATTGAAATGGGGCAAATTACATAAGGATAGGTTTCAATGAAGTTCTACTTTAGCGCGTTACTTGATTGATAACAACCAATGCTACAGCGGAGTGGTGGAGGTGTGAGGGTTTTCTTATAACAATACATGTAGTTGACACTTAGATTTTTAACAATTCATTTTACTTTTGAAAGCCCCGTGGGTACCCACGGGGGCTCTAACCTAGTACTAAGTAATAAAATAGTTAATATATTTAAGAACCTGTGTTTTACACCGGTTCAATAAATGTAAATTTTTATGCAAATCAATAAAACAATTATATCTTTTAAAACTTGGGTATTGTAGGGGTTAGATAACCCTTTGTATTACAAAGATTAAATAAGCATAATGTAATTGATCAACTTATACTCTCGTCAGGATATTTATATTTATAGTTTGTATTACTATTTTTTAAATTACATATTTTTCTATTAGAATTATTGATTTTATTAATAAGTAAGGTAAAGATAGGCAACAAACTGCGCAGTCACATCTTTCTAAATAGAAAATCTTAATAGTCAATATATTGAAAACAAAGCCTCGGCCCTGGGGTTCGAATTTCGAAAAGTTGTTGTGAACCACCCGCTGAACTTTTGTCAAGAACCGAACCGCCTCTCGTGTCAAGGAGCCGAAAATGTCAAACACCAGATGAATGAAGACATGCTGAGTATTCTCAAAAGCTTTAGCGTACTTTTCCAACTTTAAAAAAAATGAAATTATTTGTATTTGATACACTGGCAATAAACCGCTATTTACGGAAGATGAGTCTTTTCATTTGCGTTATTTCTGTTCTTCGGCGGGCCTTTTCTTTTATAGTTTTATCCCAAAATTTCAGGCCTAATGTAGAGTAGGTTATTAACTTTTTGTTTATTTATTTACGTGTTCTTTATTTATATTTAACATATTACAATTTACAATGTTTTACTATTTTTTTTTTAAAATAGCTATCTGATTTGCTCAGTCGTGCTATTATCATTTGTAGCAATATTTTCTGATGATGATAAAAAGGTAATTTTATAGAGCTAATTAAAAGAATCAACGAAATGTATATGCATTATACTCATTGCCTCATTGGTACTCATTGGCGCAGGATATAGGGCGTCGCCCAACCACCAAATTCTCGCTTAAAAGCTCAGATTATATATTATGTATATATAATTTTTTGGTATATACAGTTTCGACCTCATTTTTTTAAAGAAAATTAGTTATATAATTCCGACCTCGGTCCGAATTTTCAAGCTACGCGGTTGATAATACTATGCAAAAGATTTTAATTTAAAATTTATAACAATCACACCATCCGATTGTAACACATATTTTCTCCTTTAATACTTTATATTGGTTTATAAAAGAAGTTAAGAAACTTATAATATTATTACTTTAACCTCAAATACTTCATCGTTACTCTTTCATCGATTCTCCTATGTTTTCATAACTTCTTTATATTCTCATAACTTCAACTATTATTCTTTAAGAACCGACCCATGGACCTTATTCCGGGTCTACCCAATGACATCGGGTTAGACTGTTTAATCCGACTACCGTACAATCACCTCCCCTCCGCCGCCTCCGTCTGCCGGAGCTGGAAGTCGGAGATTGAACTTCCGTCGTTTCGCCACCACCGGAAGTCCGCCGGAATCACCCGTCGAGTCGTAGTGATGGTGCAGTCTCGGGTTGACCCGACCCGGAACCACGGGTTGAGTAAATATTCGGTTTCACTCGTTTACCGGCTCACTGTTTACGAGCCGGAAACGGGTAAATGGAGCGGGTTACCGCCAATTCCCGGGTTTTCCGACGGGTTGCCGGTTTTTTGTCGGATAGTTCCGGTCGGGTTTAATTTAGTGGTGATGGGCGGGTTAAACCCGGAGAATTGGGAGGCTTGTAATTTGGTGTACGTGTATAGTTTTTTGTCTGCCACGTGGCGGTGTGGGGCCGATATGCCAGGGTGTAAAAGGTCGTTTTTTGGATGCGCGTCGGATAATGAGCAAAGGGTGTTTGTTGCGGGCGGACATGATAGTGAGAAGAATGCGTTGCGGTCAGCCATGGTGTATGACGTGGCGGATGATAAGTGGACCCCACTTGCTGACATGGCGAATGAGCGAGATGAGTGTAAATGTGTATTCCACCGTAGCAAGTTTTATGTGATTGGTGGGTATAGTACTTCAATGCAAGGGCGGTTTGGAAAAAGTGCTGAGGCTTTTGACGTGTTGGCGTGGCGGTGGGACCCGGTTGAAGATGAGTTTTTGGGAGGTGCCATGTGTCCGAGAACATGTGTGGACGGTGGGAATGGGGTGATGTTTATGTATCATGATGGTGCGGTGGTGGCACTTGATCGTTCCTCTAGAATGAGGACACCCGGTGATTTGAATAGCGTCCCTTGTTTAATTGAATTCGGAGGACAATTGTTGGCCGTTGGATTTTATGGGAGTAATTTGTTGTATGTCTTAGATTTGGAGAGCTCCACGTGGATAAAGTCGGAGATGCCAGAGGAATATTCCGGTCATATACAATCGGGTTGCTGTTTGGAAATATAAGAATTTTTAAAACCATCTAGATATTTAAGATTAACCATTTAGTTCTTAATATAATAGAAATACTTACACTTCAGAATTAAGCAAGTCGGGTTGAGGGTCTATTGACTGACAAAATTTTATATTGTTAAGAGTATTGTCTTGTACGTATCAGCATGAAAATTATTGTTTTTGAATGAGGGATGAACCGACCAAATATATGAGAGAAGACGGTACATTTAGTATCATACTTTTACTTTATATTATCACTTGGTTTATCATGTCACTTCTCTATATCAAAATAAACATATACTCGTTGATGATCTCCAACTCAAATGATTGGAAGGGGGTGGGAAGGTTTTCCCTTTGAGGTTTCCTGCCCGACGATCTTGAGTTCGAGTCTTGTAGTGGGCAAATTTTATTCCATTGTGTGATTGAGGTGGATCTTACCCCTCAGTGAAGCGGGTTTCACCCCTCATTCGATGACGCGGGTTTCACCCCTCATTCGAACTCGGGTGGCTTGTCTACCAATTGACAGGGTTGAAGCAACTAGATGATCTACACCTTTAAAAAAATATACTCATTTTCTCACATGAGTTTTAAATCATACTCTCTGATTATTGTGTAATGAACGGTTCATCATACCAACCCAAAAGCTCATTCATATTTGATTTATACTTACTTTGTACACATAAATGTGGTGTTCTTAACTTCTTTTCACCTGTACATATGGCCTATGTGAAATTTAGTTGTAACATTTTGACTCTATTTTTTCTATAAATCATATATTCACTTTCAAGTTTAAAAATAAATTATTCTTTAACAAAGATAGGATTAGAATAAAAGCTTATATTAGACATTTTACTTTGCTTTCATGGTGTCAAAAAGAACCTGCCAAAAGATCTTGTACATGTGTTTTTTCAGGTTAATTTTTTTTCACTCTTTCTCTGCCTTCAAGTCCCAAACGTCGACATGGGTTTTTAAGCAAATATTGAAGGTGTTTGGAAAGAACAACGGTTTCTGTATGCCCAGTGGGATGTAGAAGACACTACTAGAAAAAAGGTCTTTCATGACGCGCATTGCGCGTCATGGAAGGGTGTTTATGACACGCCAAAGAATGTCATTATAGGCATAGTCATAAAATTAATATGACATGCAGGCGCGTGTCATCTTTTAATGACACGCATTAATGACATACATTCATGACACGCATTCATGACACTCGTTTTTGACACGCTTTTTTGACACGCGCTTATGACATTCATTTTGCGTGTCATGCTTTTTTTTTACCTACAAAAAAAATTTACTACATATATTATTAATAACCTGCTGATTTCCTATAATAACCTGGATTAGTGCACTAATAAGCTACAAAATCAATAAATTTCCCCATAATAATATGCATATATTATATATACCAAAAACCCATTACAATATAAGCATTTGTCGATTTCTACAAGTATTAAATGGTTACAAAAATATTGTGTCAATAAATTACGTTGTCTAGACTAAAAAATACGGATCACTTGAAAATGAAGGTTGCTACATATCCTGACCATTCTTCACGAATGGCATTCATATCCGCATCCGTGTAACTTCTACTCCTCCCCTAACCTGAAACAACAATAAACCATAATAATTGAGGACGAAGTTAAAACAAAATATAGTAGAGGCAATGTTGACATAAGAATTTGACTGTTAGTCCAAATGCCTATCATTAAGCTCACATAAGTCAAAGTAATTGAAGAACTTGTTGAAAACTGAGATGGGTATTAACAAATAACAATTGTTAACTAGTTTTATACCCGTCCGTTAGACGGGTAGTATAACAAAATGACACAAACACAATTGTGTTATACCATTCATAAGTTCGATCTCTTTGTAGACCATCTATGACATTGAATCTTGGTTAGTGACCCGGGTAGCCAAAAAGTAGCCTTTATTACTATAATAAAGCAAAGGTTAAGTATGGAACTATAGTAGTCATTTAGCCATAAATTCAAGGGATTCACTTCTTAGATCAATAAACTAAATAGATTTACAAAATAAAAAATATGGCAAGAGATACAGGTAAGAGTCCACTGACCTTTGAGGTATGTAACCTTGTTTCTCGGGTAATATTAAATTTTGATTTTCATTATCTGGAAGCCATGATAAGGTCTGATCCTCTTGGTTACTGGCCATCATCATAGGTAAATGCAACCCATTTTGGAACTGTAATGCAATATTTATGTAAATAATATCTTCTAAAATTATGATGTATTGATCTACAAAAAGTTTCACAAAGTTATATTACCTGGTTTGTACAATCTATCGGCATAAGCTTTTGCTGTCCAAAATTGTCCTGCCAAGAGCCATTTGTTACCAATTATTGGCAGAGTATCGATCATTACATATGAACTAATAAAGTGATTGAGAACAATCTTTACTAATGATTAGAGATTATTTCAACCCATTTACATATGAATGAGCGGATTTGGTGGTTTTCTAATTTCTAACGGTCAAAATTCACTAGAAATGTGTTTCCAACGCATACGCTTACTAAATCTTTTATTCAAAGAGTTAGATTGTTGGTCCAATTACATACTATTTGTAATCATATTTCATGCAAGCTATTTATTAGAAGTTGAGAAAAAAGTGTTGTGGTTTTACGCAAGTCGTTTCAACTCTTAGAGAAAGATTACACGTTTTGACCCGTTACTCAACATGTTCCCCTTTCCCTACATGATACATCTATAATGATTCCAAATTGTTCTACCATTGTGCATATCATACCTTGTGTATACGAAATTACGAATGCGTTCAAGTGATTCCCTTAATGAATCCTCCATTTGCTTAAGATGTTCAATATTATCGATCTTGTCAGGATTACTCCAATAACTAATCGAAAGGATGCAGGAAAAAGTGTAGGAAAATAAAAATATTATTGACGTTTAAAAAACATACATAAAATCTTTTGAACGTGTTTTGTACATAGAATAATTAACACATGAAACCAAGATTTTAGATTAAAATCAAACAATATCATAACCAAAGGTTTCAAAGTACCTTAGTCGCTTATGTACGTCATCAAGTTGAGACCGCAACATCATTGCTTGGTTGGTTAAATCCTGAAAACATTCTCAACTCTTAAAAAAATATTCTTTTAGTTCAATTCTAAATTTCGAATGAAATTACAAGATATAAATAAGTTCGGGATAAGTATCAAGTTAACTCAGCCGATTGACTACTGCAAACAGAACCAAACCAAATGAAACCAATATCAGATGTTGCATCACAATAGAATAAAAAAAAAAGGATGTAGAAAATCTACAAGAATTATCAACAACCTTGCACCCGCGAACTCGCAAAGTCTTGTAAATTTACATCATGGTCCAGCTTCTTGAACGCTTTCTTCAAAGCCTGTATATGCTCAAACGATCAACAAACAAAGTCATTAAAAATTTAGTTTGACATGGAATTTAAGGCCCGTCTTACTTCAAGGCTCTCCAATTTCCTGTTCAAGTAGAATGAGAAATAATCAGTCATAATAGTGTTCAAAATTTAAACTGTTTAAATTAAAACAAAAGTTGGGATCACATCATCACAATCAAGAAACAAAGTAAGCACCTTTTTGCTCTTGTGGCGTTTCGCAATAACCTCATCAATATTGCTGAAAGAAGTTAGTTTGCACAATTCACATTAACTTCTTATCTTAACATGATTAGAGACGTCAATTCCAACCCATTTACATACAAACGGGTCAATTCATATTATGTTTTATTTCTAAACGGTCAAACAGGTAAAAGGTAGCGTTGTCAAAGTTTTCGCAAATCCATCCTACATTTAAAACCGATTTTTGTATCGACCACCGCCATAACCATAAGCGTGCAGAAACTAACAACGGCAAAACATTCGTAGATGTGGCGAAAGGCTATATGACATGTATCACCGTACGACTAAACAGTTGCCACTAACAAAGCACAATAACACAAATCGTCTACGTATCATTAACAAACACGTAAACTCGCGCAGCTATAATCGATAAAAATACAAACCTTATTGTCTTTTCAAATAATCTAAATGTGCAGCCCCTAATATAATTAAAATCCACATTACATAATCAAGATTCTTAACATCAAGTATTTTCAGCAACAATACTAATCATCTTGAATAAAGCATTCTAATGAAGGGGCAACTTATCGAACATTTGGTGGGCATAAATGTACAGATCAAGAAGTTAACAAATGGTTGAGATAAGTTAGTTACCCATTGAATCTGTTATGAAAGTGCATTGAAATTAAGATGCAATTGATGAACCCATGTGAGTGGTTAGCTTGATTTGTTCCGAAATTAGTTGGTTCGAATGAAATAAGGGTCAGCAAAATATAAGTTGTAAGAAACCAATCTGAAATATGAGTAACATAAAAACCTTTCAAAATCAAAAGTGAAAGTAAATTTAGAGTTTTGAAGTCCAATAGTCAAAGATAAAACTGAATTCAAGTATCATGAAGAATGTTAAGACAAAGTTAAATAAAAATCGATCTGTAACTTCACTGTCGAATAATCCCGGGGAAACATACCTGCAACCAAGCTTCATAGAGCCTTACTTATCATCTAAAGAATCTGAGACACTTGTATTAAATTCACATAAATTACCAAAATTACCATGAAATTAGTTCAAGCATGGTACAGCTCCCGTCAGCTGCTATGTAGTCGCCGCCACGGTTGGTCGTTGGTACCGGGTAAATGACGCACTCCACCACCGTAGTCTCCAAGCCCCATAACAACAGAAAAATTAGGGCTCAGAAGCATTTGATAAGAGAAGCAGCAAGGCGGCGAGCCAAACCGGAACCGACCTGAGAAGAAGAAGAAGAACGACGGAAAGGGCTGATGGAAACCCAAAAAGAAAAGCCGATGAAGACATACCTGAGTGGCGCTTCGTCTCTGTTGATGTCATCGTGTCTCCATGACGTTGACTACTTGTGGTAGTAGCGAGTATGGCGGTGACGGCGATGATGGCTGTGACGGCGGCTACGGCGACGACTTGGGGCAAGTGCAACCTCTCTCTGGATTTGGGGCGGTGATGGAGTCGTAGGGGAGATGCATAGGAAATGAAGAGGAAGAATCGAGAAGGTTGTACCAATAAAGAACGTATAAAAAGACAAAGCATAAAAGACTTGTACCTGAAAGTACAAAAAAGAATGCATAAAAGGCTTGATAAATGTGTGTATATATATATATAATATCTATACATCTAATAAAACAAAGTCCATGAGGACACTTGGCACTCCCACATTCATCCTCCAATTACATAGCCAATCAACTAATGCCAAGTGTCCCCATTGTGAGAATTTATAAAATTTTTCTTTTTCTTAAAAATTAAAATACAGAAAATATATAAGCATAAAAAAAAACCGGACATAACATAATCATATTATCATCGACGGCTCCTTCCAAAGCGAAACCCTAATCAGGGCGATTCATACTAATCCTTCATCTCCAATCCAAGGTAATCTCTATTTCATTCTTATTTCATTGAATCCATCTTGATCTATCCTTTTCTCTGTGTTTTTTTTCGTTTTTTTCTCATATCTTTGTCGATTAAAGGTTTTTTTCCCTGTTTTCATTGTATTTGATTATTTATCTTTCGATTTGTGTGTTATGTTACGACAAAGAAAACCTTGGATCGCCCTTGATTAGGGTTCTTGATTGTTTGATTAGGGTTCTTGAATGGATATGGATGGACTCGGACACTGATTTTTGTTGATTTGGCATTGATGATGTTAGGTCAAAGTTAGGTTTTCACAAGATTAGATTCATGTTGTTTTGATGCAAGTTTGTATGAACATTGTGAATCTGACTCGATTGTATAAAGATTTCGATTTGGGGTTTTCAATTTAAGTTTTTCACTAATTCTACTTTCAGCGACATTAATCTGTTTTCAAAAATTAAGAGGTTTTAAAATTTTTCAGATTTGTCATTTATGTATTCATCTAATGATGCAATTTTAGTTATATGAATTCATGTTTTAATTTGTTTTTACTGATAATACAGGTGGTTTATAGGTCGTCTCAGAATGGTGTCCGGATTTTGGGTCAAATCAGAGGGCAAAGGACGTCTATGTATGGTAAGCGACCTTTGTTATGCGTAAAAAATCCGTTGGTTGTTAATATATGTTCATTGATCAGTGCACAGTCTTTGATATGTATCATAAATCATTCAACAAATTTATTTGTTGGATTTCAGTTTATCGTCATAAATTTGCTCATCGGATGGAGAACACCAAACTGAAAATCCAATACATTATATTATAATCAACTGTTTTTGGTATTGATTTGTAGGCCTTGCCTGGCGAATATAAAGAATGGATTACGAAGTATGGCTTCCCTACTGGCATGACCAGAATTCATACTTTAGATGAGAGATCATTTGAAGTTAAAGTCATGAATATAGCTGGGAAATGGTTTTTTTACAACGGCTGGAAGCATATGATAACCACGCTAAATTACCCAAGTGGTTGTAACTTTGTTTTTGAGTTCGAAGAAATGCTCAACTGTTTTAATATGTACACTTTTCATCAGGATGCCATAGCTGCACGAGGCAAGTATTTCTACTGCAAACTTGATGACCCACTCAGTGATGTGAATCGCCTGGTATGTTTTTTAACTGCTGTGTAGAACCATGACATAACGCATTAAATAAATTAATATGTAGTAATGTTTCAACATTGTTTTTCAACTTTCCAGCATATAAGTTGCTTCGTTCATCATGGTTTGTACAATCGAAACCCTCCAATGGAACCGATTATGGTTAGCTCATTTCCAGGTAATGTCATGTATATAATTATTTGTTAGATAATGATTTACCAATAAATGATAGTTTTTTAAATCTTGATGTTCATAATGATAACAGTTATTACATATTCATCTCTCTTGCAGGGCATGTTTTCTGGATACAGCTTGAATACGATGGTGATGAGATTTTCATTACCCAGGGATGGCCGTACATGAAACAGAGGTTTAAGATAACAAAAGATCATCTGATGGTCTTTGAAATTTACAACGAGGTTTGTTTGTCGATTCTAAATTTCAATAAATATCATTAATTTTCTTTGAAATTTACATCATTAATTTGTACACTTTTCATGTTTTTCATTGTAAAACTTAACAGAAAACATTGGAGTTGTCCATCTTTGAGAAAAACAAGCTGACCCTGCCTCCCGAGTTGTGGGAGGATGTTGAACAGCCCGAGGATGATCACCATAATGATGAGGAAATAATTGTTGTTTCCGATGATAATGGAGAAGAGGAATCAGATGGAGATGATATGGAAGCTGAGGATGATGAATCTGAATCGGATGAAGATGTATCTGATATAGAAGATTGGGCCGTTCCGGTTGTGTTTGTGGTTGACAAGAATTTTGTAAGTCTTATATGTTAAAGCAATATATTATAATCATATTGATGCTAAATAAACCTTTTTTTAACAAATTTCATGTATGGTTATTGTTTTAGCGGATGAAGACACAATGGGCGAAGGCCAATGGCTTGAACAGGTCGCGGTCATTGACAATTAAGGATGGTGAGCAAAATAGTTGGGGTGTTTCTGTTGGTATTGAAGACAGGGGATCTAGTAAGCGTTACTACATCAAAGGTATGTCTGTGTTTGTTGCTGATATGGATTTGCAGGCTGGTGATCAGGTGCATTTCCGTTGGTTTGAAAAACGAGGTCTGTTCAAGCTCTCTAAAGTAGTTAGGGTTGATGGTAATTAGTTATCTTACTGGTGGTAGTTTTTTGGATCTGAATCACATACTTTTGCTCCTAAGTGGTGGTGGTTTTTTGATCAATATAGTGGTTGTGGGTAACTCTTAGCACCTTGGTTATGGTGGTTTTTGGGATGATGATTAATGTTAGTGGTCACATACATTGATGTGTTTTTTGTGTTGATATGTCTTTTGAAAAATATATTTGTGATATGGTTTGTGTTTAAGACATATGATCTTCTACTTCAAAATGCTTTGTTTGATCACGGTGTAGGAGCCGAAAATGGGTGAATGGAGCGGGTTACTGCCAATCCTGGTTTTCTGACGGGTTGCCGTTTTTTTTGTCGGATAGTTCTGGTCAGATTTAATTTAGTGGTGATGGGCGGGTTAAACCCTGGAGAATTGGGAGGCTTGTAATTTAGTGTACGTGTAAAGTTTTTGGTCTGCCATGTGGCAGTGTAGGGCTGATATGCCAGAGTGTAAAAGGCCATTTTTTGGGTGTGCGTGAGTGCGTCAAATAATGATGGGAAGGTGTTTGTAACGGGCGGACATGATAGTGAGAAGAATGCGTTGCGGTCGGCGATGGTGTATGACGTGGTGGATGATAAGTGGACCTCACTTGCCGACATGGCATGTGAGTGGGACGAGTGCAAAGGTCTATTCCACCGTGGCAAGTTTTATGTGATTGGTGGGTATAGTACTTCAATGCAAGGACAGTTTGTTAAAAGCACAGAAACTTTTGACCCGTTAACTTGGTGGTGGGACCCGGCTGATAATGAGTTTTTAGGACATGCCATATGTTTGAGAACATGTGTGGACGGTGGGAATGGGGTGATGTATATGTATCATGATGGTGCGGTGGTGGCACTTGATCGTTCCTGTAGAATGAGGATACCAGTTATATGAATAATGTCCCTTGTTTAATTGAATGTGGTGGACAATTGTTGGCCGTTGGATTTTACAGGAGTAGTTTGGTGTACGTCTTAGATTTGGAGAGCTCCACGTGGATAAAGCCGAAGATGCCAGAGGAATATTCCGGTCATATACAATCGGGTTGCTGTTTGGAAGTATAAGAAAATAAGAGGCCATGAAATAGTTTTTAAAAACAACCTAAATATTTAAGATTAACCATTTAGTTCTTAATATAATGGAAATAATTATACTTCAAAATTAAGCAAGTCAGTTAAAGGGTCTACTGATTGACAAATTTATTTATATTATTAAGACTATTGTATTGAACATTTTTTTATATTATTAAAGTATTGTATTGATGTATCCGCATGAGAAATATTATTTTTGAATGAGGGAGGGGCCGACCAGGTATATGAGAGAAGACAGTATGTTTAGTATCATACTTTTATTTTATATTAGGGAAATTGGATTTTAACACCATAAACTATTGACAATTGGCCGCTGACGCACTGAACTACAAAATTGAACAACATCGCACTGTACTTTCAACTTATTGGCCTGTATCACCCTCAGACTAACCATGGTTAATTTTTGCTGACGTGGCATGGTGACGCGTCCATTTTTGCTGATGTGGCATGGGAAATAAGCTGACGTGGCATGGACACATCACCTACCACGTCAGCAAAATGGACACGTCACAATGCCACGTCAGCAAAAATTAACCATGGTTAGTCTGAGGGTGATACAGGCCAATAAGTTGAAAGTACAGTGCGGTGTTGTTCAATTTTGTAGTTCAGTGCGTCAGCGGCCAATTGTCAATAGCTCAGGATGTTAAAATCCAATTTCCCTTTATATTATAACTAGGCTTGTCATGTCACTTAGCTTTATCAAAGTAAACATCTACTTTTTTCTCACACGAGTTTTATATGATAATCTGATTGTTGTATTACTGATTATTTGTGATTTTGTGTAATGAACGGTTCATCATACCAACTCAAAATGTTATTCATACTTGAATTGTTCATTTATTCTTACTTAACTACGCATTATTCTTACTTAAGTATGCATAACTCTGGAGTTCTTTTCACCTGTACGGCCTATGTGAGATTCAGTCGTAACAATTTGAGTCTTTCTTTTTTTTTTAAATCATAAACTCACTTTAGAATACAAATTATTCTTTAACAAAGACAAGATGTTTTACATTGCTTTCATGGTTTCAAAAAGAACCTGCCAAAATATTTTGTACATGTGCTTTTTCAAGTACATTTTCTTCACATTTTCTCTGCCTTCAAGTCCCAAACGTCGTCGTTCCGATGGGTTTTTAAGCAAATACTGAAGGTGTTTGGAAAGAACAGCTATTCCTGAATGCCCAGTGGGGTGTAGAAGACCACTCACATTGTGTGCAACAATCTCTTTTGTACCTCCTGCATTTGTTCCTAGCACCTAATCAACAACACACAAGGCTATAACATTTTTATAACAAAAAAAAAACATACATTTTTATTAACTGAAAAAAATGAACAATACATAAGAAACATGACATGGATTTATCATACCGGAATACCATTAGCCATCGCTTCGATTGTCACTCTTCCAAATGTTTCTCCAATCCCCTGCGCTCATATAGTCAGTCAAAATTTACTTTTCATTTGGGATGTTTCGGGATTTTTGTTTCGACAACTTATCTGCTTAACGTGTTACTAAAAGCTGATAAGACTCATGTCGAAACAATAAAAACGAATGTCCTAACTACAAAGTAGAGGTGGCAATCGACAATCGTTCAATGCAAAACAGAACATTTTTAGCATAGGTTGGCCACAACACATTTTTCGCACCTTTTAAAAATTATATAAGTAGCTTTTACTTTTTTTTAATACTCAATAAGTCATTTTCATTCCATAACTGAGAAAATTGCATCAAGCATGTGTTAGAATAAGCTTTTAGGCAACTTTAAACCCACTTGACGCATTTTAGTTAACTCGTTTGAGATAAAAACACAAAGCACAACTTATAAGTAAACATAACGCGTAGTAAACGTGATACCTGGGAATTTATAACATAGACATCAGCTGCAGAATAAAGCGAGGCAACCCGTGTCGTTGCAGGAGTCCATATAACTGAATTTTGCAAATCTGAATGATTTGACAAGAAACCGAGAAGTGATTTGACGTAAACTACCTTATTACTCTTGGATCCAACTGAACCGATCAGAAGCTTAATATCGCTCCCCTTCTTATCTTGATTATCATCAATCATTCCACCAGGTTTTCGATTAGTTGCTAGGTGCATTGATTTAAGCAGCAGTAAATGACCCTTTCCAGGGTTTATACTACTTAATGCCATAACGAGCATATCGCTATCTTTTACTCCCATTTCGTCTCTGACTAATTTCCTTAACAAAAGTCTTTTTTCAAGCATTTTTTCGACGGTGAATGCAGGGGTATTTAGCGAACACGAAATGCCAGCTACGAAAGCTAGTTCATCATTGACTGAGAGGGGAACTAGCGAGGGTGCGGATTTGAATTTAATATTTTCTTCTGCACACCAACCCATCCATTGCTTAGATTGTGATTCAGAAAGAAATATTAATGTTTTTACACGGTTAAGCACAAGCTTAGATCGATCAAAATACTCTCGTCGATTTTCCATTATCCACCATATGAGTCGATGTGATCCTGCCGCTGAGTGATCAAGATACTGTTCTGTTATCATTTAACTAACTGTCAAGAAAGTTACTATATCACAAAAAAAAAAAAAAAAAAAAAAAAAACCTCTCACCAATCCATGATGCACATACAGCTGAACCTGCTATAACAAGATCTGCCTTCATGGCAGCCTTAAAACTGAGCTTATCTTTATCTTCAAGAACTTTGATTTTCTTTCTAGCAAGTTCCGGAAGCAACCCACCCTTTCGGCTAAGTGCAACAACCGAAACTGTGCCTCCACAACTCAAAATCTCTGAAGCCAGCTCCATCATCGAAAGTGGAGCTCCGGTCATTGAAAGCTCATGGAATACAAGAACAATTTTTTTGGACCAAACAAGCCGAGCAAATTGACTTTTTCTATCGCATGTTCCTGATCTATTTGCAGGACTCCATCCCACAACTCTGTCTTCAAGTGAACCAAATGGGCCAACTAGCATCCCATACGTAGCGTTTGTTCGGGGAATTTCTTCTTGAACTTCAATTTCATTACTATGTTCAGTATGCATAAGTTTTTTCTTATTACCACGTTTGGCACGAGAACTAGAACCAGAACCAGAACCAGAACCAGAACCGCGTCTAGATCTTTTGCTCCTTTTCTTCAAAGATAAAGTACTATGCCGCATACCACGACTGCCACTCGTTTCCATAATCAAATCCATCTTCTTTACATCAGACTGATTGGCATTGATCTTAACATCATCAAATGTCAACACCCTGCTGATATTGATCTCACTCACACTCAACTCGTTGTCATCACCATGGGCCCACATTGACTGGATACAAAATCCAGCATAAGCCCAAAGAGTGATCAAAAGCAACCAAAGCACTATTCTATTGCTTCTAAAACAGTTAGTATTGAATCCATTGGTTCTCTCAACCCTTCTAGATTTACCTGATGATATCGATTGTAACACCGGCCGTGATGAATCTGTCCCTAAGTTTCTATGCACATCTGTTGGATATTGTTCATCCATGTCCTCTTTTAAATGATTTAAAACATCATAAAATCATGGCACATCATTCCTTACATATCATAGAGTTGCATCCTAATTGGTATATAATTAAACAGCTTCAATAGATTACTCATATACAGATCATAGAGTTGCATCCTACACAATTGAATACACATTTCAAACTTAAATGTTTCGGAAATACAACTTAAGAATCAATATATATGGGCTTGTAAACGAACTGAACGAGCACAAACAATTAAACGAACACTTTTTCTTGTTCATGTTCGCTCGTTAAGAAAATGAACATGTCCGTGTTGGTTTATCTTCGCTTGGTAACATTCTAAACACATAGTTCATGAGCATAAACTAACACAATATGAACAAATATAAATGAACTTTGTATTTAAAATATAAAAATAAACACACACATGTATATTATATTGAATTTTTGTATTACCATTTAAACGTGCGTAAATCAATGAACACATATAAACAAATAAAACATGTGTTTACGTTTGTTCATTTAATTACAAGAACAAGAAAATAAATGAACTTCCCACCAAACCGTTCACTGAAAGTTCTGTTCATTTACATACCTAAGTATATACTGTTTCACACAAAATGATATGAAAATAGTTGCACCTGATTTCGTCGGGAAGCAAATTGGAGTTGATCGCTAGTCAACTCGCGCTTCAATTTACAAAAACAAAGTCAACAACAGTTTGATTCATGAATTGTCACAGACCGTTGAAAAGTTGTTATAGATCGCTGAAGCTGATGCAAGCAGAACTTTAACTTATCAACGGATGAACAATGTGACTTCAATGCTCTGAGAATATTAGAAGCAGCTCGTAATTCACAGCAACAGGATGAACAACAATAAGAAAAGATGTATAACAAGTGGATATGGTATCCATTGACTTTAAATCTAATACCCATAAAGCCTTCTACTTGCATATAAAAAAAGAATTTCATTTTTATATTGATGCATGGAACTTGAGTTATATGAATCAAAAACTAACATGTGTTGTTATTTTTCGTTAGACTTAGTTATAATTTGTTTTTTTTACAGTTTTAACTTTTAAATAATTTGCTGTCAACATTTTATTTTATTTTCTATTAGAACGGAAGTTGATACGTCTTTGTCACAATCAACAACCCAACCAACTTAGTGGAGGTTGCTTCTTGATGTTGATAGCATATTATTATTATTAGTAATATTGTCTATGTGCAAAATAAATTTTGGTATCATGTTATGATTTATGATGATCAAATATAAGTTATTTTAATTGTAGTTATTATTTTACATGTTTTATAGATGTTTGATATTTCGATAGATACTCATTCCACGTAATAAACATACCATCTTTCTTTTCCAATTGTTAAGAAAATATTTTACTCTTCTTTTCTTTCCTTTAGAAAACTCGGAAACATAGCGTAAGTGTGAATATTAAATGATCTAGTGGGACGTTTAAAGTAAAAAAGACGAATGTCACAAAAGAATCTTACAGTTAAGAGTAAACTAATTCATATGTATTATATTGTTAGTTGTTATTTAAGAAAAACAAGGTCAAACATCTCAATAATGCAATGTCTAAATTATTTGAAAACAAAGTCAAAGCATCTCAATATGAGTTTAGGTAGCGGTTCATTTAAGTTTATCGCTTGATTATTAGCCAACTCCACTAGGATAAACAGAAGTTGCTTCATCATATCCGCAGTTCAATTGGCAATGACTGCTTCTTCATACACATGATATGCAATGGGCACATTTAAGCTTCTTGATTTTTATAATAAGCATGTAGCAAGGAAGAGTCTGTTTGGTGAATCTGAGTGAATAACTACTCAATGCAAGAGCCTTAATAGATAGATGACACTTTTGCAAGTGCTCCCGATGGATCCAAATTCCAAAAGCCATTCAACTAAAAGACTATCACAACATCACATATGAAAAACATGTGTATATATAGACACACTCATCGGCGGAACCAGAGGAGGGTCAAGGGGGTATGTTGACCCTTCGGCCGGCCAAACTGTATGTTAATCGGAATGCTTAACCAATAAGCTTTCTTTAACTTTGACCCTCTAAACTGCATTTTTGTAAACCTTTAAATCTGAAAGAAAAGAACGTAAGTACAACTTCTAGTGTCTTCCGGCATCCACTTTCTTATCGGTGAGACCATACCCTTTGATGTGAGATGGGAGAAAAGGAGGAGGAAGATGGTGAATGTAATATGGTTTGAAGATATGGGCTAAAAACATGGGAAAATTAGTTTTTAAGTTTGTGAAAACCGTTTCCGAATCATATACTTGTACTAGTTACAGGATAATGGAAATCAATAACTTGGAAGTTCTGACCAAAAAGTTCAAGATCAGGGCCGTCCCTGAGAATTCAAGTGCCCGGGCCGAGCCGTGAAATATGTGCCCCTTAATTTTAGATTTTAACGAAATAAATAATGAACGTTCGGTTCGTTTACAGGCCTAATCAAAACCAACAATAAAATAAGAGGATAAGGGATTACTTTACTTTTTAGTTATTGTTAATCTTAAAAAAAATATGATGACACCACTATCGGCGTTTTGTTTTTCTTTATACATTGGCATATTCTAATACTCCTCTGTAATACCTCCATCATTTTCTAGTATTTACACTACGCCATCATCCTCCTCAAAACAACCCCTTTTATACCATGTAAAACCAACACTATGCACAGATCATTAAGATTTTTTCCGATTGAATTATATTCTACTGTTCACCACCGTCGCCGGTCACAGTGCCCCCTTAGAAATTAGGCCCGGGCCGGGAGTCCTCCCCGCACCCCCTCACAACCGGCCTTGTTCAAGATTAGGCTAAGATATTTCAACTAGATTTTGTTTCTCATATTTATGTGGTCTTGTTGCTAGGAGCAATTTATAGTAGGTGAAGAAACAACGAGTATAACAGATGGTATAAGGCAGGGTGATATATGGGGTAACGACTCATGTTCGCAGCAGGGTATAATCCTTAGCTCACAACGATGGTTGGTCTATGGTTGTATACACAAATGGCGAGCAATCATACACAATAGACAAGGGTATAAGTGGTTCGATCTTGTAAGATCTACGTCCACTGGAAAAAGTGATCTTTATTGATGAATAATGTAAATCACAATACAAGTGGAGATACAAGTGTATTAGTTCTTATTGGCTGGTTTTCAACGTCCTTAGAAAGGAGGTCAAGTCCTCCTTTTATAGGAGATGTATGGGCTAAGGACCTTCGAGCCCATCCATCATCAATGGGCCGGGCTCTAAGGATCGGGCCGGCCGGTTGACAGGCCCACCTAGTCGGATTCTAACCTTTAGTTAGATAAAGTGATCCAAGTTGAGGAGGGCTTCTTTCGATTGGACCACGTGTCGCCTCGTGGTTGGTTGGCCGGGAGGTGCTTTGCCCTCCACACACGTGGCGTGTTGTGGATGGTCGGCAGGGGTGTCAGTTGTCAGGCGGCTGACCACTTGGCAGCTGACACCTGACGGGAGGAAGCAAGTTGGATTCCAAGGGGGATGTTCTCGGTTGCCGCCAACTGGTGCCTCCGCGCCTTTGGCGCTGGTGTGCCTTTGGAAGTAATATTTCCGGTGGGGAGTAGGGTGCGCCTAAAAAGCGGTACCCTACCCCTTCAAGTCCCCCAAGTCCAGGGTGTCTCCTGGTCTTGCTTAGAGAGCTGGTGGGGCGCTGGACTAAAATGTGTCTTTTGTGGTGTTTGAAACTTTTATTTTGAGCGAAAGAGTGCGCGTTGCAACTCTTGTGACATGTGGAAAGATATTGGCGTCCCATTATCTTTGTACATGGCTCTTTTTTATAAAAGTGTTGCCAAGTTAAGAGTTTGGCGCGAGTGAAAATATTTTTTGCAAAGTACGTTTTTCAACGCTTTGTGTTGACCCAGCGCCAAGTGATGACGTGGCGGTCTGGGTGTTGGAAAGTAAAATCCTGCGGAGAACGTCTTTTGAATTTTACGTCAACCCAGCGCCAAGTGATGACGTGGCAGTCTGGGTGTTGGAAAGTAAAATCCGGCGGAGAACGTCTTTTGAATTTTACGTCAACCCAGCGCCAAGTGATGACGTGGCAGTCTGGGTGTTGGAAAGTAAAATCCGGCGGAGAACGTCTTTTGGATTTTACGTCAACCAATCGCCGAGTAATGACCATCGCCAAGTGATGACGTGGCAGTCATAATGACATGGCATTGATGGTGTATTAAATATGTTCCCTTTGTAATTAATTTTGAAATTTGAAGGGTTTCCTTGGATTTAGGAAACGTGCTTCGGAAGATGAGACGGTTTGGTGGACGTGTCAGAGTGCAGAAAGGATGTCTGCACATTTGGCCGTCACGTCAGCATGTGGGTGGGAAGTTATCCACCGTGTGTCAGGCGAGTGGCCGCCCACTCGCGCGAGTGGTGCAGTTGTCAGTCTGATTGCTGACGTTGGGCAGGTGGGAAATCGCCCTTTTGGCAGACGTGTGGCATCACGTGCTGATGAGTAACTGCTCATCCAGCTGTTGTGCCACGTGTAGCGTCCAGATGTGTCCTTCCCTGGCAAGATGAAAGGTCTTCTGCCAGCTGTTCCTGTTCGCATTAAATGCGATGGGTATAAATACCCGAGGAGCCTTTTGGAGTTTCTTCCTATCATTCTCTCGAACCGTTTTCTTCTTTTCCTCTCTGAAAAATCTTCATCTTCTCCGGTGAAGCTTCAAGTTTTCCGGTGTCCTTTTTAAAAAATTTCTTTTTTCTTTCTCAAATACTTGTCATTATGTCTGAGGGTTCTGATGTTGGGGGCAACCCTGGTAAGGCCACCGAAAAGGCCAAGAAGCTGATTCAAAATACCAACTGTAAGTGGGGTGAGAAGAGTTTTGCTAAGTTTGTGAAGGCCATGGAGTTTGATCCTTCATGGGAGGTTGAGTTGCCGTCCAACAAAGGTACTGCTTTGGCTCCTCCTACCGGAAAGATGAGCCTGTATGGGGCCCATCTTGCCCTTTGTGGGTTTCGGCTACCTGCTACGAAGTTCCAGGTGGACACCCTGGTGAAGTATGGCGTCCATGTTACCCAGGTTAGTGGGTTTGGGATGCTTCGACTGGTGCACTTTGAAGCCTGTTGCCGTGCTTTGGATATTGAACCGTCGTTTGAACGGTTTAATGTCTTTTATGTGCTGAACATGGAGGGTTCCTGGTTCAATTTTGTCCCTCGTCCTCAAGTGTCTCCCTGTGGGACCACTGCTCTGAAGTCCCTTCATGACTGGAAAGAGAAGTTTTTCTATGTCAAGAGGGGGGTGATTCCGGTGGACATGCCGTGGAAAGTTGTTGCTGAGCGTCAAAAGGTGGGTGATCACCCTGTGATGGAGGGTTTTAGGGACCAGGAGTGGTTTAAAGAGCTGGTGGCCCGTGCTTCCCCGTTTGATACGGGTATGTGTTCTGAAGCCATGTTGGCTTTACTGGGTATGAGCAGGGTGCAGATCGTTCAAGGGAAAGAGCCGGTGATTACAACCCCTGGTAAGCTTTTTATGGGTCTTTTAACCGTTTCGTCTTTTGATGCCTAGTAACTGATTTATCTTTTTTGACTCAGGGATGTCAAAGTTTGATGCGTTCTTGCTGAGAGACAAGGCGCCGTTAGAATGGAGAGATCCTGCGGCGGGTAGGATGTCCGTGATTGACGAGATGGTGGATCGTTTTTATTTTCCCTACCTGGAATTCAAGCCTACCGTCCTCCTTTTTTCACGTGAGCATCCTATAAATCCTGATCCTTTAACCTCTATTCCGCATGCAAGGGTAAACCCTTTTTTTGTTGTTTCCTCTGATGAGGAATCCACGGGGTCTTCTGTAGAAACGGTGGATCCATTGCCTCCGCGTGGTCGTAAAAAGAGTGTGCCGCGCTTTCATAAGCATAAGGTGTTATCCCAAGCTAAATCTGCGCCTTTGAGTGTAGGTGGTGAAGGGCCTCTTTTTGGTCAGCGCGAAAGGCGTACGGAGTCTTCTTCCTCCGCCCCAGAAGATGATGCTGCTGAGAGTCCGCTGAAGAAAAAGCGGAAGATAGGCAAGGTTGGGAAGTCTGGGACTTCGAAGTCAGGCGGGGCCGGGCCCGCGCCTTTTTCTCTGGAGATTAGTCCTCCGCCTGAGTGTCGTCCCCTGATCCAGAAGACGCTGAAGAAGGTTACTAGTAAGTGTTCTGCCTTTTTCCTTTCTCGTTTGTATATTGATGCATATTTCTAAGTGTTTTGTATTCTGTTGCAGTTGTCTCTCCGCGAGGTCCGACTTCCTCCCCTGAACCGAGTGAGGCTGAAGCTGCCAAGAAAAAGTGGGAGGAGGAGGAGGAGGCGGCGAGAGCTCGGGCGGAGAAAAAGGCAGCCGAGGCCGAGAAGCGGGCCAATGAGGCTGCCGCCAAGAAGGCCGAGGAGGAGAGAGTGGCAGCGGAGAAGCTGCGTCTGGTGGAGTTGGAGAAGAAGGCAGAGACTGAGAGGTTGGCAGCTGAGAAGCTGCGTGTTGAGAAGGAGAAAGCGGAGGAGGAGGCGAGAGCGTGGGCTGAGGAGGCGGCCGCCAAGGCTAGGGCGGAGGAGGAGGCCGCCAGGCTCGCCAGTGTTCAGGCGCTCTCTGGTGGTTCTCCTGGGGGTGGTGGTGGACCTTCTGGTGGGAGGTCAAGTGTGGATCGGAGTGACCCGGGTTACTTCGCGGGCGATGTAATTTGGCGTCCGCACTGGAGTAACCGGGAGAACTCCCGCTTTGCCAATCCTCTGACGGCCGAGGAATTTGTTTCCCAAGTTGTTCCTCCCAAGGAAAGGGAGTATCAAGATAGCTTGTCCCGGTCGCAGTTGATCACTGATATCTGTGTTGGGCAGGCGCTTCAAGTTGCTGCTATTGAATCTTTAAAGCGGCGTGATGAAAAGTATGCCCGGGATATCGCGGAGTTTAATGCTCGACGGGCTAGCCAGGCACAGAGGGAGGAAAAGCTGAAGTCAGAGGTGGATAGGTACCGCGATAGGGCCTATAAAGCTGAGGACCGGGTGAAGGAGCTGGAGAAGGAGCATGCGCTGGCTCACAAAAGCTGGATTGATGCCTGTCAGGTTACGAACCAAGAGACGATTAGGTTGAAGGATCAAATCCAAGCGCTGAAGAATGAGAACGCCAAGCTGCAACAGACCGCGGAAGGCCATGCCAAGGTTTTGGCTGATAAGGACTCCATGGTGGCGGGTCTTCGGTCTGATTTGCGCAACAAGGATGATGAGCTTGTTGGCGCCTCTTCTCAGCTTTCTGAGTTGGCGGGTGAGAAGGAGGCGTGGTTGAAGGAGAGGGCGGCGTTGATGGAGGAGCGGGCTTCGTTGGAGGAATCCCTGACCGTATCGCAGACAGAGGCTGAAAATGCCAAGGTTCTCTTGGATGAGGCCAATGTTGCGCAGAAGAAGTCCCGAGAGTCCATCCGCTGGGTGATGACCGAGGGTATCGCCGGGGTAAGTACTTTTCTCTCTTTTTTACTGTCCTTGTGTATTCTCCTTCTGATGTTTGTTTTTTGTACAGATTTTCAAACGGTTCTGGAATGAACCCAATCTCGGCGATCAGGTTGCTGCTATTGCCGCTGTTGCGCGTGCTGCTGGGGAGGCTGAGGGATTTGACACTGGGTTTTACCATGCGCTGAATGGAGGGTGTATCACTGAGGGTGCGCATTATGGTAAACCCAGGGAGAAGGAGTATGAAGCTGAACTCCTCAAGTTTGAGCAAGTCGAGTTCCCTGTAGTGAAGACAGTGGCAGACTGTAACCAGTATGCTGATCCAGCGGGCGCCCTCCGTTACTTCATAGAAGAATCTGACCGTTTGGGTGCGGAGGCGCAGCAGAAGGGGAAGCAAGCAGCGAGTGGTGGTGAAGGTCCGTCTGGAACGCGTCCGGAGGACCCTGATGAACAGTTGGTGGACTTTGATGAGTCCGGCGAGGAATAGGCGGTTTTAGTATGTTTTGTGTTTGTTTTTTATGTCAAGTCTTGTAAAGCTTGAGGCAGCTTGAACGCCTCTTTTTGATGGGTTATATATATGAAATTTTCGGTTTTAACTTTGTGTATTTTTGGATTGATTATTGAGTCCGGCGATAGTGATACATGGTATTTATGCCTTGAAGACCCAAGTTCCAGTATTGCACACCTTAAGTTGGGCACCAGAATTTTCTTAGACTTCCCCCCAAAAAAAATGGCTTAGGCATGTGTAGCCTAAGTCTTTACAAGGATTACATGTAACAGAAACGTAATTGTGCCGCGTTCCAAGAGCGCGGGATAGGTGTGCCATCAATTTTTTCTAGCGCGTAGGCGCCTTTGCCCAGAATTTCTTGTATTTTGTAGGGTCCCTCCCATGTTGGGGCAAGTTTGCCTTGCTTTTCTGTGTTTGAAGCGCTATTGTTTCTGAGAACATAATCTCCAATGTTAAAGTTATGTAGCTTAACTCTTTGATTGTAGTAGCGCTCCAGCTGATTTTTGTATCTGGCCTCTTTGATGGCGGCGAGCTCCCGTCGTTCTTCAAGTAAGTCGAGGTTTAGTCGTAGCTCTTTGTCATTTTGCCCTTTTTCCGCCATGAGTACTCTTGCGGAGGGGCATCCTATTTCGGCGGGAATGACGGCCTCGGAGCCATAGGTTAGGCTGAAGGGGGTTTCGCCATTGCTTGTTTTGGTGAGTATGCGATTTGCCCATAGGACGTGCGGAAGTTCGTCCACCCATCCTGTTCGTTTCGTCCCCAACCGCTTTTTGATGCCTTCGATGATGCCTTCGACATGCGCTTCGATGTGGGAGGCTCCCATTTTGTGCGCGATGCGTAGTCCTGCTAGTAGCGCTTCATATTCCGCCTCATTGTTTGTTGCGGCAAAATCTAATCGAATGGCGTACGTGTACTCTTTTTTGTTTGGGCTGATTAGCCGCAAACCTGCGCCTGCGCCATCGGAGTTGGATGCACCGTCGGTGTAAAGCTTCCAGCTTTCATTTTCCGGCGTTGGTTGTGCAGGGTCTTGCTCTGCTAGGCACTCCGCGATTTTGTCTGTTGGTATTTCGGTGGCGAAGTCTGCGAGTACCTGTCCCTTAACTGCGGGTCTAGGTTTGTAGTTGATAGTGTGTTCGCCGAGTTCGATTGCCCATTTTGCCAAGCGTCCTGAGGTTTCTGGTTTGCGTAAAACGTCGCTGATTCTGTAGTCTGTTAGGACGTTTATTGGATGGCCGTGAAAATACCTGCGCAATCTGCGCGAAGCGTGGATGAGAGCTAGCACTAATTTTTCCATTGTGGAGTATCTAGTCTCTGCGTCTAGCAGGGTTCTACTGATGTAGTAGATGGGTGTTTGAACGGTTTTCCGATCTACTAGGAGTACTGCGCCGATTGCCCGCTCTGTTACAGAGAGGTATAGGGTTAGCGGCTCTTTAAGTAATGGTGCTGTGAGAGTAGGTAAATTGATAAGACATTCTTTCATTTCTTGAAAAGCTTTTTCCGCCTCAGGGGTCCAGCGGAAATTACTTTTTTTAAGACAATTTTTTAGAGTGTCTACAAACGGAAAAGACTTGGAAGCATAATTTGAAAGGAAGCGATTGAGGGCGACTAGGCGTCCCATTAAGGTTTGGACTTCCTTGATGGATGTTGGTGAAGGCATTCTTTCGATGGCGAGGACTTTGTCTGGATTTGCGCGGAAACCGTCCCGCGTGACTATAACGCCTAGGAATTTTCCTTCTTCCATGCCGAAGGAACATTTGCTGGGGTTGAGCTTCATGCGTACCTTTCGCAGTTGATTAAATGTCTTTTGGATGTCTTCCAGCATGTTGGCTTCGTCTTTGCTTTTGATGACGAGGTCATCAACGTATACTTCCAAGCGTATCCCTATCTCGTGGATGAAAGCGCTGTCCATGAGACGTTGGTATGTAGCTCCCGCGTTTTTTAGACCGAAGGGCATTTTGGTGTAACAGAAGATGCTTGTGTCAGTGCGGAAGGCGGTTTTGTCTTCATCTTCCTTTGCCATTTGGATCTGGTGGTAGCCTTTGTAGGCATCGAGGAAGCATTTGAAGCGGAATGGCGCTAGGGAGTCTACCTTTAGGTCGATTTCTGGGAGAGGGTAGCAATCCTTTGGACAGGCTTTGTTTAGATCTTTGTAGTCGACGCACATGCGCCATCCGCCCGTCGCTTTTCCTACCATGACTGGGTTGGCTACCCAGGTTTGGTAGCGTATTGGGCGGATAATGCCTGCGTGTAGTAGCTCGTTGACCTGTTCGTTCATCGCCTTTGTTTTCTCCGGCCCCATTTTGCGCATCTTTTGAGCAACTGGCTCCACTGATCTGTACGTGTTGAGTTTGTGTTCCGCGATTTCTCGTGGAACGCCGATCATGTCAGATGGTTGCCAGGCGAATATGTCTATGTTTTTGACTAGTAGTTGCTTAAGGTGCGCCCGTATGGTGTTGGAGATTTCATGGCCGATTGTAACACCCCAACCGATGGCGGAAACATCGGGATGTCACGTATTGATGATTGTTCAGTAGCTCATGGTAAATAATAAATTTCATTATATGGTTTAAATAAATTACATACAATTGTTCTAGAATTTGTACATCAAATTGAATAAAATCTATACACATTTCTTCAAGCATCAATTCAAATCTTCAAGCAAATAGAACCTGAAACATGTTAAGTTGAAAATGTTTTGGGTCAACAAAAGTTGGTGAGAATTACATAGGTTTTTGATAATAAAATGAATAAAATGTTGTGCAATTCATGTGTCATGTCAATCTAGCCCATATGTGAGAACATACTAGAAATAAATCGAGTGCATAATCAACCCTGATGACTGTTATAATATGATACATACCATACGCTCATGGTCCAATTGAATATGTTATGCGATAACAAACACCCACGTAACCTTTGTAGGAGGCACGTATCCGGGTGGGATTGTCAGTCCAATAGATCTATCAATGTATACCGTCGGCTTGTACGGAGTTAATGATTATGCTAGAATGGTGCTTACTCTAATCATGCTCAAGACATAATGCAACATAGAAAACACATAGACACATTGATGATTGAATTGCAATGATAATGTTATAACATGTTTCACCCCAAAAATGGTGATAAATAAAAGGGGCTATGTAAAACTCACCTTGGTAAAATGTTATATCTTGTTGAAAAATGTGTTGACCAAATGTATCAAGTATCGCCCTAAAATGAAGTAATAAATATGTCTAAGTCTATAGAGTCTACAAATGTATAAGTTCTAGGGCTTCGAATTGGGGATAATTGCTCGTTTGATTAATATTAAAAATATACGCCAATTGAGAGAAATTTAGTAAATAAATAACCAAAAATCTATTTATAAATTTTAAATCTAGGATGGTCACAAGAATGTGTTTAAAGTATAAAAATAATTTTTATAAAATTATTTTCTTTAAAATAGATTATTTAATCTATTTATTACAAATTGTCAAAATCTTAACTTTAATATTTAAAAATATTAAAATCAAAGAATTAGAAGTTTAAAATTTATATTTCTGTTCCAAATAATCAGAAATAATTTCTATAAAATTTTGGTGCAAAAATAATGAAAATTGAATTTATTATGATTTAATTATGATTAAATCTAACAAAAATTGATTAAAAATATAAAATAAATGATTTTACTGAATTAAAAATTATTTCAGTAAAGTTTAATGTTATAAAAACTTAGGATAATTTTTGTGGAAATTAATAAGATCGTTTTGATATTTTTATAGATTTTTATAAATAAAATAGAATAAACTTGATTTAATTATTATAAATATTAAATAAATAAATTTCAGAAAACTAAAAATTGTAAGTTAAACTTTTTCACTAGTTTAACATAATGTAATTTTTGTAGAATTTATAAAAGTGTTTTAGTATTTTAAAACGAATAAAAAAAATACAAATAAATTATATATATGAATGTTGTTTTAAAAAGAAAGAAAGAAAAACTTGTTTGTGCCGGGTATTGAACCTGTGTGGACCGGGTATGATGCACCAGACACAACCACTTGGTCCAGACCAGTGGTTGTGTTTGGTTTTAATTCGTTTAATATATATATCATATAAAAATCGTGTTCTTCCCCAATTTAATAAGAACAAGCCCTAGATTATTCAATCGTTCGAATCACACAATGTTAACCCAATTAATCATGGGGTAAACACTGAGTGTTGGCCGATCATTAAAACCCACAAAAGAAATTACACTTACAATACAGATTTGATCTTGATTGGAAAGTCAAACCAAAAGTCAAAATACGATTAGAATGATAATTTCAGTGTGATTGGAGAAGAATTGAAGATGGAGAAGAGAGTGTGAGCGAGTTTCAAAGGTCTGGGTTGGTCCAATTTATAGTGATGGCATCTGGTTCGTATTATTGGCAAGTTTGACTGGTTTTAAACTATACGCGTAATGATCTTCAATTTGGTTAAATTGATTGCAATTATAGGTGTAATTGATTGATGATCAGGCCGATAATTACATAATCATTCCATTCTTGGATCATCTATGAGTTATTGTTAATTAATTTTGGTCAAAGAAGAAAAAGAAAAAAAAATAATATATCGCTGCTGCTGATTTGCGAACAGCAGAGAAGAAGGAAAGGCAGCGAAAATAAAGGTTAAATACATTTTAGATTAGGATATACTCAAGGACTGTGTTGTAGCCCAGGTGGTGTGCGCGCGTGGGTTGTGTAGAGGGTGGCCCGGGTTCGAAACCCGGGTGGAACACCTTTTTTTTTTTAAATGCAGAAAAGGGGTGGGGCAGTTGGGCCAGGTGTTGGGCCTGATTCTGGATTGGGCTAGCTGGATGTTGGGCTGCATGTTACAAAGAGTGAAAAGAGGGTTTGGGCTTGGGATTTGATTGGGTTCCATGTTGTGTTATTATGTATATATGCATATATATTTTTTTTTATAAAAACTGAAATATTATAATTATTATCAAATACATATATATATATATATAAATAATTATCATTGTATTAGGGTTCAAAATGCCACAAAATAATTAAATGAAAATAGTAATAAAACTTGTCGTTTTAATCCGTAACGTACGATTAATAAACATGAAATGTTACAGTCTCCCCTACTTTTAGGAACTTCGTCCCGAAGTTAAGAGAAAACCAGGGTTACAATTGGTCAACTACCGGAAACCTTGATAAAATTTCACACTACCTTAACGTACCTGTAAATTCATGATTACGTTCCGGACCGTAATTACCAATTTACCTTACATTAGGGTTTTGTGTCCTTTTATGACTCTACCGATTGTTGAGCAGGTCTGATAGTCCCCACCAGTCGTTGAGCAGGTGGTAGGGCCTCTCCCGACTGTTGGATAGACATGATGACCTCTACCAATCGTTAAGTAGATTGCTTGGTAGTCTACTAATTGTTGTACAAGTAAGCAAGTATGATTATATTTATAGCAATCAATTCATATTCAGACAAGCATGCACACAGATGATATTACTTGAATTTATTACTTGAATCAAAAGCGTCATTACATAGAATTAAAAGCAAACAACATTTAAATGGTGGGACTTGCTGTTAAGTAGCTGGAGGGTCTTGGTCTCGGTTTAGTTTAGGGCATCGGTTACGGTAGTGATTTGGGTCCCCACATTCATAGCATTGACCATAGTTGTATCGATTAGGATCATCAGCCTGAGCAGGGTTGGTGGGTTGATTGGCATTAGGGTTTGGGGTCTCGCGACATGTGTTGACCAGATGGCCATACCTACCACAATTGGTGCACACGCGACATGCTGAAACAGTGGGATGATGTCGGTTGCATGTGTTACACAATGGAAAGTTTCTTGTATTAGGCTTCTTGTTAGAGACTTGTGTAGTGCGGTTTACATTAGGATTCCTGGTCTTACGCTTCTGGTTCTTGGTAGTTACTGCGGTCACAATACTTGTTTTCTCGCTTTTCCGAACTAGGGTTCCGTTCTTCATGTGATCGCCATTTCCATTTCCATTGTTGTTCCCATTCATTGGGATGACTTGAGCCAACAAGTTAGAAACCAGGGTTGTGATTTGTTGTGCCAATTGTTGAGAAATAATCGTAGCTAGTTGGGCGTCACCTCCATTGTTGTTGTGGTCGTGGTTGTGGTTGCTGCTCTCTTCTTCATGATTGTCACTACTGTTAATGCGAGTGCTGTGGCGTGGAGACATGATCTGTAAGGGACACAATGAAGTCTCAATGAGGCATGAAATGAATGAGGTAATATAAGGAATGTAATCATTTATTCATTAATTAAAACAAATAAACGAAAACGTTGACTTATCAAAGATTCCAGATTCTAATAACATATGAAGACATGCTTTAGCCTATAAGTGAACACTCATCCCGAGAATTCCCAGGTAGGCATCCGGGTCCCTCGTCTGATTGGGATATATGCGCAATGCCAGCCTAGACAGAAGACTCAGAATACAGGCGTTCACCCTTCCATATTGCACGTGTTCGTTATTAAAATCTAGAACTTCGATGAGATCTCAAGGTGGTTCAGGTTAAACCTGAGGGTTTTGCCTTATTAGTCTAAGAGTGGATCCAGTGAAGGAGAGCAACCTTCTCGTAGGGATTAATGTAGGGATAAGAAGTAGGAGGGAGATAGAGAATAGCAAGTAAAAGAAGCAAGTACTGGTTAAATCCTATGGTTATAGACTAGATTATTTTTCTAATAACCTAATTCCCTATAACCATGGCTCTGATACCAATCTGTAACACCCCAACCGATGGCGGAAACATCGGGATGTCACGTATTGATGATTGTTCAGTAGCTCATGGTAAATAATAAATTTCATTATATGGTTTAAATAAATTACATACAATTGTTCTAGAATTTGTACATCAAATTGAATAAAATCTATACACATTTCTTCAAGCATCAATTCAAATCTTCAAGCAAATAGAACCTGAAACATGTTAAGTTGAAAATGTTTTGGGTCAACAAAAGTTGGTGAGAATTACATAGGTTTTTGATAATAAAATGAATAAAATGTTGTGCAATTCATGTGTCATGTCAATCTAGCCCATATGTGAGAACATACTAGAAATAAATCGAGTGCATAATCAACCCTGATGACTGTTATAATATGATACATACCATACGCTCATGGTCCAATTGAATATGTTATGCGATAACAAACACCCACGTAACCTTTGTAGGAGGCACGTATCCGGGTGGGATTGTCAGTCCAATAGATCTATCAATGTATACCGTCGGCTTGTACGGAGTTAATGATTATGCTAGAATGGTGCTTACTCTAATCATGCTCAAGACATAATGCAACATAGAAAACACATAGACACATTGATGATTGAATTGCAATGATAATGTTATAACATGTTTCACCCCAAAAATGGTGATAAATAAAAGGGGCTATGTAAAACTCACCTTGGTAAAATGTTATATCTTGTTGAAAAATGTGTTGACCAAATGTATCAAGTATCGCCCTAAAATGAAGTAATAAATATGTCTAAGTCTATAGAGTCTACAAATGTATAAGTTCTAGGGCTTCGAATTGGGGATAATTGCTCGTTTGATTAATATTAAAAATATTCGCCAATTGAGAGAAATTTAGTAAATAAATAACCAAAAATCTATTTATAAATTTTAAATCTAGGATGGTCACAAGAATGTGTTTAAAGTATAAAAATAATTTTTATAAAATTATTTTCTTTAAAATAGATTATTAAATCTATTTATTACAAATTGTCAAAATCTTAACTTTAATATTTAAAAATATTAAAATCAAAGAATTAGAAGTTTAAAATTTATATTTCTGTTCCAAATAATCAGAAATAATTTCTATAAAATTTTGGTGCAAAAATAATGAAAATTGAATTTATTATGATTTAATTATGATTAAATCTAACAAAAATTGATTAAAAATATAAAATAAATGATTTTACTGAATTAAAAATTATTTCAGTAAAGTTTAATGTTATAAAAACTTAGGATAATTTTTGTGGAAATTAATAAGATCGTTTTGATATTTTTATAGATTTTTATAAATAAAATAGAATAAACTTGATTTAATTATTATAAATATTAAATAAATAAATTTCAGAAAACTAAAAATTGTAAGTTAAACTTTTTCACTAGTTTAACATAATGTAATTTTTGTAGAATTTATAAAAGTGTTTTAGTATTTTAAAACGAATAAAAAAAATACAAATAAATTATATATATGAATGTTGTTTTAAAAAGAAAGAAAGAAAAACTTGTTTGTGCCGGGTATTGAACCTGTGTGGACCGGGTATGATGCACCAGACACAACCACTTGGTCCAGACCAGTGGTTGTGTTTGGTTTTAATTCGTTTAATATATATATCATATAAAAATCGTGTTCTTCCCCAATTTAATAAGAACAAGCCCTAGATTATTCAATCGTTCGAATCACACAATGTTAACCCAATTAATCATGGGGTAAACACTGAGTGTTGGCCGATCATTAAAACCCACAAAAGAAATTACACTTACAATACAGATTTGATCTTGATTGGAAAGTCAAACCAAAAGTCAAAATACGATTAGAATGATAATTTCAGTGTGATTGGAGAAGAATTGAAGATGGAGAAGAGAGTGTGAGCGAGTTTCAAAGGTCTGGGTTGGTCCAATTTATAGTGATGGCATCTGGTTCGTATTATTGGCAAGTTTGACTGGTTTTAAACTATACGCGTAATGATCTTCAATTTGGTTAAATTGATTGCAATTATAGGTGTAATTGATTGATGATCAGGCCGATAATTACATAATCATTCCATTCTTGGATCATCTATGAGTTATTGTTAATTAATTTTGGTCAAAGAAGAAAAAGAAAAAAAAATAATATATCGCTGCTGCTGATTTGCGAACAGCAGAGAAGAAGGAAAGGCAGCGAAAATAAAGGTTAAATACATTTTAGATTCGGATATACTCAAGGACTGTGTTGTAGCCCAGGTGGTGTGCGCGCGTGGGTTGTGTAGAGGGTGGCCCGGGTTCGAAACCCGGGTGGAACACCTTTTTTTTTTAAATGCAGAAAAGGGGTGGGGCAGTTGGGCCAAGTGTTGGGCCTGATTCTGGATTGGGCTAGCTGGATGTTGGGCTGCATGTTACAAAGAGTGAAAAGAGGGTTTGGGCTTGGGATTTGATTGGGTTCCATGTTGTGTTATTATGTATATATGCATATATATTTTTTTTTATAAAAACTGAAATATTATAATTATTATCAAATACATATATATATATAAATAATTATCATTGTATTAGGGTTCAAAATGCCACAAAATAATTAAATGAAAATAGTAATAAAACTTGTCGTTTTAATCCGTAACGTACGATTAATAAACATGAAATGTTACACCGATGATGACCGTTTGGTCCGGAAATTTAGGGTTTAGAACCCAGTTTTCCGGTTCCGATCGGGTTTGTGTTTTTTGTGGTTTTGCGACGTCGATCGCGTGGCATTGCTTGTTGCCGCGGATTATTGCAACGCCAGTTCGGGTTGGGAAGCCTACCATTTGGTGGGGGTAGAGGCGTTGGCGTTGAACTTCGCCAAGCCTTCCCGCCCTAGTAGGACATCGTGGCGAGATGTGGCTGGTAAGACCATGAAGTCACATATTTCTGTGCGTTCATGGGTGCCATCTGTCAAGGTGACTGGGAAGCTGATTATGCCGCGCGGCATGATGACTTCGTCAATAAAGCCCGAGATTGGTGCATTGACTGGAATGAGGCGGGCTTTGTCATCCTCGTCCAGTTGTTGGAAACACTGATCGTAGATGATGTCAGTGCTGCTTCCGCCGTCTAGAAACATGGATTGAGTTCTATAGTGTCCAACGACGCCGGTGATGATTAATGGCGCAGTTGTGGAAGGTCCGCCTCGTACCCGGGGGAGGAGGACGTCCACCTCTTTCCAGGAGTCATTTGTTTCTCTCGGGCGCTTTCCTTTATTTTGGCGTTTTCCCGCGTCGGAGATCATGTTGCAATGATGATGCGGGGTATGCCTGATGTAACTTGTTTGTAGATTCCGGATTGGTTTCTTTCCGGGCTCTTCATGCTTGTCGTCTTGGTTGTTGCGCCCGCCTTTGTTAACGTTTTTGACAAGATGACCGAGCTGGCCCATCTTTAGTGCCGCCTCTATTTCTAACTTTAGGCTGTAGCAGTTGTCCGTCAGGTGGCCATAATCGTTATGGTATTCGCAGTATTTGGTGTGGTCCACGTTCTTTCGTTTGCCCAACACTTTAGGCTCCCTGAAAGTGACCTGCTCTGTCTTGAGCACTTGTGACGGAGTTTTGGTTAGTGGCGTCCAGTCGGTGGTCTTCTTGGATTGGGCTTTGTGGTCCCTTGATTGTTTATTTGTGATCGTCTGGCGGGCGTCATTGGAGGGCGAGTATTTGCCTTCGTCTGTTGGTCCTGAAATGCGCGACCACACGGATTGCTTGCCCTTGTTTCTGTTAGAGTTGTTGGTTTGGTTATATCCGCGCTGTTGTTTGATGGAGCGCTCCGAAGATGCGTATATTTTGGAAGCCTTGATGACTTCTTCCCAAGAATCGGGGATTCCTGTTTTCCCGGATAGGGTCTTCATCAGCTCCTCGCTGCGCACTCCGTGAATAAAGCCTGCGCGGGTTAGTTCTTCTCCGCAACCGATTTGCAGCGCCTCCTTGTTGTAGCGCACGATGTAGTTGTCTATTGATTCGTTGTCTGTGCGCTGGCAGAGGAGGATGTGGGCCTTATCTCATTTATGCCGCCTGAGATGGGAGAAGTGATCTTTGAACTTTTGGATGAGGTCATCAAAGTCTAAGATGCCCCCTATGGGGAGGTTGTCGAACCAAACTCTGGCTGCGCCAGTAAGGGTTTGTGCAAACAGGTGACACCAAACCTGTACAGGGCAAAGGACTGTGGTTCTGGCGCACTCGAAATCATGTAGATGATCTGTGGGGTCTCGCAGGCCATCGTATCTGCCGATGCTGCTGGGGAGTTTTGCTTGTTTTTCCATAGGTGCGGTGGCTATTCGTTGACAGAATTTTGAACTTAAGGCGAACGACTTAGGCCTGTACGGTCTGTTTAAGTCGTCGTCTTCTTTGTGGTGTGATGTCGCTGAGTGAGTTTTTGTTATCTTCCGCTTCTTGGCCCTTGAGGCTGTTGCGTCTGAATCACTGGTGGGTTGGTAGCCGTCGGATTCTGACGCAGAGTCTACTAGGTCCTGGTCGCGTGTGTTCTTACTGCGACCTACACCATGAGACTTCGAGCGTGTGGCTTGTTTTTCCTTCCCCTTCCGGCTATGCTTGGCGGAGGGAGAAGCCTTACTTTTAGGCTTGCTGGTTTGGATTTTTGCCAGCATATTCTGATAGATCTTGGTGTTTTTGAGTTGTTTTCGGAAGAGCCACTCGTCGGGGTCCATGGGTGTGTCGGGTGCGTCAGATTCGGAGGATTCTGAGGCCGAAACCGCGCGGGGCGGTGTTTGTTCCCTTATGGTTGCTGGTTGCGTCTCCTTGTCCGGAGTTTGGAGCGTTGCCGCTCTAGCGGTCTGAACAACCGTAGAGGGGGTTGCTCCCTTGCTTCCGACGGGGGTTAGATCAGCCATTGTGTGAGTAAAGGATGTGGTTTTGAAAGTTTTGTGGGTCTTTCAGCCGGTACGGATGGCGCCAATGAAGAAACAACGAGTATAACAGATGGTATAAGGCAGGGTGATATATGGGGTAACGACTCGTGTTCGCAGCAGGGTATAATCCTTATCTCACAACGATGGTTGGTCTATGGTTGTATACACAAATGGCGAGCAATCATACACAATAGACAAGGGTATAAGTGGTTCGATCTTGTAAGATCTACGTCAACTGGAAAAGGTGATCTTTATTGATGAATAATGTAAATCACAATACAAGTGGAGATACAAGTGTATTAGTTCTTATTGGCTGGTTTTCAACGTCCTTAGAAAGGAGGTCAAGTCCTCCTTTTATAGGAGATGTATGGGCTAAGGACCTTCGAGCCCATCCATCATCAATGGGCCGGGCTCTAAGGATCGGGCCGGCCGGTTGACAGGCCCACCTAGTCGGATTCTAACCTTTAGTTAGATAAAGTGATCCAAGTTGAGGAGGACTTCTTTCGATTGGACCACGTGTCGCCTCGTGGTTGGTTGGCCGGGAGGTGCTTTGCCCTCCACACACGTGGCGTGTTGTGGATGGTCGGCAGGGGTGTCAGTTGTCAGGCGGCTGACCACTTGGCAGCTGACACCTGACGGGAGGAAGCAAGTTGGATTCCAAGGGGGATGTTCTCGGTTGCCGCCAACTGGTGCCTCCGCGCCTTTGGCGCTGGTGTGCCTTTGGAAGTAATATTTCCGGCGGGGAGTAGGGTGCGCCTAAAAAGCGGTACCCTACCCCTTCAGTAGGCAGTTGAGAAAACTTGGATAACTCAATGAATTTAACTTCACCAACTACCTTGATTGTCTACCAGCATCAAACTAATTAAGTTTTAAAGGAGGTCTTAAACTCAAACAATGTTATTGTTTACCTTACAATATTAATCACAAGATGATCTTGATATCACTTGTGTCTTTTGAAACAAGTTTTAAGAGTAGGGAATCGTGCATTAAAGCGTTTTCCTGCTCCGAGGCGAAATTAGAAAATAAATATAAATGGAAACCCAATATAACAATTAATACTGATTAACATCAAGTAATCAATAATGAACATAACACATAAGAAGAAAGCCTGAACAATGTTGATCTTTTTTCCTCTTGCTAAGCGTTGGTTTGGTTTGAACAATATGAAGCAATGAACATAGAACATAAATAGCTCATCCCTCATCCTACAGGATATCCCACAGTGCCCACACTAGTGGGAGTGAGCAAGTCACAGCTCCGGCCGTGAAACCCCTAGAACCCGTGAGTTTGGGGAAGACAACCGGAACTTTTTAAATATTTATGTTTATATAGAGCTAGAATTGATAGGTATACACATGTAGACTTGAAATATATAAAGTACATGAAAGGGTTGTTTCTAAGTGAGTAGATAATGTTTTTTCATGCTTCTTTGCCTCACGGGTTAAAAACTCCGACGGTCTTGAATGCTAATAGTACAATGGACGAAGCAACACGATGGAATAAAAATACAAAATAGTTTTACTAACGCTGTTTCAATGGAAACGGGGAATAAACTCTTCAGAAACTGGGACTGAGGCTAGGGATGAACTTGCAAAGATGGTCAATGGGAAGTGTTTGACGATTGCAGTCTACTATATAGATGAACACATGCATTGTGTGGGAGACGTTTACTTTGATGACTTTTTATTATAGGTAATCCCGTCTGGTGGTTGTGTGCTATCAAACATATGTAACACGACTAATTTGTAAAGCTTGACCATGTAGGATAGATTGTTGATGAAAGGATCTGCATGGAGCTAGGAATCAACCCGCATGCACCCTAGTGTAGGCTCAATTCTTGGCTTTTGTTCTTAATATAAACTAGGGGGATTAGCCGCGCTTCGTAGCGGACCTTTGGTGGGTATCTGTTTGGCACGAACGACACTCAATACTGAAACCGAAAGAAAACCCCCCCATACGTCGATCAGAAACTACAAAAAAAGGATAAGATACATTGCATGGATTAAACAGGTCTCCATCCCTGGCATGCGTTGTGCACTTTGCACCATAGCTAGAATTGTAGAATATCATACTTGTAATATGTTGGGTTACATATGTTACCATTTTATAAATGGCTTTGCAGCCTTGGTGAAGTGCAATGATAGTAATTATAGAAACATCAACACACATGAAACATAAACATGTAGTTCTTGACAACCTTTAGAAAACAAACTATTCATACTTTTAGGACAGTTGAAGCTAAAATAGGTATTTCCATGTAGTATTCTTTTTGCTGCTGCTGCTGTTGTTGCTTCTTGTTTGCAACCTAGTTACCCGCTGGCATGTTGTTATGCTGCATGCGTTTTAATAAAATGTGCCATTAAAAGTGAAACAAAGTTGAGCGTTTGCATATTGCTGGGGTTACCATTGTTTGGCATAGGAAACACCTTTTGCACAAAGTTTTTAGATGTTTCTACCACCAAAATGGCTCTCATGAAAATGGGTGGTCTGTGAAAATCATATAAATACATTGACCTAGGAAACCAATCTACCCCCTTAAGTAGAATAACCATGGAATTAACTTCAATGCGAAGCAGGTCACATCCCCAAGTTAAATGAGTATACTTGGGGAATTCACAAATCCACAAAGTTGACTTTAACTTCAATCAAAAGATGCATCCCTAGGTTACAACTAAGAGACAGTCTCACCTCAATATTTAATAGGTTTCCACCATGCGTTTCAATATCATTCCCTAAGAAAACAATACGGAAAAAAGTATCAACAACAATACAAAATGATATCATATTCTAACTACATGGATTCATGGAAGTTGCCAACCTACACAGTATCCAAATACAGTCTAATGTGACCTTTCCTTCATTCCTTGTAATGAATATAGTAGAAGCATCATAGGCAGTAAAATTCAGTAGAAAGTAGCTTGCAATAATAGCTGCAAGACAAGTGCAATCCAACAAACACAACCCCTAGATGTTAACCTAATTAGGCAAAAGTAATAGAAATAGAAATCTAATGTACAATGTCCAAATTGTAAACAATTAAAGCAAATATCGAAAGAACTTACCCATACAAAAATCAACTCTTACTGCGACCGTTGTTTCATCATTTGCGATACAAAAATTACGCCATCAACCAGAAAATTAAATCAATAGCTCTAGTTTTTTCCCTGAATAACTACAACGTTAATTATGCGAAAAAACTGTTCAACAATTGGTGCTTACCTTGATGTGTGAAGTACTTCTTTGAAGTTTGTAGTTGGTCACGGGCGACCGTGATTCGCAAATTGCGGAAAATCGAAAGAAATAAACGATGGGGTATATCAATAGGGTTTTGCGAAGATTATCTTTTGATAAATCAGTTTCACAAACTCACTTGGCCATGGTGAAATTGACGATGATGAAATCAATGTGAAACAAGAATGATTGTATAAATATATAAAATCAATGCTTTGCATCCACACTTTTCAATAAGTTTTACATGATAATACACATATGTCTATACAAAAAAAAAAAAAAAAACAACAACAACAACTTGTAAATGTGCAATAAGCTAAAAAAAGAATTTTTTTTTTGCCTTACAAAAACTAGTTGTCCAGAATGGTTCTTACGGTTCTCAATTAACCTTTGTTTCTCTTAGAAAAACTAGTGGTCTTTGTCTCTCTGTCTCTCTCCCTGTCTCCCTCCCTCCCTCCCTCTCTCTCTCTCTCTCTCAAAAACACAATTCTCATATCTAGATTAAATCTCAGTAAAAAAAAACGGTTCATCCCCGTCGATGGTTGTTGTAATGCTCCAACCGATGGCGAAAACATTGGGATTGTTCACAAGCACATGATCCTATTAAATTGAAATATTATTGAATGGAATACAAGAAATTGAAATACAAAACAATAAAAATTTGTTTAAATTTTTCTAGGCTCTGATGCTATGATAGATTTCGGACGAAGCTACTGTAACACCCCAACCGATGGCGGAATTATCGAGGTGTCACGTAGTGACGATTGTTCAAAAGCTCATGGTACTAAAATGTAAATATTTGATTATTGAATATTGTTTTACAACATGTGAAAATAAATACACGACAACAAAAATAGAGATAGTTGATTTATGTAATCTAAGTCCAAAGTCCTATGTGAAGCGTCAAGCAGCTTATCCTGAAACATGCACGGAAATAAAGTTTGTCAACATACGATGTTGGTGAATATTACCTAGCTTTGTACATATAGTATAAGTTGAAAAGCGGTACAATTCATGTGTCTAGCATCACCAAGGCATTATGTAAACACATAAGTAACCAAACAAGACAAGATCAAATGTAAAGTTGGTAAGGTAAAAATTGATAATGAGCACCCTAACACGTGTCAAGTCTAAAAGAGCACCATAACATAAGTTATGTCTAAATGAGCACCGTAACATAAGTTACGTCTATATGTAAAGAGCACCATAACATAAGTTATGTCTAGATGTATGATTTTGTACGTAAGCTACATTCATGTTCAAACATAAAACACAAGGATAAACAAGACACGTATATGAATTGTAAATGGAGAAAAATGTATGTGTAAATGAATGTGCAAGTTTTGTATACTTGTGCATGAATCACCCCAAAAGTGTAAAAACGAAAAAGGGGATAAGTAATACTCACATTCGCCAAATGACTAGATGACTAAGCGAGCGTGAAAATGCGAGCAATCCAAAGGTTCAACAACGAAACTAGTCCAATTTAGAAGAAAAGAAACCGAGTAGGAAAAAATATCAAGCTTCCAATTCGCCAATTACAAGAGCTTATAATCAAAGCTTCAAATGTAGAAGTAATATACTCTAGAAGAAAGGTATGGGGGAGAGTTTAAACGAATTGAAACAATTGAATAAAAGATGCAAAGTGTAATGGGTCATAGGTGGGTTTTTATACTAGTTTTGGATTCAATTAGCCATTAAAATTGGTCAACACCATAAAGTAAGGTTTTATGATAAATTGAATATTTGACTAGGACTTTGACTGTTTGACTAAGACTTTGACTAGGACATTGACTGGGACTTTGACTGAGACTTTGACTGGGACGTTGACTGAGACTGTCTTAGCGGACCGCGAGGGCTAAAAAAATAATTTTTCTAATTTAATCAATTTTAAGTTATAGACTTGTTTCCTTCTGTTTCTAAGTTGTTTTAGGACCGAAAATTAAGGGCTTTGAGTATCAAGGTCTGAAATATACGTGCTCGGGTGTAGATGTGAGTATAAAACGTGCATACTTTTACTTATAAAAATTATAAGTTTTATTAAATTGTGAATTTTGGTCCTATTAAAATACGAGGGTTAAAAATGAAAATTTTGAAATAGTTAAGGAACCAATTATGCACATTTATGAAAAGTGAAGAGTGCAGGTTGTCACAGTCTCCCCTACTTTAGAAAATTTCGTCCCGAAATTACTTTCAAGTGAAGGTTTCCAAAAGACATTTGTAAAAAGGCAAGTAGATTTTAAGAAATGCATCAGCCATGATTTGACAAAGTTTGAAGTAGTTGTTTAATACCCAAAATAAGAGTTTGAAAATCCTTAAAGTTTGACCCAAGGTTTGGGAAAAGTATGTAACTGGTTAGGGCAGGGCAGTGTTATAGTAGCTTCCTTTACTTTAGAGAAGTTTCTGACTGAACTTTGTTAAGGACGTGCAACAGGTTTTCGACTAACAGAGAGTGTAAGAGTATACAAAGTTTGTGTTTTCTATGTGGATGGTCTAGAGAAAGACTCTAGGAAGTCGAATTGAAGCTCGTGTAAGAACATTCTTATCGAAAATGCTAGCTATTAGTCAATGATCTAATAAAGAGATAGTAATGGGTAGGTTCTTGGTCAGACTCCTAGTCCGCTCCCGCAGTATCGCTCGTGCTTATATATAGGGTGTACCGCAGCTAACCCACCACACTACTGATACTTTGGACTCGTACTGATTGTCTACCAACAGCCTAAATAGAATTACACACCACCCTCATGTACCTGTAAACTCATGATTGCATTCCGGACTGTAATCATCGATTTACCTTACACTAGGGTGTTATGCTTTTCCATAATCCTAGCATAAGTAATACAAGAAACAATGCGTGCAACCAAAATGTGTTAAGTAGTAGATACTGCTCAAGTATAAGATGCGGTTAGAGGTTCTTCCCCTTTCGGGCTCACCCTTAACCGGTAAATTTTTGTTCACATCATTAGGCTCTAAACAACCATATTGATAAACTTTGAGGATTACACCGTTCCCCTTGGGTTAGAGGAATACTCTGAACCGAGTCGTACATGGAAACTGGCTTAGATCTCATACGAGCTATCAACTAGTATGTTCATTGGCCATGATGATGAACAAAATAATGTAAAGTATAACAGGGTTTTGCTCAAAACAGGAAAGAAAATATGCATACCAAATATGCGTTCATGTAAGTATATAAGTATAGCATAAAATTTCGATTGAAAGAATAGTATAATATAAATCGAGTAAATCGCACAGTTGCGCAAAATGAAAGTAAACGAGATGAACTCTTGCAAATAAGCAGTGTGAAAATAATCACAAATAACGTGTTAGAAATAACTATGAATAAAGGGGTGCAAGAATAAAATAATGAAATTTACGGCAATTGAGAGTACGCAAAACAGACGTATAGTCTATTGACATAAGGGTTTAGTTAGTTTTACATATATGCATTATATGATGAAAGACAATTAGTAACATTCTGATAAGGATATGTCCAATATTTTGTTAGACCAAAAGTTTTGCGACTGAAAGAGTGCGAGTGTAATAAGATAAATTTTCGTTTATAAAAAACGTAGTTTGCTCAAACTTTGTGATATAGTTGAAAGGATAGTAGTAATGCATGAGGATAACTTTTTAGAAATCGAAGTGTGTTTTAGATTCAAAACAGGTTCATTTGAAAAATCTTCGTAAATACACATTTTCATGTGTTTATGAGAAGTCGAGTTTGAAAAATGTTATAAGGTATATTATTAGTTGCAAATTCCTCCCGAAAACATATATTGGATACGTTATATGAAAACATGCAGATTTACATTTGATTTGTAAAATATGCAATGCAAGTTTATAAAATGCAAGATGAAACCATTTCATGAAGTGTGTGTAAATCGAATGTGTTTCGAAAGAACAAGATTTAAAATGATGTGAAGGTTGTGAATGATCCCAGATGCCTTGACGACTTTTGGAAAATAATTTTTTTTTGTATTTAAACATTTCTTTAACTTGTGGGTTGAAAAGTCGGAAATTTTTAATTGTTATGAAATGTTGAGAAAATCGAAGTGTTACCCGTTAAGACTGGGTAAACTTGAAACCTTATAAATTTTCAAACTTTTACGAAATTTATACATTGAAAGATCATTTATTTGCAGGATCGTTAAGGCATCTCTTTGGGCTCATAGCGGGCTATTTGTTTCAAGGCACAAGGTGTATGAAAAGTGTGTTCTAATTTGGCGAATAGGCTTTGTGAAAAGACTAATAGAATAAGTTGTCAAATTAATCATTTTAGAGAGTAGTGTACTAGTGCGTATCGTGTAGGTAGGCATTTATGTATGAGTTTAGTCTGACTAAGAAGTTCTAACTAATAGTAGTTGGCTATGGCTTAGGAGACTGGGTGCAGCAATATTAGTATTAGGTATATGAGGATATACTGTGACTTCGATCAAGTAAGTTTGTAAACATGAAGGTATAAAATAGGTTGAAATAGTAAGTTTGGAAAAACCATGTTAATTTTTAACTGTATGATGACGCAACATTCCTAAAATCAGGATGTGATCAAAGTTAAACACAAAGTTTAAAACTTAAGTCGTGGGTAAAAATGTTTTAACGCAAAATGAGTAATACCTTATAGTGTAAGAATCATGAGCATAAGTGAAATAGTGTAAGCTTTAATGCGATAATATATCGAACAAAAGTTTTAGTAATGATGATAAGGGATTCAAAAGCGAATGATCAATGAATAATGACATATGAAACATCAAGTGATTAAATGGGATCTTCAAATGATAAACAAACATAAATATCAATGATATAAAACATTGGAATTTTTTCTATAGGAAACTTTGACCAACTCAAGTATTTGAAATTTCCCAGTCACTTGTGGGGGCGTACTTTAGCCTATAAGTGAATGCTCATCTCAAGAGTTCCCAGGTAGGTATACGGGTCCCTCGTCTGATTGGGATTTATACGAAATACCAGGCCTAGACAGAAAACTCAGGATACAGGCGCTCACCCTTCCAGATTGCACGTGCCCCATCAATAGTGAATTCCAAAACTTTAGCGAGATTTAAAGCGAGAGGTAAAAATAGATCCTTGAGATTTGGATTTCACTCCTAACTCAAAGATGTATTTCAAAATTAAAAACGATTGTGGAATGAAACCAATCACTAAGTTAAGGATATCACTCCCAGCTTAGTGGTTAAGTTCCTTTTTGAAATAAATACTCTTTGAGGTGTGGATGTCACTCCTATCTCAAAGATATATTCCTAAGATAAATAACATATAGATGAGTGAAACTAATCACCAAGGTATGGATGTCACTCCTAACTTGGTGATATCGTTTCGTTTGTGAAATACGAGTATATTCTTCTTTAAACAACACACCGAAAGAATAACGAGAAAGAATCATAGCGAAAATATCTTGAAAGAAAATAATAGGATAAAAAGAAATAAACACGAGATGACTCATGAATGCAAGCTTGGCTATAGACTAGGCTAAAAGGCATTCGAATAACCTAATTCCCTATAACCATGGCTCTGATACCAATCTGTAACACCCCAACCGATGGCGGAATCATCGAGGTGTCACGTAGTGACGATTGTTCAAAAGCTCATGGTACCAAAATGTAAATATTTGATTATTGAATATTGTTTTAAAACATGTGAAAATAAATACACGACAACAAAAATAGAGATAGTTGATTTATGTAATATAAGTCCAAAGTCCTATGTGAAGCGTCAAGCAGCTTATCCTGAAACATGCACGGAAATAAATTTTGTCAACATACGATGTTGGTGAATATTACCTAGCTTTGTACATATAGTATAAGTTGAAAAGCGGTACAATTCATGTGTCTAGCATCACCAAGGCATTATGTAAACACATAAGTAACCAAACAAGACAAGATCAAATGTAAAGTTGGTAAGGTAAAAATTGATAATGAGCACCCTAACACGTGTCAAGTCTAAAAGAGCACCATAACATAAGTTATGTCTAAATGAGCACCGTAACATAAGTTACGTCTATATGTAAAGAGCACCATAACATAAGTTATGTCTAGATGTATGATTTTGTACGTAAGCTACATTCATGTTCAAACATAAAACACAAGGATAAACAAGACACGTATATGAATTGTAAATGGAGAAAAATGTATGTGTAAATGAATGTGCAAGTTTTGTATACTTGTGCATGAATCACCCCAAAAGTGTAAAAACGAAAAAGGGGATAAGTAATACTCACATTCGCCAAATGACTAGATGACTAAGTGAGCGTGAAAATGCGAGCAATCCAAAGGTTCAACAACGAAACTAGTCCAATTTAGAAGAAAAGAAACCGAGTAGGAAAAAATATCAAGCTTCCAATTCGCCAATTACAAGAGCTTATAATCAAAGCTTCAAATGTAGAAGTAATATACTCTAGAAGAAAGGTATGGGGGAGAGTTTAAACGAATTGAAACAATTGAATTAGAGGTGCAAAGTGTAATGGGTCATAGGTGGGTTTTTATACTAGTTTTGGATTCAATTAGCCATTAAAATTGGTCAACACCATAAAGTAAGGTTTTATGATAAATTGAATATTTGACTAGGACTTTGACTGTTTGACTAAGACTTTGACTAGGACATTGACTGGAACCAAGGAGATTGACGCACCCGAGCTCACCCAACCCTGTGGCCATACTGCTAAGTGTGTGCTTCAAGATCTGATTGCCGCAAAGGAATTGACAGTACTGGTGTGCTATGTCGATGTACATCTTCGTTGTGTCGCTGACTTTTATTTTGGCAACACTCTTATTCAGGTAAACCCGTTTTGTGTTAATATTCTTGTTGTCTCGTATAACTTCAAATAATGAGATTACCACTAAGAAACATCATTTGGATTGCATGGGTTTCTAGTGCTATTTGAAGATTCAAGGAATGTTTCCTAGTTAAATGCGATAGATTGTTTTGTAGGATGCGAAATGGTCGATTATTCTTAGGACAAATTTATTGCAAACATATATGGCTAGCCTTACCACTAAGAGAGGGGTCTCTATGTGACCACCCTCTGGCGCGATAATCAGTGTATTATATTGAGGAATGAGTTAAAAGGTGGTGCAAAAATAATAATGACAGTGTACCCGATTTCTTTCACTCGAATGATCCATTTATACTGTTGGATATAAGAAAAATCCGATTTAGAAATGATGGCGTGGGGTAGATGGAGATTGATCTGGTATACATTTTTCCTATGATCCGGCTTTGTTGTTTGTGGACATGGGATATTCATCCTTTTTGAGGTATTCTCTCTTTATAATCTTTAGTGAGTTTGGTGCGACTGTTATGCTAGTCGGGACTTGACAATCATTTTTGGGGTTTTATCCTTCATTATTACAAGCATGAGACTTCATGAGACGCACTAGGGATAAGAAAATAGTACTAGCTACCGAAACCACACCGGTACTGTACCAGTACCGAGTATCTCGTGCAAAATGATTTTTGGTACCAATTTGGTACCCACTTTTTGAGTTTTCAGGATCGGTACTTCTTGTTCGCTACCTTATGTAGAAAACTATGAACACAATGTTTTCAGATTTGGACGTCAAACCAGAGTCTCCACCGATTCGACGAATGTCACACCCCGACTTTTCCCTTGTCGGCTGTGACGTTTGGTAGCTTCGCCACGCAGCGGAAAGTTGCATCTAAGACTCTTACTTCCTGAACGCCAATTCTAACCCTCTAGGATCCCCGATCCTGTAACATTACGCATTAATACTTGTACGTTATCATAAAAACGTCAAGTTTCACCATTATTATTCGCCATTAAAAATTATTGTGACATATTTGAAACCCTAATATTATAATATAAATATATTGTATACATATATATTAGATATATTATCAAAAAAATAATATGCTGGGGCCGGGATTCGAACCCGAGCCCTCAGCCGAGTCACAAGCACAACCCACCTCACCATCTGGTCTATACATATACTTGGTATAAGTCCCAGCTCAAAATTATTATATCCCGTGTTTTTGTTCTTCACAGTTGACTGGAAAGTCAACTGTGACAATCAACTACCAAAATTAACCACTATTAACGCGTATTGATTCCTGAATTGGCATGACATCGTTATCTCCAGCCTATTACACGTCGTATACACAATCAATTACCTTTAATTCGTCCCTAATCTTATCAATTATACGCGTATACATTCAAACCAAGGTCAAGCATTCCAATTCTACGATCCAGACATCATCACTATAAATTGGACATCACACAACCATCACAACTCGCCGAACATTCTTCCTCAACCCCCAGTTTCTATAATTATTCCACTGTTATTGAATTCTTGTTCGTGTTTTGACTTCGGCGTTGACTGTCCAGATCGTTATCAATCGTGTTTGTAAGTCTGATATTTTTGATGGGTTTTGATGTTCGGCATACACACAACAATAACCCTAAGGTTAATTGGGTTATTGTTGTGTGATTTGTCCAATTGGAAAAGCTAGGGCTCGTTCACTCACGAATTGGGGAAGAACAGTTTTTGCAATAGTTTTATATTTAAAAAGAACTGGAATCAAACACAACCCCTGATCTAGATCAGGTGGTTGTGTCTGATGATGTTTAACCAAGCCACGCGGGTTCGAGTCCCCTCTCAACCCGTTTTTATTCTTTTCTTTTATATTAAATATAAGCAGTTTCTTATTATATATAATTATAATAATCAGAGATTTAACGTTCTCAGGGTCTAGACCAGATGGTCTAGGCTTGTGATTTAAACCATGAACCAGCCTAGGGCCCGGGTTCGAACCACGGCATCAACAACATTTTTTTTAAACATATATATATATATATATATATATATATATATATATATATATATATATATATATATATATATTCCTTTATATTTTAAAAATTCATTTTAAAATACTAAAACTCTTTTAAAAATTCAACAAAAATTATTTTATATTAATCTATTGAAAAAGTTTGACATACAATTTTTAGTTTTTAAAAATTCATTTATTTAATATATATAATAAATAATTCAAGTTTATTCCATTTTATTTATAAAATTCTATAAAAATATCAAAAGAATTTTATAAATTTCCACAAAAATTATTCTGAGTTTTTATAACAATAAACGTTTCTGAAATGATTTTTAATTCTGAAAAATCATTTATTTAATATTTTTAATCAATTTTTGTTAGTTTTAATCATAATTAAATCATAATAAATTCATTTTTCAATATTTTTGCACCAAAATTTTATATAAATTATTTCTGATTATTTGGAACAGAAATAAAATTTTTTAACCTAAAAATTCTTTAATTTTAGTATTTTTAAATATTAAAGTTAAATTTTGACAATTTGAAATAAATAGATTTAATATTCTATTTTTAAGAAAATAATTTTATAAAAATTATTTTTATACTTTAAACTCATTATTGTGACCATCTTTGATTTAAATTTTATAAAAAGACTTTTGATTATTTATTTATCAAATTTCTCTCAATTATCAAGCATTTTAATTATTAATCAAACAAGCACTTATCCCCAATTCGAAGCCCTAGAGTATATTGTAGACTAGAAATACTTAGACATATTTGTTACCTTAATTATAGGGTAATACTTGGCATATTTGGGCAACACAATATTCTATTTTTCACAAGATATAACATTTTGCTAAGGTGAGTTTTACATAGCCCCTTTTCTATTTATCACCATTTTTGGGGTGAAACATGTTACAACATTCTATATACAATTCAATCATAAAGTGTCTATGTGTTTTTCTATGTTGCATTATGTCTTGAACATGACTAGGGTAAGCACAATTCTAGCATAATCATTAACATTGATCAGCCGACGGTATACATTGATAGATCTATTGGACTGACAATCCCACCCGGATACGTGCCTCCTACAAAGGTAGCGTGGGTGTTTGTTATCGCATAACATATTCGAGTGAACCATGAGCGTATGGGATGTACCACATTACAACAGTCACAAGGGTTGATTATGCACTCGATTTACTTCTAGTATGTTTTCACATATGGACTAGACTTGCCATGACACTTGAATTGTACAAGCTTTATTCAGTTATCAAAACCTATGTAATTCTCACCAACTTTTGTTGACCCAAAAATATTTTCAACTTAACATGTTTCAGGTTCTACTTGCTTGAAGATTTGAATTAATGCTTGAAGATGTGTGCATAGTATTATTCAGTTTGATGTACGAATTCTTGTAGAACAATTGTATGTAATTTATTTAAATCATTTAATGAAATTTATTATTCACCATGAGCTACTGAACAATCATCAATACGTGACACCTCGATGTTTTCGCCATCGGTTGGGGTGTTACAGATCCCAAGACGTCACACACTCCAACCGTGCCGTTACCAAAGTTTAAACCTGAAAGACATGCTTAAAAAGTCAACATAAAGCTGGTGAGTTCACAAGTTTTATAAAAGAGTTGTTATAAGTTTGAAAAGATCATATCCGTTACTACTAGGTTATAAGAACGTTAGCTAGACGTTAAGTGTTTTTACTACTACGATTGGGAACCCATTACTAAACATGAACAAGTAGTTGAAGCGTGCCCAAATGACTGGGCTATTACCAATGCCTCGGTGAGCCCGAACTAGATACAATATGCACCCGCCCGGCCCCGCCGTCGAGTGGGGTTTGTGAGGCCCAATAGATCTATCCACATTTCCCTCGTTGTGCCCCGCACATTCATGGTTTCCCCCTGGGACTTTGCATAAAACTTCGTATAGTAATGTAAAGTAACCATAGTATAACATGACCTTTAGTAAGTAAGTACGCAACATGTTTCTCCCCCGAAAGCAAAACAGTAAAAGTGGGGCTGTGACACTCACGCACCCATTTCATTTCTCAAAAACTTGTTCGTTTGAAATTCCTCAGGTTTTCATAAAAGAAGCATGTCTTCCCCCCGAAAACATTTATAAAACAGTAAAAAGTGGGGTCATGAACTCACCTTAATTTCCTCGCTTAGCTAGCAAACAAAGCCCGAAGCTTTGACCGACTTCCTCGTGCCCTATTACAACAAAGGACACCTTAAAAGTCTATCACATATAAACTTAGCCTATTATCCGGCTAAAAGATAGTTTATCCAACTATCTAGACTCGTGGGTATTAACTCGAGTACTAATATGCTTTAACTCGACGAACCAATCATGACTTATCTTACTTATGCGTTAACACACGACATAGTACCCAAGTTACGCACTTGTCACTATTCGTGTGTACACCACGTTGGACCAATACTATGAAACGTATAACTTATCATGAGTCAAAACTCATCTTATAATTATATTTTAGGAAAATACTTTGATAAAAATATAAAGATAGTTATTTAAAACAGATCCATAACAAGTGTCGCTTCTTATCCTAAATCCGCAAGCCTTTAAAGGTTTCAAAATATTAACTTTTGTATAATTCTTTCTCCAATACGTCGAGCGTTTTTGTAATTCAAACCGTTAAAATAGAAATGTTTTAGTTACTAAAATCTTTAAAGATTGACACAATTGACGCTCAATAAATAATATGTATTTGTTTTGAAAATAGTGTTTGACGTTTTTCTTTAAATGTTGCAAGAAATCATTTGTCGAAAACCTTTTGCGATATTGTAGAAAACTACATTTGTCAAAATACTTGAAGGTTGTTTATAATGAAATATACAAGAAATATCGCCTTCGTTTATGCTTATAAATTTTATAAAATTTCAGCAGAGTCTCCTCTGTTTTCATACAAACCAGGCAACACAAGTTGTCTAAAAATTCCCAAAATCAAGTTCAAAACACAAGACTACAATTTGTTTATCCGCAATTCCCAATCAAACGAGACTTATATGTTTCGACGCTTTTATATAAACTAAACTTATTTATATAAAGACACAACAATATATATATATATATATATATATATATATATATATATATATAGGGTCAAGATCCTGTACAAAGTGTTTTTTTTGTGAGAAGTGTGAGAAGGTGTTTTGGCCATTGGATCATCTTAATCTATGGTGTGGATTAATTGGATGGCATTTTTGTAATTAATGTTAGAATTATTAATTGATTATATCAATAAGGGTATGATAGTAAAATACACACTCTAATTAAGTACCTCATTAAAACCTCATCTCTCACCTCTCTCCTCCTATTAATTATGATTCTCTCTCTTTCCCTTTGTCTCTCTCATCAACATCTACGTTGAATAGATTAAAATCTCCATTGGCGTGAGTGTATCAAATTTATTTTCACAAGAGGCTTTAAGACTTTATGATTTTCACATGCTACGTTAGATATTTAACTCAAAATGATTTTCACATGGTACGTCATCAACTTTCAAATATGGATTAGTTCTTCGTCAATGTTTTAACTCAAGTGTTTTATAATTTTTTATCATATAGATATTTAAACTATTTATATAGTGTGTTTTATGTTAAAAGGATTTTTTGTGGTTTAGTGTTTTTTGAATTTAAAACACGTTTTAAATGTATGTATAGTTGTGTTTTAAAGTAAATTCTAGTGTGTTTTTTGAATGTGTTACTGATTTGTGTATGATGAAAATAAAACACAATGGATTATGAGGAAGAAGATGATAAAACACACGGGACTGTTAAAACACAAAGTTGAGAATATGAAGATAAAACACACTATAAAGCAAAGTGAAGACTAAATATATTAATTCCCTCTAAATAAGACTTTAGTTAGTAGTTGAGCTGATGGTATAGAATGTGGGACACAAAATAGCCCGTTATATTTGAACACGAGACATCAAAATCTATATCATATTTGATATGTGTGGGTGGGGGTGAGGGAAGAATAAAGCAATATCCATCTTTTGAAGTCTTTAAAATACTAACTACTAAGACCGTTCAATTCTTTTTGCTTTTGTGGGTGGGGTGGTCTTGATATCATACCTTCCATGAAGAGCGGTTTATTTTTGTTTGTGAAATTGCGGTCAATAATTAACTTATTTTATCTTATAAAGTAAACCATAAATAAATTGTGACGTTTGCCCCCACCTTTTAGACTATAAGGAGTGGTGGGGGAAAGAGGGGGATGAAGCGTTATGTGGGACCCTTGAGGGGGGGGGGGGGGGGGGGGGGGAATAATTGTGGGAAGTGGAAGGGGGGGTGTGGGGGGGGGGGGGGGGGGGGAAGAGGGGGAGAAGGAAATAATATTATATTGTGTTAAAGTTTAAAAAAAAAAAAAAAAAAACTGACCAATAAAAAGCTGTCAAATGTCACACCATCTTGCCCCACGCCGGTGAAGCCCCTCCCCCCCCCCCCCCCCCCCCCCCCCCCCCCCCCCCTCTCCCACCCCTACCGGCGGCGGTGTTCCCCCCCCTCTCCCGCCCCTACTCCGCTTAGTCTTATGGTGTGATGGTATTAATTTTAGTGTCTAACACTTTTAACTTGGAGGTGATATGTTAATTCCTTCTTTAAAGCAACATTTAGCCGTTAAAAAAAAAAATTAAAGTGACGCTTTATGGGTATAGGGCTATGGTGTTGAGTTTTTTAAGTTTTGGAGAGTATAAACTGTTGTGCTAGACCATGTGTAAAGAATTCTTACTCCCTCAAACTATGTCATGATCTTATTCGTCTTACTCATCATTTTTATTTAGCTTGTTTTTAATACGATTGATATTTATAGGTGTAAAACAGTTAGATATAAAGTAAGATTTATATTTTATAAACTTTATAAACCATTACATAACGTAACAAAGAAATTATCTATGTTACCTTATTAAGGAGGAGAGATGGGTAGAGTTGTCATTTTACACAAATTTAAGATGGCATATCAAGAGGCACAAGTGTTGTCTTCTCATTTTTACCCATTTTCTTCCTTTTATACCCTCCCGTACAACCTTATATGGCACTTGTACAAGTGAGTAATGCAACTAATAGAACTTATTCAACTTTTTGAAAACCGTCTGTTCTTCGTGAATGTTAAGAAAATTGATGGCAATTATGTGTTAGTCTTTCTGCCTCCCCCAACAATTCCCCTCTCATTATCTCCGCCAATTTCGATCGATCTAAAAACCATTCTCTTCGCTACCAAACGTCTTTGCATCAGTTGAATCTCCTACATAAGTAAGTTATTGATACATTTGTATGCTTCATTGGTACAAATTCAAATTGATAGTCTTGTTGCTTCAACTAATTAAGTTTTTGAGTCTATAATAATGGGGGTATAGTGTGAATCTATGTTTGCTTCAACTAATTGATAGTCTTATTGCTTCAACTAATTAGCCCCTCATAATCATCAACCTTCCATCATCATCATCAATTCAGATGAAGGGTTTCAAGTTAAAAATCTATTTTTGGCCTATTTCCCCCCTGCTTGCCAAGTGGATTAAGACGCTATAATGGTAAGTGAAATCTAATTTCGTTTTCATTGTTTTAAGCTTTGGTTGTGGGTTCTTGGATTTCATATGGATTTTTAAAGTTGAACTTATCGCTTCTTTATTTGATATTTCATATGCTTGATTTTCAGCCACCTTCATATAGAGTTATATGCATGATTTAATCCTAAATATATTCATACAACTAAAAGTAATGTTAATATTTTCTTTGTTTCTTATCACAACCACCAAATTTTATGTTCTCCTGACTATTGCCATATAAATAATGAAACTTGGTTTAGATGAACAAAGTGCTATGGTGTAAGAGACGAGTCCACTGGGAGGCTGCAAAAGTAGTGGGAAAATATTGCATAATTTGAGGATGGTGCAGCTATACAAAGCATGAACTTGAACAAGCAAAACTTCCGCATAAGAAGATGACGTTGAGCTGTCATAGGTGAAGAATGAGGATAAATTCTCAAAGGGACTGATCATGTTGTAAAGGTATTAGCAAATCATCATCATGATGATCGTTTCTGTTTTGTTCTTCAGTCGTTATCCATTATTCTCATCTATTCCTTTTGTCTTGGATTGTGACCAGGTTCTATAACCTATTAGCTGTTTTGTAGGATTATATTCAATGGTGGTTCGTATCAGCGCTAGATATTATATGTAATTTCGGATATTATACATAATTCCAACGTTTAACTTTTAATTTTCTTCAAGTTATTAAAAAAATTTTGTTCTGTATCAGCAATTTGAGTTTACCAGGCTTCTTATGATGTGACACGTCTTGGCTTGCATGACACCCTTAATATTGCAACCCGTTTTATAAAGGCTAATTATCATCACATAATCTTGAGCCTGTTTTCGGCTAAATGTTATTTTTCTTATATTATTATAGATTCTCAAGTCACCTTTCATCTACTCCTTGGTTGCTCTTGCTGGTTTTGGGCTCTATGAATTTGGATTCCCGAGGTAAGCATGATTATGTATATCAATATTATATTATAATACATATATGGATGACAAAAGTTAATTTCACATAATTTGATTTATATGGGTTTGATAGTGTGATTTAAACTTGTTATTTAGGTTGCCAGATGTGTTGAAACTGGGCTGTCTCACCTCATCATTGTAGTTATCTTGTCTCATGTAATATTAAGGCTCCATTGATAAAATACTTCTATATTTTGGGGTCAAGTAACTGGACCCACAAATGTTACATGGGTTATATATGTATTAATTTCAAGATTTTGGTTTTCTATGATTATGTGCAGTATGTATCTCATATGATACATTCAAGTCGATTAGCGCATTGAGAAATGGGTTATGGATCTCAAACATTCTTCTTCATTCGAAGAAACCACCATGCTTTCAGACCTTGACCACCCATGGCAAAATGGTAAAAGCACCATCTTGGATCCATCGGCAGCTTCCAAATGCGATGCAAAGACTATTCTGGGTATGGATGCTGCTAAAAGATACATTTCTTCTTTAAATGCTGCAGCGACAACAGCTCAACTTGCAAACCATGGGTTAGTTGTGATTCCTTTTCTGAGTGCGTTCTCCAGCCTCCGGGTGCTTAATTTGTCACAAAATTCTAGGTTCGAATTTTTGATCTTCTGTTCATTTTTGGATTTTGATATTATGTTGCAACTTTTGTTTGCTGATAGTATTATTTGTTTTATCAGTGAAAATAACTGCTGGTGCTCTTCCTCGTGGACTTCACATTTTGAATCTATCAAAGAACAGTATTTCGACCATCGAAGGGCTCCGAGAGCTCACGAGATTGTGTGTGCTTGATCTCAGCTACAACAGGATTCTTAGAATCGGTCATGGTAGGTGGTTCTCTTTTAATTTATATTTTCATGTCTGTTTTTTATCTTTTAAATTTGAACTGAGGTATATGTGTTTTTGAAGGTCTGGCGTCGTGTTCTTCGTTGAAAGAACTATATTCGGCAGGAAACAAGATAAGCGAGGTAGAGGGTCTGCATCGTCTCCTGAAACTGAACATATTGGATTTGCGTTTCAACAAGCTGTCCACTACAAAGAGCCTAGGAAAGCTGGCGGCAAATTACAACTCGTTACAAGTGATCAGCTTGGAGGGAAACCCTGCGCAAAAGAACGTAGGAAACGAACAACTGAAGAAGTTTCTTCTTGGGCTTCTCCCCCATCTTGCTTATTACAACAGGAAATCAACTAAATCTGGTGCCATGAAAGGCTTGGCTGACCGAGCTGCCTGGCTTGGGATCTCTGCACACCAAATTGACCGTGGGATAAGGTCAGAAGCGAAAAAGTCAACACACGGTATGAAAAGTCAAGGGTGATTAGTCGTGGACGGCACGTGAGGCTGTTGCCAAGTGGGGTTAAGGTGACGTGCGATAGGCATCAGTTTCATTATGTGAGTAGAAAACTTGTGAGTTTCAGGCCAGATCTTGGCATGCGAAGAACTCACAGTGAAGGATTGCTGAAAGCTGTTTGAGATGGAAGAATAAAGGAATAAAACTCTGATTGAGATTTCGGAATTTGGTTGTTTAATATGACATTATGATTTTCATTGGTGTTGGTTTGGGAAAAAACATTGTTGTATTGTTGGATTTTAAGCTTGTTTATTTTTCAGACAATTATAGTTGGGCCCATGAGTCATGAAAGAAACTTGTGTTGAAAAATTACATTTTGTTTATTGTATCCATGCTGTGCAATTACTCTTTCAATTTAAAAGATGTAGAGAAAAAGCTACGAAACAAAAGCTTGTATTAAAAAAAAAAATCAAACGTGTTAAAACCTTTCTGTACCTAATGAGTTTAAATCTATCTAGCCTTGTTGATGGTATGATTATGGATAACATTAATGTCATGAAGGCCATGACTGAGAGATTTGATAATGGTCAAAACTCTTGTGGACCAAATTTAATAGTTTTATTATTTGATAATGGTCTAATAGGTAATATTTAGCTTGAATTTTATAAGTTACACCCTTACATACATCATGTCACCATGTTAAATCATCCACCCATTGCCACACACACACCACAAACCCACCAACAACTACTACGAGATAACAAAACAAACGCACCCGCTGCAATGCGCGGGCACTTCTACTAGTATAGTATAAAAGAACATTAATGTACGGAGAGAATTACATAAATTGTCCTTTAATTATTATTGAAATTGTATCCTCTGTTCTTTATGGAAAATTTTCACTCCTTATATCCTTTATTTTATCAATTTGTTACACCCTTTGTCCTTTAGCCTAACTTAGTTAAAAAACTTGGTTAACTTTATTTTCTAAGTTTACACTTTTAGGCCCTATAGTTTTGATCGAACCCTAACCCTTGATTGACCTCGAATTCGACCACGACAATTAACGAAATCATAGGGCTATTATAGAACATCAAATTCCGATCAAAACCATGTATAATAATCGTACTGGCCTGATCATTTTCGAGGCTAAATCGAACGATTAAAATTGCGACTGGTTGATCTTGTTTTTTAAATTTCGAACGATTTTGTGGGTGTTTATAGTATATTTTTGCACAGAAATGGTCGACTAAGGCATAAGATGTTATAACAGGTTTCAATTTATGGTATAGAGGCTCGATTTGCAAGTGGGTTTTTAAACGTTTATGGAACATGCTAAACATCTTATGCCTTTGTTGACCGTTTCTGTGAAAAAAATATACCATAAACACTCACCAAATCGTTCGCAATTTGAAGAACAAGATCAACCAGTCGCAATTTTAATCATTCGATTTAGCCTCGAAAACGATCAGGTCAGTATGATTATTATACATGCTTTTGATCGGAATTTGATGTTTTATAATAGCCCTATGATTTCGTTAATTGCCGTGGTCGAATTCGAGGTCAATCAAAGGTTATGGTTCGATCAAAACTATAGGGGCTAAAAGTGTAAACTTAGAAAATAAAGTTAACCAAATTTTTTTTTAACTAAGCTAGGCTAAAGGACAAAGGGTGTATCAAATTGATAAAATAAAGGATATAAGGAGTGAAAAATTTCCATAAAGGACAATTTGTGTAATTCTCTCTAATGTATGTATTCTTTTGCAACTCTTTTCAACAATTCGATCACTTCAAGTTCGACATTTCCGTTAGGTAATCGGTTTTGATCATCGTTATTTTCAAATCTTCACTCTCGGCTGCCTCTTGGCCTAGAACGATCTACTTTTCCTTAAACTCGGCCTTTTGCAACGGCTTTGTCCACTTCTCAATTCCCATTGAGGATTCCATGTTTTGGCTGATATCGTGTAAACTTAACGTTGATGCTTGTTTCCTTTTATTCCCCCTCGGCGTGTGTTGTGATTGTTCTAGTGCTTATGTTGCTTCCTCTTCATCCGAATCGTGGAATCGTTGAAGTTTATTTGAAAACGTGCATATGAACCACCAGTGTTGACTCTGATGTGTTTGTTCATTTTAAAGATCTACTCAATTATGTCGCTCACTTTGGAGAACGCGTTACAAGTTCCCAACATAGTAAAAAGCTACACGACCCGCCATGCTCAGCTCAACATTGGGAAGTAGCCATGTTCACAACGTTTGAAACGTTTTGGCCCTTTACTTCGAATAAAACATTATGATACCCTTCCTATTGCAATGTCCTGTTAAAATTGTCTTGTATGTGTTACCAAAACCCCGAAGAGGATTGAGAGTTTCCCAAAAAAATAATCTAAACTAATTACTACCGACATATTGACCCACACTTGTGCTAAAGCAAATTTTTTGTTCGTAGTCCATGGTGTTGTGGTTACAATAGAACTTCAATGGAACCGTAACACATTATATCAACTTTTTAATTCATATTAGAATTTCAATCAAGGTTGGTTACAAAAAGCAAGTATACTCTTATAATTTAAAAGAATATAAAATACAACACAGTAGGGGTGTTCAAAAAATCCGAAATCCGAAAAAATATGAAATCCGAACCCAAAAAAACCGATCTGAATTCTTATTTGGATATTTGGATGGATCTGATCCGAATCCGAATTACTTATTCGCATATTCGTATCGGATACGGATTTTAGAATTTAAATTTCGGATTATTCGGATATCCGAATAAACCGAATAAGCTTCAATTGAGTTTTAGTAAGGGAACAACTATTTGTTTGAAAATTAGTTCAACCCATGAAGAATAATGATGACAATTGTGACAACCGTCACCCTCATTTTTTAGCGAATTGTCAATTTTATCCCTTCACCTATTTTGAAGTTCATTTTTAGTCCTCATCAATTCTTCTTTTGATTTTCGTTTTTTAAATCTTGCATATATACTTTTGGCATTCGTATGTGTCGTGTTTTAATCGTATAATCAAGTGATATAAACATTTGTAAGTTATATTAAAAAAAAAAGATTTTAAAGACTATAAAAAAAATTAAGTTTAGAACCTTGGTTAGTTTGTTAAGTTTATAAAAGAAAAATCTAACCTAGTTAAACAATTAAGTTAAACTAGTTAAAAGTAGAGGGGCTAGTTATGTCAAAATTAGAAAGTTTAAATTTTAAACTCCCTCCCCTGTTCCTCGTTAATTTTCCGATGGCTTTTGGCCGGAACCAGCATAGCACCGGCGACATCATAACATCGGTATAAAGAAGTTTTTAACTCGTTTTTAATATTGCAAAACGCTTCTCCATGAATTTTCAATAAATTCCAATCATAATATTGAAACATAACGCGCTTTTTGTGAATTAAAATCGGCTCATCAATGAGAAACAGCCGGAATATAAATTCGAACCAATGACGCGTTTGGCCGAACATTTATATAAATTGATATTGCCATTCGTTTTCTGTACTTTAATCCGTCCTTAACACTCAAAAAAATCTCGAAATTCATTGTTGGAAGGCCTTTGAATCTTTGGTTTATACTCGACACTTGAAGCCTTCATTTTGATCGATACACACTTTGTAAGTCCAAAGTTGTATTGCCGTTTTGTTATCTAATCGTCTATACATAATAGCCCTATGAATCCATGTTGTTATCGTACAGTATCAGGTCAATTGAATTCATGGGTTAGGGTTAGGGTTTTGGCTAATATTTGGGGAAGAAGATGAATTTTACGTACTAAATAAAAATATTTTTGTTTAATTATTAAACACTATTAAGACACGTGGTGTAGTGTTTGTGAGTGTGTGAGTCAGGAAACCCACCTGGGTTCGATTCCAGCAGCACCCACTTTTCAAAAAAAAAAAAATTAGATTTTAATTTTTTATTTATTATAATCATATAATTAGATGCGAAACTTATAATATTCATAATAAATTAATTTTTTTCTTCAAAAATTATGAAAATTTAGGTGTAACATCTTGACACCCTAAATAAATTTATCACATTTTTATTTTCTGAAAAATAAATTATTTTCCTATTTCTATTGATTTAAATTGTTTTAATCATAATTAATGGATTAAAAAATCGTTGTCAATGATTTCAATCTCAAAATTACTGGGAAATTATTTCTAAGTATGATAAACTGAAATAAAAATTATTTTCTCATAAAATAGTTATATTTGCTGTTTTTACCATTTTAATCATTAAAATACTATTTAAATTCATTAAATCCGTTTTAAATGCAAATAAATTGAGAAAAAAAATTATGGAAAAAATATTTTCACTATTTTACATCAGAAAATAATCATTTTTCATAAAAATATTAGTTTTGGACCATATCTTGTATTTCTAACTTATTTATATTTAATTAGTCATAATCAATTATTTATTAAATTCGAGTTATCATAAAACTTCATCTTCCCTATATAAGCCTAGCGAACCCTAATGCCTTAGATTCTAGATGCCTTAGACTTTTTAAGTCACTTCCCTCATTAGTATTCTTATATATATATATATATATATATATATATATATATATATATATATATATATATATACATACATACATATATATGTTGAGTTCTTCGGAATTCCCAAGCCTTTTGTGACGAACTTTGTTAGATTTACCACTTAGTAAAAGTGTGAGTATATCTTTCCCTTTTTTCATGTTTTACTCTTTTAGGGCTATTCATGTACACTATGACTAAATGTTATTCTTTCACTAAATGCAATTCTCATGTGTGTTTGCTTTATGTTAATTTGTGTGTCTATGACTTGTCAAAATCATTAACCTTTGAGGGCCTGACATTTCAATGAATATTACTATGGTATATACCCCTTGTGACTTTGTTGAGAGACCTTGGTCATTGTCTTGTGATTCATTATACTCAAAAATGGTTTTCAAAGTGGTTGTCTTATTCTTGATTCTTAGGGTTGATTTTGACTGATACTGCTTAAGTACATAATTGCAAACAGTACACAACACATGAATTGCGAAACGTTTTTATACTATATGTATTCAAAATAGGGTATGCTCACCAATACATTTTTGTATTAACCTATACTATTTTCGTACATGTTTCAGGTTATTTTTGAGACGCCTTTTAAGCCTTTGGAATTTATACTTAGAGTTTGGACTTATTGTATTTCAGTTTAGATTGTTAGTTTGAATCATTGTATCTTTGTATCTTATTTCAATGTAATAAACTATTTAATCAATGTATCAATATTTACACTTTAGTACCATGAGTTATTGAACAATCGTCACTACGTGACACCTCGATGATTCCGCCATCGGTTGGGGTGTTACAACAATACTAAACCCTAATTCTTCAACATCGCCCATCTATATGGACTAGTTGGTGTCACGTTTCGTGATGCTTGATTTTGTGTTAAAGACTATATTTTGAAGTTTGATTTTGTGTTTAAGTTTACGTTTTGAAGACTATATTTTGAAGTTTGAATTTTGTATTTGTGTTTGAGACTAATCTCTTTTTCCGCTTTCGTATGTTTATTGATTTCAAATTAATAAAATGTTAAGAACCATAAATTAGGGAAAATAAAAAAATTGAAAATTTGTTGTTAGGCATGATTTAGATTGTTCTGATATCCGCTCGGATTATTCAAATTTATCCGAATCCGATCCGAATTGAATTCGGATGGATTTGGATCGGATGGGTATACATCCAATTCGGATCGGATTTTGAATGGGTTCCAAAAATTTCAAAATCTGAATAATCCAATCCAAATAATCTAAATAACTCGTTATCCGATCCGATAAACACCCCCTACAACAGTGTTGATCTAGTGTAAATAAATTGACTAAATGGAAAAGTGAAATTACATGATTGACGATTGCAAACTTTCAATTTAGTACAACAAATGTGGTAGGGTGGGATTAAGATGGTGGGTGTAAACTGTATACAATGACCACACCTATCAAAAGTCAACCGCCCAACAATAAAAAATATAAATATGTAAGATATCGCATAAAAATTTAAATAGCATGTCTTATTATCTTTTTACTACTTTTATAATGGTGTTTGCTATTTTCTTTTTGTAGTGCACACACATACACACATTACATTTCAAACAAATATATTTAGAAATGAAAATAAACATAGACTAGAAGTGACTATTAACCATTTTTAAGGCTGTAAACAAATTAAATATTCAACGAACATTTTTTGAAATGTTTGGCGGGAAATTCATTTGTGTTCATTCGTTTAGTAAATGAACAAACACAAACATGAAATTTTGTTTGTTTAATTAACCAAAGAACATGAACTGAGGCCACGTTCGTTTATTTATGTTCATAACGTGTTTATTTATGTTTGTTTGGGTTCGGTAACTCATTAGGGTATTTAAATTTTTATTTTTGATTTAAGTACTTCAAATTTCCCAGTGGTGAATTATTTAATATATATTAGTGTATCACATATTAATATTACTTTAACTATTTTGATTAAATGTTATTTTTGGTGGATTAACTATTTTGTGCTTTTATGAGACATTATGTGATTAAGATTATGTCAAGTTGGGTAATTGGATTAGTATTTTTTGGCGAACAATGTTTGTGCTGAAACTTTCAGAATTTAATATATTTTATTGTGCTTGGTTTTGTTCATTAATGCTTGTTTGTGTTCGTTTACAATCATTTGTATTTGTTTTTGTTCGCTTTTGTCCAACACCTAAATTTAACAAATAAAGAAAAATGAACACGAACAAAAACCTCGTCCAGTAAATGTTCATGAACAGTTCGTGAACACATTATTTCCTTGACAAACAAACACGAACAAAAAATCTCGTTCGGTAACCTTAACAAACGAACACGAACAAGACTTTTTTTATGTTCGTTTGGTTTGTTTACAGCCCTAACCATTTAAATGTAACAAATCACACGTGATATGTGTTAAATTTGATATTTTTAGAACAAAAATTTCTATTCATCATAGAGATTGAGTCATCACCACTTGGAAAAACAAAACACAATCCAACATTCCAACGTTAAGGCAGGGAGACAGGGACCATTTGAGTAATATTGATTTGATTAAAATGATAACATTGTCGGTAAAATTAATTTTTATTTCCTTTCAGTTATTCATAATCTTATGCTATTTATTTTCTTTTCTTGAAAATGTTGCATTTTTCGTACAAAGTGTGAGAAGTCTATATAGGCATTGTGTTTTAAATTTTAGGCATGATGTTTTATGTTCCTTTAGCATAGTGTTATATAGAAAAACACAAAAATTAACAATTTAAAACACTAATTAACGTATTCTCGACATGCAATCTAAAACACCCTACGAAGAAAGTAATCAGTGTGTTTTAAATTTAATGTCTAGAATACATTTGATTGTGTTTTAAATTTTATTTATTGCTTTGAACCTATACCTTTTACCATATTTAATAATGTCTTTTACCATATTGTACTTCTGCTTTCATATTTCTTTGTAATCGTAATTTTAGTTCTGTTTTATTTAATTTTACACGAACGGTTCATACAGATAGGACATGAAGAGAAGAAAATTATATGTAAATACAAACATAGTTAATAACTAATACATGTATTGTTATTTTTTTGTATTCTCTATGTCATATACATGCTCTAGTAAGTTCATCAAAAGCAATATTAACAACATAAGTCAAGTTAAGTCAAGTCAAGTCAAGTCTCTTAGTCAACCAATGACTCCATCATTTTCTAGGAATCGAAGTTATTCCTACGCCTCATGGTCTATTTCTTTCCCAACATCGCCACATTCAAGATATTTTTACCACCTTTAAAATGGATGGTGCAAAAAATTGTGAACGTTTGGTGCTTTTCTATATAAATCAATGCAAAAGGAATCACAAACATTATAGCCAAACTTTAAAACACAATGACTATATAGACTTCTCACACTTTGTACGAAAAATGTATTTTGTACAGGAACCTATACCTTTTACCATATTTAATAATGTCTTTTTACTATTTAAAAAATATAATGACAATAATAGACTAGAAATTACATATTAAATTGGTTACATTTTGATACATGAAATGTGGCCATTGGTCATTTTTTTAACGGAAAATGTTACATCTCCTATACTGTTACGCTAAGAATTTTAAATTATAGCATCCTTGCCAAGGATTGAACTTTAGACCTCATATCCAATAGACATATGTCTCTACCAAGTAGGTTAGCCTCATGTTAACAGCCGTTGGTCATTGTTAACTTGGATTTGGGTTGACGATTTTGATGAAAAACATGAAAAAAGTTGACCTAAAAGTTAAAAAAAAAATAAAGAGAGTCAAAATAGGCATGAGCATGATGGAAAAGAAATGGTATATTCCATAGGATAAACCCTCCACTAAATCCCCCTCGTTCGTGGGTTCTTCCCATTTTATTTTCATAATGGGTCTCACCCACTACTCATATATGGGCTCTTTTAAGTCTAGGCCCAAAAAGGTAACCCGAAATCCTTAGTCCCTATGACCCTATCTATCAAAAGTACGGCCACAATTTTTTTTATTTATTGCTTTGAACTTTTGCCTTAGTGTTTAATGGATGGATATAATTTATAGGGTGATGTTAGTTGGTATAAAAAGTGTCTTATCTAAAAACATGTTTGGTTGTTAATCGGTTTACTAGATTATAGTACTGAATTGATGAGATTAATGATTTTTTAAAAAACCCAACCACTGATTTTTTTTCTTTCTAAAAATCTATACATCTTATAAACTAAAGCATTAAATCCTACATGACGCTTAAAGAGGACATCATCCCCTTTTGGGTGTGTCACGTGACATCTTCCTCCTTTTTCCATCCTAAAGTTTTTTTCTCTCTCATGTTTCTCTCACAATTTTAAAACGTTAATAACTTTTATATATGATTTTTTTAAATACACCAAATTAACGAACGCTTTATTATATTTCCAACGAGTATCATAGTGCTATACAAAAAACGAAAAAAAAAAAGATTTTTTTTGTGGGTTACAGAAACCCAACCTACACGTGCTCTAAGTTCAGGTAATTCATTAATCATGTCTAGGTAAATCACTAATCATGTTCAAACTAGGAAATCTATTTTCATTAAGAGCACAATAGGTTAAAACCACTTCTTAAAAAAATGTCACACCTTCAAAACCACCGCCTCAATCACGTCTTGCAATGGTTGTTTCTAGCTCTGCTCCTCATCCAAACATATATCTTCTTTTTAATATACATTTTCATTCTTATTCACATGATTAAAATTATTGTTTTCTTATATTATAGTACATTAATTTCTATGTTACATAATAACATATATTTTATCACTTGATATTAGATTTATCTATCCCGGAAAGCTTCCGAGATATAATCTAGTTAATCGCACATCAATATAGATTAGGTTGGATGGTATATAATGGAGCCCCTAGGTGCTCCATTGCATTACCTCAGCGCCATGTCAATAGAGGCTTCATTTTCCCTATCAGTAATGCCCCATAAATACCCCCTAAGGCGTCGCGCTTCACTATTTTGTTTTTTATTAGCTTAAATTAGAGTGGGCGCCACAAAACATATGGTATCCCTCGTTATTGAGCTAACAAGCCTTCAATAAATCCCCTGCTTCAATGGCACCCAGGAAATAGGGAAGGTGCGCCATTCAATATTAAAATGCTGAAGTGGCATGCGCACCACCCCGCACCTTCCAACATTATGGCTAGGGGTGCAAACGAGCCGAAGCTCGACCAAGCTTTAGCTTGAATAACTTATAACAGCTCGAGCTCGAGCTCGGCTCGTTGGTAATTTCCCAAGCTCGAGCTCGGCTCGGCTCGTTTATTATCTATTAATTAATATATTAAATAAAAATAATAAAAATAATAGTTCGTTTAGGCTCGTGAGCTTAATAAGTGAAGCTCGAGCTCAGGCTCGTTTACTAAACAAGTGTAAATGAGTGGCAAACATTATTAAATGTTTAAAAAAATAATATTACACTAAGCTCGATAAGGCTTGACGAGCCTAACAAGCTTCACTTGACAGGCTCGAGCTCGGGCTCGATAAATAAACGAGCTTTATTTTAGGCTCAAGCTCGGCTCGAGCTCAATAGGCTCGGCTCGTTTTAAGCTTTTTACCAAGTCAAGCTCGAGTAACTCGCAAGTAGCTCGGCTCGTTTGCACCCCTTATAGCCATTCCAATTTTTTTTCTTGTTGGATTTGAGTTCTTTTGTAATCCCAAGATCTTTAATTTGATGTGCCACCCAATAGTCAATACCCTTGGCAAAACCCCATAGTGTTTAACAGTGGCATTGATGATTGATAATTTGCTTAGAATAATTAGAAACTGCAATTCAAATTGTGATGTGTAGGACTCTATCGAGTAGACTTATATTGAAATCATGTAGAAAATAAGAGTTGGGTGAAGGATATTATCAAACAACAAACACGAAGCGATGCCACGACTTCGATTTCATCCATATCCTTTATTGTATATGATTAAATGTAAAGCTAGTTAAGATGACGAAGTTGCCCACTTTCTTTTTCATTAACTTGTCAATGTATTTTGAAGCTTTAATCATTTTATCTCAAACTTTATTTGACTTTTTACCAAAAAATCTACCCTAAATATGTGAAACACATTTTTGTGATTTTGATTTGACATTAAAGCATTTACCAAATTATAGCACTAAGAACACTACATGTTAGCAATCACTATAGGTGTACTAGTGTAGTAACCTAGGGTTTGTATTCATGGTTGTCACTAGACATGCCACGAGTGTATATCCTTATTGTTTGATAATAAGATATTTGTATTTTAATTCTTTCAATAGTTACAATTAGATAGTGTTGGAAATTTAGTGAAGATGTTATTTTCACAAAATATAGGAAAATGAGTTTTTCCTAACTTTGGACAGAAATATATATTTGGAACAGAGGTTTAATCATATATTTCTTTGTGGGTTTATGTTCTATGTTGTGAGAGCTTCGCAACGAACCAAACCATGTCCAAAACGGAGCTAAGATGAATGAGATATCGATACTCAAAGATTGGTGATTGAAACATTTGTTGCTGAAATGAAACATGGTGGAATTTGTCCCACATAGAAGGAGTGATGATACCATGAGTGGTATATAAGGAGGAACACTCCTTCCTTATTGTTTCATAGGATCTCACACTGTGGAACTCGCAAAGGGACCCTAACTCGCACTCGCCCTCGCGCGTGGCGTGGGCGATGGGCGCAATGTGGCGCTTTGATGGCACGCGAGTACGAGCAGACAAACAAGTAGCGTCCTGGTCTGCGCGGATGCTTCCGCGCAGGCGCTCGGAGTGACGAGTCGTTCCGCTGTCGTAGAACGTAAAGTTCAGCGCGGACTCCTCAGCTTCTCAGCAGTGTAACTGTCTGGTCAAGCAGTTTCGTCTGAAACTTTAAGAACGTAATAAATGCCATTGAAGACGTTCAATGACATTTATTTTTCGTTTTTAATGCTTTCCGAAACTGATTCGTGCTGGACTCCTATAAATACCAAGGAGAGCCTTGGTTGAAGACACACCTCAGACATACTGATCTGTAATCACCTCTCTTCTTCTCCAGTAATTCTTTTCTTTCTTTCTGTTCTTCTTGTTTCAGGTATACTTCGGGTCAGAGCTAGCTCCGGCAGCACTCTTGCTGTTCTGGCTGTTGTACCCTGGGAAACAAAACGAGTTCTTGTTAATAGACTCGGAATTTGTTTTAAGGGCCCCGTGTTCAACACGATTCTTAGCTTGTTCTTATTCTGCTTCTACTCCTTTCTTGTATTTGTTTCTTTCTGTTGTAATTGTATTGTACTTCTGCTTTCATGTTTCTTTGTAATCGTAATTTTAGTTCTGTTTTATTTAATTTTACACGAGCGGTTCATACAGATAGGACATGAATAGAAGAAAATTATATGTAAATACAAACATAGTTAATAACTAATACATGTATTGTTATTTTTCTGTATTCTCTATGTCATATACATGCTCTAGTAAGTTCATCAAAAGCAATATTAACAACATAAGTCAAGTTAAGTCAAGTCTCTTAGTCAACCATCGCCACATTCAAGATATTCTTACCACCTTTAAAATGGATGGTGCAAAAGAGGTTCTCACTCCTTTAAGCACTTCCGACTCTCTTTCTTCCTTTGACTCCACTCCCCCAGTCGATCCCACTCCCTACCGCCAACTTGTAGGCACTTTGCAGTATCTTGCCTTCACACGTCCCGACATATCCTTTGTCGTCAATAAATTATCTCAATTCATGCACTCACCTAAACAATCACGCTGGCAAGCTCTCAAACGGGTACTCCGCTATTTATAAGGAACGGTCCATCATGGGTTGTTCTTGAAACGCAATACTAACCTAAACTTGCAGGCCTTTTCGGACCTGGACTGGGGCGGTATTGACCGATGTCGAAGGGTCAGTCAAAAATAAGATTAAAATCAGTTCCTTATTACCTTATTAGATAGGGTAAGTCAGGTGTCGAACCACGAGGAGTACTGTGGAAAGTGTTTGGTTTAATTGTTTGAGTACTAATTAACTAGTTGCTAGAAAAGTAAATTTAGTTGTTTGAGAGTGATTGTGAAAACAAAATTAAAGTTAAAATGTAAACAATTGGAGGAAAGGTGATTCCTCCAGGTTTTGGATTCAAAGTGGCTTCAAGTAATTAGTTTTTATTGAGAAAATCACATAGACATGATTAAGACAATTAATTAGTTGATTGTGATAAACGAAGACTAAGTACTCTGATTGCAAAGCAACGAAAGGTTATCACACGGTTATCAATTGAAGATTACCAAACCCAATCTCTATCTAATATATCCCAATTACTAGAACTCTCGGGAATTGAAAGAATCAAAACTAGGTTTTAGATAAAAATCAACTGCTTACAATCAAACTAATAAATCACCAAGCAAAAAGCATCGAATGCTTAGATTGCTAATCTCAAATACAAAGAAAAACTAAAAACAATCATCCACTTACAAGAATCCTCCACCCGGAGGAAACCACGAAAAGATTAGCCACTCATGTTCTTGATTTGATCTTCGATCTTGATGTGGAATTGCATGGTTGATGATTATGAATGGATTGAATGGTTTGGAATGGTGGAAAGAGCCTCAAAATCGCCCCCTTGATGGCCTCTAGTCGCCTCCTCTTGTTTAGAATGGAAGAGATGCTTCAAAACCCTAATTTTTGCCTTTTTAGTGTTTTTCCCGTCAGAGTCTGGCGTAACCTACGCTGCTGGCGTAAGTTACGTCAGAACAGGCCTTACAAAATTCTCCCAGAGGCTGGCGTAACCTACGCTGCTAGCGTAACTTACGTCAGAGGCTTTCGCAAAAAGCATTATTTCTTGCATAACTTCTTCATTATAACTCCATTTCCTTCACCGTTTTCGGCCACGTTTTCGTCTTCCAACCCTCTATCATGTCATTTATCATAACATTCAGTTCCAATTCTTGTATTTTCATCAAAACACGTTCAATCTTCGTATTTAACCTGCAAAACATCAATTTCTCATAGTTACTCAATCCCACACATACTAACACATAAACATGCATAATATTCAACATTTAAACACTTAAACATACATTCCAAACCCATTCCATCACATCCCCACACTTAACCTTTGCTTGTCCTCAAGCAAATCCGCTCGAAACACTATCACGGACAAAAACAAACATCCCACTCGTCCCTACCATGCATTAGCTAGGGTCCAAAGTCATACCCCATTCACAGATTAGCATTAGATGTGTTAATTCAGCAAGTTCAAATTGATTCTTATTTGAAAACTGAAATGCCCAACTAAAACTAACATGCTTCCAGCTTTTATTCTCATGCAACACACCCCTCACAATGTTTCACTCCACTCGGTTTATATCTGGACTAGCGTGTAATGAGCTAGTATTAGTCACTCAAAAGCCAGACATGAGACCCTGTTAACATAAGCTTGTATGACAATCACACCTCCACTGTATCACACAGACAATGCACATATCTAAAGGACTTACGGGTTTTGGGCTTAGGTAAAGGTATGGAATCTTTGGCTAAAAAGTGGCGAAAAGAAAAAGGTGAAACAAATTGCTCGACAATCCTTATTCAACATAACTAACAAACAATCAACGCTTGGGTCACATTCAACCCATAACAAACGACATCTATATTGTTTTTTTTTTTTTTTTTTTTTTTAGATATATATTTTTTTTCATTTTTTTTTCTTTTTTTTTTCTTTTTTTTTTTTCATATCTTTTTCACTAACAACTGCAAAACTTCAGACCTTGGATGTCAGAAACAATTCATCAAAGTTAACGGTTCATTTTTGGTGAATATGTGATTTTAACAAATGAAAAGGTATAAGGCTCAAAGTTGGCTACTAAGGGTAATATGTTGGGTAAACAAATCAAATAACAAACAAATGGTGTCAAACGAATTGGGGATCCTAAATTGCCTCTATCATCTATGTGCATAAATGTCCAGTCCACAGTCTCAGCATGTATCAAATCACACAAGTTCTAAAACAGTGAAACAAGTGGCCTACTCTCAACAAATGAATATATTTATGTGTAAATCATTCTACAACTTTAGTAGGCTCAAAATCTCACCAAAATGGGGAATGGGTTACCGATGTATGCATGCATTTATTACCAATAGCTTGTTACCTCTAGTCGGGCAATTCTAATAATAATTCTAAAAAAAACCTGCTGAAAACGGCTCATATTACTTTTCTTCGAATTGAACCATGACTAAGGACCCTTACTCACAAGCAACAACGAATTGGGAATGTACTGAATAAGCCGCTTTCATGTCCGATTAGACCGCTCGAAGGCAAAAATTAAAAAAATTGTCATTTTTTTTTTTAAAGACTCTACGCATCCCCACACTTGGGATACATTGTCCCCAATGTATAGGTTTTTAAGGTCAAAACGTGGGAATATATATATATATTTTTTTTTTTACCAACTCATGCTATTATCAATTTTAAGCGGCTAATCCTTCCACCCGATCCGTCCACACAAACATTAACACAAATTAACCATTCCCAACATAACATCAAGTTTGTTACACCACCAACAGTACAAAACACACCAAAAGAAAACATAAATAAAAATTGTTCAACCACCCTCCCGACCAACCATGCCCTTAAATTATTACAGAACCAAATATTTAAGTCAAGAGAAGAGCACATGGACCTGATCGGGAATCAGAGAGTGCTCAAAAGTAAGGTGGCTTGGGGGATCCAAAAATCCCCGTCATCGTCTCGAACCATCCTGGGCACCCAGGAACATCTCTTGAACTGTCCCCTGAACTCCCTTGTACTTGTGTTGCATGCAGATACGGATCCACCCATTGTGAATGGTGCACTGGTGGCATAGGACGATCTGGTCTATCTCCTCGTGGTGAACATGTGGAATAATCCACATAGGGTGGGTGCACTATCACCTGTTCTTTGTTACTCCACTGCTGATACATGCGTCTCTGTTGGTCATCATTATACCTGTGATTGATTTCTACCTGTTGGTTATACACATGCATACGGTTCCAATGTTCTTGCCTGTCATAAAGTGCCTTAGATGCCACTTTTTGCTGCTCGGCGTGATAATTACTCTGATCATATAATGCCTGAGCAAAATCAGGCCACCCACTATATCCATCCGGCCTCATCTTTTCCACCCGTGTAAATACCTCTGTATCCCAACCGTCATAACACATACTCCCATGAGTGCCTCCTATCTGTACTTCCTCCTCATCGTCCTCAGTATCATTCTCAACATTTCGAGCATAATCCTGACTATCATCACTGAACACCTCGTCCTGTTCGTCCACGGCTAACTCTCTCGCATTGGGCTTTAATGCCCTCAGTTTCTGTCCTGTCGGTTTGTGTTTTAATTTAAAGTACCGCTCGGTACTAGAGAACACCCATTGAAACTTACTTAAGCTCTTCAATGTAAATGGAGTGGTGTCTCTTTTAGTATCTGACTGAGGGTATTTAAACACTCCATGAAGTTTCAACAAAGCTGTAATCAATCGAACATGAGGAATTATTCTTTTATCAATTTGCTCTCGTGCATCCCAAATGTTCATCATCACCAAATACATAAATGACACTTTCGGTGCCCCAGTCATTAAGGAATATAGAATTGGAATTTCCCATAAACGAACACCAAACTTATCACCCCGTCGAGGCATCACATTCTGCACCAAAAATATCAACAACAATCTAACCTCCCGCTTCAAATCATTCCTAACCATCTTGTCCCCTTTTCCTGGCTCAAACAACACTTCAATCATCTCTTTCCATCTCGGATGTCTTTCTGGATGTCGGTACAACGTGTCTACATCAGGATAAATGTATTCATCACTTGCTCTAGAGTCAAAATTTGCAATTTTCCGTAAGGTTTTAATGGACATTGACACTTTTATATCACTAGCAACTCCTGTTAGGACCATGTCTTTTGGTGTCTTGCCCCACTTCACCTCTAAAGTAGCCATCCAATCATGAACCGGGTCCATATACATGAGACTTTTCTCCTTGTCATAGCACTTTAACGCAGCTTCCCACCCTAAAGCTTCAAACTTTTCCACAATACCAAACGGGCGGAACTCCGAATCAGTAATTTCCCTCTCACAAATAAATGCATCTCTCCTATCCTTCAACTTAGCTAACTTATCATCATACAAGTCCGCTTGCCATTCTTTTTCTTGTGATGACAACGGCCCGCTTTTCCAAATTGGCTTATCAACCGGTTTTGATGTTTGTGGTTCTTTACGCCTCGGTACTGGTCCAGGATCATGAATACTCACTTGCATATTGAGTGAAGAAAATTTCCCTTTCTTTCCCGCACGTTGTTGTTTAGGTGCACCCGAAGAACTTGCAATCGCCTTGCTCTTTGTCTTGTTTCCAGCCACATCCTTTGTCTTTGCCATCCTATCACACACAAACACCAAGTGAACAAAGGATCTTAATTCAATTCAGAATATAAAAACTCAACAAGTGTGTAATTTCAATCACTTCCCCACACTTGTTTAACACTAAGACTCTTAACTTTTTGAACTCCAACCCTCAAACTTGCTCAAATTCTTAGGACAATGGTTATAAAACTTAACAGGTTACTAAGTTCCCTTAGTTACCAAGTAGCATGCAAACTCGTTTTTTTTTTTTTTTTTTTTTTTACGATTTATTTATTAATACAGATATCGGAAGTGGACAGTGAATTCTTATCACAACCATCTGATGACTAAGTTCTATATGCAATATCAAAGGATAACTAATAAATAATTCAAACTATAAAAAGGATTAAATTAACTGGTCAAATTAAAAGGTAAAAGATTTCCTAAAAAGCTAAGCATTTCACGATTTATTTATTTATTTAATTTTTTTTTACGATTTTTTTTTTATCAAACACAAAGATTGCATACATTTTTTTTTTTTTTTTTTTTACAGACCCGATTACACCTTCCCTTCTCATTATCCCGCATGAATCTTAACATATATTAAACATACACCATCTTACCTTCACATGTATAAACAAAAATACTCGAATACATACCTCTGTAGCTTAGAAACACTGCATTAAACTTCGATTGATCCTCTAGATGACTCTATGTGAAAACCCCCAATTTTGGAAATTAGGGTTCGTCACTTCCTCTTCAGATTCGCGCAAACGAAGACGAATCACGAAAAACAAACACTAGGGATTTGTTCTCCTCGAAAAACTAAGCAAGATAGGCTATGGATTTGTGAGTTTTGGTGGAGTTTTGAAAAAACTAGGGGATTAGATAGTTATGGGGGTTTGAAGGTTATGAGGAAGAGGATGATGAAGAATAATCAGATTTATGAGTGAAAGGGTTTGAAGGTATGTTGTAAATTGGTAAGTGGGTTATTCACGGGTCGGTTACGGGTTATGTCCATGTTTCTCAAATATAAAACCCTACCCGATTACCTCACCTTTGACCCAGTACCCAACGTAAGTTAAAACCATGACGTAAGTTACGTTGGCTTGCTACGGGATTTAGAGTGTTGTTGGTCGGCGTAAGTTACTCCACTAGCGTAGCTTACGTTGGAGGCTCTCGTTTTTTTTTTTTTTTTTTTTTTTTTTTAACTCTGGAGAAAAATGAAAAATTTGACGAAAACTCTTGTAACAATTTATTTTTCCGTCATCTCGACAACAATCCAAAACTTTTTTTAAACATCGAACTTTTTTTTTTTTTTTTTTTTTTTTTAATAAATAAAACGCACGCGTTCCTGCACCATTCCTTAACTCTTAAACTCTTTTACTCGCCCACTCCACCCCCCTTACAAAAGTAGTGTTGTCCTCAACACTCGGACTCAACTCAGAGACATACCGTGGCGGTTTGAACTTCCCCACACTTGCGTGGTGCTGTGGGTGTACTTCCATAACTCATCGAATAGGAACTGCACGTGCTAACAACCGACAAATAAAGGAAAAGAAAAAAAAATAAATAACAAAAACCAACCTCGGGTTGCCTCCCGGAAGCGCTAAGTTTTAGTCTTCAGCCAGACTTTTAGTGACCCTCAGACGGTCAGATCATCCGGTGAGCTCGCGATGAAACTCACCTTATCAAATGACTTCATGTTTATATCGTTACCATCCAGATATGGTTTTAACCGATACCCATTCACAACTTGTCTTTTCTGATCATGTAAATCCTCAATCTCCACATCACCGAATTGTCCGACTCGCGTAATGACAAACGGTCCCAGCCATTTACTTTTCAATTTTCCTGGAAACAATTTAAGACGCGAGTTAAATAACCATACCTTTTGTCCAACTTCAAAGACCTTCTTCCTCAGCTTTGCATCATGCACTGCCTTCATCTTGTCCTTGTACGCGGATGCACAATCGTATGCCTCATCACGTAATTCCTCAAGTTCACACAATTTCAGTTTCCTATGGGCACCTGCATCAGTGTAATCCATGTTAACCTGTTCAACCGCCCATAATGCACGGTGTGCTAATTCCATTGGTAAATGACAACCCTTACCGTACACCAATCTATAAGGTGTAGTGCCAATAGGTGTTTTAAATGCAGTGCGATATGCCCACAAGGCGTCATCCAACTTGGTTGACCAATCCTTGCGGTCAGGTCGCACAGTTTTCTGCAAAATCTCTTTAATTTGCCTATTGGACACTTCAACTTGCCCACTTGTCTGTGGGTGATATGGTGTTGCTACCCTATGATCCACGCCGTACCGCTTGAGAAGTTTGGCAAAATGAAAGTTTTTAAAGTGGGATCCCCCATCACTTATGATAACACGGGGGATTCCAAATCTAGAGAAAATGTTTGTTAAAACAAACTTACACACGGCAGCATGATCATTGTGTTTGGTGGCGACTGCTTCTACCCATTTAGAAACATAATCAACTGCCACCAAAATGTACAAATTCCCATAGGAATTTGGAAACGGGCCCATAAAATCAATACCCCATACATCAAAGATATCGACAATGAGGATTGGTCGCATGGGCATCTCATTCCTTTTTGAAATCCCACCCATTTTCTGACAGTTCACACAGGTTTTAGCATATTCAAAGGCGTCTTTAAACAAAGTTGGCCAATAAAAACCACAAGTTAAGACTCGGTGACCCGTTTTCTGGCCACTAAAATGGCCTCCACATGCTGATGAGTGGGCATGCTTCAACACCTCCAACGCCTCTGCCTCTGGAATGCATCTTCTAATAACCTGATCAGCACCAATTTTGTACAAGTCCGGTTCATCCCATATATATTGCTTAGCTTGGGAGATGAACTGTTGTCTCCTCCTTTTGTTCCAAGTCTCGGGCATCGTACCTGAAGCCAAATAGTTAGCAAAATTTGCGTACCAGGGTCCCATGGTGACAGACATCAAATATTCATCTGGGAATTGTTCATTAATTTCAGGTGCAGTATCCCTTTCCTCTATCGGAATCCTCGACAGATGATCTGCCACCACATTCTCACACCCTTTCTTGTCTCTGATTTCCAAATCAAACTCTTGCAGTAATAGGATCCACCGAATCAGCCTCGGTTTAGCATCCTTCTTCTCCATTAAATACCTAACTGCAGTGTGATCAGAGTACACAATTACTTTACTACCCCAAATATAAGACCTGAATTTATCTAAAGCATAAACAACAGCCAGCAACTCCTTCTCTGTAGTTGTGTAGTTCAACTGTGCGTCAGAGAGGGTTTTGCTTGCATAGTAGATAACTATCGGTTTCTTATCTACTCTTTGACCCAAGACAGCACCGATTGCATAGTCACTTGCATCACACATAATTTCAAAAGGGCGTGTCCAATCAGGTGATTGCAAAATCGGTGCCTGTACCAATTGTTCCTTTAACACGTTAAAAGATTTTAAACATTCTGCATTAAATTCAAAAGGAACGTCTTTCAAAAGCAAATTACATAAGGGTTTTGTTATGACACTAAATCCCTTAATAAACCTACGGTAAAATCCGGCGTGTCCTAGAAAGGAACGGACGCCCTTGACATTAGTAGGGGGAGGTAATGTTGAAATTACTTTAATTTTAGCCTTGTCAACCTCAATTCCCCTAGCCGATACTACGTGTCCCAAGACAATGCCCTCCTGAACCATAAAATGGCTCTTCTCCCAACTTAAAACCAGATTAGTTTCCACACAACGTTTCAAAACCTTAGTTAGTTCATTTAAACATGACTCAAATGACGACCCAAACACTGAAAAGTCGTCCATGAAAATTTCAAGAGAATTCCCGACCATATCTGAAAAGATACTCATCATACACCTTTGAAAGGTGGCCGGGGCATTGCACAGCCCAAATGGCATTCGCCTAAATGCGAAGGTACCGTAAGGGCATGTGAATGTGGTCTTTTCCTGGTCATCAGGATGAATGGCAATCTGATTGTAACCTGAGTACCCATCTAGAAAGCAGTAAAACTTCTGACCTGATAATTTTTCGAGAATTTGGTCAATGAAAGGCAAAGGAAAATGATCCTTTGACGTGGCAGCATTAAGTTTCCTGTAATCTATACAAACACGCCACCCGGTTACCGGCCGGGTAGCAATTTGCTCACCATTTTCACTTTTAATTACCTGAATGCCTGCTTTCTTGGGAACCGTTTGTGTCGGGCTTACCCATGCACTATCTGAAATGGGATAAATGATCCCAGCATCTAACCACTTGAGCACCTCCTTCTTTACCACTTCTCTCATGTTCGGATTAAGCCTTCTCTGTGCATCTCTTGCCGGTTTTGCCCCCTCCCCTGTTATGATTTTATGCATCACTATTGAGGGGCTTATTCCTTTCAGGTCTGCAATAGTCCACCCAATTGCAGCCCGGTGTGCAACCAAAACTTCCATCAAAGCTTTCTCCTGTTCCTCAGTCAAACCTGCAGAAATAATAACAGGAAGAGTATCATTAGCACCAACAAAAGCATATTTTAGATGTTTAGGTAGCTCTTTAAGTTCTAATTGTGGTGGTGTCTCTAATGATGGTTTCAGCTTTGTGTCAATGTGATCTGGCAAACTCTCCACATGATAAGACCAAGGTGGTCTTCCTTCTCTCACTACCATCGCCTCCACCTTTGCATCCTCTTCCTCGAGTTCCTTGACTGTCTCAGAATATAACCTGCCAAACAAAGCACATTCTACCATGGACTCGTCCCCCTCATAATTAGGAATGTAAGGAGGAACACGTCCGTCAATGATGTCTGCCATAAAGCATTCATCACTAACATTGGGGTTAGAAACATTACCAAAAACACTTAACCGCATCTTACGGTTACCGAAAGTCATATCCACAGTACCAGTCCTGCAATTAATCTGAGAGTCAGAAGTAGCTAAAAATGGTCTGCCAAGAATCACAGTCGGTTGCTTGGTTTTATCAACAGAAACATAATCAAGGACCAAGAAATCGACTGGATAATAAAACTCATTAACTTTCACAATCACATCTGTTAATACTCCCCGGGGTAGCTTAGGAGTCAAATCAGCCAATACAACAGTGGTATCAGCTTTCTTAAGTGGACCGAACTCATACTGGTCATACAAGCTCCCCGGTAGTATACTCACACTCGCTCCAAGATCCAAAAGGGCTCGTGTCATTTGAAAATCACCAACTTGAATTGAAATAATTGGTGCCCCTGGATCCTGTAACTTTTCAGGCAGAGTACCTGAAATTATTGCACTCACATCTGCTGGCATGTCAAGTTTCTTTGGAATTTTATGATTTCTTTTCTGAGTGCACATATCTTTCAGGTACTTTGCATATGCAGGAATTTGTTTAATTGCATCTAAAAGAGGAAGATTGATTTTAACTTGTTTGAAAACTTCCCACATTTCATCCGATTGTGGGCCTCTTTTATTGACTGTCTTTTTCTTACCAGGATCAATGAGAGCTGCAGGAAAAGGGATGGTATTACCCTCCACACCCTTTTCTACAACCTGGTTGGAATTATTGATCAAAACACTTTTATTTTTATTTTTTTCTTTTTCTAAAACAATTTTAGGTGTTTTGTTCAATTCAACAAATTCCTGTTCATCTTCACAATCATCACTACCCAAATCCTCCACCACACCCTCAACAAACTGTGGTGGAGTTCCCACTTTATTATCATAAACCTTACCATTGCGCAGAATACTTACCTGGTTAATTTGCACATTCCTCGAATTCCTTGAGCTTGATTGCTGATGTTGAGGATTAATGGTGGTATCACTTGGTAGCTTCCCTGGATCTCTCTTAGACATATCTGCAGCCAATTGCCCTACCTGCTTGGACAATGCTTCCACAGTCTTATCCCTCACTTCATTGTCTTTTCGCATTCCCTTGACCTCTTCTTGAACTGTCCTGACATCATTCTGTACAGCTTTAATGGCATCCAAGATTGCACTCAGTTGATCATTACCTCCTCCTGACGTGCCTTGTTGATTTCCTCTCTGCTGCTGACCACTCTGATTATAGGTATTCTTTGAGTAACCCCCTTGATTATATCCATACTGCCTGTTCTGAGACTGTTGTTGATTTCCTCCCTGCACATTAGAACCAGAAAAGTTAGGATTTAATTGATTATTAGGATTACCATACCTGAAGTTTGGGTGGTTTTTGAGCCCAGGATGATAGGTGTTGGAATTCATGTCATATTGCTTCCGTTCTCCATAAACTTGATTCACCTCTTCTGTATTCTCCAAAGGCCCCTGGCAGTCTTGGGCTAGATGTCCCAACTCCCCACAATCAGTACATACCGAAAAAGCATTAGCTGCCTTCGCCTCACTACTCTTCCCCAAATTAAGTTGAGCTACCTGTTTTGCCAAGAGTAAATTTTGCTGCTTCAACTTCTCAATTCTTTCTTCAGCCTCATAGTCTGCTGCCTTGACAGATGATGGTCTCAACTTCCTACATGATTGTGCCTGTCTCTTTGAAGTGGCACTCATCCTTTCCAAGTGTCCCCAATCCACAGCTTCAGTGTTAGTAAAGAATGTGCCATTGCTAATGGCAGTCAATCCTCTAACATCCTCTGGTGTCAGTCCATCATAAAAAGCTTTTATTAGTTCCCATGTCTGAATCCCATGATGAGGACATTTTCTCAATAACTCTTTGAATCTAGTAAAAGCCTCATGGAATGCTTCCCCCGAATTCTGCTGAAATCCTCTTATTGCATCCCGAGCCTCAGATGTTCTGCTCATGGTGTAGTACTCTTCCAAGAAAATTTGTTGCATATCCTGCCAAGTGTATATACTACCTGGGGGTAGTGTAGCAAACCATTGCCTTGCCTTGTCCTTCAAAGTGAACTGGAACATCATCAACATTACCTGATCTTTAGTGAATCCTGATCCTCCAATCATATTGCACACAGACTCAAATGCTGATATATGTAAGTAAGGCTCTTCAGATCTTTTTCCATAGAACTCAGGTAGATGACCCAAATATTGGGGTCTCACTTCAAATGCTCTCCCGTTCCTACTCACCGGTGTCACTACAGCTGAAGAATTGGGTACAATGACCGGCCTAAAATGACTATCAACCCCCTGAACCGGTGCCCTCTGACGTATCTGTGGGACACCATCTACTAAATGTAACTCATCTCCTATCCCCATATGCCCAGCATTAAATTGAGGAACCCCTTGTGGAGCTTGATTATTTCTGTGTCCCTGAACACGGTTCCCCTGATTAACTCGCTGTGGTGGCTGCTGCTCATGCTCCATATCATACCCATAATTACCATATCTCCCATCATACGGTTCCGGTTCGTCCTCTTGATCCCATTCAGAGTCCCAAGTATGCACACTTCCCTCATCATATCTCTGTTGGTTCTGTTGTTGGTTGGGTGGGATAACTGCTACCTGCGGGGGAGGTTGGTTTCTTGGATCATGTTGGTTCTGTGGTGGACGTGGGTTAGCATGTTGGAAATACCCACCAGGTGGGAATTGTTGTAGTAGTGGTGGTGGGTTTGGAATGGGTTGATTTGGTAGAGCGGGTGGAATAGGATCATTCGGTTGGTTGGGTATTGGGTCATTTTGGTTATCCTGATCAGCCATCTCAATAGCTGCTTCTTCAATTCTCTGAGCGACTGTTGAAGAACTTGATTGATTCTTTACTGCTGAACGAAAAACAACACGGTTTTGACGTGCTGTCTTCTCAATCTCTGGATCGAATAACAATGGAGACGATTTCTTGGAAAACCTGGTATGCATGCAACACAAAAGTCACCTGCACACACAAAAACAAGAAAACAAATAGAGTAGTACTGAACGAAGAAGAGAAATAAAATACGGAAACAGATAACTAAAAGACAATTTTTTTTTTTTTTTTTAAGAAAATAAATAAACAAACTAAACTAAACTAAACACTAAGCGCACGAACTCCCCGGCAACGGCGCCAAAATTTGACCGATGTCGAAGGGTCAGTCAAAAATAAGATTAAAATCAGTTCCTTATTACCTTATTAGATAGGGTAAGTCAGGTGTCGAACCACGAGGAGTACTGTGGAAAGTGTTTGGTTTAATTGTTTGAGTACTAATTAACTAGTTGCTAGAAAAGTAAATTTAGTTGTTTGAGAGTGATTGTGAAAACAAAATTAAAGTTAAAATGTAAACAATTGGAGGAAAGGTGATTCCTCCAGGTTTTGGATTCAAAGTGGCTTCAAGTAATTAGTTTTTATTGAGAAAATCACATAGACATGATTAAGACAATTAATTAGTTGATTGTGATAAACGAAGACTAAGTACTCTGATTGCAAAGCAACGAAAGGTTATCACACGGTTATCAATTGAAGATTACCAAACCCAATCTCTATCTAATATATCCCAATTACTAGAACTCTCGGGAATTGAAAGAATCAAAACTAGGTTTTAGATAAAAATCAACTGCTTACAATCAAACTAATAAATCACCAAGCAAAAAGCATCGAATGCTTAGATTGCTAATCTCAAATACAAAGAAAAACTAAAAACAATCATCCACTTACAAGAATCCTCCACCCGGAGGAAACCACGAAAAGATTAGCCACTCATGTTCTTGATTTGATCTTCGATCTTGATGTGGAATTGCATGGTTGATGATTATGAATGGATTGAATGGTTTGGAATGGTGGAAAGAGCCTCAAAATCGCCCCCTTGATGGCCTCTAGTCGCCTCCTCTTGTTTAGAATGGAAGAGATGCTTCAAAACCCTAATTTTTGCCTTTTTAGTGTTTTTCCCGTCAGAGTCTGGCGTAACCTACGCTGCTGGCGTAAGTTACGTCAGAACAGGCCTTACAAAATTCTCCCAGAGGCTGGCGTAACCTACGCTGCTAGCGTAACTTACGTCAGAGGCTTTCGCAAAAAGCATTATTTCTTGCATAACTTCTTCATTATAACTCCATTTCCTTCACCGTTTTCGGCCACGTTTTCGTCTTCCAACCCTCTATCATGTCATTTATCATAACATTCAGTTCCAATTCTTGTATTTTCATCAAAACACGTTCAATCTTCGTATTTAACCTGCAAAACATCAATTTCTCATAGTTACTCAATCCCACACATACTAACACATAAACATGCATAATATTCAACATTTAAACACTTAAACATACATTCCAAACCCATTCCATCAGGTATTAATGATGGGGGGCGATCCACTCCCGCATATCTCATATATCTTGGGTCCAATATCATCTCTTGGAAATCTGCTAGACAAAAAACTGTTTCTAGATCATCTACAGAAGCTGAGTACAAAGCACTCGCTAATGCTGCGGCTGAACTCTCATGGGTTAAAAATTTACTTGGTGAACTCAGGCTCCCAATTAAGAGCACCCCATCACTTTACTACAACAACACCGGAGCTACTTATAGGAATGCAAACGAATCGAACGAACACGAACAAGGCATTGTTCGTGTTCGTTTGTTAAGAAAATTATGTGTTCACGAACAGTTCATGAACACTTACCGAACGAGCTTTTATGTTCGTGTTCGTTTGTTAAGAAAAGACTCATGTTCGTGTTCGTTTGTGTTCATTTGTTAATTTTTTTTTCATGAACGCACACGAACACAAACGGAACGTAATGAACACAAAGAAGTGTTCATGAACGGAAACAAACACAAACGGATATATATTACCTTTTTAATAACATCGAATTCACATACATTAAGACATTAGCTAGATCCACCGAAAATATAACATAATTGTACAAACATATTTAGTACTGGAGAAGGGTGTTGGAAGTGGATGGTAGAGGGCTTTGGAGGTTGAGGACATCAACGCTGGAACGTGTAACATATAATGAGCTTGGATACAAAAATAAGTTTATCGATCTCATATAGTCATATATTTGTACCTCATATATATTATTTATTGGGTAAAATAAATAAAAAAAAAGAATACAAAAAAAGTATAAGAATTAAAAACCTTAATAAACTATCGAACGTAAACGAACATGTTAACGAACGTTCACGAACATAAACGAATGAACGCGACCTCTGTTCATGTCCGTTCGTTTAACTAAATGAACGGAAAATTTTGTTCGTGTTTGTTCATTTATTAAACGAACACAAACGAACTTCCCGCCGAACAATTCATGAACCGTTCGCTGAAAGTTCAGTTCGTTTGCAGCCCTAGCTACTTATGTATGTGCAAATCCTGTTTACCATTCCCGCATGAAACACATCGCTCTGGACTATCACTTTGTGCGGAAACAAGTCAATTCCGGGCAACTCAAAGTTCTTCATGTCAGCTCCAAGGATCAACTCGCGGATGTGCTCACCAAACCGATTGCACGTGCACCCTTCCTATATTTTCGGTCCAAGATTGGAGTCTCCAACGGATCCTCCATCTTGCGGGGGCGTATTAACAACATAAATCAAGTCAAGTCAAGTCAAGTCTCTTAGTCAACCATTGACAACATGATTTTGGCCATTGTATTATATTGTACATTATACTTAATCAACCATTAACTCCATAATCTTAGCTAGAGTTAGTCATATGTAAGCCTATATAAAGGTCTTGATGTATTGTTGATACACACACCAAAACATTACATAATACAATTATTCAATACAAATCCTATTGTTTATAAGCAACATTAGGTAATTGGTATGAAGGCCATGTTTGGCTCTCCTTCTCCTTATCTCCTTCTTCTACCTCCCTATCTACTTAATCAAAAAGTTACAAATTCTAATTTATAACTTATCTCCTTTTCAACCCACAAAAACCTCATTTTCAATCTATTACCCAAACAATATTTTCTCCTTATTAACTTTTTGATTAAGTCAATAAGTTATAAGGAGGCCAAATAAGGAGAGCCAATGTTAAAATAATATATATGTTAAATACTTATCCACTGTTATTCTTGTGTTATATTGTTGCATGTTACTTAATGGATTTTGGACTGGTACAAAATGTTGAGATCGTGGGCTAGGATCAGGAATGAGTTCGTGGGCTAGGATCAGGAATGAATGCTTATTAGACTAAAGAATAGAGACTGATAGAAGGTTGGGCCCAGGTGTCTCACCGGCCCCGTATGTGATCCAGTTATAAAGCCTTGAAATGTCACGGATCCGTGTGAAGTTATATCAAGTCATCTAGACCGTTCATCAAGAAACACAAATTATTTCTGATCGTTGGATCTGTGTTTCTTGTGAGAGTATGCTTTTCCCTATAAATAGCTTCATATCTCGATGCTAGATTAGTTTTCGATCATTTGAGTCTTTCCAGTTTATCTCTTGTAGTCTCTCTGTCATCTTCTTGATATTATCAGGTCTAGGTCTTGAGTCATTGTTTGATTTGTGATCTTTTGTTAGTTCCTGAGTGTTGTTAATATCTAATCATCATGTTGATGATCTAAAGGGTTGAGTCTGAGAGCTGTAGTGAGGATTGGGTTGTAATCTGTTTGATTAGTTTCTTGGTTTCAATAAAGTCTGAGTATCTTTAGTTATAATCTCTTATATTATTGTAGAAATTTGACAGCCAAACATGCACGAATACTCTCTTTTCATGTACAATTACACAAAGCATAGAAACAAACGTGAACCTCATTACACATATGTTAGCCACTTAGCCATATTAATAATCAATCGTAACGAGTAAATGAGTAAACTTACCATGTTGTATATAACTCGCAGTCCTCAAAAACTATGATTACTAAATAATTTAATGTCCGTTCCTGTCACTTTGATTTTGCGCAAAATGTATATGTGTAAGGAACACATTCCTTTTATAGAAAGTCTGTCACTTTGATCTTTATGCAAAATGTAAATATGTAAGGAACACATTCCCTTTTTAGAAAGTGTAATTATACAGTCATTTTAAACGAACGGTCGCCGCATTCATTTGCTTGCCTTGCTATAAATCAATCAACAAGATGGAAATATATTCTTTTAATCTTCACAAAGAATCAACGGCTCCTCATGTCGTGTGGGAACTATATGAATCATGAACATTTTTAACATCTTTAAAAGCTTATTTGACTAATGTGATTCCTTCTCCACTTTCTAATATATACCTTCATTTTTCTTGTGTATTCTGAAAATTTTTAAACCATTTGATATTAGCTTTAATATAAGAACGAATCCATGCATTTGACAACCAAACAACAAAAGTGGGTCGGCTTTTAAAAAAAAAATAATGAAAAAGATCAATTGATAGTTTGTAGATGCTATCGGGTGTGATGAAGTAGTTGGGAGCAATGTTAAACTTGTGTTTTCTATTGTTAAGAAACATACTATACTCATTTAGTCATGTTATCCACCTTTATTCCTTGTTTAATTAATCATTTTACTTATTATTCGTTTTTTTATTAGTTTTGGGAATATTTTATTATGGATGAGTGAATCCCTAATAGAAGTCTTTCATCTCCCTTTGTTTGTAACGGGCATTGATCCTTCACTGGTCTAAATCTTTAGCATGACATATATAATCCTAAGATAATATACGAGAAGACCACCAAAAAGATTTCATATAGATGGATGATTAATGCAATCTCTTATTTAAAATATGACTCGCAACGAAATGCTCATGGTATGCGAACAACAAGTTTGTGTGTACTCTCTTTTGTAATCAATCACCTCTTGTTTGTGTGCTCATGTGCATATGTGCACGCGTGCACATGCGCACACGTATATGCATATATTCACTTGTTTGCATGTTTGTGTATACTCATGTACATGGACGGCTATGGCCCAAGCTGAAGAATTCGTTGCTTTGAATACTTCATTATATTGCACAAACTGACTTTATACATCTATATGCATGTACGTTTGTAACTTTTGATAGTTTTTTTTTTTTATTTCTTACCTTAATTCATTATTAATCTATATACCTAACAATTTTAGCTTTTTCTAAATGCTAAATACTTGGTTCATGCCATTGAGGATTGAAAATTCTTTTGTAGGACTGCACTTGAATCTAATAACATCAACAAAGTTATTCATGGTTGCAAACAAGATAGCAAGATCGATTAAGGGTTATCAAAGGTATTTCATTAACCTTTTTAGCAATTTTGAACATATAATATCATGGGTAGATTGCTTGGATCTACCCTATGTAATACCAATTATTTAATTAAGTTCCTTAAAACAATTTGTTCGTGTTGACAATTCTTTGAGTAGATAACAAATACATAATAAATAAATCAGACACATATGTTAATCCAGTAAATGTGGAGAGGGAAGACGATGTCATAGATGATTATGTTGATCGAGTTTCGGTTTAGGGTGTACAATTATGTTTGCTAAGGAGATCAAGGATCTCGATTAGAGATGAGAGAGGGGGACGATTATGAGTGCAAGTAATAGTGTTTCATTAGCCTTTAATCTCTCCTAATGATCTCTATATACATACACTCAAATGGAACCCTATTTTATGATTCGTTAATGATAGTTACCTCCATCAGACCAATTAAACCAATAGAGATATTTAGGTTGCTAATCATTTATTACATAAATATTTATAAAGGCAATTTAATTAGTATATATAAATATATTCTTACAGTTGAGAGTTCGTTCATGTTGCGAATTAGACTGTTTTTACTACACACAAAGTTAGAAGTATTTGTAACGATTTTAAATACTTTTTGTAATACAAAATTGAACCTACGTAAAAATAATTTTTTAAATAGGTTGAAGTATTATTTTATTTTATTATAAAGAGTTAATGGTTAAAATCGTCCCTGAGGTTTGACCAATTTTGCTACATCAGTCCAAAATCGAAATTTTTAACAACCGGGTCCTTCAGTTATACATTTTGTTGCCAAATTCGTGCCTGGCACTAACCCCTGTTAAATTATTTCGTTAAGTTGAGGGATATTTATGTCATTTTTCCTACCCATTTATTTTTTTAATAAGTGAGATCCACCTCCCCAGCTTCCAAGCTCTGTCTCTCTTTTCTAAAACACTCGTCACCACCACCACCACCATATCACATCCATTAGCGAACACCTCCACAACCACGGTCACTAAAAACATCACAGATTGAATTTATCAAAGATCTACACACCCTAATTTCTTTCTTTCTATCAATCCAAACCACTACCTCAAAAATCCATCTCCACTTCTGCAACCCCATCATAACCACCGTCACCATCTACCCACCACCATCTCCACTTCTGCAACCCCACCATAACCACTGTCACCATCTCTACTTCTGGAACCATAATAGCCCTATGAATTCATTCATTATCTGTAACAGATTCGAAAGTAATTGATGTATTAGGATGTTAGGGTTTATAATAGGATTTGGGGGTTTCATTTGATTGTTTGTCTTTCTTCAATACTTGAAGCCATCAACATCTTCATCCTTCAATCGCGTTCATGGTGGTGGGTTTAAGAAGGAGGTGGTGTTTGGTTGATGGTGACGGTGAATGTCAGGAGGGGAACAGGTTAGGCTTTTAAGGGTTTTTTCTGTAAATTTTGTTGCAGGTTGGGGATCTGCAGCGGTGGTGGTTGTGTTAGACTTTGGTGGAAGTGGTGTTTTTCAAGTGGCGGTGGTAGTAGTGGTTGTGTTGGGTGGCGATGGTAGTGGTGGTTGTGGCAGTGATTGTGTTAGGTGGTGGGTGGGGGTGTTAGCTGGTTATGGTAGTGATTGATGTGTTAGAGATACAGAAATTTAGAGTGTGTGTAGAGGATAAGAAGGTGGGGAGGTGGATCTCACTTATTAAAAAATAAATTGGTGGGTAGGCAAAAAGACATAAATACCCCTCAACTTAACAAGAAAATTTAACTGGGATTAGCGTTATGGACGAATTTGGCAACAAAATGTAAAACTGAATGACCAAAATGTAAAAAGTTTCGAATTTAGCCTGATGTAGCAAAACTGGTCAAACTACATGAACGATTTTGACCATTAATTCTATTATATATAAATTGGGTGCAATAATTGGCTGGTGCAAATAGCTTGCTTGACACTGCCACGGGAACATTCTGCGCACATTCTTGGCTTCCAAACTCAAATCATACACTTGACGGTTACCGTTTTTCCCATATAAATTTTCCTTTAATTTAAGTTCATTATTAAATTTTAAAAAGTTAGTAAAGTTAAATATAATAGTGTTCTCTCAATTCTCATCGATTTAGCAAACAACAATGCATCATGTTACTTATTTATTTTATATATATAGTTAGAAATATAGTATTATTAAAAAATAAATAATATAATTTTTCTTTAAAAGAATTATAATATATTAAGTAACTAGATTATCCCCTAATTGCTTCCCGAGATAGACAAATCTAATATGAAGTGACAAAATGTGTGTATCGTAAAAAGAATATGTCATTTATTTTCAGGTATTTTTTTAAAGGATCAACACTTAATAACTTATAAAACCTACTTCTGATTCTACGTGTGCACATCTTGCTCAAGTGAAGTCTTTGTACAACTTTGTTACTTTTTCAAGACATTCTAAAGCTATGTTGTGAATCTGAAAGAAAAAAAAAACCAAATTGGTATGAAATGATTTGTCATGATGATGATTGATTTAAGAGGTGTGCATGATGGGGTGATTAGTTATCACCTATCAGCTATATATTTACCTGATGTTTAAGAATCATAGGATGCATCTAACTGGCTTAGCAACTTTTGTAATTAATGTTGCTAGCAACACCAATCAAAATACAAAAAAAAAAAAAAAAAAAAAAAAACTTAGATTCTTACCAAACTGACTACATATGTGAATATATGTAGTTATCAGGTTCTGGGAATGGTTATAGAGAAAACCCTCCTTATTTGGTAAACTCTGGAAACTCTGACTTCCCAATATTTTTTTTTTTTTTTTGAAAAAAATAGGGCAAGTAATATACATGATTTTAAGCATTTTGGGCCAAAAAAAATTAAAAAAGCGCCGAGTATTTTTTTTTTAAAATAAAATAAAATTTTGACTAACACATGTTAAGCGCTAATAACAGGTGTTAACAATGTGTTAACTATATGTAAACAGTAGACGTTTTTTATTTTTTAAAAAAAAACCGTTCGGCGCTTTTTCGATTTTTTTGGCTCGAAATGCTTAAAAAAATGTATATTACATACCCTATTTTTTTCAAAAAAAAAAAAAATGTTGGGAAGTCAGAGTTTCCAGAGTTTACCAAATAAGGAGGGTTTCCTCCATATACTTTACCATCAGGTTCTTATATGTAATAGTATGTTCAAAAGCATATATATATTATCTTAACATAAGATACGCTTGTGGCTGGGCAGGCAGTTTTGAAAGCTGAGAGCAAAAAAGTGGATAAACATGAAGCGGCTTGTCTAGAGAACCATCATGTGTTTGTGCCCTTCGCTTTTGATACTTTTGGAGCGTTGGCCCCGCAAGCAATCAAGCTCCTCGATCGCGTGAAGAAAGTTATGCAAAGTAATTCCCCGGCTGCTAAGGGCCAATGTTTTATTTTCAATAGAGTAGGTTTTGCAATACAAAAAGGGGTAGCGGCACAACTTGTGGCCCGTTTGCCTACGTATCATTTGTAATTGGTTGTTTTTGGTTTAATGAGAAATGTTTAAGGATTAAATTTTAAAAAAAAAAATGATCATTAGTCTTGATTATCTAATTTGGGGATCATTAAGTTTTTTCTTACGTCTAGTCTAGTTTAGTACGCCTTAGATCAAGTCCGAGTTTATATGATGTCTAAATCAGGTTATGGGAGAACTCTCATGCACCCCTTCAAATAGCTAGATTGTGCTAATTCTATCAATCTTTATTATAACTATATGAAAGATATCTCAAATAGATACGATTATTTCACGTTATCTATTTTCAAAAGACCATTCAACATTGTTTTTGCGTTGGAAACATGTAATATCCAAAATGTTATATTTTAATTTTTTTAATCGAGACATGAAGAACCAACTAATATTAATATAACAAATAAATAATACGTACTTAACACTATTTTCTATATGCTTTTAGTTAAACATGGTTACCTCGCATCGTTGACATAAAACGAAAGTTACACAGATTATGTTTTATCAATAATAGATGTAAGAAAAAGTATCATTAGAAATCAAACGAACCAAAACAATATCAACCGAAAGAAACTAATCATATAATATAAAAACTTAAGACTCTATTACTTTACAAACAATTATATCATTTTAACTTCGTTATCTTAAAGTTATCATATGCATATATATATCTAAAAAATATCGATTATACATCAAATTATATATTTATATGTTGGTAACTTTTCAAATATAATTTGGAGGGACAAAAATTGTCCAGGTGTCTTTCTCCCATTTTGTACAGTATCAAAACAAGTGCATTATAAATTCCCCAAACTACCCCTACCAATCCAAGCAAATTTCCAATTCTACCCTTCCTATACCACACCCCTATATAAACCCAAACACCCTTCATATTACAATTACCACCAACCAACCAAGTCTCAACATCCATCACCTTCTCACACACAATAATCTCATGGGCCTAAACTCGAACCGGGTGGATCACTATTCGGGTTCGGGTCATGCAGGCCAAGTACACACATTTGAAACAACAACAACAACTGACCAAATAACAATAACGGTTTCTAGTGAAACAAAGACAGTGCATAATGTTTGTTTGCCTCCTAAGAAAAGCACGTTGCAAAAACTAAGGCATAGGTTGTCCGAGGTTTTCTTCCCTGATGACCCACTTCATGGATTTAAGAATCAATCACGTCTAAGGAAGTTCATCCTTGCTCTTCAGTTCTTCTTTCCGATATTCGAGTGGGCGCCTAATTACAGTTTTTCGCTTCTTCGGTCTGATGTTGTTTCTGGCCTTACTATTGCAAGTCTTGCCATTCCTCAGGTATATGCATTTCCATACAATGCACAATTGCGTTTATATGATGTATATATAGTGTTAGGATCAAATATAAACTGCTTTTAACGTGTGAATGGTAGGAATAACTAAGTAGTTACGCTTGAACTAGAGTATTTACGGTATGAAATAGCGTAATAATTAATTTTAAATTGTTTTGTTGTATACTGCAACAAAATAACGACAACAATTATTTTTACGCTACTTCAAATATGTTGCAGCGGGCTATTTGTATTTTATTTGTTCAGGATCTACTCATACATCTATACCATGTTACAATACTTTAAGAAGAATAAAACTGTAATTTAACATAACATTAAAAGTTTAAGTAATACAACTTTATTAAAAACATATAGTACTATAATTTTTCTAAACATAGTTGTTGACTTTTAAACCAATTACGCTATAATTTTTAAACGACTATAACTTTATTATATTTTTAACATAAAATATTAACATGTTACGTGATTACCATTGTCTGTGTTCTCCATAGAGAGGGAGGAAGGGAAGAGGAAACGATATCGATATCGTGTTTCCTGGTGGTTATAATAACTGATTTTTCTTTTAAAATTCGAAAGTGCGATTTTTGTGGTGTAACGTTGATAGTGGTTGGTTCAAAAATTAGTTGCGTGTGCATCTACATCCACTTTTTGGTTTAGTCATTGCATCAACGATTGGGAGTTGTAACTTGTGCTTGAATTTTAGTACTTGATTCTTCTCAAACATAATTATTTAAACGTATGGTTTTATTAAAGACACGAACAGATTCTCATTATCAACAATTGGTTACAAGTTCAAGAAAATTTTCTTATTGCACCATAAATTTAGCAATGTTTTCATAACTTGAAAGTGACTGTTCTGTTAAAGCTTCAACAGGCGATCACTTTCTTATTGCTAATTTATCGTTTTTTCTTTTGGTTTTACATTGACGAAGCTTGAAATCTTAATAAATAAAACAATCTAAAAATCCGGACCAACCACTTATCATATGCGGTTCAAGTTACACTAGAACACATGAATTTAAATTTAGCTATAGCTTCCGTTGGTTAGGAATATCGTCGTATTACATGAATTCATAGTAAGAAGTCTAAACGATTAAATCTGAATATGTTAAATTTATTTTTGCAGGGAATTAGCTATGCAAAACTCGCAAACTTGCCTCCTATAATCGGGCTATGTGAGTTTTCCCTCATCTATAGTCTCATGTTTATCATGTACTTTAGCCTTAAGAAGTGATTTATATATAAACACTAATTTAATTAACTTTTTTTTTTAAATACCAGACTCTAGCTTTGTGCCACCATTGATCTACTCTGTGCTCGGGAGTTCTAAACATCTAGCGGTTGGGCCTGTGTCAATAGCGTCATTGGTTATGGGAACAATGCTAACCGAAGCAGTTCCATACAACCAGGATCCAGTTCTCTACCTCAAGTTGGCTTTTACTGCAACTTTCGTTGCGGGTGTCTTTCAAGCATCTTTAGGACTTCTTAGGTACGTTTTATGTACCCGTTAGTTACTTGTAAAACACGATAAACATATAACCACCCCCTAGATCTTAGTTATAGAAACACACTTTTCAATTAATTTTGGTAAAGGTTGGTTCTTTAGTGATCGAAAAAAACATGATTTGAGCTTTATGTTATGAGCACAAAACTTTAATAGGGAATATCCTTTGAGAACTAACAAAGGTGGTGCTTATACAAATATTATTTTGTTGTGCGTTATTGACTTCACTCTTCCTTTACTATTAAAAAAAATTCATTAGTAGTGGGAAATAATTCAAATAGTAAACATTCCATTCATATAGTCCTTTGTATATGGGCAGAACTAGAGAGGCCAAAGAGGTCTTTTTTATTTTATTTAAAAGGTATATGAGGTCATCACTTTCTTGTGTTTGACGCTAAAATGGTCGTTATAAATCAGTAGTTATAGCGCGTGTAAAAAACACTTTATGACACAGTTGAAAAGTTACAGATCCACCACTAGTGCTTTTGTAATAAGATTTGGCGCGAACAGAAATAAAAAACGGTCCATACCATATGTTTAACTACAAATGCTATAAAACTTGCATTTGACATGTTTTACAGATTAGGGTTCGTGATAGATTTCTTATCAAAGGCGACCCTTCTTGGCTTCATGGCTGGGGCTGCAGTTATTGTATCTTTACAGCAACTTAAAGGGCTACTCGGGATTGTTCATTTCACCACTAAAATGCAAATAGTCCCCGTTTTATCGTCCGCTATTCAACACAGAAACGAGGTATGCAACATAAAGTTAGTAATAACATATATAAAGTTCTTACTTGGTTTATTAAATTATATTGTATTTGTGCACTATGCAGTGGTCTTGGCAAACAATTGTGATGGGCTTTTGCTTTTTAGCCTTTTTATTGGCTACAAGACATATTGTAAGTAAATGACCCTAACCATAATAACGGAAAACTTTAATGTACTAGTGGCTGATGCACGTAAGGTACAACTAATCGATGCAGGGTATGCGAAAACCAAAGCTTTTCTGGATATCAGCAGCAGCTCCATTGGCATCAGTCATCCTCTCCACCCTTCTAGTCACTCTTTTCAAATCAAAGCTTCATGGGATTGCAACTGTAAGTTTCACCTAACCCCCTGAAACTTTCTCTTTAACCAGTTTTAACCCCTCAAGTTTTAATATTATAAAAATTTGTAACAAAATTAACCATATGTAACAGATTGGTCATTTGGAAAAAGGCTTGAATCCACCATCATCAAACATGCTCTACTTTCATGGCCAATATCTAGGGGTAGCTATCAAGACCGGCATCATTACCGGAATATTATCGCTCACAGTAAGTTTCATGCATTGTTATAAGATTGCATCGTACAATTTCATAATGCGTCGGATACTGATTGTGCGTACAATATAATTCACAGGAAGGGATTGCAGTAGGAAGAACATTTGCTACTTTGAATGATTACCAAGTTGATGGCAACAAAGAAATGATAGCCATTGGCCTTATGAACATGGCTGGTTCTTGTTCCTCTTGCTATGTCACTACAGGCTCATTTTCTCGATCTGCGGTGAATGCCAATGCTGGAGCTAAAACTGTGGTGTCAAACATCATAATGGCATCAACAGTGCTTGTAACACTCCTGTTCTTAATGCCTCTTTTTCACTACACACCAAACCTGATCTTGGCGGCAATTATCATAACTGCTGTAATCGGGCTAATCGACTACCAAAGTGCAATTAGACTTTGGAAAGTTGATAAACTCGATTTTCTAGCCTGTTTGTCATCGTTTCTTGGTGTTCTCATGATTTCCGTCCCCATTGGTCTTGCAATCGCGGTAATCTTCATAAATAACTACTATTTATCTGATCATTAATAATTTGGTTGATTTTGTCTAATATTTTCCTGTGTTATCATAGGTTGGGGTTTCGGTTTTTAAGATTCTGTTACATGTCACAAGACCAAACACGGGTGTTTTAGGAAACATCCCGGGAACTCAGATTTACCAGAATGTCAATCGATACAGAGAAGCAAGCAGGGTTCCATTTTTTGCAATACTTGGTATTGAGGCCCCTATCTACTTTGCAAATGCTACTTATCTACAAGAAAGGTACGGCGTACAGCTCGTTAATACAGTAGGTACAAGTTGGAAATGCATCTCGGGTCATTAAAAATTGAGTTTTCTGTTGCAGGATATTGAGATGGATTAGGGAAGAGGAAGAGTGGTTAGCAGCTAACAATGGCAGTTCTTTGAAATGTGTAATTATTGACATGACTGGTAAGTTGTTATTTAGTACAATATGTGTTTCATATGCTTTAGTTTGCATGATATAAATATCCGTTTTTCGCAATTTTTGCAGCTGTTACTGGCATTGACACAAGCGGTCTTGCAATGATGAAAGAGCTTAAAAAAATGCTAGAAAAGCGTTCACTTCAGGTTAGCTTTCAGTTTTTCTTTTATGTGTCAGTTTCGACTAAAATGGACATGATCAGTATGACAGTATTCGACCTTGATGCTATAAAGCATAACATATGTTGGTTTGTAATAAAAATGCAGTTAGTGTTGGCAAATCCTGGAGGGACTGTGATGGAAAAGTTGCACCAATCAAATATACTGGAGTCATTTGGGTTGGAAGGTGTGTACCTGACAGTTGATGAAGCCGTGAACGACATATCATCATCATGGAAACCTCAGCCATGAACATGAAATGTAGAAGAGGAGATTAGCATAAAGTCTAAAATCCTCAAAGCAGTTTCTTTTATTTTAGTTTACAGGATAGGAAGAGAGGGTGTAAACCCATTGAGACAGTGCTTAATGCTTAAGTGGTATGTAAAATCACAAGCTGTAAGCTTTTTGTTATAACAGTTATCTTAACATTTATTTATGAATGGGTCAATCTTCGTTATGTGTCTCTCAAACTGGTCAGATAAAAACAATTTAGCTAGGTCAAAGACACCAAACATGTTGAAAACCACCCAAAGTTGATTCTAAATACGCGTTGGTAATTGTAATTACTACATTAATTTGTCATAAAATAATTTAAGAAAAAAAAAAGAGTTGGCCATTATTCGGATTCTTTGTGAACCAAAATTGGCAAAAATATATAATTTCAGATTGCAAATTACAGGAGAGAATATGGGACAAAACTTATAAACCATGTTTTGCATACAAAATAAGACCAAACCTGAAACAGGCATCAGATTAAGAAATAACGGTGTCCGGCTCTATACCAAAATTACAATTGTTAGGCAAAATGAAGAATACACTCACCCTATTCTAATTCCTCAAGTCCCATTAAACAAAAGCTATGCATTCATCCTTGATCTATGCTATAAATGATATAACGAGCTTGTTTTCGTCTGCAACAAATCCTATTACATGCTATCATGAGCTGCATGACAAATATCAAGAAAATGAATTATGCTTGTTGTATGTAATTATGTAATTGTAGCATATAAAAACATATCCATTTACTAGATGTGGCAATTTGGGCAGGGAGGACGTCGTAACAGGTCAAAACAGATTTGGGTAAATAATTAAAATGCTATATAAATAAATAGATGAACTGTTCCCCTTTTAGCTAAGCTTACTTTGGACCCGTTTGACTCGTTTCAAATAAAACAAAACAAAACCAAATCAACCAATTCATTAATAATTTGGTCAAAACTTCCACTAAGATATTTTACAAACACAAAACACGAAAGATATACAAAAAAAATGGATAGTAAACAGCAGGGACAAAAGAATATAACCAAAAGTAGAAGACAGTGATAAACATTGAAAATTTTCTCCAATATAATGAGGATTTATTCTTAAAGTAAACAATAGCCTTTGCATCTTCCTTTACCTGACTATACTTATTTAATTTATATGAAATATTTTAGTGCCTATAAACTTATAAGTTCATTTTCTATATACACAATTTGCCTTTGATGGGCCAAACTAACTGTCTTTAAACCTCATGACCGGTCACGTGTTACATCAATTTAGCAACAGAATAAATTTCCACTACATATTTGTTTATTTCCCTATGTCTTACCTTATTGTTTCTAGAAAAAACCTTGCCGACTAAACCTACATACACTAGGATTCGAGTCTATGATTATCCTATTTTCTAGATAAGAATTAGGTTTCATTTTATGACTAAATTACTAGTTTGAGATAAGCTCAAATAAGGATAGTTTGGGAATTATCAATTATATAGGTTTCATATTCTGTTTCAACACCTATACAATCACTTGTTTTGATTGTTAGTCAAACGAACATAATGCTTAGTATCCATAATATTATTAATTATTATATAGATATTTCCCTATAAGTACACGAAAATAACAATGGACGATAAGTACTGTGTCCTATGAATTTCGCAATCTATTCCACTTTCGGGTGTCTTATATTAAGTGCGTTGTTTCCTTTTGGCATATATTCAAGTTCACCCACCATCATCTTGCAATAATTGACGATATAATCAACTTGATCAATAAGATTCCCCTATTTAGTTATATTATCGTAGGGTATTCTAGAGACTTAACATTTTTACCAAAGTACAATCTACATATCGAGTCAATGGTTCAAATTTGATGAAACAAAGCAGCTAATATTACAATTAAGCTTCTTAAATTATAATCCCCCCATCTTAAAAAAGTTGCAAATATTTGTGTATTCAATATAGAGTAAATCTTATTTGACTAGAATGCCAACTTTGGCACTGATGATGCAATGACAATAAAAGAAATTACCAAATTAAGTTGCAAGAATATCCAGCAATTAATAATTTCCATCATTTATGATAACTTGTTTTAGAGAAATACTACACTTCTTGTGATCGGAGAGTACACTAAACCAATTGCATAAAACCCCCTCAAGTTAAAAGTAAAATTTTTCGGACTCTATATTGTTTAATGTAACAGATGTATTTGTACTTATTGACACCAATGATGATGGTTTTATACTTTTGTTATAGCCTAGCCTTATACACTAGTGAATATATGTATACATAGTTGAATACACTATCTATGCATAATGCATGTGTGTATAGGGGGCTCAAATGGTATGTGTGTATAGGGGGCTCAAATGGTACTACTAAATATTTAGGAGTCACTTGATTCACTAATGAATATATGTATTCATAGTTGAATACACTATCTATGCATAATGCATGTGTGTATAGGGGGCTCAAATGGTATGTGTGTATAGGGGGCTCAAATGGTACTACTAAATATTTAGGAGTCACTTGATTCACTAATGAATATATGTATTCATAGTTGAATACACTATCTAATATGAAAGCATTATAAAAATAGTCTAATATAGTCATATTCATGAGTTGTGGACCTGACCAAACCAGTAGAAACCGAACTGACACCAATTAGCCAAAATAAACCAGCCCGCGAACAGGACCGCTCTATCGCCTGAGGTTTTGGTCGGCCACTTGCCCCTAGTTCAGTCAGTTAGTTATTTGGGTTGGACCACAACCGAAATTTGTGCATTAGCCATCGGTTATCAACATTGTACATGATATTCATTCATTAAAAAACAACAGTTTCTAGTAAATATGTTGACCCTCCTACGTAAATCCATTAAGCGATATCATGTTGATTGTGAATCCGTACTTTGTGACTATCTTTGATGAAAGTTATACAGTGCTTATAGCAACCTTTATTGAAAGTGTTAGGTATATCACACAAACACACAATTCAATAAACGAGAAAGTGGTATATACCACGGGAGATTTAACGTGGTGTGGTCAGTGTTACCTACGTCCACAAGCTACAACTAGGGTTTGAATATTATTGGGGTGGTGAGAAATTGCAATAACCCTAATACCCTATCATCTATATATTACCACTAGATTAGGGTTTACAACTTGTTGATAAACAAACGTAAATAAGGAAACGTTCCAAAATAGCGCACACGGTTTTGTGATACTGGCTAACAAAACAGCACAATGTACCAACCTTTATTAATGTTATAGTTACACTAAACATTTCTCGGAAACGTTGTAAAACCCGATTAAATTGAAGATTTAAAATTAAAAGTGGATGGTTTATGATCATTATCTTAAGCATTAGCTACCAAATGAGATATGTTTTTCCCTTAGGAATAACAAATGCAACTAAGAAAGCTAGCACACTTCGGTGAGTATTTTGTCATCTAAACTTTTATCATAGTTTCTAGTTCACGCTGAGTAGGCATAATATTGCCAGAAATGAAAAAAAAATATCCAAAAGTAACAGCTTTGTATTTTGCAAACCTTACTTGGAATGGAACCATGATGGTGAGTATTTTGTCATCTTAACTTTTATCATAGTTTCTAGTTCACACTGATTTTTATTTGATGGTGTTAGCTGTAACTTGGAACTGCAAAGAACAATAATAATCAAGCCTATGTCCAACTCCCAAGCCACGTTATGAATAACTCGAGCGGTTAGGTTTTGTTCAGGTTACTCTGGTTTTGTGACCAATCGTTGGTTTCAACCTCGGCCGTGTTTTGACACCCCTATTAGAGTATTAATTGGTAAATTCATGTATTCACCATTGAATATTATGGTTCCTGAATATTTAGTGGTTCTTAGTTGAAAGCATCACTATGTAGGGAACTGTTAAATGCGGAACCATATATAATGCGGGAATTGCGAGAACCTATCTAAAACATTCATATATTTATGTAGTTATCTAAGATTCTAACATCACTATTAAATTACAGCATGGTTATGTGATGTATTTGAACTGATATATGCATATGTGCCAATACAATATGTGTTCATATATTATAAACATCTACACATGTATAGATCGACTGTAATTTACACATGTGTATGAAACATGTTACATAGAAGAGAGAAACAAGACATAGTAGGGAAATTACTATACACTTTTCTTTAAGTTCTTAATAATGAATTAATGGTTCAGATTAGTTCCCTGGATAACAGGAGTTCTCGCATTAATGCATTATTTACAGTTGTGTGCTGGATCCTCCAGTTGGAGAGAGAGAGAGAGAGAGAGAGAGAGTAAGTGCTTTGCGTATGCGCGTGCGTGTGTACAATTATATACAAATGTATAGGAGATGGAAAGACATAGCTTACAACTCGGTGTCCACCCATGTATTCAGCTTTTTAATTTTTATTTTCATTAAGACCACCAATATACTAAAACTACTTTATAAGCCACTCAAGCAGGTAACTTATGTCATCTACACCGGTTCTAGTCAAAATCACAGTATAAAACATCTTGACACTTCATTGACAGTATTTTTGTTTTTACAAAGATTCTAAGGGCATTTTCGATAAATACTTCGGTGACCTATAAAGTAGTTTCAATATATGTGTGACCTAACTAACAAAAGTTGAATACTTGGGTGGTGGCTTTTACAAACTTTATCCCAATTTTTAAAAAAAACAACATAGTTTATGCAAGGACGACAACATCATACATTCAAGAATAGAAAAGGGCTAAAGAAATCACCATTGAATTATAAATTTAGAAATTTCACTTACTAGTTCTGAGTCTTGAAATGGGAATTTCTCGTGAATCACGTTTCATACATAAATATTCTCCCAACACAGCCATTATAGCCAATCCAGTACCGTTGACAACCCACCATGTTATCGATAAAGGCCATCCTCCATATAATATGCATATGCATAAATGGATTATGTAAAGTGTGGCTGAAAAATCGAGGCACTTTTTTGCTCTTTCGATCCAATAAAGCAAGAATCCAGCTCTGTTAAACATTCAAAAGATGTAAAGGTCAAAAGTTGTAACAGAATTCAAAACTTCTTGTTAGGATTTCCTGTCATGATTTAAAGGCAAATTAAAGAAAATTACATGAAAATAAACAACTCAACAAGCTTCACACTCTTCCCTGACTTTAGCAACCAACTTACAATTTATCACCAATCTTAGCAACCAAGCTCATTTTAACTGACTACACTTGCAAACTGCCGATGTGGCACTCATTGATGCCAAATGCTTATGTAATAATATAATCAACAACCATACCCTATAAAATCCCACACATAGCAATGCTATTGGGTGGGTCTAGGGGCAGTGGGATGTAGGCAAACCATAAATCATATCCAGGCATAATTTACTCTAACAAATAACAACCCACAACACCAACATACCCAGTAAAATCCTTCCCATAGCAAAGCTATTGGTAGGGTCTGAGGAGGGTGAGATGTAGGCAAAATTACAGCATTAGGTTGTATTACAAACCTATTTTATTCAAGGCTTAGAAGCAGGGTTATAGCATATATCGACACTTTTGCTGCTTGATATGCCACTTTATCATGAATTGAGCTGAATTTGTGTACTATATAACATCAGCGCTACGGAAACAAATAGCATCAAAACTTGAAATTTTAACAAAATGCATGCCAAGAAGTAATAAACCAATCACGAATACCTTCAACACTTTGTATGTATCATACTATCATAACTACATCACAGATCAAAACCAGTTTATAATTTCCTTATGCAGCAATCCCAAACACCATATAAACGGTCTTAATAAGAAATCCAAACACACCAAACTAAACACCAAAACCATGTCAAAATAAGGGGCAAAATGTTTCCATTTTCATATAACTTGTTCTAGCTAGGGTTGTAAACAAACCGAACTAATCAAACGGAGCCTTGTTCACGTTCTTTCTTTTAGCATTAAACTTGTTCACGAACACATATCGAGCGAAAATTCTTGTTTGTGTTCGTTCATTAAGGAAGTGAACTTGTTCACGAACACAACAAACATATACCATCTAAAAAAATAGAAAAACAACATTCTTAATCTCAAACAGCATAATCACTTTGTTAAGAACTTGATACAATAACGATAAACATAATTATCCCAAAATAAAGGCACAACCGCGAACCACACAAGTTAGATATAATAAGCATAAACATAATTATCCTAAAATAATGTATGAAAGATCTACATTTCCAATGACTAAACATAAACAAAACAAACATGACATAAACGAACATATTCCCAAACGTTCACGAATGCAATTGAACGAACACAACCTTTGTTCGTGTTCATTCATTATTCATATAACTAATCAAATGATATTCCTTGTTCACGCTCGTTCATTTATTAAACGAACGGACCTAAACGAACTTCCTGCCGCAAGTTAGCTGACGTTCTGTTCATTTACATCCCTATCTAGCACATTCATAAAATATAACAAACAGCATCTACACTGGATAACACAACTCCCTAAAAGGAAGTGATTAAGGTTATGAATGAGGAATAAGTGAATAATAAGTCATAACACTTACCCAGCGATAGAACTGAGAATAAAGGAAGTGATTACAAAGCAGCCAGTAACAGTGGAGAGAGTAATGGTAGCATAATCAAAGAAATAAACGAGACTCATCCTGGAAACCCTAGGTCCAATAAAAAGAGTGATGAAGAATCCTAAGGTGAGATAATACAAGCACTGAATGCATATAATTTGAGCTATAATTAGCCATGGATCCCATACCACTGAACCATAGAACATGACTATACTGATTGCCTCTCAATATAACATCACTTGCTTGATTGTTATTGGATCAATTGGTGAACGAATCGTAACAACCCTAGAAGAAGTTGGTGTTTATTAGTGACGTGATTCAGAGAGTAGGCTTTTATTTCGTTAATCACACGTAAGGTAGGTCACTAAAATAATACAGTGATTGTGTTCGAGTTGATCTGTTTAATCTGTTTAATGACACGCTAACTTGTTTAATTTTGACACACTAACCGGTTATGACACCTTTAAGTATTTAACTCGTTAACTCAGTTACAACTTGATTATTCTACTAACTCTTTTCACATGTTCAGATATATGGGTTAAACGGGTTTGAGTTATATGATTTTAAATGTTGACGAGTTATGGTTGGGGTTATGATTCATGAATACCAATATTATTTGTGTTCGGATTGAACAATTTAACACGCCAAATCCATACAATCTTAGATGATTGTGGTCATAACCACACATGAAGGAGTTGGAGATGAGGCAATCTATGTTTCTCTTATGTTTTTTTTTATCCTTTTGGTTTTGTTTTACCTAATACTATAAATTTTATTTTTATACAATTTACAAGTAAAAAAAGAGAGATAGATCACACTGTCCGCATCAAAAAGTAGGTAGACCATTGGTTGACACTAGCAACATATAGATAATAGAAATACTTTCCAAGAAGCAAACATCAAGACCGCATAGCGCAGTGGATTAGCGCGTTTGACTTCGGATCAAAAGGTCGTGGGTTCGACTCCCACTGTGGTCGATTCTTTTTTACACAATATTTACTTATTTGTTAACATTTTTGGTACTGCCGTTCAAAAAAACATTTTTGGTACTTTTTCGGGTCTTGAATAAGTTTTGCTGCTGTTGAATAAAAGAAAAACATGTTTGGTACTTGACATTAAATTACATAAATATTATCCCTATTAATTTCATAAATAGTCGTTATTTATACATAAAACTTAAAACAAAAACCAACGTCATTTGTATAATAAAGGACCAAAATTATTTTTCAATGAAGTGACACCCTTTAACCATAAGATTAGGCTTACATCATTGCTACAAAAGTTTAAGCCTAGTTCATGGTCTAGACTAACCGGCATGGGCTGTTTAATTGATTAAGTGCTGAATCATTAAGATGGTCTGAATGGTTAAGAGGTTCTAAATGGTTAAGAGCAAAATCATTCAGCATCCCTTATTAGCTTAATTGTTCAGCACTTAATCATTCCATTTAGATGCTGAAACAAACACTCTGAATGCTGAATAATTCAGACCTGAATGATTAAGAGGCTGATTAAAAGGCTGCCAAACAGCCCGTGTTTTTACCAATATTGTGCGTGCCAGTGCCAGTGAGCCTTTACTCTATGACCCGGTTTTCAATGTCAACAAATCACATTCACTACAACTCCGGTTCGATCTGGTTTTAAACCGGTTCACACCCCTATATTCACCGATCACCAAAGGGCGTTTTCACATTTCATGTTTATTTCAACAAAAATCGCGCTAAAAGTTACAAATGTTACATTACTACCTCTACAATCTAACCTTCAAGAATCAAATATTACAAATACCACCCTTCAACTTCTAAACAATCCCCAAATCACCCCCAATCTTCATGATTCTTTCTGTTGTGACACCACCTTTTTCCTCCTCCCAACTTTCTTCACAACAGGTGCTTTTTCATCTTCACTTCCACTTTCATTACTGCTTACCTCTTCTGCACTTTCAACTCCATCCTTTTCAACCTTTTTCGCCGGTTTCGAACTACTCGCTTCGTTTCTTAATCTTAATATCACGCCTTTCGCAGCTGCTAGTTCCTTCTCGAGCTTGCTTCCTTTCTTGTCTAACATTTCCCGCTCTTTCCCCAATTTCATAATCATACTATGCGCATCCTCTATGTTCTCTCGGGCTTCTTGAACGGCCCGTTTTTGTTCATCAAGAGATTTGTACAAAACTTCTTTTTCGTCTTCAAGTCCGGAAATCTTGGTTCTTGAAATCTCCAATTCCCGCGTTAGAATCTTGGTGTTTTGATTCATCTCGTCGAGTGCTTTAGTCGCTTCTTCCAAATCATCCTCCATTGACTTTCTTGACTCCTTGCCTTCCAAAATCTTGGATTTTAAAGAGTTGACTTCTTTAGTCAACGAGCCGACGTTTTCCTTCTCTTGTTTAAGCTCCTGAATTGCGTTTTCGAGCTTTTTATACGTCTCCACTAACTCTTTACTTAAACCGTCACAACTTTCGGCTATTTCTTGAATTTCAACGGATGCCCGGTTTAACTCTTCCATTGTTTTTGCGTAAGCGTCTTTAGTTGACCCAAGCTCGTTAGTCAACATTTCAGCAGTTTGTTTCAAACTATCGATGTTTTCCTGTAACGCGGTTCTAGATTCAGAAAACTCAGTTTGAACTCTAGAAAGTTGTTCCTTAAGGCGTTCGCATGTATCCTGAGAACGTTCTAGAAGTCCATCCAGCTCAGCAGCCTCGTTTCTCATGTCCTCTAGCGTTTTCTGTACGACCTGAAGCTCGTTTTCAAGATTCATGACTTTTCTCAATTCATCGTCCAAAGTCTTCCTTAAACCATCTCTTTCATCGGTCAACTCGTTGACTAATTCTCCTTTTTTCGCCAATTCAGTCAAAGTCGACTCGAGCTTTTCTTTAAGCTCTTCGAGTTTCTTTCCACTTTCTTCCAAAAGCGTAGCATCAGAATCCGCCTTCTTTTCCGAAGAAATCTTTAACTCATTGTACTGACTTCTATAAGATTTCAATTCTTTAAAAATAATGTCTTTTTCATTACATAAAGAACGAATTTCAGCATTCAGATCATCAACATTTGAACTTTTTAATTCGAGCGCTTTCTCAAGTTTAAAAATCTCTTCTTTCAGCTGTTCAATCGTGGACATCGACTCGGTCAACTCACCCAATGTTTCTTTATGCATAGAACTCAGTTTATTAAACTCCGATTCTTTAACAGTTAGCGCAGAACGGACATTTGCAAGATTGTCTTCTTTATCTTTAGCCTCGGACTCAAGCAACTTTATCCTTCCTTGCAGGACATCAATCGAAAAAAGCTTATCTTTTAGCTGCACTTTAAGTTCTTCCTTATCATCCGAAGCTTTTTTTAGGTCAACTTTAAGACGGTCAATCTGGTTTTCGAGTTCTTGGATCATGTGCTTCTCTTTTCGAAGCTCTTGTCCTAACCCCTTAACTGTGTAATTTGCTGAACTTAATTCACTCATCAAAGACTGCTTTTCTTGATTTGACGTTTTTATTTGCTTATTTTTTTCTTCCTTTAAGTCCTTTAGTTTTGAATCATAACTTTTTTGCATTGAAGCAATCGCAGCTTCCTTTTCCGCCAGTTCAGCTTTCATCTGCATGATTATACGAAAAATGTAAGCTTTGCTTGGACTTATTAGGTCAAACAGATTGTTTTCGTTTACAACTTCAATTCCGATAAGGATTCTAATCACCAATAACTAGTTTAAACACACATTAAATAGCCCCTACCTGGCTACCTTAGATTTTATAACAAATGCTATTATAGAAAATATTCGAAGAAATTATGTTACAAACTCCAAGGCAAGATTCAAGAACTGGTTTAGTTTACAATCTAAAGAAAACGCTGTTGTGCATACTTACAAAGTTATACTTTTCACCTGGGTTTTAAAAAGCGCGCCTAGGCGCGAGGCGCATCAAAGAGCAGCCTAGGGCGCCTCAGGGCTTTGCGCCTACCCATTTTCCCAAAGGCGCAGAAAAAGCACATTTTTTGGCATTTTTTCAGTCACTTTTGCCCCTGAGGCGCGCGCCTCTCGTACACCATGTATTTATATGCATAAAAATGTTGTACCTTGGTGTTTTTGGTTTGTACATATAGGTAAAATCATATATAAACCTTATTTATAGCTACATTTTGGGTAAGTGAAGCTAAAAAACTATGGGATATATATGGGATATATAAAAAAAATTATATAATCAGTGCGCGCTTCGGGTACGAAAATCCCAGGTTTGTTGCGCTTTGCGCGATGCGCTTAGACCTCGTCGCTTTTGTCCTCCTAGCGCTTTTTAAAACCAAGCTTTTCACAAACAAAATCTGATATTTCTCATGTTAACTGTAGATGCGCCTTATAAGTTTATTTTCAAGTATTCACGGTCGCAATAAGCTGTTTTTCAGAATTTACTAAATTCTTAAACGAGACGAAAATTGAAGGCTTACAGATTCTATTGCTGCAATGTTGGCTGACTTTTCCTTCTGAGCCAACGCATACAAAGCACCAAGCACGCCTGCAGCAATTACTCCAAGTCCACTCGAAAGGGTAAGAAAGGGATTTGATGGTGCATCTACATTTGGTACCTAAGAGACCAGAAAAACAATTTGAATGTGTCTAAAACAGAGCAAACTGCACAAAATATAGAAGAGCTTTATGCTTTTTACCGAGTTTGTGACCAATTTCAAGTTAGGTATCCAACTCACATTTTATTACCGATTTATACAACCAAATAACAACGTATTACAAACCGTAGCAAAAGAATGGCATGTTCAAATGTCATCTTTTTAATTTCTGACGTATAAACATTTCTGATGTGGCATCTTAGTTATCCTTCTCGTCTATATGTACTATATACCACGTGGCATTTTGATGATTCTTTTATAAATTTTGTACGTAATACTTTTAGAGAAACTGATTGCAACAAACTCACGAGATGGCAAGAGTAAACTAGAGCCGTACAACGTGATTGTGTTTATGACTTTATGTGGAAAAATTTGAGGGTTAGAAATGTAAATCCTTTTCCTCATAACTTTTTTTATAAAAGACCATTTTTCAAGCATATTTTGCATATGTCATATGTGTGGATTACATGACATCAATGGTGTACATATGTTGTATGCCGCAACAACAATTTACATGTACTGTGCCTCGTTTAAAGTTGATTGCTAAAACTTAGAAAAAGAGTGAAGTTGGTTTCAAGTTAAGTTGCACCCTGCCAAAAAGATACATTAAGAACTACATTTTTCACAAGATCAAGTATGCCTATATAAAATCCAACATTAATTAGCATGGGTTGCTGACCTCTCCTATTTGATCAAGTGCCTGTGCCCTTGCAGAATTTTCTGAAAGTTAACATAATCAAGAAAGAATTAGTACACGTATATGTTAAGCCTTCAATATGCCAACAAAAATTGTCATGAAATACGGAGTAGTTGAGATGGGTCAATTCAATAAGAGGAGGCGGGGCACTACGAGCAAACTGTACTGGTACCCCTCTACCAGCACGGTAACACTGCCCTGGGTGACACTACCAGCACGATAACACTACCCGCACGGGTGTTATATCATGGATGTGTTGAGAGGGGGGTTTTTGTTTCTTATGGGTTGGGTGGTTCAGGGTAGTGCTGCCTCCAAAACTGTGTTTCAGTGAAGTGATGTGGCAGTGCAGGATTGGTGTAAATCAGTGAAGTTGAAAATATTTCAATGGAGCGCCTCGCCCACCCTAAAGGGCTTGGCAAGCCAGGCTGAGCCGGGCAGCCGGCGTTGAAACTTTATGCATATCACTTGCTGTCATTTATATCTTTTTATCCTAGTCTTCATAATATTTAGGGGATTTTCTTTAAGGTCTAAGAAAAAAATCACAGTCAGACTATTCCTATCACATATCTAAGAACCCATCTACCAATTTACTAAATTTTCAAGAAAATGACGAAGTTACACTACAAAATCAAGATTCAAGAACCCAGTTACTAAATTTACTGTATTTCACTATTGCAACCTAAAAGATATAAATTTGGCCAACAAAAGGGAGTTGGGGGGGGGGGGGGGGGGGGGGGGTTACAAATGTGTAAAAAGAATTATAAAAAAAAAAAAAACTTTCAAATCCAACATACATACCGGGTTCATCAGGAGGAGCAAGATTTTGAAAAGCTTGTGCCTTTGAACTGAAGAACGGAAGACATGAGATGCCCACAAAAAGAATGGCTCTTCTACTGTTGCTGAAAACGACGTCGTTGGGTTCGTTGGACTGTATAGAAGCGTAGACTTTAGTTCTGTTGTTGAAAGCATGGGGCTTTCTTTTGCAAGAATAGAAGAAAAGGGGTTGTGAAGAAGAAGATGGTAATGTAATAGAAGGAAAAAGAGAAGAGTAATATGGAGAGGTTCCCACTGCAAACCCCATCATCATTATCATCATCTTCATCAAACCTTGGTTTTTTTCACTTACTTTCAGCTTTTGCCCTTTTTTACCCACTAAAATGCCCAATCCAATCTCTATCTATCTCCAATGAGTGTTTTTATGTTAGCCGGACTAGCTAACTGCCCGATCATATACTTATAAATTCTCTTCTAGCACTATGTGTATCGGTAGTGAAATTTGAAGTCTATTCCTGGAGCATTTTTTTACAATTGTCGTGTGGGTCTCACAATGAGCTTGAAATTAACAAAAGGGTGTAAGTGTGTGAGTGTGTGTATGGAGCTTTAACAAGGAGGGGGCGGTTTTGGGGCTTCGAATAGGGCGCTAAAATGCCCCTTTCACGCCTATTAACTCATCACTACGGGTGGTCTAAGGCCGAAGAAAATGAGAAGAAGTGATGACAAATCTTTCTCTTTTTTTCTATTCTCTTCTAAGGCCGAAGAAAATGAACATGTGTCGCAACCAATAACATTGAAGGGATATGGTACCAAAAACCAGTAATACCATATCAAAAATCAACTCACAAAGTTGCGTCCATTAAACAAGACGCACGATCTGCCGCCCGTTTTATGTTAGCGGACTAGCATGCGTCCATAACCTAATGGACGCACTGTCTGTCGCCTGTTTTACGTCAGCGGACTAGCATGCGTCCATAACCTAAGGACGCACGGTCTGCCGCCCGTTTTTCGTCGGCGGACTAGCATGCGTCCATAACCTAATGGACGCACGATCTGTCGTCCGTTTTACGTCGGCGGACTATCACGCGTCCGTAACTCAATGGACGCACGACGAAGCTTCTTCAACAAGACAACTAAGCCTTCGTCGACACTACTAAAAGATACCTTTCAGGGTAGCATCAAGACACACGCTCCAGGGTAGTTCTGCCCTGAACAACTGTTCCTGAAGCTGCAGACTGGCCGTCAGGGTCCTCGACCAATCAAAGGTTGTGCCCAGCCTGACACTCAAAAAGGACGACGACGTGGCAGCCCCCCAGCCAAGATATCTCTGACAGGAGACTTTTTCAACCACCACTTGCCTCAACTGCTAGATAATGGATGATTGCCCACCGCCCTGGAGTAGCCAACAGGCGGACGCCACATCTTCGCCGCCCACCAGCGTCCACTCAACGGACGCCACGTATATTATCGACAGGACGGTAACATCCCTCCTTTCTCCTCTTTTTTATAAAACTCACTTGCACCAATTGGGCTTGAGGACTTGGGCCGCAAACCTAGAGACACCTCTACCTGGCCCGGGCCCCACAAAGGGTAGAGGATGGGCTGAGGAAGTCGAATGTCGAGGTACTATAAAATGAGGAGTCCCTTCTCCTTTTGTTGGCATCCGATATTCACCAAAAACTTCCACCGAAAAGACTACGGACTCCTCGTGCTTTTCCAACCCTTTGTTTTATATACTAACGTTTAGAGTCTCGACTCTTCTAATCTGTATTCTCTTAACATCCTTAGTCTTGTCCTTAGACCCACATTTTTTTTATAAACACACATCTATACTATATTATAATGCATGAGGGAAGGGTAGTTTAAGATACCCAAAAGTTAAGAACTTTATTTTTATTAACAACCTTAAAATGAGGGTAAAATAGTCATTGAATCACTTTTACACTTTAGTACCTTATTTTAGTTATTTTGATTCCCCAATTTTTAGTTAGTAGTTGCATTTTTTTCTCCTTCTATACAAATGTACATGAATTTATGCATTAGGTACAACCAAATCTTGCTTTAAACTATAGATCACCTTTTGGGCGGATAAAATTTTCATTAGGTACAACCAAATCTTGCTTTAAATTTTCATACACACGTATCTGTATTCTTCATTTGCAAAGAGAGAGAGGGAGAACGCACAGATGAGAGGAAAGAAAGAGCCCGACCATTTCATCCATATGATTAGCAACACAGAGATGGTGGTGGTAGTCATTAATGGCAACATACACCTTCTAGGGTTTCGGAATTTTGTATAGCGGTGGCGGGTACTAGCGGTGGTTATGGAGGGTTCTGGTTATGCAGAGACAAACGAGGACGGTTGCTGAGGTTAGCTCCTCGAGTTCATCTTCACCCATCTTTTTTTTTTCGATTTTGAAAGTTCGAAGGGTTGGGGAGCCCTAATCAGGGTTATAGTTTCTTTAGTGTCGCAGATCTAAATTCCCTCTTACCCTAATTTTTTGTTTACACAGAGTCTATGCATAGGCTTTCAGCTCCTAAACCATTTTCAGTTGATAAAGTAAGTTGTATATGTTTTGGTTTATATGAATTATTTTTTTTTATGTGTTTTTGTGTTAATTGATGCAGGGTTCAGGTACTCAGCTCAAGAATATTCCAAACGGTACGCGTTTTTATGATTTTTTTTATGCTTAATTTATGTTAAGTTGTAAAGATAGTGTTGAAGGATAAGTTAATTATACACATTGAGGAACTTCAATTGTATTGTATGTGGTTGTTGTTAGTATTACGTTGCTTTGGTAGTATAATGCCGCAGAAAGAATACATGCCTTACACGATGGCAATGAGGGCGATACTTTATTCCTGTTAACAAGGTAACTTTCTATGACTCCCAAGTTCAGTTTTTGGTCTAATCTACAACTTGATGTTTTTTTATGGTGATTGCGGTCGGTATGGTGACTATGGTGGTGATTCCAGCCGAAAATAGTGTTGGATGAGAGTAAGATAATATGTTTGGATTTTAGCATATTTTTTCCGTTTCTGTAAACTACAATTGAGGAAATCAGCATTTGTGAGACTTACTTATTGTGTTTATTATTCAGAAAAATAGCAAAGGGTGGAAAGCAAGGCGAGCCCTTTAAAAATCTAAAGAAGAACAAGGGAAGGCAACAAGGCAGCAACGGCTTGGCATGTTAATTTGTAGCTTACTTTGCCATATATCTTTTCATTATTGTTATATGAGGTTATTTGGCAAGTTTGTTATCTTCGTTTTCGTTTAATTATAATTATTATTATTATTATGTTATTTCAGACCAAATGGGTGTTGAAAACTTCATACCTGAAGACCTTGGTAGTTGTTTACTATTGAGCAATTCAGCACTTCTAATTTGTTTACATCAGTTTCATCACTATCTTACGACGGATCATTAAGCGCAAGTGGATTTTCTAATTCGTCACCTAAGGTCTTTTTTGGCTAATCTTTATTGTGGTAATCATTAAATTACATGTTTGTTTTTATGTTCAGGTGTTCTATAGACAAGTGTAGGGTCAATTGTTTTTTCATAATATGATCAAGTGATACTCTGTTTAGGTCGTTTTTTGTGTTGATAAGTTGTGACGATTTAGATTTTTCTGTTAATATTCAAGAAGTTTACTCAAATATATCCCAAATCGGCGTTTTTTCTGTTATGATATTCAAGAAGTTTTGTTTGTACTTTGTAAATAGATTTTTCTTGATAGTTAATGGTCTAAAAATTTAGCATTTTAGAGTATTGATTACTCTTTTATTTGTTTTCGATATAAAAATGATATTTTCTTGAATAAAGAAATTTATTTGGAGAAGCTGAATAGTGTTGTTTTGTATGTAATTTTTCTTACTCTTAGACAACAACTAATGTGATTTATTGGTCTTCTGTTGAATCAGCTTATTGTATTAATGTAATATGTTAGTTATCAGGTATAGCCAAATGATAGGATAAATTGTAAGGCATTGTTACACTTTAAACATTTATGTAGTTCTATGTACAATAGCAATGATGTATTCTTTAAATTTTGCATGTTTAAGGTGAACTCATATGCTACAACTTAGATTCTTGCTGGAATTTAGTTTCGAGTTGACCGAACAGGGACGTATTGATAATATAGTATAGATATAAAACCATGTGGCTACACCTCATTACTAAAGCAATAAAGCATAGAGGAACATATTTAGCAACTATTTACAGTTTGACTGACTTGTATGCCTTATTTTGATAATTGGATGTATGCTTTACGATACACAACCATGAAATTTCTTTTATTTCCTAACTTTACTAGACCTATTCCTTGTTGCCAGTTATTTGCTTCAGGCTATCCCACAAAGAATTATCATATTACATGTTATGACTTCCGAGTCACTCGGAAAATCAAAGAAAGGGGGTTACGAATACTAAATGGAATATGCAACTACTTGCTTGCGTATTGGTCAACCAGTAAGTTCTTTCAACTCTTATTTGCTACTTTGCTTTCTGCAGCTCTCTTTATTGCTGAATTCAAGATCACTTCTATTTTAGATGGTTCATCGACTTTCTGCTTGCATTTTATATGTGCATCCTTAGCACCGAAGGAGTTTTTAAGAAGTTGATAAATTATACTTTTGATTAAATGTTGGTTTAATTCTGATCTGAATGCGTTAAATTACAAAAAGTAATTATTATATGGTTTGTTATAGCACATAAAACATGGTTGTTTTTTTTATTTTGTAGATAAAAAACAGGAAGTGTGGAGGCAAATCAGAGCGAAACGAGCAGATGATGATCTCACAATTGAAAATAAAGGCAATGTATTCGCTCTTCAACTAAATGCCACTCCACCTTAAGGATGGGGGCCGGTGTGGTTTAATTAGAATGGATAAGTGCAAGGGGTGGCAGTAAAAGAGTAAATAATCTTTTTTTAATGTAACCGGAAGAAAGTGTTGTGTTTTTGGTAAAAAAAAAAAAGTTGTTGATTTTGTGAGCGAGATGTTTTTCTTCAAGCTCCTTAATTGTCTTTTTTTTTTTTTTTTTTTTTGTCAATTTAACTATGTTTGTTGAATATCATTAGTTTCATAATCCATTAAATTTAAATATGTTTACAAATTGTGCACAATTTTTCTTTCCATTAACTTATGATTAGCTATACAATATTTAAAATTTTAAGTAAGCCCATAACACGAACTAAGGGTGGAGAGTGTGGATACTTAAACTACCCTAACACCCTCCAATCACATGTTGCTACATCAGATTTTTCTACACTACTGTAAAGTATCCTAAGGTATAAAAAATTGGAGGGTGTGGTGCAAATTGGTACCATAAAGTACCCTAAACCATGGATCCTAACATTTTACATGCATTACCCACTACCCCGTCTCTATATCTCTCACCTACAACACACACACTACTTCGGTTACTACCAACCGAATATGATACCTGATTTTTGTACCTGAAGGGGAGGGGCGGTGTTGCCGCTCGGATACCACATACCCGAGGGTGGTACCCGCATCCACACTCCACCGTGATAGTATGAGCAAAAACCATGAACAATCTCAAGTTGTTTTGCGTGTTGATGAAACACATAGACATAGTTAACAATCACATAATTAGTACCAATGTTTTAACGAGTAGGCAAACAAGCAATAGAAATATGCGACTCTTGTAATGGTAATGCAATCCAACAAATCTCTAAAGTATTGTAATACATTAGCATGAACACTCAATTCAAGTACTTGATATGTAGACTTTTATGTTAGATTATGATTGTTATTTTTTTATTCATGTGTGGATATACTTGATAGTATTAAATTAAAATTACTATTTAATCGATACAATAGATCATGAGATGATTCATAAGCTGAAGAAAAAACGAGTATTGCGTTGTAAAGTATTGTTCCCGCCGCATCGCGCGGGTTTCCTACTAGTTTTTATAAATACCCTAGAGAATCACCACTAAGATCAACCCTAACCCGGTGATCGAGGACTCGTGTTTCTTCAAACATAAATTGTGCCTTTAAATAAAGACCGAAGGGTATAAATATTTGTCATTTTTTTTCCTTGATGATTATAAATTTTATTTTAAGTATTTGTTCATTTATTTTTTTCCTTGATGATTATAAAATTATTTTAAATATTTGTTCATTTTATTTTAATCTGTTATAGTAGGTGCGCATGAACACTTACTTTGCTGAAAACCTTATTTACACCGATGAACAATTTAAGTGTTGATTTCGAATGACCATCGTCTATTCGTGCGTGTTGTCAATGATTAGGCAAATTTGAACCTATTTTTTACATTACGGTTGGATGCCATATGTAAAAAGGGTTTTGCTACCTTATAAAAGTGCACATCGGCGATTCTGTAAACGACATACGACACTTATACTGATTCATGGGATAAGTATTTAAAGATGTTTAAAAGAACATCACAAGATTCCCGGTATAAATATAAGGGGTTGCACGGGCTAAAGAAAATATTTAGTGGTAGCACATACATAAATGAAAGACGAAAAAATTACACTAAAAATGTATTTCGCCAAAAAAACTTGAGGGATAACACAAGCTATCCGTAATAATAAGCTTTATCCACCCTTGTTGTTAGTATGGTTTTATGCCACTATCCCGCAACATTGTATTTTTGAGCGTGGAGATGAAAAGAAAAGAAAGGAATAATAAAAAAAAAAAGAATTATGTTCACAATTTTTTTAAGAGGAAAAAGAAAAGTGTATTTTAGGTGACCATTAGGGCTGTAAACAACCCAAACGTTCGGTGAACTGTTCGTAAACCGTTTGGCGGGAAGTTTGTTTGTGTATGTTTGTTTAATAAATGAACGAACACGAACAAAAAATTCTGTTTGATTAACTAAACAAACAAACACGAACAAATGTTTCGTTCGTTCGATTGCGTTCGTGAACGTTCGTCAATGTGTTTGTTTACGTTCGTTTATTTATATCCGTTCGTGTATGTTTGTTTATGTTCGATCACTAGTTAAAACTTAGGATAATTATGAACTTTTGAATTATGAATATCATGTATCCATGCCTATGCCTAAGTAATTTTAGATAATTATGGTCTAAGTTAGTACAATTTGACTTATCAACATCGTTTAGTAGATGTACTTTGTCTAACGGCTAATATTAACAATGTTTTTTTAGTTAGTTGCATATTAAATGTTTGTTTGTGTTCAAGACCCGTGTTCACGAACAGTTCACAAACAACTAAATTTCTTAACAAACAAACACAAACATAACGGTTCGTTTGTCCAAGAAACCTTAACAAACAAACACGAACAAAGTCTTGTTCGTGTTCGTTTGGTTCGTTTACAACCCTAGTGACCATCATCAACAATGGATGAGACCCACATCTTCATACTTCATAGGGGTGGGGCCCACCCAATTACATCCTAAAAATATAAATATTATTAAATCTCTTCCATATGCACACTCCACTTTCTTATTTTCTTCTTCAAAAATTATCCCCAATTAACCACACTTCAATTTTTATTTATACATTTAGGGTTTCATCACTTCAATCCCTCTTCAAGATCAGCAACAATTTCCTTTAATTGAGGTACAATTTCACTTACATAGCTTCTTAATTATTATTCTACACACTGTAATTATAAGATGTTTACTTTCACTTGTTTTATAGTTACACTTATTATGTTCAGTTTATTGTTCTTTAAAACCGCATAGATTAGTTACTAATTTGAAAAGATTATATTTTGCTACTAAAATTGGTTAATTTTTTTATCTTGATTTTTTTTTTTTTTTTTTTTTTTTTTGCATTAATTGAATTTGATATGTGTGTTTTTCTTGTA